>OW679197.1:69267681-69450020 GCA_940337035.1 Agriotes lineatus | reverse complement strand
CGTTTCTTTCCACGATTTCCAAATGCTTATTCGGCATCAAAAATAACATTAGTTGCCACTTTTGACATTTCATAAAATTTAAATGAAAATGACGATTGTGCTATTACGCTCAGAGTAGCCAACCTCATGTGTTAAACATATATGTTTTTTGTCGTATGCAAAGATGTTTTTTTTTTCTATTATGTTGGGGGTATCAATTTTGACGTCCTAGTTACGTGCAACGAAAGTTTCCTTAGAAGAACTATATTATAGTAAACTTGCAACGACTTTAAACCTTAAAAAACAGTCGGTTACAGCTTCTATTACCCCTCGTTGGAAGAGAATTTGCGTCTTTTCAAACTCTTTTTTATTTGAGGGAAGATATAATAATCTGAAGGAGCTACGTCCGCTAAATAACGTGGAGTATTCGGGTAATTCGAATTCTAGATTAAGATGTATTCATGGCAATGTAGGACTCATGTACAGCATTGTCCTGAAAAAACAATAAACCTTTGGCCAACATTCCGAGTCTTTCATTCCGGTATTTTTGTTGTCAATAATATAGACTAATGCAGATAATCAATCAGAATTACTTCACGGCTATCCCAAACAACTGAGCCAAGATTTTTTTCAGCAGATTTGAACACAAAACTTCTTAGGCTTTGGAGGATCAGAGTGCTTGCATTCCTGAGCCATAAAAATGTACCCAAGTTTCATTCATGGTAACAACACGGCTCAAGAAGTCAACATCTCTTTCAAAATGGACTCAAATTGATCGCTGTGTTTCCACCCTTGTTCTCTTTTAATCAACATTCAAGCATTTGGGGATCCATTTTTATATTCAAATTGACGTGAACTATTTGATGAGCGCATCCAAATGAAACTTTCAGTATCTTAGATATTCATTTCAGCCCAATTTAAAAGTCTGATAATGTTATACCATTTACTGGTAATGAAAAAGTACTGTAAACGCTTATCTAAGACATTATGTCACATATTATAATTTAAAGAAATGGAAGAATGAAGATTGCTGCAAACAAATGAACAAATGCTGATTTTAGAGTTTCCAGAACAGTTTTGTATTTATTGGCTTGCCAAGATGTAAATATTAATATGCATGGGATGGAAAGACTACCGCTGATGTAGGAAGTGACCAGAATTACATCTCCAGCTACACAATCGAAATTCTTGTAGTAGCCTGACCGCTTTCTTAGTGCGATGACCATGATGTAAGTTACAAATTCCAGTGCATATTTTTCATGAAATATTTATAGGGAGCGCTCTGGTTATAGGAAGTAGTCTTATTGAGTAACACACTCCTACTATAATCTTGCTTTCACTATTGGTCGTACGCAGTTGTCACCACTGTTATTTATTGGTTTTGTGATTTTTTATTCACGAGCGGCGTATGGATCTGAAACTGTCTCGGTTCGCTTCGATGAGATAATAGCGAAGCTGGTTAATCGCACATAGAACAAATGCACTTTCTTGCCTCTACCAACTCTACTTTCCTGAAAAATGAGTCCCGGGATTGAGCATTTTTACAACTATCTTAAATATCTATTAAATATTGTTTACCAAGGAACAAGTGTTTTGCTCGGTTAGATACTTGCATCACAGAAACCCACATAGCTGAGAAGCCTTTGAACTTAACGAGTTGTGATCCAAGAAACAGTAATGGCTGGGTTTTCGAAACTCAACTCCTTCAATAAATTACATTTATGCCCTGATTCGCAAGTGGAAGAAAAATCCTCAAAGGCTTAGTTAAGAAGTAGGTACGCGTAAAAATCTTATCTGGGAGGGAAAGTACAGGAATTTTACGTTACATATCACGGCGTATTACACTAACAATTAATTTCGACACGAACTTGTTTCAGATGGATCTGTGTGGTACTGGAAAAGCTCAGCCGGCTTTATTTGGTAACTGGTATCCGGAAAGCGTTATGTAACTCGTTTCCGTCTTTGCGATAATTGCTTGTTTATACATCTCGGGATGGCACCTGCTTTAAATGGAATAGTCGTTCTTCTGTGTTTGCAAAATCGATTAAGTAATGTGAATGAAAGGTTATATTTATTTTTGCACGATAGAACGATTTTACTTAGTTACCGCGTTTGTTTTCAAATCAGTAAGTTATGCTTACTGTTCTAGAACGGTAAGTAAAAATTCGAGGTTAGCAGGTTAGGTTTTGCGATAATTTATGTCAAAAGTGACGGAAAATCTTACCTGGTAACCTCGAAATTGACATAGACTTACAGTGCTACCAACATATTATTCTGTGGTATAATGTCACATTTTACTGACGTTTGAAGAAAAATTATTTCTATTGTGCAAAAAACGTCATAAGCATCACGAACGTTAAGGAATTACCGATCTCAGACAATAATTGGAGTCGTCGCTTCGCTCCTCCTCCAAACAATTGTTTTCTATCGGTAAAATGTCCTTAACGTTCTTAATACTTTACTTAATATACTATTGTGTTGCTTCAGCAAATTAGACAAATAAATAAACAGTTTATTAAAACCTGTCAGAGTGGGCCGAAAAGCTTACACTAAACTGACTTTTTAAGTTTATTCAAATAGTTGTTCTCTGAATGTAATTTTTTGGCAGTGGTCTATTATGATGTGTTTTTATCGGACCTTTTCCACTATCTATATCAGACGACGTTTCGGGAGTTTTGATCTACTCCCGTTTTTAGGTGTTCCTGGTTAGTCCTGAGAAGGACTGATATTGTACGTCTTTATTCGTAAACTCTTGCCTCCCCCGGGGTTTGAACCCGGGATCGCTGATCACTAGTATGTCACTCTTACCGCTAGGCCACCAGCGCTGTTATATATTTTAGTTATAAATTTATATATGTATATCTTACCGCTGTATGCGCAGTACACTATTTTTGTAGTTCTCTGCGCAGTAGTGGCATCTAAATGGGCTTTAGTTCTGCGCTCGCCTGACTAGTTGATTCTACTGCTATGTATGTAGCTTCTTTTAGCTTCCTAAGGAACCTGTTTTCCTCTTTAGCTACAATTGATGCGTTATCCCATTGTATGCGGTGATCTTCGTTCCAGACGTGTTCTACGATCTTGGATTTAATGGTTTCGCCCTGTCTAATATTTTTGCGGTGTTCCGATAATACTTCGCCCTTGCTATTAAGGGTGCCAAATTAATTACCATCGGGTATCTTATTAATCGGAGTCAAATCTTTGGTCCACACAGATATACACCACCAGATTAGCAAACAGGCACCAGGATAATATTAGACAGTTTAATTATAGTTCAATATCTATTTACAAACATAGGAATTATTCAATAAACCAGAATAAAATGTATTTCACAATAAAATCAGTATTTATTCGAGACGTCCTGTTGCGAAAACCTGGCTTCACTACAACCCGTCATACATCGGTGCGTTTGGAGGTAGTACTGTTTGTGTCCTGTTTGAACGATGGGACGTCACTGGTCAGGATATCGGGCCGTCGAAACTGGTCCCGGATGTGCCAACTTTTAAGCTCGAAACTTGTTCGAATGTCGAAAGCACGTGTGGTTGTAAATACAGATTTATTCGGCTATGTCAGGATTTTGCTTACGCTACCGCGGCGTTCGGGAAATTGGCCAAGCCTTCTGGGGGTCGCGGTGTTGTGTTTGTACCGGGAACGAGAGGTCGACGGGGTATTCCACCTAGTGCACGACCTCGGGTTTGTTGCAGGCGTCGAGAAAGCGTTCCCACGGAACGGGCTCGCCTGAGGGGTGCTGTCGGCGCTGCTCTGACTGGTGAGTAAACCTCTGTAGTCAACAACTAATTAGTGCAAGTTTAAACCGCCTCAAAGCTTAGCGATGTGCCGGTCTTTTATAATCTGCTATCTGACAAGTTTATGGTGAGAATAATTACGCTGAGTAATTGGCGTAATTAATACGATAAACGTACAAAACGGCCTCGTATAAGAGCCTTCGTTTCCAACACGTCTCCTGGAGAGAGTTTTGTAATAGTTGTTGACGGGAAAATGGCCTAAATATTTAGGCCGGCTTTGGATTATAATATTGACAGGAATAAACCAGTGAAGCGGTCCTCGAAGAGGTTTTCGCTACCAAGAACTGATTTTCTGGACGGGGTTATGTTCAGGTTTTTAATTAGCTAGAAACACTGCCTCCTGGAGTCCTCGGTTCGACTTAGCTACAGGTAGATTCGGGGTGCACGATTTCAAAGTAAAAATGGAGGTGAGGGAAGATTCTATTAATCGGTCGGGACAGGATCAGGGTTCAGAAAACGGGAATGGGGAACTCTCCCGGAGTTATCTGGGAGAAATCTCGGAAATAAATGCCGGGAATGAATGCGTCGTGAATCGGTCGCGAAGCCGCTTTTATGTCCTCCCTTCGTGTTTCGGACAACTTAGCAACCACTTCGGACGTCTTAAGTGAGGGGAGCGGCGCGTACGTGGACCTGCGACTCCTCAATGACTTACTTGGCCGCGCGGGACAAAGATTCAGACTCTGATACGTAACGTTGAATAAGCTATGGGAAAACGGGCGAATTAATTTGTAATTAAAAAAACGCGTTCGCGCTGGGCGAAACGTTACAGTCTCACTCATAGAGGTTGTGTTTCCCCTATGTATTGGCTTCCACACTCGTACGGTACGCTTTGAACTCTGATCTTCGTTCTGAGGCTTGGTATGCGTCATCATGCCTCTTAGAGTTGTTGTGGACTTGAAGGCAGTTCTTATATTGAATCTGTTTCCGATACTTCTCATTTTTCCGGAAAATCCTCGGATGTACTGTATTACCTCCGTGGTTGTTGGCTCCGTTTTCTCATCCCCTGCCGGTGTTGTATTTCTGTCCATCTCTTTTAGCGTTTGGTTTACAGTTCTTTTCGGGTAGCTATTAGCTTGCAGCATTTCTGTGATTATCTCAATTTCCCGTTTAAAGTCTTCTTCCTCTGAGCATATGGTCTTGGCTCAGCTATATAGGCATCTCGCGACGCCACGCTTCATGCTATTGTGGTGGTTAGAATCGTAGTGTAGGTATCTCCCCGTATGGGTTGGTTTTCGATATACCTTTGTTTGTATCGTATCACCATTCTTCTGGACTAGTACGTTTAGATATGGGAGTTTGCCTTCCGATTCTATTTCCATCGTGAACTTATTTGATCGGGCTTGATTATTGAGAAGTTCCAGGAAGCCGTCCAGTGTCTCCCTTCCATGGGGCCATATTACGAACGTATCATCTATGTATCGTAGCCATAGACTAGGCTTGTTCTCATATTGAGATATAGCTCGTTCTTCAAAGTTTTCCATGTAGATGTTACTAACTACTGGAGATAGTGGAGAACCCATAGCCACTCCGAACTCTTGTTGTTAGAACTGGTCGTCTGCTTGGAAGTATGTGGTCTTAATGCAGATCGTTAACAGCTCCATTATTGAATCTACCTGTAGATGGGTGCGTTCGGCAAGTGTGTCATCCAATTCCAGCCTGTTTCTTATGGTTGCTAGTGCGTCATCTATCGGCACATTTGTGAAGAAACTTACTATGTCAAAGCTCACCATCATGTAATTCGGAGCTATGTGAGTTTGTTTGATTTTGTCTACAAAGTGTTTCACACTTGAAACGGGAAATTGAGATAATCACAGAAATGCTGCAAGCTAATGGCTACCCAAAAAGAACTCTAAACCAAACGCTAAAAGAGATGGACAGAAATACAAAACCGGCAGGGGATGAGAAAACGGAGCCAACAACCACGGCCGTAATACCATACATCCGAGGAGTTTCCGACAAACTGAGAAGAATCGGAAACATATTCAATATAAGAACTGCCTTCAAGTCCACAACAACTCTAAGAGGCATGATGACGCACACCAAGCCTCAGAACAAAGATCAGAGTTCAAAGAAATGTATCTACAGCGTACCGTGCGAGTGTGGAAGACAATATATAGGGGAAACACAACCTCTACGAATGAGATTATCGGAACGTCGCAAAAATATTAGACAGGGCGAAACCATCAAATCTAAGATCGCAGAACACGTCTGGAACGAAGACCACCGCATACACTGGGATAACGCATCAATTGTAGCTAAAGAGGAAAACAGGTTCCTTAGGAAGCTGAAAGAAGCTACATACATAGCGCTGGCAGTAGAACCAATTAACCAGGCTAGCGCAGAACTAAAGCCCATTTGGATGCCACTACTGCCCAGAGAACTATAAAAATAATCTACTGTGCATACAGCGGTAAGATATATATAAGTTTATAACTAAAATTTATAACCGCGCTGGTGGCCTAGTGGTAAGAGTGACAGACTAGTGATCAGCGATCCCGGGTTCAAACCCCGGGGGAGGCAAGAATTTACGAATAAAGGCGTACAATATCAGTCCTTCTTAGGACTAACCAGGAACACCTGAAGATGGGAGTAGATCAAAAACCCCGAAACGTCGTGTGATATACACTCTAGACAGTGGAAAAAGTTCGATAACACAACATCGTTATTGGAATAGTATTATCTTCTTCTTGCGGTGCCTATCCGTTTCGGATGTTGGCTATTAACATGGCTATACTAGCTTTATTGGCTGCTGTTTGGAAGAGTTGTGTTGTAGTTAGAGAGAACCATTTTCTTAGATTCTGCAGCCACGATATTCTCCTTCGTCCTGGGCCTCGCCTTCGCTACACTTTTCCCTGCAGAATGAGTTGTAGTAGGCCATATCGGTGTTCATTACGCATTATGTGGCCCAGGTATTCCATTTTGCGTTGTTTCACAGTGGTAAGTATTTCACAGTATTTTTGCATTCTACGCAGCACTTCCCGATTTGTAACCCGGTCGACCCATGAGATTTTTAGAATGCGTCTATAGCACCACATTTCAAACGCCTCCAGCTTCTTAGTAGATGCTTCAGTCAACGTCCACGATTCTACTCCATAGAGAAGAACCGTAAATACGTAGCAGCGCAGTAAACGAATTTTTATTTGTAACGGGAGGTCGTGGCTCTTAAATATTGTGCTCATTCTCATGAACGCTGCCCTGGCTCTCTCAATTCTCTGCTTTATTTCAGCTGAGTGGTCCCAATGTTCGTTTAAACATGTCCACATATACCTGTATTTATCGACTCTTGTTATCTGTTGTTGGTTATCTGAAAACATAATTGTGTCGTCTGCGTACCTGATGTTATTCAGACGTTCTCCGTTTATCAGTATTCCCTCATCGATATCATCTAAGGCTAGTTTCATAATGTATTCGGAGTAGATGTTAAAAAGTAGCGGGGACAGCACACAGCCTTGTCTCACACCTCTTTCTATTTTGATCTCAGCCAGTTGCTTACCTATCTTAATAGCTGCTGATTGGTTATAATAGATGTTGTTATATGATACGCAGATTTTTTTCATTAAGACCAACTGTTTTTAAGATTGATATTAAATCGTCATGTTTGACCTTATCGAAAGCCTTCTGATAGTCAACAAGAGGACTTGAATAGCGAAAAAGGCGTCTTTTGTACCTAGTGAGTCGGGAAAGCCAAATTGTGTGCGAGTTAGTTGTGCTTCGCATTTTTTGTATATCTTCCTATGTATTATCTTAAGAAAAGTCTTGAGAAGATGACTCATTAGACTGATAATTCTAAAGTCTTCACATTTTTTTGAATTAGGTTTTTATGGTAGAGTTATAAATATGGATTTAAGCCATTCAAGTGGGATTATTCCTGTTGCATATATGTTATTAAACATTGCAGTAAGCGATTTGATTTCGTCACTCTCCATGATTTTTAAGAATTCTGCATGAACGCGCTACTGTAATGATATATGAACATACTGAATCACCCGAGCTAATAGCACACGGCCACAGCAGCTGTCACACCATAACCCACGGCGACAGATGCTCCGATCCGCTGCTTAAAGGTTTATTTAAATTAAAACTTTTTCGTACTGTTTTTGAAAATAAAAACCGGCCTACGATCTAAGTCTAAAAATTAGCAAAATTTTAAGCCATCATACAATTTAATCGGTCCAGTATCTTCGGAGGAAAAAGCGAACAAACATAGAAAGAAAGAAAGAGAGCAACGATTTTGTGTGCTTAGGCAGATAAAGTACGCAAAAGTTGCTATTTTATCTGCTTAGGCAGATAAAGTGACACTTTTACCTTGTCAATAAAGACAAATAAGTTGTCACTTTTGTGACGTTTGCGGATAAAGTATTTTTTTCCTAACAAAGTATGTCGGTGCCTATTATGTTTTTACTTTCCTCGTCTGAAAGACGAAGGAAGTATTGTAATCACGAAACAATCACTTTCCGAGATTTCTTCAGATCTTCCCGTTTCAGGGTCCCTAGATGACGAAAAACAGGTTTTCTCAATTTTGGCTGTCTGTCTGTTGGCGGTATAACTCAAAAACTATTTGTCGGAGGAAGATCATATTTTGCATACACATTATATATGTACCTGGTATAAAATCGTGAAAATGTCAGACAAATATATACAGGGTGAGCACCTTAAAAAATAAAATTTTGTTTATTTTTGCGTTAATTTTGAAATAGTAGGAAGTAATAATTTCCACAGAGGTCAGGATTTACACTTGCCAAAAATAGGACTCAACTGATACAGGATAATGTCACAAAAGAGTCGAAAAGTGTCAACATTAATCCCGTTCCGTTAAATAGAGGCGTGCGCCGCACTCCTTTAAATTAGGCCCAATGGCGCAGTTCGATTTATCGATACAGTTACGATCGCTACGCAAGTGCAGTTACGATCGCTGTGCAGATGCGGCGGGTTCAAACCCCAGCTAGACACATTTTTTTAAAATCTAATTCGCGCGAGGGACGTTTGGTGTAAACCCATATACAGATTTTTTTATCGATATTTCTTTCCTAAAACCATTTGGATGCCATAACTTACATACATTCAGGAATCAGTGCTTTCTTTCTTCTAGTTGATAGGTAATAGGATATATTTCATCCATTCCAGGAGTATTTTTTGTGTTTCTTGATTTATTATCATTAAGTAACAAATATTTGTGTTTAGATTATTTCTCCATACTTCTTAAACTTCATATTTAGTCTGTTAGATCTAGGGTCTATTTTTCATATACAGGATCAGGCAATCAATATTAGTGTTTTAAGTGGGCTATAGAATGAAAACTCTTTGACAGCTGGTAGTCAATAGTGTGTTTCTTTTGTATTTATTTTGTACAGTTTAAGTCGTTATCGTGTATTTTCTATTAAAGCAATGTGTACGAGTTTATTTAAAGCTGTCACCGAGACTTCTCAATTTCCATCCTTTTTTATCGTCATAGTCTATCTTCTGTAAATCTTTCATGTTCATGGCTTCCTGTACCTTTTTTCGCCAGCTCCTGGGTGGTCTTCCTCTTCTTCTCATTTCCGAAGGTATCTGTTGCCATTTTTCCTTTGCACATCTGATGTTGTCCATACGTTTGAGGTGCCCATATCATAAGACGTTTTGTATCTGTGTGTCTCCACTACCTCCATAATTTCTCTGACTGTTTGGTTCCTTACATGTTTGATCATCGACATCATGGTGTAAAGAATACAAGGTGAAACGCTCCCGGGATGGGCAGTCGTTCAGAAAATAGAGGGGACATGTCAACCAATCCCCGATGGTCCTGCTCAGGAAATCCATCACGGCCGCGATCGTGGTGTAACCATGGTTGCGATCATATATGTTGCTGGCACTGTCAGTCGATGTCAAATTCGGGGTTAGCAGGTTACATTTTGCGTCAATCTGACACCAACTGGCGCAAAACCTAACCTCGAATTTGACATCGACAGCGTCTTCAACAAAACACTTTAGTACTACCAATCGTGCCATTTGTCGGACCATGTCCTATTGGTTGAATTTGAGGTCCGCCAACATTCTGCGGAACGTTACACCTTGTATTCTTTACACCATGATCGACATGTCATCACGTTTTCGCTTGAAATCCATCTCAAGAGCAAGAGATCTTTCTTTGTCTCCTCTCGGATATATTGACGAGATAAACAAGCTGACCGTTCCACTGTTTCTCAGTGCAGGAATGCACACGAAATTCAATGAAGACGTATGGAAAACACAGTAAAGAACTGCTCAACGTGATTTATTTGTTTTTCTATTTTGCATTTATTTACCTATTGAAAGGCTTAATACCATTCTTCATGTTTTGCTATAATTACTGCTTTTTGTGTATCCTTCAGTTTCTTTCGATGTTTCCATATATTTCTTAGATTTTGTTGGCAGCTACTTGTTATATGCAGTTTTCTTCCCTTATACTAGATGTTGCGATTCCTGATCCCACCATGCTTCACGTTTTTGATACTTTTGTTGAGAGGATTTCTGTCCAAAGGCTTCCGAGGCTGCTTCATAGATATATTATTTTATGTCTTTATAGATGTTTATAAGGCTGCTTTGTGTGTTTGCTAGTCTGTCAGCTATTGTACATACGAACCTTGTAGAGTTACCTTTTAGGCTCTCCAGATTGCAATTGTTCGCTGTTGAGATGTTTATTGAAACACAGAGCATTATTCAATTGCACAGTTTTTTATACTTATTGTATATGCTGCTATGCTAGTTTTACTGAATGTGCTATATTAACAAAATACAAAGGTTGTACCATTTATAACTGATACGCTGAAAATGCGCTATATGTACAATAATATGAATCATTAAATTAAAGTACCAACAGAAACACATAGAAGTTAGGGCAGCTAAGCGAAAATTTGTTAAATTTGGGGTTTTTGGAATAACTATTTTACAGAAAGGAGACGTCCTCACTAGTCGGCCAACTTCTGATGTCTTGATGACTAATAGGTTGCAAGCATGAGAACAAATGAGACCTTAATTACCGTTGCTATTTTTCTGGGGTGCAAACGGGCCAGTACAAAGTAAAAAAAAGTTAATACTATTTCAAATTTTCGAATGTATTAACTTTGTACTAACGCATTTCAGTATAAACTATAGTACTATAGTCTAGAAAGTATGTGGAATTTAAAAAAACTCCAATAAACAAACAAATCACTTTTATTTCATACTGATGTCAAAAATGACATTTTTCGGATTATTTTTGGTACAAAAAATGGAACATTAAAATCCTAGTACTTTAAAGTAAAATTTTAAAGTTCAAGTACTTTAAAACTTATTTATTGTACAAAAAATGGAACATTAAAGTCCTAGTACTTTAAAGTACAATTTTAAAGTTCAAGTACATTAAAATTATACGTCT
The DNA here is from genome assembly GCA_940337035.1 of Agriotes lineatus. NCBI lineage: Eukaryota > Metazoa > Arthropoda > Insecta > Coleoptera > Elateridae > Agriotes > Agriotes lineatus. The sequence continues at coordinate 69,438,866 of OW679197.1, read as the reverse complement.
GTTGTTGACATGAAATTTGAAATGATTTAGAACTTTTTATTTAAAATTCATTAAACTTGCAGTATGAAATAAACCGTTGTATTCACCACGAACGAAAAGTGTTTTTAAAGGTCCTCGCAAGTAATTCCGTCCTCGGCTGACGCCTCAGACGTAAACAACTTTCTCGTCTTTAAAATGCCACTTTTCGTTCTAGATAAATAAACTACTATTATTGAACAAATTTTAGCATTTTATCTGAAAAACAACTTATGTTACTTGCTGATGCATACGCCACTCATATTTTAGTTTAAAAAATCACAGATTCGAAAATATAAAAATGGATAAAGAATAAAGTATTTTTATTTTGCAAAATACACAGAAATATTTTTGAAAAAGTTGCTCAGATTTAATGGGTATCAAATATGAGGTTACAACCACCTACACCAAGAAAGTTTTCACATTTTTCATATATGTTTTTACCCTCCGTATCACGGAAAATTAAATACTTTAAAGTTAACTTATTATCAGATACGATAAGGACGTACTGTCAAACTAGAGTTTTGTTCACATATTAACTGGAAAATGACGTCAATCGAATTAGTTTTAAAAAATAAAAATGTTTAAGTATTATCTGTAAATTCTATTTGGCTACCGGTGTAGGTACCTTTTGAACTTAAGTAACAACCCTTGAGTTAGGTGTGTGTTTTGATGATATGTTGACTTTGTTACTCTATCTTTGATTCTGAGTAGAGCACAGATAATTTGGTGCACAGCTGTGAATGGTTTCACCGAACCCGATACCGATCGACAAGGCTGCGGAAGAATTCCGCCCACCGTGGGATTAGAACGGAAGACTTGCTTGATGCAAGCCTGATACTCTACCAACTGCGCTATTCGGCTTCTTTTAAAATGTTTTTTTGTCCAAATTTAAAAAACCCAGTTATTTCCAAAAATTTATATAAACAACGATCCGAACATCAACAAGAATTCAAAACAATTAAAATTGTCAATAAATGTTATAACAAATATTTAGAAAAGAAGTGGCCAGAACGCAATTGTTGAAATTTCCGTCTTTATTGTTATTTTGTGTGTTTTGATATCTAAATATTTGTTATAACATTTGAATCAAAACAATAATTGTTTCGAATTCTTGTTGACCCTCGGATAGTTTTTTTTCTTAAATTGTTTTGAAGAGACCTGTAGTTTTTTATTTATACTTTGTACATAAAACATGAGATTTTAGCATTAATTTCTCATTTTCTGCAATACACAGGGTGGGAAGAGGGAAATAGGAAAAAACAGTGAAAATTGTTTTCGGAATGGGTAACTATAATTTTACATTTGGAGCCGTATTTTAATTGTAAGCAACTTTTTCAAATAATTTGTTTATTTTGAAAAATACTCTATTCTTGAGACATTTTCATATTTTCGAACCTCCACCGTATACGAAATGAGATACTAAATTTTGACGTGTATATTTAGTTGTAGTTGCATATTTAAAAAAATGGCGGCTATTATATTAGAAGGTGATGTTTCTTTTAAAATACTGTATACAGGGTGTTTTAGAAAGAATGGTACATATATTAGTATCTTATAGTACCGTTTATTTTGACCAGTTCATATGAACATATGTCCAATTCTCAACGGTTACTGAGATACAGCCAACGGAATTACTATATAAACAAATTTATTATTTTATTAAGCATTTGATATATAAAATAAAGTATTGATTTTAGAGAAATGGTTCGAAAATCACACTGCCAAACTCAACATACTTCGCTGTTATGGAGAAAATATTCTGGCCAATTGGTGGATCCACCATGGGTGATCCACAGTTCTCCAAAAATTTCGCTTAAGGATTGTGTCACCTGACGGCTGTAATGAGCAGGAGTGCCATCATGTTAGAAGATCGTATTGGCCCTTGTGACCAAAGGAATATTCTCTAAGATCGTTGTAAGTTCATTATGAAAGAACTCTAAAAAGGCCAATCAAGCTGTTGTCAATCGTTCCGCATTTTTAAAAAACTGAGCGGACACGTCAACCAATTAATGCTACATATCAACTACTGATACATGACAATTACTTTATAGCAGCCTACTTGATAATTTCTCTGTAATGTGCTCAGAGCTGGGCAGTAATTAATTATTTTGTAATTAAATTACTAATTAAATTCCTTTTTACTGATTTGCCTTGAAATTGAATTACATTTCAAAATACTATCATTGTAATTAGTAATTGCCTAGTTTGTTAAAAAGTACTGGATAATTACTTTTTGAAAGTAATTAATCACTACATTCAATTACTGAATTACTTTTATGTAATTAAATTACTCTAAAGTACTTAAATTACTTTGCAATTACTTGTGGTAATTATAATTACTCGAGTAATATAATTACTTTTTGGTAATTCAATTACTAAAATATACGGTACCCCCCACCCAAGAAAAGCGCCATTCCGTGATTTCCAAGAATACTTCGATACTCAGCATCACTCCGTTTGGCTAATAGAATGAAATGCTATGAACCAGTATATATGTTACAGGAAATGTATGAAACCTAGGAATTGTATACAATTCCTAGGAAATGTATATAATGCCGAGCCAATTTAGGAAATGTGTAAAATAATTAATCAAATGTTCTTTAATACATACATTTCCTAGGAAATGTATGCATTTCCTAGGCATTGTATGGAATTCCTAAATGGTACTAGGAAATGTATGAAAATCAACATTATACTGTAGAATTTGTGATAGAATGAAAAATAAAACACAGATGAACTGAGATTTTCCTTAGCAGTGTGACGATTTGTTAGTGCTACTAACCTAACCTAACCTAACCTAACCTACCGACATGACATCCCTAATTTAACACATTTCCGATTCCAGGTTAGGAAATGTATAAAATTCCTAGGAAATGTGTATAATAAAATTTATTTCACACATTTCCTGACGATTTTAGGCATTATATACATTTCCTAGGAATTCTATATAATGGCGGATTACATACATTTCCGGTAACATATATATATTAGCACTAGAGGCCTAGTAGGCCCGTGGCTTGTTTTAGAGTTTTTCTTCATTGATTCCTATCTCTAGCTGTCAAATCCCATTCTGTAATATTCAAGCTGCGTAGGTCATCTTGTAATTCTTTTTTCCATTGGTTTCGAGGTCTCCCCCTTCTTCTTTTTCCTTCTATTTCTGACCTGTATATTTTATTGGGTGTTCTTTGGTCGCTCATTCTTATAACGTGGCCTAGCCATCTGAGCCTCTGTGTCCTCACTACACCAACTATATTTGGTTCCCCATATAACTCATATATCTCATCGTTTTTACCCTTCTCCCATTGTTCTTCAACACATTTTCCACCATATATTTTCCGCAGTATCTTTCTTTCCCACACTTTCAGCATTAATTCGTCACTTTTCTTTAATGTTCACACCTCACATCCATAGGTCACTGTTGGTCGCACAATTGTTTTAAACACTCTTATTTTTGTTGATCGCGAAAACACTTTACTTGCCAAGATGGTTTTTAAAGCTGCTGCGCTTTTGGTACCTGCTGCAATTCTTGCTTTGATTTCTGCGCTGTTTCCTGGTTCTCTGGTTATCAGCGTACCTAGATATGTAAACGCTTCTACCTGTTCGAAGTTATACTGCCTAGTTTCGTCTACTTTGATTGCCAAACTTTGATTTTGTTGGTTATTTATCAAAAAAAAAAAAAAAAACAAACAAAAAACAATTTTTTTTTGCCGACGACCATAGCTCAAAACTTGATGATGCCTTCATTTTCGGAGGACCTATCGTATGAAAACGATCCAAGACTTCAGAAAGGTTCCTGGCGACCGGAATCATGTACACATACGAACATACATCCCCCGCACAGCACGTTTAGGCATCCCCCAATACGGTGGATTGATCTAGTGAGCTGGGATCTTCACCAAAAGATCCGCACCGCCGAGACGGAGATTTGATATAGTGGGTTCATTAGTCGGTTGGCTCGAATTTTAGAGATATTTGACTCAGAGTGGTTTTCGATATGAGGGAATTTCAATACTTCGTACACTTTGTGTCGAAGTAATTATTGACCTAGATTGGGTATTAAATCATCAAAACGTAAAAAAGAAGATAAGGTCTTATTCAGTTACATGTTAAGTAAATTGCAATTCCCGGAGCAATATAAGTGTAATTTATGATTTCCTATGACTAGTCCGATAACAGCTATCTAAATATGACTAATTACAAATATACGATATTCTCTGGAGAAAGTAATTGAAAAATTAATTTATGCTGTGCATTACAATTATCAAGTAATTGATAACTGAATGGACGATACTATAACATACTGAAATATGTATCATTCCTCCTGAAACACCGTGTATAATAAATATATGAACTAAATATATCACATTTACAATAATATCACTTAAAAAAGTGTAGATACATTTTGTCTTCAGATTTTTATTTTGCAATAAAAAATATGTTAATAAAAGGGCAGTGTTATAGATGGAGGATAAATAATTAACTTAATTAAAAAACGAAAGATGTTGAAGTATTCATAACATGGGTTTAGCTTTTATATCAATAGTAAATATAGTAAGAAATAGATGCTTGCTTTAAGGCGCTCTAAAAAACCTAGAAATAAAGAACAGTAATTGTAGAGAAAATAAAATAAAAATGCCCTTTGATATTAAAATTTCTTTTTCTATATTTTACCACTTGTGAGTGTCAATTTATTTGCTCTGTATTATAGATTTTCTAGAGAATGTCAGATCAGTATCTAACATAACTACGAAATATAAATTGTAATTGTTACAAGATTCTATACTGAAAATCTATTATACAATTTTATAATAATATAATGTAAGAACTTAAATTTGAAAGTCGTTTTTGTAATATTTAGAGCTATATTTAAAAATGCTTTCAAGAAATAAAGTTAGGAAGAAAACTTTCAATTAAAAATACTATAGGTAATTGCCTACGCGTCGTTCCGTGCAATCCAATAATAAATTTTTGGAAATTTATCTTTGAAAATACTTTTAGATAGCTTTTTCAAAACACTTATTTTAATAGTTCTTTACGTACCAAGGGCGTAAAAAGGCTTTTATGGCTCGCAGCTTGAAAATTAAAGCACAAGGCGTAGCCGCATATCTAACATCGTTTGGTAGTGCCAATTATTTTTGTTTTTTAAGTTATTCGTTGGCTCTAAATTTAGAAGTTAGATGTTTTTTTTTCAGCGGGTCTCTAAATGATAAACCTGCAGCAGATTGTAATTTAATCGTTTTGTAGAACGTTTCCTACTGGGAATGCTCTCTGGCTATTTTGACTACCCTATTTTCATGTATTTTGTTAATGTGGCTATTCTATTCGCTCTTCATTTTTCTTGTCCATGCATTAGTTTTTTTTAAATTTTGCATATACCTCTTGTGTCCTCACTTCTAATACTGTCTCTCCAAGTCCCATGACGTCAAGTGAAAATGATAAGTTGCAAGGAGAAATGGATACGGAGTTAAAAATATATTAAATCATACTCTTTGAACGGAGAGGAAGATATAGAAGGGCTATTTTTGCTAAGAAATTTCTTGCTAGAGGACGTTCTTGCAAATAAACTGAGTACAAGAAGCGTTTGGCAATCAGCTTTTGCAAAAATTCTGTAATTTTCATAAAATTTGCCAAATTGTTTTTATTGGTTTCTGGTGCAATGATACATGTATTATAAATGTTATAAAATGTCAGAATAACATTCTTTCCAATCAGATATTTTATTGCCAAGTCGAAGATCTAGTGAAATGCTACAAAGATCTCGAAGTTTCTAACATGGAGCTATTGTTTTTATGTAAAAGGGAACAAATTGCATATAAAGATGAAAGAAATTTCCAGGTCAGATTTAATTTACATATTTTGTTTAGGCAATCTATTCCAATAGCACATTAAACCATGATATAATTAGTTTTGATTAGTAACTCTGTATTTATAATTACCTACTGAAGTAAATTTCAGGTATTGTTACTTCAGACAATCAATTTGAAATATATTGCTAGTATCTATATCAAATTATTCGGTGGGCTAACATAGGGTCTGATACTGCAATCTCAATGTTCAAAATAAAAACAAAAGCTTTGGAGGTACTAAACATGAAACCTGTTGAGGTATTTAGGTTAAAAATAAAACAAAGTCAGATAAAGGTGTTTGTAAATAACATTAGGTACTACGATTCCATTAAAAAAAAAAACTGGTATGCCGAAACAGGATTGTTATGTAATAATTTAGGACATAGCTGTCATAAGCTTGTTTTGAGCAGCGTGCTTGTAATTTGATTTTATTGCTTTTGTAGTATCTTAAATTCGTGTAGCTAGACTTTTAAATCTATTATCACCTTGTACCTACAGCATTTTGATGCTGCGAAAGTTACGCTAATCAATGTAAAAAAGTGTTAGGTCGTGGAGTGCTTCGAACTGACCTTGTAACATTTATAAAAGATGTTCGTGAATTGTACCCATATAGATAACTATTGAAAAAAACCACTTTCAAGAATTCTAATTAGAGCAGCAATTATGCAACTGTATTTTTCATTCTAGACCGTATGGGCGTTAAAATTGCAAGTTTCCTTACCGATCAATATAATAGCAATTTTCATATCGCAGTCGATGAAGTTTCTAGTACAATCCGAAGGCGAAGAAGTAATCATGCATGGCCAGTCCTTTCGATGTTTGGCATTAACTCGGAAACAAAGTACCTGGTATAAATATAGGTTTTGTTAGATTAACTTTTAATTGATAATGTCTATTTTTGCGCATTCTGCTCTGAATTCTGAATTGCTCCTTATTGAGAGCAAGTATCTAGATGTCATAACATACGGCGGTGATTGCTGTATTTACTGCAATTCAATACGTTTTAGTGGCCATTTCAGCTAAAATTTATTGGTGCAGAACGCTATTTATGTAAATACCCACATGGATGTTGTAGAACAGTGTGATGCAACGCCTCTTGTAAATGCAGAAATTCCGAGCAGATTTTCCGATGTGGTTGTTTTACTTTTTCTTTCAGGATTAAGAACATATACTTGAAAAATGAGGTTAATTTATATGAGTTGCGCTATATTATAATGACCGTATTTCTAATCTGATTCTTGCATTTTAAACGTTCATTGCGTCTAGCACTTATGTGTCATGTCAACACTCATTTAATCTTCTAAATTAAAATACTCGAGCTGCATCATTAATGCAATATTAATTTATTCTTAAGATTTACACTTATTTTTAATATAAGAGTACAGCGTCACAATAGATTGTTAGTAAGAGAGAACTCTTTAATAAAACACATTATTGTTTTATTTATAAATATATTTTGAAGACAAAATTAACAAGAACACTTTAATAGCATGGGGTTCCGTACCGTTAATTCACGGTCGTACATTCTACTTTTGCTCGGGAAATGCGAGTGAATAAAAAACAAAAAATGAAATTTTGAAAGTAATTCGTGTTCGTTGGTATTTAATTTTTTAACGAGGTAACATAACATTTAAGCAACTTGTGTCAATGTTGTGTTAGCGGAAGTAACCTCAACTTTTGATTTTTCAAAGGATATCGCTCACATCCAGCAATTAGGACTCAAAATGGCATTTTCCATTTGTAAAAATGCAGTTTTCCTTTGTCATTCAACAGCTTTTCCTTTAGGTCTCCTTAAGTATAGATCAGCCTCTATAATTTAGAAAAGCAGAAGCTAGAAAAAATAAAGAATGATTTTTTCGACATGTTAAACTTTACGTTAAATCGAATTTTTAGATATATTGTTATGATACAACTACTCTATTTGTTATAGTGGTAAAATAAAAATAAAAATAATGATAAATTTGGAAGATCAATACAACCAAATGTTGAGGGGTTTTAAATAAGATGGGTATTAATATTAAAATAATCGAGAAATAATAAAATTGAGACAATTATTAATGTAGATGTGACAATAAAATAGAAATTGAATATTTAATTTTGATGGTTGAGGTCAACCATGATAAAAAGTGTAAACCAAGGTTATATTAACAATTATGCTTGCTTTAATAATAAGGGATTGTAACATGTAATAGTTAGGACATTTTATATTTTAAGAGAGCAGTAATAATAGTAACCATCAGAGATAAGTTTTTTTTGGCAGTCAGAATAACAACTTATATAAAAATGTACATAGAAATTTGAAAAAACTCTTTTTACTAATAAAAACTTGAAAATTATGGCTTATTTTGTATAATTGTTTGGTAAAATATGAAAATATAACACTGAAATGATAAGGCATTACAATCGGTAAAGAGATTGTGCAATAAGTTAATAAAATACAAAAGGAACAAGAAGAATTGAATGGATTTGGATTTAATGGTTTATGTAAGATATAATTAATTATTCATTGGTGACATTGGTCGTTGTTTGGAAGACGTACCCATCGTTTAGATCAGTGATTCCCAAAGTGGGCGATATCGCCCCTTGGGGGGCGCAGGAACGGTCCAGAGGGGCGATAGTAGCCTTGGGTGCTTTTGGGGGGCGGTGAATAAAAATAAGGGGGCGGTGAAAGCTTAAAGAAGGAAGAGAAAATAAAAAGATTTGGAAAAACCATTCGTACATATTTCATCTGTTGTGTAACATAGTTAACATTATTTACCAAATAAACACACAAAATGCAAGTTACAGATTTATTTATTTCATGAAGACTATTTACCATTATTAAGTGTTCTTATTCTTCTTCATACCATTTATTACTTTATTTATTCAGTGTGTGTATTCTCAGTTTCTTTAATTTTATTTTATCACACCCTTTAATACACCATCCAGAAAGTAAATACCATTATAATAAAGGGCTTTTATTATTCAAATTTGCTTTTACTCAAAATATACGTTACAAATTCAGAAAATATTTGTTTATTTTAAAAATATAATTTTCTCTAGCAATAATAATTTATACCAAATTTCTATATGGTATTTTTTATTATAACATTTCATAATCGACTTTTTCAGATAATCGTTTGAGTTTGACATTCACTTTAGTTTTTCCGATTGTCAGTTAATACAAATTAAAATCTATGCTCTGATGTTACCAAACAACTACTCCAACTAACTCAACTTATATGCTCGAACCTTTTTAATAAACTATTCACAATTTAACAGTAACTGTATCTAATGTATCATTCATTAAACAATTCTCAAATATTTATGTTGTACTTTTAATGTATAAATCCCCCCTTGTACTTATGAATTGCTAATTAATTAATTCTTTCAAAATAAGTTCCTACATAGAAATACTCTTATAGATAATTATCAGTCTCAAGAAGCTACCACTACAATATCTTTCTGTTTGTTAGCTTAAAGAATGTAGATTTCCAGGGGGAGCTGAGTAATTTTTTTTTTCTGAAAAGGGGGCGGTAGGACAAATAAGTTTGGGAACCACTGGTTTAGATGAAAGTTGATGGGAGTATTTACTTGATTTGGAAAGTTTCTGTGGGTAGTGCTGGATTCAAAGTACTAGCTGAAGAATAAAGAGGATTAGTTTGGAATCATCTACAATACTGAAACTTACCAGAAGTCTAAATTTCTATGTACATTTTTATATAAGTTGTTATTCTGACTGCCAAACAAAAAAAACTAATGTTTGATGGTTAATATTATTACTGCCCTCTTAAAATATAAAATTTCCTAACTATTACAGGTTACAATCTCTTATTATTAAAGCAAGCATAATTGTTAATATAACCTTGGTTTACACTTTTTATCATGGTTGACCTCAACTAGTGATGGGCTTATTCGAATGAAAAATAACCGATTAACCGGTTATTGACATAACCTATGTAACTCGGTTTTCGTTCCAAGTATTCGAATGAAAAATAACCTCATCCTGATACGTACTACGTGCCATATCTCAGCGACCTGCGAGTGATCGAAATTCTGTAAATAATACGTCATTCATAGCTCATAAGCCTAAGCAAGGCTGATTGTATTGAAAACACCATTTGGGTGTCTCGCTCTACAATTTTCTCCCTTGCTTCCTTGCCAGCTGAGGCTCGCGGTAGATCGGTCGTCATATGATATGAACATAATTAAATTTTTTGCCGCTTTTAACCCGGCCGATCGATAAACATAAAAGTTTTACCACTGTTTTTTATTGCGCTTAGCAAGCAGTCCCTCATATTTCTTTTTTTCTATACTTAATAAATACCTCTTAATTTCCAATACATAACACATAATGTACATATTATGTTTTACTAATGCTAATGCAGAAAAGCGAGTCGTAAAACTCATACAAATACAACAATATATTATTAATCATTATTATATTATTATAAATCGCCAGCAATCGAAAACAATAAAGGTGTATCCAGATATATTTCATTCATATCCACAATTACTTACTGCACAAACTCCTTAGCAATCAAATAAAAATCATTTATACAATTATTATAATTAACGATTAACTGAGTTCCTCTTCTATCTGCAAGTTACGATGCCGATACAGATGAAGCTGAACCGCGTAACCGGCAAACCGGCGAAATCGAAACGAATCGAGAGCCAAAATGTATTCGAATGATTATTCAAATAATCATTCGGTTATTAATATCATTCGAATGCAAATAATTCGGTTATGAAAATTGTCCGGTTATGCCCATCACTAACCTCAACCATCAAAATTAAATATTCATTCTATTTTATTGTCACATCTACATTAATAATTGTTTCAATTTTAATATTTCTCAATTATTTTAAAATTAATACCCATCTTATTTAAAACCCCTCAACATTTGGTTGTATTGATCTTCCAAATGTATCTATATTTTTATTTTTATTTAACCACTATAACAAATAGAGTAGTTGTATCATAACAATATGTACATCCAGTGTAAACACATCGAATTTGTAGAAAAAGTTGTTCAATAACCAAAATGGAAATGATTACAAGAGTAGTATGACATGTTTCCATGAAAGAGTAACATTTCAAAATGCCCAGTATATATTGTTTAATGGAGAATTAATTTACGTGCTTCAACATAGAGAACGAAGTACTATATGTAATAGAGATTAAATACTTTAACAGTAGCATATAAATTAAAACTTTGTTAAAATTTGAATGGCAGTTACCACGATAATACTAGCAGCATACGCACTACGGACAAGCGCAGATACAGCAAACCCAACCTAAACTTTAGGGAAACTCAGTCTTTTGTGAAGATAAGAGAGGTGAGCAGAGGAGATTATGTGAGAAATGATCACATTAGAAGGGACTGTGGACTGTGAAATCCAGAAAATCGACAAATGGGAAAAAAGAGACGCAATAGTTTAAAGGCAAGAGATGCAAGACCTACGGATTCTTGTCAAGTCAGCGAAAAAAAAAAGTTAAACTAAATAGATAAATATAGAGAAATGCGTTGCTTATTTCTGATCCATGGGCAGTGTTTCCAGCTATAAGCTGCTGTGCATCTTTGCTGAATATATTCTTATATGTTGTTTTTACCTCTATATCCTCATAATCTTCAACCTTTTCTGCGCCTTGCTACTTGTTTTGGTAAATGTTCTATTTTTAATTATTCATCTTTAAGTTTTTTTGATAAATAATCATTACTGCACAAGCTATATCTTTTAGAAGGAAAAGATTGGGGAAAAGTGAGCAGCATGTAGGAGTTTTCTTATCTTGCAATCGTCCAACCTTCATATGCTTCTTCTTCGTCGACTACCTATCCACTCAATTGGAATTTGGCGACTGCATTTTCAAATTTGTCTGTATTTCTTGCTGTGTTGACTGTTTCTCCTATTCTTTTTCCAGTCCATTGTCCATGAAATTTGTTTCCGTCCACTACTCCTCTATTTCTCTCTATTTTTCCTTCTAAAATTAATTGTAGGATTTTATAGTTTTTATTTGAATATGTCCCAAATAAGCAGTTTTTCTTCACGTGCTAAGCAACATTAACACTTACCTAGTTCTGTGAAAATCACTGATTATGTAAGATCAGCTAATGAAAGAAAGTATGATTTTTAAAGAACAACAGGAACCTACAATCGATAATAAATCACCCTCAAGAGAAATTATTAGTGGAGGCATCCATTGTAGTAAGATAAGTCGCTACTATAAATTATTAATAACTACAGTTGGGTTATGCTACTTTTTAACAAAACATAGTAAGTAGGCAAGTTGTCTTTGCTTCTAATATTGAACCTTTAGTCTAGTAATAAGATTAATGACGAATGGAGAGAATTATCCTGGGGGTTACATTGAAGAACAGAAACACGAACAATTAAATAATAAAGAAGATAAAAATACCAGATATAGTAGCAATCATAGCAGAAAATAAGTGGAGATGGGCAAGTCAGGTGGCTAGAATGGATAAAACAAACGGTACAAAAAGAGCATTGTAGGATATTGTGGAATGGTCTAGGAGGGTCGACATTAGGAAACTTGCAGGGACAAACTGGATACGAAAGGCACAAAATAGGATAGACTGGAGAGACTTTGGAGAGACCTACGTTCAAAGATGCACAGATGATAGTTGATAAAGAGTGACGGTAATAAGTAAAAAATATAGGCCAATCTAATTATTATTGAAAAAATGGAAGAGAAAGGAATAACGTTCAAATTAGCTGAAGAAGAAAATACAGAACGAAAAAAATGATAGTAATAACTAATAACCTCTTAACCATACACAACTTCTGGAAAAAAGTTCTGTAAATATATGAAGTTTATATTGTTTTCATTGATTTACAAAAAGCATGCGATAACGTTCCCTAGTAAAAGAAACTTCAAGCAGGTGCAGCATATCGCTTCTACTCACGATCAAGAACTTAAAAAGACAATTGGAAGGAATAAGATTACCTATTAATGAATATCTCTTGTTTACGCAAAAATTCTCGGATGATCAGTCAATATTCGCCTAAAATGCATGTAATTTAGAATTTATGTTGATTAGTGTACAAATAATAGATACCTTCTAAGGCTAAGTTTAAAGTACGTGAAACACGTAGAGGAATTTAGGTATCTCGGAACTACTATAGATAACAGCGGGTTAAGAGCGAGTGAAATAAAACAAAGATTGCAGAAGGCAATAAAAGTTGTGGGGGCGTTCAACTCATTACTAGTGCGCTGGTTTTAGGCCGTTAAAACGTTAAAATGTGCCCTTTATTCAGGCCACAAAGATGTCAGGTTTAGGCACTAAAAACCTAAAGGAGGCAATTTAGGCTGGACGGTACTTTTTCATTGGTATGTTTTTCCAGGAAGTTTCTCAAGCTATCGTTCTCTAACTTATACAACGGTATGTTAGTAGCAAGAAAAGCACAGCACATCTCTGAATAAAATTTGGCTTTATATAGTTCTTGAGGACATTCATGTAGCAATGTTTGTTGGTATGATTATTATTGAACTTTTTGTCTATCAATGAGTCTCCTTACATGATAAGCTGTTCAATATGAAATTTCTTTGTGCATGCAAACTAAAATGGGATTGCAACATTATTTAGCAATATTAATATTACTTTTTACTTACAACGCCACCACAAGCGTGCAAAAAATACTATGCCCTCATTGAATGTATTTTTCTGAAACACCTGTGTATCGTTCAGCTCCGTCAACCACTTTTTAGTGTTTCTTTCAACGCGGATTTCTGTTAAAGGCTGACGATCAAGATATAATGTAATTTTATTAACCAAGAAATGCCCAAAAATTGCAGGCAATGCTCAACCCAAGGCAAAAACAGCAACATAATAGCGGGCCGCGGGATTGGCCAGATTTGAGGTTAGGTTTTAGATTGGTGGGTCGGTAATGTCGGTATTGTTTAAAACACTGCTGGAGCCTGTGGTTGAATCTGATCACAATTCGTTAAAAACCCCTCACCACAAAAATATTTAACAATCGCTAAATACGTATTTCGACAGCTAAGCTATCATTTTCAATAGCCTTGGAGAGAAACTAAACACTAGAAAGTTAGCCGAAAATGCGCTCTATACCAAAGCACCCGCGAAAGTCAGCACTCAAGCGCATTCTAAAGCTATTTATACTGTCTGACCCGGAGGGCATGCTCTAAGCGGAAAATCAGGTGTCAACTTCAATAGAGCGTAAAGATCAGAGTGAGGAATGGGTCCCCCATCTTTGTTTAAAAGTTTATTATATTTATTCTTTAAAATGGCCAAACTTTCAAAAGAATTTAGCTGCTTTGTTGAAGTTAACGCCTTTACAATTTTAAGTAAGTTTTCGTAGTACTATGATCAGTTTCGTAAATATATTGGGCGATACTAGATTTTTCGAATCTGTTGAATCTAAATATGAGCTATATGCTCTTTAAAACTAGTACCAGGACGTATTTGCCCAATGAATTTAGAATTACAATGGGAAAATTTTATTTCGTAAATTCCAGATTTCTATAAAGTCTTAAGTTTGTCTTTTGGATTCCCCAATAAATTTCGAATATTGTTGTTAGAACTGTAAACAAATTTATAGAGTTCTGGAATTTTGAACGTGCAATTTTTTGATTTGGGGTGAGTTGGTAAATAGCTTATCTTCGACTAACTTTGTCGTGTTTAGTTTCTCTCCACGGCTATCGAAAATTACAGCTTAGCTGTCGAAATACGTAATTAGCGATTGTTAAATATTTGTGAGGTTAAAAGTTTTTGACAAATTGTGATCGGTATTGTTGAAAAATAACAGCAGGGTGCGGTCAGAAACTTCGCTCGAGTGTTGTGGTCATGTAGAGACTCTTATAAAGATTCACTTAAAACCGTTTATAAACCCATTCCAACAAAAAAACACTCAAAGCTGACGTTCACAAACTTCGTTTCTAAAATTCTTGATGCTCAGGCTTTGCTTTGAGAAAAAAGTCAAATCGCTCAAACAAAAAGCACTCTCAAGAGAGTGGTTAAGGTTTCGGAACCACTAAATTTCGAAAAACAGCCAAAACCTATTTTAGCCAGTAAACAAAGTTGTTTAGTTGATTATTTTAAATTTAGGCTTTAACACATATGCATTAAAAAACTTGTGTTTGTATGAAACAAGTTCGGTCGAAGACCCATATATGGGCCTAAAAAAATCACAATTAGGCAATTGCCCTAGAATTCGCACTCTACTCATTACTGTGGGAACTAAACGTAACGAAGGAATATAAAAAAGAATAAGGTAAGCTACAGTAGAAACAGTCCTAAAAAGATGAGATAAGAGATGCACTATTTACGTAGAAGTAGTAGAACTTCAAGAAGAAGAAGAGCAACAAACGTGTAAATGTCAAACTGAATGTCGCGTCGGCTGTAGCACCTGTAGACCGAACAGGAAAGCAAATATTTAAAAGAGTTTCATTTGGTTGAGATGGGTTATCATAAAAATGTTGATTTTCGTATGTTTTCCAGATTTCTGTTTCCTGTATGCTGTTAATCACGCATCCACTGTTATCTGTTACTAGTAGCTCAGTATCAAATTTCCCGAAATCATTTTTCTCTTGCTTATAAAAGTGTCATGATTCCTATCCATCACATAATATGTGATCCGTTGCTATATCTGCCACTGGGTACGTTTTCGAGAATATCCCTCATCTTCTAAATCTCTTGTTTAACTAATATGTAAACATTCTTGAAAAAGACTTCAAAAGGAGATGTGGCCAAAAAAATCTAAGATTCTCGAACTTGACGAAATAGAATTATTTATCAATCAAGCACCAAATGCTGATTATCTTGCTAGAAAAATATGTTTTTTATATATATTTAATCACACATTTTATCTTACATTATTACAATTTTTTTAATTTACGAATTGCATTTTTTCTTCTTCTATCGGTTCCTATCCGTTCCGGATGTTGGCACAAACCATTGGAATAAATGAAATAGGTGTGATGCCAAGGATCATTGCAAAATATTTAAAACTTCCTAATTTGGAATTATTTTCTGGGCATTGTTTTCGGCAGTCGTCACATATTGCAAATAATGGTGGTGACTTAATAACTCTCAAACGCCATGGTGGGTGGAAAAGCTCCACTGTAGCGGAAGGCTATGTAGAAGTCTCAAAAAAGAAAAAATAGAAGTTGCAGAAATGCTATCATCGACATCAGCTAATATTAGTAGAGCAGAAACTCCAAGTGGATTTGGACAGCATGGTACTACGCCGTGTCAAGGCACAATTAATGTCAATAACGATAGTGAACAACACATTAATGTTCAACAAATCAGGATAAGAAAAACATTCCAGTGATTCTATAACTGCGGCAGAACATTTGTCAGTTTCTGTAAATATTTATACCAGTTGCTCACTTAAAAAAGATTAGTTGCAGATAAATTTTATTATTGTAAATATTGACGATTCTCAGTTTAATTTCTATTGCGTAATAAATATTATATTTTCTTGAATCCATTTTTTCTTTCTTCTTACTTCTCAAAATTTTCACTGTTGTAAGTATGACTAAAACCTAGAATAAATACTGTCTTAAATTTATTGCCTCGTATTGGTATTGGTAATAAATTTTAAAGAAGATAACACTTTGTTTAATTGTTTACCATATTTTGGTTAACTAAAGACAGAAAATAGAAGCGCGAATTAGATCAATTTGAAAATAACCGCATCGACTTGTAGTACTGCGCCATCCACACTTATTGGAAAATGCAGTATTTACGAAGCGTTATTGAAAAGCTGTAATAGTATATTATTATAGTAGTTTAGTAAGAGAGCCTGTTATAGCACGAGTGCTCCAATGGAATGAACAATGGAACATGTCTCTTATTAAACAAGTATAATATACCATTTTATCTACTTTGCATAAAAAAATAATCAAACATTTTGAACATTTTGACATTTCATAATTGTGACAATCTATCAGCTGTCTGAAACAAAGTAGGCTATTTCAATTATTTTTATAGGAAAAGAAAAATAAACAGAGCTATAATGGACTATATTGTAGCACTGTTTTCGATGTTATAATACCCATATTGTGACGTCAAAATAGATAAGAAGATTTTAAAGACCTCCAAAATAAAAAGGATGATGTTAAATCAGGCCAAGTTCTTAAACGAGAAACGCTAATCAATCATAATTGTTGAAATGAGAAAGAATCGTTGATGGGACACATGTGGATTAGAAAAAGCACTCAAATTAAGATTAGCATGTGGTATGACTGGCTATAATATAATAATTGGAGAAACTGGACAACCTCTACCGAATGAGAAAACTTTATACAGAAATATTCAGTAATTAGAATTTCCGCCAGGAGTTATGAATGAGGTGTTTATTGTATTTAAAGATAAATTTAACTAAGTAACAAACGACTTCCGGGATTGGACCGTGTCATGATTGAGATCGAAGAACTTAACGTTTCGCCTACTTTCGTAAGGGGCTTCATCAGGAGGAAAAAAGCAAAAGAGCACGGTAACTCAACGTGTTAACCACGCCAGAGGCGAAACTCTTTGCAAAGGGAAGGGACAGAAGAGCACGGTAACTCAACGTGTGAACCACGTCAGAGGCGTAACTCGACTGACTATCGGAAGAAGAAAAGCGAGAATTCTCGTGAGTTACCGTGCTCTTCTGTCCCTTCCCTTTGCAAAGAGTTTTGCCTCTGGCGTGGTTAACACGTTGAGTTACCGTGCTCTTTTGCTTTTTTCCTCCTGATGAAGCCCCATACGAAAGTGGGCGAAACGTTGAGTTCTTCGATCTCAATCATGACACGGTCCAATCCCGGAAGTCGTTTGTTACTTAATGACAATGGCCGTGAAAGCCTCAAAAATCGATAAATTTAACTGTTTAGTAGGAGAAGGATATTGTGCCATTAATTTGGATTAAATGAAGATTGCGTCAAAATTTGATTATGGTCCAGGAACTGGTTTAAGTTGAGAGAGAGTGGGTATGAAGTTATTACTTCTAATCGTTTAGTACTACATCTCGTTGGCAACAAATTGAAAAATAACATTTCACAGAAAATTCGTTTTGTCGAAAAACTAAAAAATATATCTTATATATATTTCTAAAGGTCCTGACTGACTGACTCATCAACGCCCAGCCCAAACCCTTGGACCTAGAAAGCTGAAATTTTGCACAGAGGTTCCCTTTATGATGTATACAAGGAATAAGGAAGGATATTTCGAAATTCAACCCCTAAAGGGGTAAAATGGGGGTTCCAATTTTGTATGGAAAAATAATATTAAATAGACATTTCGACTTGAAACTTCGTAGGAGTACTCCTAAAAACAAATAAGCAAACACGTATTTTGTGATTTTCCGAAAATCAACCCCTTAGGGGGTGAAATGGGGTAAGTAAGCCTAAAAATCGATATGGGTGTCGTTATTGAGGTTTATTGGGACGTTGATTGCGAAAATGGCATTTATTTTTAAGTCCAAGACGGTGAACATGACATAAGGGAAGAAACGGGACGGGACGGGACTAGACTGGACGGAACGGGACGGACTGGACGGGACGGGACTGAGCGGGACGGGACTGGACGGGAAGGGACGGGGCAAAGCGGAACGGGGCGGGGCGAGACGGGTCGGGACGGGGCGGGACGGACGGGACGGAAAGGGAAGGAAAAGGATGGGATGGAAGGGGAGGGGATGGGATGGAAGGGGAGGGGCGGGAAGGGACGGGACTGGACGGGAGGGAAAGGGGCGGGACGGGACGGGACGGGAAGGGTCGAAACGGGGCGGGGCGGGGCGGAACGGGATGATACGGAAAGGAAAGGGAAGGAATGGGATGGAAGGGGAGAGGACGGGACGGGACGAGGCGGGACGGGACGGGACGGGACGGGACGGAATGGGACGGTACGGAGACGGGGACGGAAAAAGGGACATGGACGGGGATAGGATGGGATGGGATGACAGAAAATAATTAGTCATTATTTAATACACAAATAACGAACCTCGCGCGAACGAAGTCGCGGGTAAAAGCTAGTATTAAATATAATCAGAGAACCTGAACACATTGATTTAATTGTAGATGGAGTGATAAGTGATATGGCAAGTATAAATGAAGCTATTTGGAGATTATTTGATATCAATGCTTGTCATTCAAGGATCTTACGTACATCCAGTAGATTCAAGGAGAAGATGAATGTCTTGATGATTAATTTGAATTATCTACGGTTTATTCTGAAACTTTTAAACTCGGAAAAATCTATAGTTTATATTATTTAGCAGAAAATATTGATCGGTAATTTTTCAAAAATCGACTGCGCAATTTGTAATCAAGCTGTTAAGAGTGCACTAGATGATCCACATACACACTTTTTTCTACGATCGTGTAAAAATTACTTTTTGCACAGTTTCTAGTGTCAAAAGAATGTTTGTAGCACTCTTAATATTAGCGCCATTGGTGGTGTGTTTTAATACTATACTAAAACACGCTTTGCCTTAAATTTGGATGTCAACATAACCTAGAATATCTAACACAATGTGACGGAAAAAGTGTCACCGAACTAAGTTTTTATATTTCTGTTACGATTCTAGAAAAAGTAGCGTATGATACACGTGTATAAGTGCCATTAAAGCACTAGTGACGTTAAAAGCACTCCGCTTCGCGTCATGCTCTTAAACTCGTCACCAGTGCTTTAAAGACATGCTTATACACTAGTATTATAATATACTATAAAAGACTAACAGATTTAAAAGCGTTATAAAACGGACGGAAAAATAGGTAGCGTTCATGTTGCCATTGGCTTTCTGAGTGTTTATATGGTGTACCAAGGTTATTCTCGAATCTTCATGAATATATTATAAATGAAGGAAGATTGCTAGCGGCAGATGGGAAATTGAGACATCTTTTTCGGAAATTATCTCCACATCGTGAGATGGCTTAATTAAACACAGAATGTCGTAGAGACGTTGCTTTTTTTGTACGGGGTAGGTAGATGTTAAAGACTTAACAATGTTTGCGATTATATAACTGGTATTTATCATTATTATTAATGATGCCATATTTAATCTGTATGTATAATTCCACAGACTTAACAATGTTTGGTTTCTAATACTCAATTTCTAGGACTAATTATCTTGCTTATAATTATATTATGTAACTTAGTTGAAGAGCCGATAGTAATATTGTCACTTTGGTGTTTTTATTTTAGAATATTTAGTATTACACTATGGGTGCTACTCAGTTATTTGTGGATAATTAGAGGACTTATTAAGAAATTAGTAGGAAATTAAAAAAATACTAGTAAATTCGGGGAATTAGTAGAGAATTAGGAGACTTACAAGGAAATTACTACGAACTTAGAGAAATTACCAACTATATTGAAAATTAGTGTACATAATATTATTTCGCGGAATACCCCTTGTTTAATATTTGCCCTCATATGGTTTATAAAACTAAGTTCCACATTCGTGATAAAAAGATAAAAACTTCAGTATCTTGGTATACAAATTACTTTTCATATTTTAATGAAATATACTTAGATAGGTCGAGAACTTATAAACTTCGAATATATGGCAGCATAGACAATTACAACCTCTGAAACATAGAAGGCAACAGTAACGAATGGAAATATGTATTGATTGATCTATTAATTGTTGCAAATAACGACCAGTACTGACATAATATATACAGGGTGTTAATTAAGTACGTAGACAAATTTTAAGGGACGATTCCTTGATCAATGCTAAGATACAGGATGTTGAAGATTAAACAAAACATTTTTTTTCAAAAATCTGGTAATCGCGTAGATAATATTCTATTGCAACTTGGTGTAGGTTAGTATTTCATAAAGTGGCATTGTTTGGTCAAAATCAATTTAATTAATTTCCACTAGTGGCGTGATTCAGGGCCACCTCAGTTACCTTATTTTAAAAAAATCTGGTACGTCACTTTTGACCGAACAATGCCACTTTATGAAATACTAACCTATACCAAGTTTCATTAGAATACCTTTAGCCGTTTCTACTCCCAATCTTTAATTTACAATAGCGCAGTTATCTTTAGAGATAACTATGGCAAGCGGCATGTCGCTGAATTCTACTTGAAAATACCTTTCAAACGGTATGCGATTTTACCCCCCCCCTTCCGATAAAAAAAAATCAAGTTGGTTGTGCAGCTGCCGACTTTGTCAATTAAAAAAAATAACAAAACTGTGGAACTAATAGAAGGCTTTGTAAACAGCGTGCATATTAAATTTTATCGATTTAGCTTGAATAGTTTTGAAATAACAAGGCCGGTTCCATACATTTGGTACGCACTGTATATACTATGATCAAAAATTATTTTCATCTAGTATGGCCCTGAAATATTTCCTAATTTATGAATGCAACTATAACTCACTTACAATGCAAATGTCAAATTTTGACATTAAGTATAAACGTATTCATAAATTAGAAACAATTCCATAGTCATACTAGATGAAAATAATTTTTGATCATACTTTATAATGCATTTACTATCAACTAGATAAAGAAGAAAAAATTATCACAACAATAGATAATCTACTACTTATATTTAAATAACGGTGACCCTAATAAGATGGTACAGTTCCTATCGAATATGATTATACAGTGTGGAAATAAAATAACGGATGAATTCATTAATTTTGTTAATATTAATTTTTATGAAAAAATCTTGAAGGGGTATAGCGATTTTAATATTGTAGGACATACACTACAACCACTTTTATGTTGCTACGCCATTTGTTTTAAAAGTTATGACGTCATCGACTTTTTTTAAAATGACAACCTGTATTTTTTATTATTGATTTTTGTAGTACTTTTTATGTTGTTTTCAATGATATAAAATTTTAAATATGTTACATCTGAAAAAACTAGAGAAATGGTCTTAAATTACTAAATATTAAAAACCAATGAAATGAGCAAAATAAATCTAGTTACCTACGTTTGGCGGAAAGTCATTGACGTCACATTCGTTTTTATTGAAATTTAAAAAACAATTGGAAAATACAGCTAGAACTCCATTCAAGGTTAATCCACCGGTAACTAGATTTCTTTTACTAAACAGAATTACACCTATCCTGCTGGGCAACCACTTAATTCTTAACCCTCAATTTGTGTTTTACAAACAACATTCTACCACAGAGCAGATTCATAGAGTTGTGAACAAGATTATCAAAGATTTTGAAGCAAAAAGGTATTGTTCATCTGCATTTACCTGCGTGACACAAGCGTTAAACAAAGTTTGGCATGAGATGGTTTGCTTTTCAAAATCAAGAACAAATTATTACCGCCAGACTGCTATCAACTCATCAAGTCGTATCTAACCGACAGACGCTTCCTTGGTAAGTTCGGAGAATATCAAACAACCCTGTTTCCAACCAACCCAGGTGTCCCCCAAGGAAGTGTACTAGGACCGACATTATACCTCCTGTTTACAGCAGATATACCTACCATGGCAACAACAATGACTGCAACTTTTGCTGACGACATGGTGGTATTAGCATCGCATAACGATTCAAATATGGCATCTCACAACGTTCAAGTCCATCTGAATGCATTACAATTATGGTTTAAAAATGGGCCGTCAAAATTAATGAAAAAAATTCAGTACAGGTGAACTTTACAACAGGAAGAGATAACTACCCACCTGTCTCGCTGAACAACCAGCAAGTGCTATAAGCGGAAAGTGCCAAATACTTAGGAATCCATCTTGATAGGCGATTAACAAGGAAAAAACACAACTAGGTGAAATATATCGAAAAGTCTACTGGCTTCTAGGTCGCAGATTCCAACTATCTCTAGAAAATAAGATGCTATTATACAAAGGTATTCTCAAAGGGGTGTGGTCATACGGAATTCAGCTATGGGGAACAGCAAGTCATACGTCAAGATCTTAATATTTACACCATTAATGAAAAGATAGAACAATACAGAATACGGTACCGATATAAGCTTCGTGTCCACCCAAACACACTAACGAGGGTCTACTGGAAGAAGAAGAAGAAGAAGAAGAAGAACAAGAAAAACCCTGACTTAAGAGATTAAAGACATCTAAACTTCCAAATAAATTCGAATGGTTGGGTAAGTGTTAGTGATAAAACACCCACGGGCAATCTAGTTAGTTTTTATTTTAAGGAATTTGCTAATGGGCATCTTTCACCATGTCATCTACGTGAAATACCGATGGGGCCACAATTATATATAACAGCAATGAGATAACATGAACAAGAAAATAACTCCTATTGCTGAAGTAAGAAAGAGATAAACATAGTAGCAAATATTCGAGAAGGCTTGACGCTTAATTTAATTATGACATTTGTCAACTAAACATGCCTACTAAAATAATTTTTTCGTATGGCCATCTCTTTCTTACTCAAGTATTCCATTTTGTTATTCATGTTATCTCATTGCTGTTATATATAATTATGGCCCCATCCGTATTATATCATTTACTAAATCTCAAAAATGACAGATTGTAAAATCTATAAAAAAAAATTTAAAAATTCTAATATTAGTTCTGTGTTTTGCTGCCTGCAAAGCTAAAATGGTTCTGCTGTACTTTCCATTTTTCCATTAGGGCTAACTATAAAATTTTGTTGCACAAGATAAACTTAAGCTTGAATTTGATAATCTCAGAAACTGTTGAAGGACGGGATTATAACCAGTAATTATTTATAGAAATGATAAGGATTTCAACAATTAATTATAAATCTGATATCGCAACTCTGAGTATTATTTAATAAGCCAAATGACGTAAAGAGTTATCGAATATAGCTATGGTTTATATTCATTTATATCGTCGCAGATATTTGTATGTGGTGTAAAAGCATTTTAGTGAGGGATTGTCTACGTCTACAATTTCAACCATTCTTTCATAAGAATTACGATAATGTTAAGTAAAGCTTTATATACGGATGGGGCCGTAATTATACAGATTGGTGGCAGAAAATGCGAACATAGGCAGTCAAATAAGCTAGAATACAGTTTATGGGGTTTGCATGCGTTAGACAGAAATAGACATATATGTCTTAAAGTCTAGTATCCTAGAACTCAGTGTTGTCTAAAAACAAAACCCTTGATTCTGCGGATATTAGATGTTAATCCCATATTAGTCTATTAACGCAACACGAAGCCCATAAACTGTATTCTAGCTCATTTCATCGCATATGTTCACATTTTCCACCACCAATCTGCACCTCGTAACAGCAATGAGATAACATGAACAGCAAAATAGAAAGCTTGAGTAAGAAAGATATAACCATACGAAGAAGCTATTTTAGTATGCATGTTTATTTAGTTAATTCATTCATTCATTCATAATCTATAGCCTCTTTTACCTTTCGGTGTAGAGTACCATTCATACCTCGCGGGAAGTGCAACGGAGGTAATGCGCCGCACGCGACTTACACTACGCTCCCCCGCATGCAAACATACCACAAACACAACAACTTACATCTAACTTAACTAATGAGTTCAAATCCCGCGCAGCTCCGAGAAAATTCTCGGCTACGGCCAGATTTGAACCCATGTCCACCTGGTTGCTAAGCAGACAACAAGCCCACTCAACCACCGAGGTGGCCATGTTTATTTAGTTGATAATCAAAATTAGCGTCCAGCCTACTAGAATATTTGCTTTTATGCTTATCTCTTTCTTACTCAAGTAATGAATATTACTTTCTTGTTCATGTTATCTCATTGATGCTATATATAATTTTGGCACCATCGGTACATCGTATTGATACTTCTAATAATAAACTGAGTACCTAATTGGAAATAAAAACTCTAAAAATTCAGGATCTGGTCCATACTCACAATGAAGTGATTCAGTAAATTAATGTAAATTAAACACAGTCTTCCTCATAACAATTAACATATATTTTTTTTACACACGCTACATGTTTCGGTTTATCTGTTGAACCATCTTTAGGCTAACAGATAAAGCTTATAAAATACGGGGAAAGAAACAGAGAGCAAACACCTCACCTAATGTCAAAATTGGATAGTCATAAATAAACAATTAAAATTAAAACAGGCAACGTGACCAACATGTTTAATGAAATAAATTATTTGTTTATATAGTTATATAGTTTAATAGAATACAATTCAACGCAATAAAGTCACAAAACTTTGAATTGAAACGTATAAATAACTGCAGAATTTACAGACTGTCATTGCATAGTATTAGAGCAACGAGACCAGACTTGATGCGCTGCACCACATGTAGTTAAACAGAGTTTTTTAAACTAAGATAATAATTACGAGGCGTGCCAGTGGGGTTTCATTATCCGTAAGGGTCTCACAGAAATAAATATAAATTACAGTACATGTACTATTAACTATTACGTACAGGGAACTTTAAATAGTAAATAAAATAAATTTGAATAAGACCACTGCAAACATTTTTGATATAAAGCAATAAGGCATATGCATTTATTACAATCACTTTAGCAATTAAACTTTTAAAGGACAATTGATGTTAGTGACAACAATCTTTAAATGGAGTACCTCATGTATGTTTGTATTTTATCGAATTGTGAATCGAAATTGTGAATTCTATCCGTTTATTTTTAATATATATATAAGTACTGTATATATTGCAATGGTATTAAGCCCACGAATTGGCTCTGACTGCAGTGCAGGCAATCAACATTCAAATAAGCACAGAGTTGAGGTATTTTAGATAACTACAATGTTAAACAAGGAAACCAATAATTAGTAGAGAAAGACACGCTAAGACAGGACATGTTCAGGGGGTTTCAAATTGGCTCGTGAATTAATAATTTAAAATGAAAGGTTTGTGCACATGCAAAGCCAAATCGCCTAACATTTATTTAACACAAATAGTTTGTTGGCTGCAATTTGAACACAGCGTAAGTTTGTTAAGTCAAAGCATAAGATGGCAAACACTGTGAGCATAGCAGAAAGGTAATTCAGTAGGAAACAGAATAGAAAGAAATTGCAAGAGAGCAATGGCTAAATAATGGCAATAGTTTGTGGCAAGAGACATGAAAGTGAGAAACTCAAGAATTGGTTCATTTATTAAAACAAAGTGAAAACAGAGCAAAGCAGTGATTAAAATAACGTTTGTGAGTGCAACGCAAAGAAAGATTTTTAAATTATAAGATTAAAAGACAATAACTTAGTTTTAAGACATGTTAATTTTAAATTTAGATATCAAACTTTATTCTGTTTGTAACTTATGTATCAAAACTAATTTTCTTAAACAAAAGACAATATAAATAACTTAGCAACCAGATTTAAATTTGTTTAGGAAACAAAGAGAACAATTGAAATTAATTAGATTGAAATTTGCTCCATTTTAAATACAAATTTTTAATATTAAATGAGCATTTTACCAATTGAAAAGTGTTGAGTTTTATTCCTAAAGTGCCCAAGTTTGTGTACCAGTGTTTGTGAGGCTTTACATCACAAATAAATACAAAAATTCTCTATCCGATCTTCATAATTTTGAACCCCATCTGCGAGTTAGGAATTCATCGGGGAGCAGATGACAACAGCCCACTACAAAGTACGAGCCTGAGGCTGAAATATTAACGGCGTCATCTTGCAGCAGTTTCGACGATCATCGACAAAAGTTTCCAGGTAGGAATTCAGTTGTATACTAAGTGGCAACGTTCCGGAAACGCATCAGAATCCAACATCAAACCTTTCCAAGGACGGCCGGCGTGTTTCCCAGAGTCCAATTGCTTCGGTTTGCTCAGAATTAGCGTCGTTTGTGTAAATTCTGTAGATTTGGGGAGAGGGACGCGGCCGAAAAACAAAAGCCAGATGTGGCGTGATTTTGAGAACCAGGAAGGGTCGGTTCTTACGTCATCCTAAAACAAAAACTAGCTGAATTGCAAGCGGGAAAAATTCAACTAATGCATTTTTTACGAATTTTCTCGAGTTTTAAGATGTTCAGATGCGCACTTTTCACTGCCATAATTATTTGTGTCAGCTATCAGTCGAACGCTTTTTTGACCTACCGAACCGCACGTTTGAACTAACTTTGTATTGCGACAGATAATTTCAGATCAAACTTGAATGTAAGACACACTTCTGAACCCACCTAAGTGTGTTTCATGTTTTATCGCTGAGCTGGTCCATTAAATTTTGCAGTTGAATAAAATATTAAAAGGGCATACAACCATTTATTTTGTAGTAAATATTACATCTCATTTTAAACAGCTGTAATTAATTTTAAACAGCCATAATTTCTGGCAAAATTAAAATTAAATTATTATCACACTTAAAAAAGCTAAAAGCCAGTTAGAGCCCTAATTCATTGTATAATTACTAGCACCGCAACGTGGGGCTTACACAGAGCAATTCACTGCATATTAATGGCGCCCAACGTGGGGCTTACACAGAGCAATTCACTGCAATATCTATACAGAGTGAGCCATAATTAGCTGTAAAAAATTTATCAAAGCTTATTCGGGCCAAAACAAAGCAGTTCACCTAATAAACCTTAGTACCAAAATTCCCTCTTAAAAAATAAAGGGTATTAATAAAAAAAAAATTTTTATTTGTGACTTTAACCTAGAAAGTAATTATCCGATTAGTTTGAAAATACATTATAACAAACACAAAATTAACAAAACAATGACTAAAATATTATAGTTTTTATGAATTTTATTAGCAGCCTCGAAAATTCTTTGCTGCAACTGCTCCCTCGTGTTAATTACCTCACGGTAAACCAGCTGTTTTAAAACATCCCATAAAACGAAATCCAAGTAAAGTTCTACGAGGACAGAAACATTTTTTGCATCCAAAATTACTTATTTGAGGAAATTCTTGCAATAGCAAAATTCTAGTGATAATATCACTTCGTGTACTTGGACGAAACCTGGATTTATCAAAATAGATTCAGCGTCCGACAATGGGTACACGATTTTGAAATTAAAGGTAATCCGTCTAAAATTAAATCGGAGAAGAAGCGTTTCTCTGTTTTGCATGCCGGAACTAAATTTGGGTTTTTGGAAGGGTGTGACCTATTATTAACTTCAACTAATAACGATAGGGATTATTACAAAACATAAACGGGGAGATTTTTCAAAATTGGGTGGTTTATCAATTACTTCCTGCTCTGAATAAAATTCCTGGTAAATATATAATAATCTTGGACAATGCACCGTATCATTCGATGCAGTTGGAAAAGTTACCTACACTTAATTAGAAGAAGGATCAGATGTAGGATTGGTTGATTAAACACAATGTCAAAATTGAGGGAAAAATTACAAACAGACATCTTTGGAGTTTAATTTAATTTTTAGAAAATACAATAAGAAACTTTACGTGACTGACGAATTTTTGAAACAGAATGCTCATGAGATTCTAAGATTACCTCCGTACCATTGCTAATACAATCATATTGAAATGGCATGAGGTTCTGTAAAACTTACTATAACAAGCATATAAATTCTCAACTTTCATCCAAGGATAAGGTTAAGCATTTATGGCTTGAAGCTCTTTCAAAGTGTACCTTCGACATGTGGCAAAATTATTGTGATCATTGTGAAAAAAATATTTTGGAAGACTGAGCGAAACATATGGGAAATATTTCGTTTGAAAACATTCCACCTTTCATTCTTTCATTAGAGGAATCTGACTCAGAATCAGGTATTGATAATGATTCAGATACTACCAATGAAGCAATGGAAGTGGAATACGGGATTTTAGTATCAAAATTCTTGTTTATGACATGGAAAACGAGTGGCTATCTTCTGCAACTGATAGTACACCTAACTTGTCTTTCCTACTCTACTTAGTACTTGTTGATCTATTCTGCCGTTTGTTTATCAGGGTTACTAGGTATTTATAGGTATTTACAGCCTCCAGTTCTCGTACATTTATTGTGCATATGTTTTGATCTTCTTTTTCTGTTGTTCTTGTGATATGTAGTAGTTTACATTTATCTACATTGAGCTCCATTTAGCTTCTTTCTATCTTGCTATCCATTCATTTACAGAACCCTGCGTGTTCTTGGATGACCTGAAAATGATAAGCTTTGCAAGTAAATGGAGATGAAATTCCAGTACCCTATATAAGTCTTGGGCGTTTTCTCTTTTATTGATTTTAGCATTTGCTCTATGTAAATTACAAATAGTAACGGACTAAAATCAAACCTTTACTTAATTCGTTTCTCCGTTATGAACTCTTCTGATTCTTGTCCATTCATTCTCACCAGTCCTCGTGTTATTCTTATTAGGCTTTGTACTCTTTCTCTTAGTTGCTTTGGCACTCTCATTTTATAACTTATCACTGTACCTAAAAATCATATCCATATACGCTGGCCATTTGTCTAGCAACTGCCAAATAACACAAATTGGGTCTATAGTCCACTATCTTCAGAATACCAAATTTTGCTATTTGTGAAGGGTGTTACTGTGCCATTAATTTGATTTCTAATTATTTTTGTTGTTTCTTTTAAGGTTAAATGGAGAGCCCGTGAGTCTATAAAGCTATACATGGAAATCGAAATGCAATATTTAATTACTTCGTCTTTAATCTCTAATCAGCAGTAGACCACTCCATCTGGATAGCAACAAAATAAATTCAAAAACTAAGTATATCAGTATCACCTTTAAGAATGACAGGAGCTAGGTTCGAACTCACAAAGAAAAGGCAAATAATTCTCGAGAACACCTTGTTGAAGTCGAGGCGCCATTCCCATCTAATACTTTAAGCATCGACACAGAAGTAGAAGTCAATTGTCAGTTGTCACTACCTCTGAAATCATATACTCCAGGGGAACCTTAACAGAGAAATAACATCAACTAACTCTCACAAAGCTCCAATATATGATCATATAGTGGAAAATTAATTGAATCATCTCCCAAAAATGGAAATAGTACTTGTTACAACGATATTCAACCGAATGCTTACTATTTCTCCGCACACAGTGGAAATATGCACAGGTAATCCAATGTATGCAGATCGATAAACCTTTTACCATTTCTATTAAAAATATATGAAAGTAATTTGGTAAATAGATAAAGGAAATAACACCACTAGATGAACTAATTCTTCTGCATCAATTCGACTTTTGAGTAAGTCATTCTACCACACAACAATGTCATAAAATAGTAGACTGCATATCAACAAAAGTTTTGTAGAAACAAGAGTGTTTCAGATGTTGAGAAAGATTTCGACAAGGTGTGGAAGCTCGAACTGCTATATAAAATCACTAGAACACTACATCTCCAAATTGATCTTATATTAAAATCTTATACCTAACTGAAGTTTAAATCAAAAACTCACTATCAAACTACCAGCAGCGTCATTGTACCTTTTCTATACCCCATCTTTAATGCAGATGTCGCTACCACATAAGTACATTATCTTAGGATGTACTTGCTATTTCTCTGATGGCATTGCAATAATATCATCAGACACTAATCCTGACAGAGCATTTAAACAGGAACAGCAACGCCTAAACTCGTTGCCAATTTGGCTATATCATTAGATAATAAAAGTAAAGGGTGGAATCTACCGAATAATATTTACCAAAAAAAGAAGCTCAGCGTCTGCCCACCCCCTACCATCAATAATATGACTATGCCAATGAAAGTCAACATAAATTACATTGGACTCCATTTGCACTAGAATTTGACCTGGAAAGCCAACATAAAAGCTGAACAACAGCAACTTAAAAGCAAAAATTTGTAGATACTGGCTAATCGGGATAAAATCATAGCTGACCATAGAAAATAAACTACTACTATGTTTAAAAGCTGTATGAACATCTGGAATCGAACTATGGGGTTGCAGGGAACCCTTAAACAGCAAAATTTTACAAACCTTTCAATCGAAGACATTGCGTATGCCAGCTAATGGCTCGTGGTTTATCAGCAACCACTACAAAATGATTTCGGAATTTCGTTCGTTAACGAAGTGGTTAAGTCCTTCGCCAGAAAAAATGTGGACCGCACTTCAAACCACAATAATCAACTAATCGCGGATTTCTACAACAGTTAGGGCCGGTTGCAGAAAGCAATGTTAAGTCTGGTGTTAGCTAACGCGACGTCAAAGTGAACAAAAACGAATCAAATCTCAAATGCTTATGGTAACTAATACATTAGTAAACAAAATTTGATGCGATTTTGTTCACTTTGACGCGATGTTAGCTAACACCAGACTTAACATTGCTTTCTGCAACCGGCCCTTAGTGAACAGAAGACTGAAAAGATAATGGTCAGAAGGTCTCGTGGAGAGAATACTGGAGATCTATTAGTATATGGCTTCCAATTCAAGTCATTTACCAATCGTAGCACATCACTTACTTGTCTACTGTAGATAACTTTTGATTGTAAATTTGTGATATAAAGTAATGGAATAATACGGTTGCTTCAAGTAGGGTTACGACACAGTAGTTACATGGAAGTCTTCTGCTCCGTTTTTAAAATATAAGTATTTCTTTCATTAATTTGGTTAATTGTGTCAGTAACCGTTTTCCCAATATTTTCATTGTAAACTTTATGTCTTGACGGAAACTTCCTATTTCTTAATTTTTTTAACACTTCCTTAGGATTAATTCTTATATGTCCATGTTCCAGAATTGCAAGAGCATTTTATCTCGTTGTCTATTCTTCGGTGCTTCCTTAATTCGTTTTAAAATATTTTTCAAGTTCTACCCTTTGGTTTCTCAAAACCAAGATGTTTTGTTGTTATCTATTTTTGAAAAAATCCGATTATTTATCATATTCCATGATTCGTTTACATTGTCCTAGTCACTAAATGGATTGTTACTTTAATAAAGAGATACAGAAAAATAAATGAAAATGGAAGATTAGCTTTGGGATATCTGTCCCGTAGATAAGATGAACCGGCAAATGTTCGGTCATGTCTAGCTAGAATGTGAAACTGAAAAGAATTGAGAACAAAAACTGTGGCAAAATAAAATACATTAAGCAATTGTTGAAAATGATAAAGAACTAGAAACTAGCAATAGATGCTAAATAAATTAAAAGACAAGCTAGAAAAAGGCGAATAGCTAGTATCTATTCATATAGTAGCTGATGATACTTAACATAAAAAATATGTATAGAGATTTAAGCAGAATGTCCCTCGCAAGTGGATGTTGTGACACTAAATAATTTTAAAAATAAAAGGAAATTAGGGGAAAATATCTTAACGTTTCTAATAATACTGAAACAATACAAGGAAATACTTGGTAATGCGAATTAAATCAACCTTCAAATAAAAAACAGCGCCTGCGAATGCGATTTCACAGTTCCACCCATCTGTTCCGCTGTGTCATACAGGGCTTCTTGGGTATGTGCAATGTTCGGCGGTATTAAACAGAACACACTCATTGTTGCCTGTTCCTGACTCTTTGCACCACCCTTAATCGAAGGGGGGAGGGACACAGTCCTAGCTAGCTCTAACTCTCGGCAGAAAATATGGTGTAAGTAAGGACTAGGCAGGGATCCTTAGAGTTAAATACAATCTTCATCATTTTCTTCTTCCTCTTGAGATACCGTCTTCGGTCGAAGGTTGGCGGCCATCATTTAGATCTTGCGGCTGCTCTAAATAGTTGATTTGAGATGCAGTCGAACCAGTCTCTTAAATTGCGCAACTACGAAATTCGTCTTCCAACGTTACGCTTCCCTTCAGTCTTGCCCTGCATGACAAGTTGCAGAATTTTTATATATCGGTCCTCTCATTACATGACCGAGATATTCCAGTTTTCGGCATTTTATCATGTTGATCAGTTCGCTTTCGGTCGACATTCTGCGTAGTATTTCCTCATTTGTGATTTTGTCAGTCCAAGGAATTTTAAAAATTCTTCTAAATATCCACATCTCAAACGCTTTGAGTCTGTTTATGGAGGAGGTTTTAAGTGTTGCAGCTTCTATTCCGTACAGCAGGATAGGGAGATAGGGATAGCAGGATGTATTATTTTGATTTTAAGCTTGTTGTTTAGTTGTTTACAGCAAAACAGTTTTTCATCTTATGGAATGTGTTTCTTGCTATTTCTATTCTAGCTTTTATTTCGTCTGTGTTGTCACTCTGTGTGTTTATGCAGATTTCCAATATATTTATATTTTTCCACCCTCTCTATAATTTTATTGTTGATTAAGAGCATTTCTCTGTTATTCTTTTTCCGTAAATATCATGAATTTTGTTTTGTTTAGATTCATGTTTAATCCGTATTGCTGGTTTATGTCTCTAACTCGTTTTGTTATTCTTTTTAGATCTGAGAGATTATCAGCTAAAAGCACCGTGTCGTCGGCATTGGGGATGTTATTTATTTGTCTGCCGTTGATGACAATGCCAGTGTTTTCATTATAGAGTGCTTCTTGGAATATTATTTCCGCGTACAGATTAAAGAATAAGAGAGACATGTAACATTAAAAATTCCGACGAGTCCCGATCAGCACAAAGTGTGCTCGAGCCGCCATATTGGAAAAATTAGGGTAAAACGATTTTTCTAATTTTTATTAAAAATTAGCTATTGTTTCATGCATACAATTTTAAAAGCAAAATAAACCTATTACATCTTATTTATCAAGAATATAGTAGATTATGTTATTAGGAGTAAAAGTGATACTTTATGTGGCGAAGCTGAAGTTTATTTAGCCGAACGTCAGTGAGGCAAATAATTCAGCTAAGCCACATAAAGTCACTTTTACTCCGAATAACATATACTATTTTATCCGCAAACGTATTCAGGTAAATTTCAGGCGAGCACTGTACCCCTGCGCCAACCTCTGTAGTTCAGATAACGCGCTACTGTAATGATATATGAACATACTGAATCACCCGAGCTAATAGCACACGGCCACAGCAGCTGTCACACCATAACCCACGGCGACAGATGCTCCGATCCGCTGCTTAAAGGTTTATTTAAATTAAAACTTTTTTGTACTTTTTTTGAAAATAAAAACCGGCCTACGATCTTAGTCTAAAAATTAGCAACATTTTAAGCCATCATACAATTTAATCGGTCCAGTATCTTCGGAGGAGATAGCGAACAAATATAGAAAGAAAGAAAGAGAGCAACCATTTTGTGTGCTTAGGCAGATAAAGTACGCAAAAGTCGCTATTTTATCTGCTTAGGCAGATAAAGTGACACTTTTACCTTGTCAATAGAGACAAATAAGTTGTCACTTTTGTGACGTTTGCGGATAAAATTATTTGTGGTAAATTTATTTATAACAAAAAAAAATCTCAACATGTTATAACTTTTCGCGCAGCCCTTCAGTTGATTGCCCCCGTCTAGTCTTGGTCAGTTTATATTCTGAAAAAGTAGTGTATATTATTCAAGCGAAGATAGAACCCAACATATACAAGATAAGGTCGCAAAAAAATCAAAACGTTTCAACAATAACACCGTTCGCTTAAATACAGAAGCGCGTCGCAATCGACGATTGTACCCGCAGATGATGTAGATCGAATCCCTCCCCGGTAATCTTTTAAATTTGATAATTGATTTAATTTGTATATGCAAGTGTTAAGATATTGTTAGCTCTATTTTTCTTTGATTTTTAAAATTGTTTGGAGACATGTGTGGGACGTTCAGAGTAAAACAATTTATTTAAATTGATAATTGATGTAATTTGCATAACCAAGTGTTTCGTTTTATTGTATCAATATTATTGGGCTCGTTACGATATTTTTAACCCTGTTTCTTTGATTTTTAAAATTGTTTAGTCACTTGCACAGGGACGTTCAGAGTAAAACAACTCGAAGAAACGTCTTTTCCATGACGATTCTTCGAGTGTCACTCTTCCATTTCTTTTATTTACAAAAGATAAAAGTAATCATTTGCATAGGTATAGCTCAGGTTTTGATCATTGCCGAAAATGAGACTTAACTGATGCAGATTAAAAACCAAGAATGGGACAGAATCATATAGTATCTTTATAATGCAGGAGATACTAGTTCAATTTGAATGCGTCCGTGGCGTAGATGCTCTACCCGCAAACCAGGGAAACTCCCTCAAATAGTAGTCTGTATTTATTTATTTAGCGTATGGAATTTATATAATACGATATCACACTAAAAAAGATGACAAAATAAAGAAAGCTTGTGAGCGGAGGAGTTCAAACTCCAGAGGACTACATTTTTTTATTTGCAAATTGATCTAATTCGAGCGAGGGAAGTTCGGTGTAAACGTGTAAACCCTTTTACAGATTTTTCTCAGTGTATTAATGTACAAATTTTGTAGTACCTTTTACAACAGAATATTGAAAATCCATTATTTATGTGTATTTTCCTATCAGGTCATACAATAGTATGTTATGTTATTAGGAGCAAAAGTTATACTTTATGCGGCGTGGTTGGATGGGTTATCTGCCGAGCTTGCGAGGCAGATAAGTACAGCCGAGCCACATAAAGATACTTTTGCTACGAATAACATATAGTATTTCTTCTTCAAACGTTTATTACTATATTATGATACTAGTGTATAAGTACGCCTTTAAAGCCCGTGCGAAGAGTTTAAGAGCAGAGTGCTTTTAACGTCGCTGGTGCTTTAATGGCACTTATACACGTGTATCATACGCTATTTTTTCTACGATCGTAACGGAAATACAATAAAAACTTAGTTCGGTGACACATTGTGTTAGATATTCTAGGTTATGTTGACATTCAAAATTACTGCAGAGAGTGTTTTAATATAGTATTAAAACACCCCACCAATGGCAACGTGCTAAAAATACCTAATTCGGGCGCTAATATTAAGAGTGATACAAACGTCACTTTTGACAGTAGAAACTGTGAAAAAAGTTGTCATTTTGACACGATGGTATATTTACAACGTTGTGAACAAAATTCGAAAAAAAACAGTTTAGTTGCCATGGCAATGAAGTGACAGTTTAGCATAATTAATCAAGCAGTATAATGTCACATTTAACTGACGTTTGAAGAAAAACAAAATTTTACACTCGTAAAGCACTATGCGAATTATTTATATACACTTTTCTACTGTTACGACGCTGATTATAAATTTTTGACACTGAGGAAAAACTAAAATACAAATTATACAACAGGGGTACTACACGTACACTGTCTACGACAAAACTGATCCTAGCAGATGTTTTTGAACCTACAGCGGCCGGTCGCGGCGGGGGTGCGCATAGGGACTTTATACCTGACTTTTAGGGTCGAGCACACCTTGTGCTGGTCGGGACTCATTGGAATCTTGAATGTTATATATTTTTCTACAACTTTGTAAATTTTCAAGAGTCTCCTACTTTTTTTGTTTATTTTAGGCACTTTGCCTGGTCTAATAGGTGACCGTGTCTGACCTTGTCGCCTTTTCATAGTCGATGAAGCACGCATATACCTCTTTATTGACATCCAAACATAGTTAGGTTAGAAAATTAAGGCCAAGTAGAGCTTCTCGACAACATAATCCATTTCGGAACCCGAATTGGGTGTCGCTTATTTCTTCTTCCAGTTTGCGGTGGATTCGTTTATGGATTATTTTGAGGAGAGTTTTGAGTGCATGACTCGTCAAACTTATCGTGCGCTGTTCTTCGCATCTTTTTGCATTTGGTTTTTTGGGAATAATTATAAACAATAAGCTCAGCCATTCATCTGGTATTTCCCCTGTGATACATATTAAATTTAGAAATTGTGTAAAAAATTCAGTTTGCTCATCTTCCAAAAGTTTGATGATGTCAAGTGGTATTTCGTCCGGACCTGTTGCTTTTCCGTTCTTCATCTTTTTGAGAGCGTAGATTACCTCGTCTTTGGTTATTGGTGGGTCTGTCTCTTCTGCTTCGCTGTTCATACAATAACTCGGTGGGCGGTCGCTTTTAAATAATTTCTCTATATACTTTGTCAAGTCTTAAGTTGTTTGTGGTATCAAGAATTAATTCTTCATTTTCATTCATTAGTACATTATTTTGCGGTTTTCTGGACAGACCCACCATTTGTTTATTCTTTTATGGGTGTTGTTCAATTTCCGGGAATTGCTCTTCAATCCATTTTCTTTCGCATCTTTAATTTTCTTCGTTATTACTTTTTGTATTTCTTCGTTTTTATTCTAATCTTTAGACTTGAAGTTTCTTTGTCCTTCCATTAGCATCAATATCTCTGTGGTCATCCAATTCTTTTTTCCAGTTTTATGTTGTTGTGTTAGATGCTTTGCACTGGTGTCCTGTGCAATATTTTTGACTATTCAATTCACCTGTCATCTGTCAAAAAGTGACCAATGAAAATCCAGAATTCTGACGTTTCTTGACCAATCAAAAAAATATCAGTGGATATATCTTCCTAGAAGGTATTCAAGTGACTATTTTTAACAAATGCGATTTTTATTAGAAAAAGTCAATATTAGTGTTCTGTTACTATAGAAATTGCATAGTTTGTTGCTAGATTTACTGAAAACTAATTTGAAAAAGTAGTTTGGTTCATTAAATAGTCCCTCGAATACCATTCTTAGTCAAAGTTAAGTAGATTATTTTTGCAGTGGTATCACTACTCATGTCCATTGCGCTTGGGATTAGGACTCGTGCTAGCGCACTCGTCCTAATCTTACCAAAGCGCAATGGACATTCGTGACACCACCGCAAAAATAGTCGACATAACTTTGACTACTCATGGTATTATAAGTGATAATTTTCCATTTTTTGTTTATATTTTTCTTTTCTGTGATTTTCTTTGAGGCTTCTTTTAGTTTGGTGTTCAATTCCTTTGCCATTTCTTTCTTTGTGTCTTTATTTTTTAGTTTTGAGAGGTTTGGTTTGTTTGTATGTTGTTTTCGCTTTTGATTCTTTAATCTCAGGCAGAACTTAGCCAATCTTCATAATTAATAAATTTTGGGAGGCTGTCGTTAAACACAACATAGAAAACAAATATAGCTACAAAACTAATCACCACCTACCTTGTAAGTCTCGCATTTCAACCTAAATCTTAAAAAGAACAAACGAGCCAGTTCTAATAGGTTCGTAGTCTAAATACACAAAGGAAATATAAAGCAGAACCAGAAACATTAAATAAACTCCACAACAATTATAAAGCACACCCTACTGTAGAAAAACATAAACTAACACATAATAAAAGGGTTCAAACCATCAACAATATTGAGTTCAACATAATGGCTTGGAAACATAATAAAATTCAGAGGCAATGCAAACGTCTGAATAGTTTCTTCTTTACTCGAAGCGTCCGTCGATCGCAAGTGTCATGCCAAGCGCCTCAAGGACACTCGCGGTAATACGTATAAGGTACATGCAACGTTCCAGCCACATTAAATGATGAATTACCAACGCATCAAGCGTTGCAGAAAAGATGGATTGTTATCGCGTACAGTTTGTTAATTGAAAGCCTTTGTAGAACTCTTAATACTTAAGCAATAGCTTTTTACCGATAAATTAAACAGAAAGCTTAAGTTCAATACATTTACTTACGGATTTTTTTAATAGGCTCTAACTTGCTACCCACATACGTGTTTCCAAGCCCTGCCTGGAAATGCTAGATTGAGTCTTGAAGCGCATACAGATGGCTGCTATAGCTGACAGAAAGTTAAGCCGTTTGTCACGATGAATTCGGCTAGAGGAACTGAACGCTAGCAGCCCCAACCATCTAAGCTTAAGGCCGGAAAGCTGTTGCATGTAGTAAGGACAAGGAAGCAGTAGGAAATGAAGCCGTAGACATGGAAGCAGGCCTAAATACCACGAAATTAGAACTCGCAAGAAAAAACTGAAAGGAAAATTTCACCATAACCGGAAATCGTCCTGATCGTGCATGAAGGGACGCCGGTATGCTTTCGTCGATTCAATTATTTTTGTCACCTTCGACGAGAGCCGGTATCAGAAGATCGCGACTCAAACATTTTCAAGTCAGGTACGCTTTTATCGGAGGTCGAGCGCTCTTCGAAAAATTCCAAAACGTCTACGCTTTGCATCGCCCGAAAGGAGAGCGCAGTAGATAAAATTAGAGATGCGGCGGCATCAAGGAGCGGAATACAAAAGTAACGCTTAAATTAAATAGGGTGTTACATCTTTTACATTTACCCTGTATCTGTTGGCCCCAATTTTCGGCAAATGTAAAGCATGAACTATGTGTAAATAATTACTTTTATCTATTTCTAAGTAAAAGAAAATATTTTGTACTGTGCTTAAGTGTATATGTTTGGTCCAAAATACGCCTTTTTTCTTCAATGTAAAAACCTGAGCTATGTGCAAAATAGTACTTTCATTTAGGTAATAGGTAGTTCTTGAGCTAAAGCAAAAATAGAACAAATTTTATTTTATTAAGGTAGCCACCCTGTATATATTTTACTGCTAATTACTCGAATTCGTGCCAAGAAGGCATATAGGGTAATGTGCATACAAAACATCATCTTCCCCCAACAAACAGTTTTTGAATTATACCGGCAATAGGTAGGCAGACAGACAAACAGACAGATGGAATTGAGAAGACCCGTTTTTCGTCATCGAAACATAAAGATCTGAATAATTCTTGCAAGGTGTTTTTTCGCGATTGCAATACTTCATTCGTCTTTTAGACGAGGGAAGTAAAAATACTTGAAAATTACGGAATCAATGATGGTGACGAGAATATGTTAGTCTAGAAAGTAGAGTTACAGAAATCGTGGAGAATATTGCATATTTAGGAAGTGTAGTGGAGGAAGTAGACCGTTCGTGAAAAAATCACAAACAGACCAACGTAAATGTAGCCAGTGAACGACCTATCGAAGAAAACCTGTTTTTGTGTGGAAATAGAAATGAAAAAGATACAAACATAAATAAATGTCCAACAAGGTTAATGAACATACAGAGCGTAACAAAATTTTGGACTGCTACTTTAACAGCGTATTCTGCTCATCGCAATGATTAAAAAGTACGTGTAATTATTGATCCGAAATTGCTTCTTAAGGGAGCTGAGAAGAATTATACAATTAAAAAATCGCCCCACCCTTGCATAAGCTATCTTTTGAACCTTATATTTTTGAATGTAATCTAATTGATCATAAAAATGTTCGTAGATATACCAAACTACACAAAATTTGCCCTTCTGTTATTTTATTCAATATCCAACAAATGTTTATAGCATTTTTTTTGCTTATTTTGATTAGTAGAACATGTTCTTGAAGTTGCGATCCACATCTTTGTTACTGTACATTGGCCAAACAGAACATAAAAAAATATGAGGAACTGTACGAGAACCCACAGAAATAGGTATGAAAAGGAGAAAGTGGAAATCAACAGGGCCTGCATTTAAACAAATAGCAACATAATGAAACAAAACCTAAAATATAAAATCAAAGGCAAAAAAAGACAAGGAAGATCGGCCATTACATGAAAGAAACATAATCAGGGAATACGAAGCCCAAAAATTTACATCAGTGGACGTAAAAATGAACAGAAATTACAGAAAAATTTAGTAAAAGACTATACAGAAATAAAGACCAGCGCAACCCAACAGCATATGTACAGTGTGTTCCGCTTTATTATTTGACATCTCCATATCTTCTACATTTTTAAGTATAATGATTTGCAATTTTGGTAGCTTGCACACGCCTTCAAGGGCACTTATGCTACCTGTTATGATTATTTTCAGCTTTGCATATCAGCATACTATGATCGATTAGACTATAATTGATATAAAAATATTTTTTCTACGGCCACCTCTAAAACTGACTATTAAAATCTCACTGTCAATACGAAAAGTTAGCGATTCACACATTTTCTTCCTAGTAACCATTTTAACATCGCAACCACGTAAACAATGTCTTAATGAAATAATCACGTCACTTCATTTTACTTTACGCATCGCCATGATTAACCTGATTATTATTTTAATTCGTCATTTTTCTGGAACTGGCTAAAACTATTGCCAATTGTATCACGGCGTGTCCATCATCACGCAACATTTTTATTGAGTTTGTGAGTTTTTGTGAAGTTGAAGATGGAATGTGAAGATAAGATATTTATTTATTTTCCTAAAACGTCTCGTGTTCTACTAAAATTACACTTATTTATACAGCACAGGTACATAGTGTGTTGCACAGTGTCAGTGATGTATTTCTGGTTGCCTGTTATAAAGAAATTTCAATTATTTAACAATTTTGTCATTTATTTATGACCGTAGAAAAAAAATTGTATGTATTTCGAGTGTAAAGAGCCATTTTAGTATTCGGCTGCTTTTTCGCGCCTCGCTACCGCTCGGCACGAAACTTGCATCCTCATACCAAAATGACTCTCTTTACACACTAAATACATAAATTACTATTATCTACGACAGTGTGTAAAACTGACTTTTAGTTGGCAGTTTTAAGTTTGTAAAACGACTGTTTAATAACATGTTTTCATTAGTTTACCTCGTTAGTAGCAACGTGTTTAAAAGATTTCATTAGGTAAGTCGTCAGTAGCAACGTGTTTTAAAGTGTTTAACCCCGTACAATTACGACTGTTTGCTAGTAATCCTAATTTACATTTAAATATTTTTTTATATTTACCTTGTTTTCTAGATTCTATCGTAGATAAAATATTGTACGATACACATGCGTAAAACATCTTTAGTAACTAGAGGTGCTTACAACGCTCGCTTACTCGCGTTTGTCTTTGTCCCACTCGTGACTAAAGACTAGCTTTACGCACTTGTATTGTAAATTACTATTTTGGCATCTTCAAAAAGCTCTTTACATTCATTTTTGTAGAAAAAAACGAAAAGAATTCCTTTAGGAGCAATTATAGTCGAAATATGATTAAAACATAAAATCAACGTTAAGTATATTTTGATATTGTTTTATAGTATTGTAATCGAGAGAAAACCACTTTTCGAAATTTCTTCACATCTTTAGCTTGCCCTAGATGACGAAAAACATTATTTCTCAATTTCTTCTATCTCTCTGTCTATTTGTTGGAGGGGAACGATATTCTGCATACACATTATACAGTGTGTCTGCTTAAGATCGCATCATATGGAAAACTTTTTTATTATTAATTTTACGAAAAAAGGTTATTTTTTATAAAAAGTTCTGCATGGTCCAAAACTTAAAATACAATAATCAGATATAATTTTTTTAAGCCGTATACGAGGAATGTCAAAAAATATGAATTCTGCTCAAGAGTAAAGTACCTTTATTTGTGACAATATCGAAAATTGTTTTTAAGAAAAGTTGATTAAAATCGAAAACTACGTTGAAATGTCTAATTACACCTATCTACGGTAAAAATCAGGTTTTGTTATTTTTCACATTTTTTTTAAGTTGCTTCATATGGAAAACTATTTTTGACAATATCGTAAATTTTTTTTAGTTATCTCTTTATTAGTTAAAACTTTGATAACCTTTACGTCTCGTAACCTCTATGTTGCATTATTTTGATGATTTTCCATGTGAAACAACTTTAAACAAATGTGAAAAATAACAAAACCTGATTTTCATTGTAGATAGGTGTAATTGGATATTTGAACGTAGTTTTCGATTCTAATAAACTTTTCTTAATAACAATT
This sequence comes from Agriotes lineatus, assembly GCA_940337035.1. Taxonomy (NCBI): domain Eukaryota; kingdom Metazoa; phylum Arthropoda; class Insecta; order Coleoptera; family Elateridae; genus Agriotes; species Agriotes lineatus. Next base: position 69,396,624 of record OW679197.1, on the reverse strand, counting down.
TTCGATATTGTCACAAATAAAGGTACTTTACTTTTGAGCAGAATTCATACTTTTTGACATTGCTCGTATACGGCTTAAAAAAATTGATATCTGATGATAGCATTTTAAGTTTTGGACCATGCAGAACTTTTTATAAAGAATAACTTTTTTTCGTAAAATTAATAATAATAACGTTTTCCATATGGTGCGAACTTAAACAGACACACTGTATAATGTCTTCCTGGCATGAAACCGACAAAACTTCGGTAAAATATATACAGGTTGAGCACCTTAATAAAATAAAATTCTTATTTTTGCTTTATATTTAATATCATAACGTCCACTTGCGAGGGAAATTCTGAGTAAAACCCTTTACAGATTTTTGTTGAACACAAACATAAATATTTGTGTCTATGAATTTGTTATGTAAATTTTTCTTTTTAATTACTTTTTTGCAGATTTAGTATCGCAGTGTAAGGCAGTCTTGTATGCATTTCTCCACGTAGTTCAGTAATCAGATTTATTTACGAGACGAATTTAAATGCAATAATCTTTTAATGTGTGATATTTATGAATGCAACCGCAGTTAGTTTTTACTTCTGCATTACTGGCATTTTTATGGCATCGCTTCAAGCTATAATTAAAGTAAGAGTAATACTGAGATTTAGTGTACATTTAGTGAATTGCTTAAAATACTTTAGTTCGTATTATATTAATTAATCGTTTTATATTCTTTTGTGCGGCTTCATTTTTAACCTTAACCTATATTTTAACATTTTATAGAGACATTACCCTGTTTTTAATACAGAATTATTATGTTATTAAGAAACTAGTAGTTCCTATAATTTCAAGAATAATAATGTATAAGTTTTATTATAGGTGGTAATAGATAGTACTAGCGGCGAATCGCTTTAAGGAGCCAAGTAGCCATGGTTCTACCATAACAGACCAGTCATTTGAAATTTTTTTTATTTTGTAAGAACATTTTTTGTACTTGTTTTTCGTCATTCTTCTCATTTTAAAGCTTAAGCAAACCGTAAGTAATTTTTATTTAGATCTTGTTGCTTTCACGGTCGCAGTGGTGCTAGATCGAAGCGTCTCCTCAGCTTTTCGACAGCTCATAGACTGCAGCGTGAGGAAGGGGTAGGTCAAAAGTGAAAAGATAATAGTATATTAAAGTATGAGTGGATAACAAGGTCTTTAAAACACGCGCGAGTTTTCGAGCACGACTACGTAGCCGGAGTGCTCGAAATAGAGCAAGTGTTTTAAGACCAGTTATTCACGAATACTTTACGCGATTTTTTTATTATGCCTGCATTAGAATCGTCGTTTAAAGCACACCTCAGCGTGCGAAAACAGGCGATTAAAGCACGCCGAGGTTAAAGGTATATAAATCGAGAGGGCATAATAATATTACTACTATAGTTACGAGAATTGTTTACGTTTTTGCCGCGTCCACGTCCGTTGTTGCATTCAGTCGTGTCAGCAAAATAAAGATAGCGATGAAGTTATAATGTTACCTATATACCTTGTTTCCTTGACAACCTTTAAAGCTCGGCGTGCTTTAATCGCCTGTTTTCGCACGCTGAGGCGTGCTTTAAACGGCGATTCTAATGCAGGCATAATAAAAAAATATTTTATGATTCAATGGGAGCCGTCTGGCTTTAGGATTAAACAGTCTCAGCTGCCTCGGTCTGCGATAGAGCGTGTCGAGTGTCCGGTTACTGATAGTTATCTGACAACGAAACTCCGGGCGTAATGACTTACTGTGTAATAGTAGAGTGCTCCGTCCGAAATATTTTATCTTCTGTGGGAGACTTGGGGCTTCAAGATGAAACTTGCACAGAATAAAAGCTTATATGATAGTGACTCATAATCCCGAAGTAGTCAAAATTTAGAATAAGCAAAAGGCCACTATTTTTGAAAAACGAGATAATATCGTAATAACATAGGGGAGAAACTAAGCAAACATCTTTATCTAAAATTTAAAATAAATTTGTCACCAAATATATATTTTTCAAAACTTGTAGAATGTATTGTCTTTTATGGAAAAAACATCTTAACACCTATTATTTCGGTTTGAACCTCGCAAAATTCTAAGTAAAAATTAATAATTTCTGTTTTTACACCGCATTTTCTGTAAAAGTAAACATAATTTAAATTTGAAACTGTAATCAAATAGCATTAGCCTTGACTTAAAATAAAATAACAAAAAGGATAACAATGTAACATCAAGTGGGGCCACAGCAAAGATGGTGTGTTTGGCTTCCCGCAAAACCCAAGTAAAAATATATAATAAATACCGATTTATACAATTTAACAAAGTGTTGCAAGTTAGTTCAGTGTTGCGGATAGGGTGCAGGGTTTTGCAATTATTCCTAGCCCTCTGCAGGTAACAAAAGGTGTCTATGTGGACATCTGGTTCTGGGTAATTAGTTGGAGGTCCAATATATGAAGCGAAGGCCATAGAAGCCCAGGGATGTGTGGGATGTGGCTGTGAGCCAAAAGCAGAGATCGGTGCCGGGAGCAGAGAACAACCTACAGGCGTCGTATTGGCTAGCTTCAGGAGACTTGCAAGGCAGGCTAACCGTAGAAAAAGACATCGAGGTAGGTGCTGGTGGGCTGATACAGGACTAAACATCCGTTGCAGAAACAGGATCCCAAGGTCAGAAGTACCTTTTCCTAAAATTCAATGAATATTACGATGGCGTCCCTCGCGTGTGTTTTGTTTACAGTGGCGTTATTAAATCAACTAGGGGACGCATCAGTAAATTGTAGCACATGTAATTGTAAAAATGAAGACTACTGAAATTTGCACTGCATAATAAATGTTAGCTTAGGTCACTGTAGTGAAAAATCCCTTACAAAGTTATTCATTGGTTAAATAAACGACTTTAAAAAGAGCATATATAATGAAACCATAATAATTCATGTAATTAGCAAGTATATTTCAAAAAAATTATATTCAAATAAAAAATTGGCAGGATGTAGAAACCCAACCCACGAGAGATAATTAATATCAATTAGTAATATTTAAAACTAGAAAACTTAGCTAGCCGAGGCATATATTATAGCAAATAATATTTTAAACAATAATAAATTAAAGCTAAAAAACGAAGCTGGGGATATCATAACAATGTATAATATATAAAAGGTACAATTGAGTAGATAAGTGGGTTTTATACTTTCATTTAAGGATTCTTTGTGGATATTCTACAGAGGGTGGCAAATTTGTACCCCGACTGACATTTTTATATGAAAATTTCTATTTGTTTTTAAATATATATATTGTTATGATACAAGCTTAATATGGTTTGAATTAAAATTTGTTAAAATAGGGATAGTACTATGAGAGGAAAATGGTTCGGATTTATTTGGGAATAAGGTAGATTTTTGTCTGAAATATAGCTATTTGAAAATTATAGGTGGATTGAAATTAAAATAAGATTTGATAAAATACAGTTTGAAAATCAATGACAAATGTTAATTTTGAAATAATATAATATTTAGTAGATTTAAATCAAAATAGATAAACTAGAAGGCATAAATAATGAAAATGTAGTAGTTAGGAAAATTGTTTCCGATTATTGAAAAATAACAAACTGAAAAAAGTATGTAGAAAAACGATTTTGGTCTAATTAAAATATTGGTTATATGAAAATGTAGTAGTTAGGAAAATTGTTTCAGATTATTGAAAAATAGCAAACTATATGTATGTAGAAAAACGATCTTGGTCTAATTAAAATATTGAATATAACCGTGTTTTATTGAGAAAGTGTTTGCCTAATATACAATAGGGTAAAATCAAAAATAGGTTGCTGTCTTGAACGTTGTGTGAGAAAAATATTCAAGGTAGGTGATTTCTTATCAAATCCTAACTAGAAAATAAATAAAGACATTAAAAAGTGAAATTAATTAAGAGACAAGACTTACTATTATTTAATATTATTGTGTACTGTTCAAAAGATTGGGCATTTAAAACTGTTTTGACATTTGGTTGACATAAGTTGTGACTTATGAGACAAATCACATTGAAAATATTAGAAAATCAATTTTTCAGAAACAAGTAACTAGATAAAAGAACCCACCCCTGTAAAGTTTTCAGGAGCTATTTCGAAAAGGAATTATTGACATTATTATACAAAAGAGGGCAATTTATAAATTAAAATACTTAATTTAAATCAATATTTGAAAGTTCTGCACATTTAAAGACACAGCCGTAGTGTAGCTAGTGCATAATATATAGGCATTAAAAACATTGCTTTTAAAAAATTGGCTACAATTTATTTTTTTAAGAAAGCGTAATTTCTTTTTATGTGGGGTTAAATTCATAAATTGTTTGATTTTCAACTTACTTAATCTTCACCTCATATACAGCAGTATGTGAAATGTGAAAAAGTATACATTTTTTTTCAAATAAATGGCAATTGCGTAGAATGTAAATGTTTCAATTTTCAACAATTATTAACGAAGGAAAATTATTTTTTTTAAATTATGTCCTTATTTAAGAATGGTCCATAGTTAATGGTGCACAAGTTGATAATCTTTAAATATATTACGTAGAAACTTACAACTTTTGACTTTATTATATTATAGTCCAGATTTAAGTCCGCCATTGGTGGCCGCTAGAATAACTGAGCCACGGACGTGCACAAATTGGACGAGTTTCTGCTAAGTTATAAATACATCATACTATTCTGTGCCATTTGTGACGTTTAACAACGGTTTACCCTGTATCTGTTGGGTCTCATTTTCGCTATTTGCAAATTATTACTTTTATATATTTCTCAGTTAAAACAAAAATAAACAAAATTTTATTTTTATAAGGTGCTGTATATATTTCTCCGAAATTTTCTCGATTTCATGCCAGGTAGACATACCGTGTGAATAATGTAAGACTATACATTTGCAACTTTATTTTAGCATTAATCAATTTACCCATGCTAGTAACAATTGTCGGTTTTGAAATTACAATAACGTAATCCAGTTTCAATTAGTTTCTATAGTCACTGTCTTGTTATTTTGTTTACAAACACCATGGTAACATTAAGTAAATGCCATATGTCTAATTTTACATAATTCAGCTATGTACAGTCTTACATTATTCTCACGGTATAATGTTCAGGTAAAATATGTCTTCCCACAACACATAGTTTTTGAGTTATATAGCCAACAGACAGACGGAATTGGGCAAACTCATTTTTGCCATCTAGGTCTAGGGACCCTGAAACGTGACTATCTGAAGAAATTTCGGAATGATTTTTTTCGCATTTTGTATAATACTATGCTATTTTACTAAATTCAAAATTGATTAATAAAGTGGCACTTTGGTGGACAGAAATGTCACTTTACTATATGGTAATGTCACTGTCAAATTCGAGGTCAGCAGGTTAGGTTTTGTGTCAATTTGTGTCAAATTCGAGGTTAGCAGGTTAGGTTTTGTGTCAGTTTGTGTCAAATTCGAGGTTAGCAGGTTAGGTTTTGTGTCAGTTTGTGCCAAAACTGACGGAAAACCTAACCTGCTAATCTCGAATCTGACATAGACTTACAGTGCTACCAACATATTATTCATACGTTTGAATTTTCACAGCCGCCTTTTTTAATGTACATGTGGTAAATGCTTTTATATAAATGTTTGTTTATAAATGCCAATACAAAATGTGAAAGAATAGTATACACACTTCGTAAGAAAAGTAGTTTTACTAAACTTATATAGCGGATTAAGTTACTCGCTCGCTTCGCTCGCTCGTACTCAATCAAGCTATACTCGTTTAGTAAAACTTTACTTTTCTAAACTTGTTGTGTAATATACTATTTCGCTATTACAATACTTTCTTCGTCGTTTAAACGGGGGAAGTAAAAATAATGATTCTGCTACTTTCTTACTTGTAAAAGTCGACATATGTTTATAGGACTTTATTATTATTTTGAGGTATTCTACATTCTCCGCAAATCACGACCCTAAAATTGGAAAACCCTATAGTTGAAAATTTTTGGCAATTATCTTGCCATTTATTCGTAAACAAAACAAAGATATTATAATACTTTCTTGCATTTAAAGGTCGATAACTTGAATATAAAACGTGATCAGATGTATTTTTCTAGGGCGTTATAGCCTATTCCTTTCGATTCCTAACGTTTCACTCTCGCAATAATTATAAATTTATGAGTGATATGCGCATGTGCTTCCGTGGTTCGACTCCCAGGCAAATCTCTGTGAAATACCTGAACACCCTACTTTAAGAAAACCGCCGTGCACGTCGCTTTACTTACTTCTATGTGATTGAATGGAAATATCGACTGTATTTTATAGTTCACATTCTGACAAAAAGTCTTACATGATACTGCCACAGTAGGAAAATGTTACAAACTCGTTATTCAACTGCTTCGCATGTAATGTAAAAACAAATTAGTATAATCGTAGATAATTCCATTAAGCCAATTATGTAAACTATTTCATCAGCTTGTTATCCTTTCTTGTGCTAAAAACTGAACCTAGATACTACAAGTTTGTTGAAGTGAGCCTAAAATCACTTCGCGTTGGGAAAAGCTGTATGACCCGGTATTTTTATTACACTTTCTTAAGTTTTTCAGTCCGTAGAATCGCATAATATTTGATATTTGGTCTATTCTCCAGATAATAGGAACAGTTCATATAAATTGATTAAATGATAGTTCTATCTTTGTTTTTCCTCAAACAGGGATAACCAGTGACATATGATCCATTCTGTTTAATAAATTATTTGTTTGAAAATTATTCCCTAATAAAGTTTTTTTGGACATTTCCTCAAGCCGGCATTCTTTGAAATCCGGTTATTATTTAAATTTGTTAGCGACAAAAACGGTTTAGTCAATTCTAAAACCCACTTACATATATTTAAATTATAGACTGATGCGTTGCTATTTAGTATTGAGTCACTGAAACTGTTATGGTCTAAACATAGTTAATGAATTGCACTCGTTTGTGTTACCTTATATAATTCTTGGCATTTTCAGTCATTCGCCGACCAACTAATTTATGATATCTTGTATAATCTAACAACTTGAGTGTGAAAAATTATTTCCATGGCTACTACGTGTCGCATCGCATTTATTGAACAGTTTATTAAACAACCGGTATTACAACAGGAAGCCGGATTTATTACCGATGGGAATTAAGATTTGCACGCTAATCGAAAGAAACTTATTTTAGCTTTATCGAACATATTATATGATGCAACTTGCACCAATATAAGATCACGAGAATTGCGAAACAAATTTATTGAAAATACAACTTATTTTTAGCTATGAAAATTATTTTTATAGCTTATAAAATAAATTTTTATAAACATCAAGAATCGTTGTTACAATCACGTTTCAACATTGTTTTCTTTTCAATAAAAGCTGCCTTTCTTTACTTAATAAACATAATCAAGGTTTCAGTTTGCATTTCCGTTGAAAACAAAAATTGCGGCCTGAAAAAATGTAACCTACCTTGAAATTCCATGTTTATTGCAAAGCGATAATAAATGAAAGTTTGCACGAATTACCTGCTCATTATGTTTTCAGTTTAACGTGCCTAGAAAAAAAGGACGCACGCTCGGTGGGCATAAAAAGTACAGATGTTAGTCTATTTTCTTGCAAAAATCGACTCGTATGTTACAAAACCGCACAAAACGTTCACTGCTCTACTTACCGTAGGTGCAGCATATTAACCATTTATCTGACCTTTCTTGCATTAGTAAGTAAATATAACCTTTGCGGTAAAAAATTGCATTTAATCGCCTTCCTTGCAGAATATCCCTTTACACCAGCACAAAACTCGGTGGTTTAAGTAATGATTTTACTTATATTTGGCAATTTCGTGTTTCGCAGTACATTTTAATGTGTAGAATTTTTTAATGTTGCTTAAGCCTAGACATATTTTAAGCCAGTTAATGATCCCCTAATTAAAAAGAAGTAATGGTATGTAAGATGAACAAGTGACAGTAGTAGTTGAGTAATCAGCCACCTTTTCAGCAACTTTTCTTGTGATGTATTTAGGTGTGGCACATCTTTCAATTATTTCTCTCAACTACTAACTCAACCTCTTAGCGAGGGTAATAAACAAATCAACTAGGGGAAATGGGTACAATTTCCGCATGGAGAACCTCCTGACCCACATAAACAAAAACGCAATTATTGTGTACGCTGTTGCTTAATGTCACATAATGAACGAGGAACTGAGCGGCGAACGACCAAAAATCCAGTTTATCTGGATTTGTTTGCGAGTTTTCACTGAAATTGTGACTATATTGGTCACCGTATCGCCATGTAATGTAACCTTCCGGTTACTCATGTATATCAGTGAAAGTCCAGTGATATCCGATGTTACATCTCGAATCTCGAGCACATGTCCCTGAGTCACGTGACGGTGGAGGTGTAACCGCAAGATTAATATAAAAGGATAACTGGACCTGTTCCATGCATTCGCAGAGACACGCACAAACATGAGAACGTTACAGGTAGACAGACCGTTCGCTTTTCTTCCATCTCGAGCTAACTAATTTTCATTCTAGGTATGTGCTCTGGTCCTAGCTCTAGCTAGCGGCATCTCGAGCGAAACCGCCAAGAAACAGGAGAAGCGTGGGCTTCTGGGTTTGGGATATGGAGCTGGACACGGGGGAATCATTGGAAGCGGCCTCGGACTTAGCCACAGCCTAGGATATGGTCTGGGAAGCGGCATCGGCCTCGGTGGAGGCGGCATTGGCCTTAGTGGAGGCGGCATTGGCCTTAGTGGAGGCGGCCTTGGCCTCGGTGGTGGCGCCATCGGCCTTAGCGGAGGTCTTGGAGGAATCGGTCTTGGCGGTGCTGGATTGGGACTAGCAGGAGGACTTGGGGGTGGAGGCATCAACACGGTTTCCACCATCAACCAAGCAGTGCCGATTGCAGTTCCTCAGCCCGTACCGGTTACCATAACACGTAACGTACCAGTACCAGTACCAGTCCAAGTCCCAGTATCCGTGCCCCGTCCAGTACCAGTACCTGTACCTCAGCCAGTGCCCGTGACGGTCAACAGACACGTGCCCGTGGTAGTACCTAGACCAGTAGCAGTTCCCGTTGCCAGCCCTGTGCCAGTCTCTGTTCCCCAACCCTACCCAGTCTCAGTCCCACAACCCTACCCAGTTGCAGTTCCACAGCCCGTCGCTGTAAGGATACCACAGCCCATCGCTGTACCCGTCGCTACCCCCGTGGCTGCAGTTGGAGTAGGCATCGCTGATGGAGGCATTGGACTAGGTGGTGGATTGGGATTGGGCTCAGGAATTGGATTGGGTTCAGGAATTGGATTGGGCTCAGGAATTGGATTGGGCGGACTAGGTGGAGGAGTTGGACTTGGACATGGGGTGGGTCTAGGAGGTGGAGCAATAGGATTAGGTCATGGAGGAATAGGGTTAGGCCATGGAGGCATTGGGTTAGGTCATGGAGCAGCGATCGGCTCCAAGATTTGGTAACCTCTGTTGCTCAAAGATGTGTTCTATGTGTTATATATGTAGATTTATTTTTTTAAAGTTGTATAAATGAAATATTGTTTTAAGTACATTTGAAAATATACTTGTTGACTGCCATTACTTACGTAATCGATGTACATGTAAATTATTTGTAAATAAATTTATGAACGTGGGAATGTTTATTAATATTCAAAAGTTACTGACTGGTGTAAGTGTGTTTGCGCCTGCGCCACTTTAAAAACAATTTATTCAGAATATGTAGTTTTGATAAAAAGAGCAAAGGTAGCTTAAATCATAGTTTTCGATTTCTATGCCTAGCGCTAATCGGTTATTGTGGTGTGATATAATTTGATAGATGTGGAGGCAATATATTCAAGGTTAAAACAGCAGACTTTTGTAACGGTAAGTACAATTTTTATGTTTTTATTCCAGATATTTTTAAAAAATTCACAAAAGAAGCAACTTGCTCAACCATTTAATTATCGATTATCCAGCACACTACAGTGCTTGAAAATACAATTCCAATCAATTATTTCCAAAAGCATCCCTAGAACTTCACCATGAACGCTCTCCAGTTTTAACGTAAAATTCGGTCTTCAAAGCTATGAAAAAAATCACACCTGACAGAATGCCCTCCACCTGTATAACAACGAAAATAAAGTATAAAATTGCCCCAAACAGAATCACAATTGGTCACACTCATCTGACACAGTCCTATCTTCTACAGTATGGTTACTACGCGTCACCTGCAATGCTCCACTGACCATATACCACATACTCATCTAATGTGAGGATTATGAAGCCCTCAGGATAGAGTACCAAATCTCACTACGATAAAAAAAGCCCTCAGCGATGTTCCTACACTGCTGAAGTTCATAGAAGCGAGTAACTTATTAAAAGTGTTACATTATTACTATCACTGTAACTGTTACACTGTATACGTGCTAATAACCACAGTAGCTGAAGCACGAGATTGCTAAATAAAGTAAGTAACTAATAGGTTCTCAGTTGGAACTAGTATTATTACAAGAATACAGTGTGTCTAAGATAAGGAGGGCCTGCATGGGGATCTCGGTAATTGTAAGAGATACAAATTTGGTTAAATGGGAAGAAAGTGGCGCAATTAAAGGACTAACAAAGTGATGCCTAGAAACCCTTGATATATTTTTCGTTTTTGAATTATCTAAAAAAATCGAATTTTTGGATTTTCTATTTTATTACTTTCTTTTACAATAAAAGAAGTATTGGATTCACCCCAAAAAATTCGAAATTGAGTTTTCAACAGATCTTCACGTTTTAGAGCCCCTGAACCCATAAAACATATTTTTTTCATTGGTCTGTCTGTGTGTGTGTGTGTGTCTGTCTGTGTGTCTGTCTGTGAACAGAATATCTCAAAAACGAAAATAGGTATGACATTGAAACTTCATATATAAGTTTTGTGTACTATGTAGATGCGACAGCAAACTTTTGAAGAAAATCGCATAACTGGAAGTAGGGGTTTACTCTTGTGATTTTTCAGTTTTTTTCGATTTTTTCAAAAACGGATCCAACGATTTTTTTCAAACTTCACATTTTTATTACATTTTGAAGGTTTATTGTTGTGAAATAAGTGCTTTGCCAGTTGAATACTTCTAAAATGGGTTTCTTTTGTTTTTTTTTCTATTTTTTATTAACTCCTATTTTAAATAGAACACCCGGTATATTATTACATTTTTGGATTCAGCTTATAATTCTAAAAAATAGTTGTTTCTTCAACTAACGCTGTATTTTGTACCGTTTTTGCAGAATTTGTAATTTTTAAAAAAATTTGACAATTGCTTAAAAATTTAAAATCAAATTTTTGGCTAATTATAAGATCACTGTAAAAGGAAGTTGTGTGCGTGTATCACACCAGATTTTTTTTTTTCTGGCGTTAATATTAAAGTTAGAGCAAAACTGACACAACTTCTTTATAGCAACTTTTTATAGACTCAAAGATTACTTTATCAATTTTTTTATCCAACGTTTTGTCTTCGACTAACCATCATCAACTTAATTTTTTTTTAAAACAGTCCTGATTTTCTGATGCCAAATTTGTAAAGTCCTTTTTATTGAATAATGTGCCACACATTATGGTTTGATTAAGTTTCGAATCTTTGGAGACCACCATCAAGAAATTTTTGGATACGGATCTGTGTCCTAAAGCATTTCATACGTTGTTTTAGCTTTTGTAGTTTAAAAAAGAAGTAATGAGCCGCACTGGGCGTTTTTTATCCTTAATAATCACATTTGGTCTTGGAATACAAATAGTTTTCAATAGTCAGTAATTAATTTGTTGATTATTTTTCTTACTTATAACAATAATTAAAATTAGAAATAAAAAACATTCAGTGAGGCTCATTTGTTCTTTCTTCAAATTACAAGCCCTGAAACAACGTATGAAATGTTCTAGGACACAGGTCTGTATGCAAAGATTTCTTGGTGATGGTCAAAAAAGACTCGAAACGTAATTAAACCATAATGTGTGGTACATTGTTCAATTCAGTATAAAAAGGGCTTCACAAATTTGGCATCAGAAAATCAGGATCGTATTTAAAAAATTAAGTTGATGATAGTTTCTCGAAGACGAAACGTCGAATCAAAAATTTGATAACGTACTACTTAAGTCTAGAAGTTGCTATAAAGAAGTTTAATCAGTTTTGCTCTAACTTTAATATTAACGCCAGAAAAAATAAAATAGAAAATCCAAAAATTCGATTTTTTTGAGATAATTTAAAAACGAAAAATCATATCAAGGGTTTCTAGGCGTAATTTTGTTAGTCCTTTAATTGCGCAACTTTCTTCCCATTTAACCAAATTTGTATCTCTTGCAATTAACGAGCTCCCCATACTGGCCCTCCTTATCTTGGACACGCTGTATATCAAGTTAACTTGTCAATAATACATTTGAAATTTGACTTAACAAATAATACTGTCAAACAAAGTGTGAATGACCACAGAACCTATTTTTTTTTTTTAATTTATAAGCATTTCTGTTATGACTAAATGTCCAGAAATATTTCCAATTTAACGCAGCATCAGATAGAAGTTCTGTGACAACAACAGCTTTTACTAGATTGGGGCTGGTTCTCATTAATTTGTAAAGCAAGTAACTTTTATTAAACCTTTGCTATATCATTTTTAATGTCCTAACATTCATACCACAGCCTAAAAAGGTATTCTTGAGAATTAGGTAAAGTTATTGTAGTTTACTGGCATCATTGATGGCACCATGGAAAGGTTTTTAGTTTGATATTAGTTCCTATGTACCGACATAATTACTTACAAATGGGCAGACTGCATTAGAGTCTTTGTAAGAAATACCTTCATGGTAAATACAGTGAGCGTCAAAAAGCATTGGTCAGTTTCAATTTGTAATAACAATTTATGTGCTTAAATTACACAGTTAATGAAAAGTGTTTCTTAAAGACTAACAGTGGGAGATTTACTTATAAAAAATTCTGTCGGTTAAATGACTGGCCTTTTGTTGAATGCACTCTTCTAAGTGGCAGACGAAATCTCTCATCACACGTTGCAGCATATCCTGCGGTGTAGCTTTAATAGCTTCTCGAGTAAACCTTTAAGCTTTTCTAGATATCTTAGCTTTCATGTAAATACCAACGTACATAAGTCAAACAAGTAGAGACACTCACTGTTAGTTCCTTTGATGTCAAAATACCGATTTGAATGACTTTGAACATCTCCTGGGGGGTACTTTCCCATAGGACTAACAGATGGCGCCACTACTTTACCACATCATGATTGGTAGCAGGGCCAGTAACTGGCTCTGATTGGTAGAACTTTGTTCTGCCATCTGATAGTCAAGCTTAGAAATACCCCCTAAGGCACCGTCCCAGGCACTCTAGACAGGTTTCAACATTAGACATGAATGTCTCTACTTGTTTGATTTATGTACGCTGTAAATAATTTGCTTTTCAAGTAGTCTAAATGAAAAAAGTCAGAAGTAGCGATTAGCGATGTCCCGAAATCACCGAGGTCACCAAATCAGTTTATTTGGAAAGGATTGTCGGAGGACATTATTACTAATTAATCCGGTGTAATTGGTAGCACCGTCCTGTTTCAAATCAATAATCATTTACTTCTTCCGCTCTATTTGCGACCAAAAAATCTGAAGCATATATCTTTTTCTTTGAGATGTAACCGTTACCTGTTCATCATTTTCCTAAAAAAAATAGGGCCCGACAATCTTTGACGATTAAACAGCACACCAAACTGTCACTTTTGGAGAATGTCAAATATTGAAACAAAACTCCCAAGCCTCCTATTTATGAAGAAATTATCATCGACTCCATTAGGTAAAGTGTTCAAACTATTTTTGAACATGGTTTTAAGTGAATAATTTTAATATAAATTGTAATCCAGGAAACACGCAATTGGTTCACTAAAGGCAGAACTTGCGCCAGATAAAAGTATGTCAGCTTTCGGTGTCATGATAACAAATTACAATAGCAACGCCTGCAATCAAGCGCCAGTTCTTGTTGACAAACAGACGTTGCATTTTTACATGTATAGTAATATCGTATGTCAGAAACACGACGCAGCAATTCTGCAATGTTAGTGTGTCAACCAAGCATTCAGAATTGCGCTAGTAAAAATGCGTATGATTGTATTTTCAATATTAAGCCGTAAAAACATGGCATACATTTTCTGTATATATACGCTGTAATAGGACTAAGATTTCAATATACCTTTAACCACGATTGTGTACATTCATTGATGGGGTTGAACACAGGCTAAAATTGTTTATAACGAGGTAGCCAGGCCTAACTACTTCCCCCTATCTCTTAACAACAAAATAACCTCCATCTCCTGTCAAATAAAACTAAACTGGTTTTAAAACAAACATAAAAGGTGCTAAGTTCCAAATAATTTGGGCCACATCTTTTACAAAAGTGTATGGGTTTTTATTACTTGTATTTACTTTGTATTACGTGTATGCAGGACACACGAACACTGAGTTAACTTAATAAACGATAGTTTGTGTAAGACGTTTCGGTAGTTAGCAATTCTACGTAAGATCAACTGCAATTACAGCGAGCTCTATTTTCTTGAGTGTTTTACGAAGCAGAATTTATTTGTGTGTCACGCTTCTTGACCAATGCAAATTATAATTCCTTTCACAGTTATTTTATAATTGTCCGGATGTCTTGTCTATACTATTTTCAAGCCTACATCATCATCATGTCTTATTTCGAAAGTAGATACAGGTACACTACCTGAATTACGAATCTTTTTATAAGAACAGGTAATGAATACTCTGATAACAAATACCCATTTCGAATCGTGATCCTTAAAAAGCTTGGAATAGGTAACTCATCAATCAATTTAGAAACAACTTCGGATTCTAAATAGATCAGAGCAGCAGTTAAGCGACAAATCAAAACCGTCACTTTTCAGAAGTAGAATGGGTTGCCTATTTTCTAATTTTAAAACGTCACGATTTAAAATAGGCACTCTGTACAGCAATATTTTTTGCTCGAGGTATTATAGTAAATGTAAGATGTTAGTTTTCCCTTGTACGTCATCTTTTTGATCATTAACATCTTGGCATATTTGTTGTTAGAGCTTGAGTATTTTACATAACGTCGTTGAGTTTCCCTATCTTCGTATTGGTCTATTTTTTTGTTAAGTTTGTCCATCGTTTAGGGGAACACCCGTGTCGTTTCTTCCCATTGAGCTTACCTTGATGATCAGTCTCTCCATGTTATTATGGAGTTGTATGTACCCGAAAAAAGGTAGAATGCAGCAGTATACAACACTTAACCATCACTTTTAATATCGTTTAATATTGTACAGGACTAAGTATGTCATAAAGTTGCTTTATTTAATTTTGGAACCATAATCTTGTTTATTGGCCCTCAACAGCGGGCGTAAACTGTCTGTTATGGCCCTACGGCATATAAAGTTGCTAAACAGTACAACAAGCACCAACAATGTAGTATAGGAACACCAAAAATCGGCATAGAAACCGCAGTATATCAAAAATTCATGGTGCCAGCACAACGACGACGCAGTAGTCTGTAGCCAAAATACTAAATCCTTGAATTTTGTCTATTTTGATAGCCAAAGTGAAATACAACGTTGTATGGACCACATGCCTAATTACGATTACAGTTCTCGGGACATTTAAAGCTCTTCGCTTTGCGTCGTGCTTTAAAAATTTTCTCGTGCTATAACATATTGATTATGCTCTTAATACATAAATAACAATATTATTTACTACCAAGACTTTTATCGCCATTGATCTTTTATTTGAAAACATATGTACTGTTTTTTTAATAGTCAAAAGGTGAGTATTTTTCCATGTTCTTTGCGTTTCCGGTGCTTATTTCAAGAAACCCGTACTCATCTTCAGTTAGAAGATTCTAGAAATGTCAACTGGCCATTCTACATTGACGAACTATTAAAGAAAGAGTTAGGTATATTTGAACTCATATATGGCTGGAAAGATCTTGCTGATATAATCTTTAAACGTTGTATTACCTTAGGCCTTTTAGCTTTCTGAAGCTGGTTAAAATAGTACTAACGTCCTTTTAAAGGTAGATCTACAACTTCCGTTTTTGTTTCACAGTTAACCACTTTTTTGCTAAGCACACTTTCGTAGAGGCGAGTTCTTTACTTAGATTAGAGAATCGCTTATTAGCTCTAAAATTCTTGACTAACATATGAAAGGCATATTTAACCAATAACAAAGAATCCCAGAAATTCGATCTCTTACATTAAGCGAACTGTGTAAACATGTTTATCTCAAAATCGCTCAAGTGCGACTTAGACCTTTTCCGAAATAGACTATTCAATTATAAACCAACTTTCCAGAAGGCTGCTTCTGCTATCGAATAGATAAAAGTATTAGATGCCGATCTTTATGACGCAAATGGATGACAATCGCGTAAACGTGTCTACCCATACAAAAAATCAGTAGAATGATGTTTTGGTTGTACCTCTTGTTACTCGGTGCTTATCACATTTTGTCTCGTGTTTGTCACCACTCTTAAGATGTGTTATGATTTGAGGCTAAATTAAACTTATAAAGTGGTTTTCTCGTAAGTCAATCGTTAGGTAGGTACTTAAAAGATAATACAAGTGCTAGCAATAGGTATATATCTGGGCCTAAGGTTTCGATTTGCGTCAATTGGATTATTAGTATCGATGTTTTCAGTTGTTAAATCATCAAAAATTTATTCGTTTCTGTGTTGTGTGATATAAGCAGTGCAAAATGGCTTACAAAGCGGCGATTAGAATTGCGGTTTCACATACTGTAAGTTGGTCTTTAAATGTTAGTTTTGAAAGTATATGTTCTTATTGGTTTAGGTTTTATTTACGTTACTAACGTATACATTTATCTTGCTTGGATGCACACTGGAAGCTGAAGATATGGAACATTTTAGAAGTATGTTTGTAAAATGTATTTTTTCGTTTTGTTACTAATTCACTTATTTTATAGTGGTCCGAAGAGGCTTTTTTCTAATTTCGTTTTGTTTTATCTACGCACTACTGTTTTCGTTTGTTTTACTATGGGGAATATTAAAAGTAAGATATACTCCAATATAAGTTCTATTACATCATTCTATAGCTAATTCGTTTCAGAAAAAAGTTGTACTTGTGAGGATATGGTTATTCTCAACCATAATTACTACAGTGATGCTGCTGTTCTTACTGCTAAGCGGTACAATTTATCTTGCTCTAATTTTGGATGTATATTGGGGAATAATAGTATGTGCACTACCGTTCGTTCTTACATGTAAGTAGTACCTGATACCCTTTTAGCATGTATATTATTTGTATTAATTCTAGCGTGGATGACAGAAGGCATTATTGTGGTGTCGGCTTACTACAAGAAACTAGAAAGTGAAACAACAAAAACAGATCTGGCATAAGGTCTATTCTTGAAGTTTATATATTCTCACGAATTATGCGATTCTCAGACTGATGATACTCATAGTGTATAAGATATTTTGTTTAATCGAATTAGTGTTGGCTCAAAACATTGATTAATGTTAAGGGTTTTTATTGCCATTGTGTTTTGTGTTGTGTAAAAATAAATTATTTTTTATATACATTTGAGTTGTTTCTGGAATAGTTCATATTCAGGAGAAATGGGTTTATTTAGGACAATAGTTGAAATATACACTAAAGCAAAATAGTGCTAAAACGGATTAATAAATATTACTTTTAAGGTAAAAAAAAACTTAGACAAGTAGACCATTTTAATCTTGTCATCTCTTTGGAAATATTCTTGAAGTTTTCTACTAGTATATTGCATAGCAACCATAATATAAAAAAATGGCCAAAGCTACTTTATTTTTTTTTGTGGCACTTGACTATTCATGCTGCTTTTTTTGTATTTCGCCACACTACAAAATAAAAAATATAAAAACAGATTTGTTTTGCGAAACGTTCGTGCTTAGTAATCCTTTTCATTTTACAGTATGGCGAAATACCAAGAAAAAACAGCATGAATACTTTTAGTTGTTTAAAAATAATAGTTAAACACTAGAAGGTAGCACTCTCTTTTGTGGTTAATTAGCCTTCAACGACATAAAAAGATAAAATTTGAAAATATTACATTTTATGAAAGAGTTAGGTATAGCACAACTCTATAATGTAGCACAAGGCAGCAATATTAAACCCACAATATCACACGCTTGGAAGTAAAATAAATAATAAAAATCATAAAGTGTTTAGAAACTGACACTAACCTTAAAGTAGATATTTTGAATGCAGTATTGAAAGTTCAAGTAACTAAAGGTGAGATGACTAAGGAACTACAACATATAGAAACTACGTGTTCAGTGTTTGCATTTATTTTATAAATCTATGGCATGCGTACAAATTTGTTGACTTTAAAAATTGCAGTTATAAAACTACTGCTCTGATTGTGTATAAAAATTATATATTTTTTTAATTGCCAATATCTTCAAAAGTTTACTGAGCTTCTGCAATTTCTAGTCAATTAACAATTGCAGTACTTAGGTAACAGTAGTATTATGGTATGCAGTCATTTCATTCATTTCGAAAGATGTAGAACAAGATATGTTAGTACTTCTCACTCAAATTGTAGCAACTGTAGGAATAAGTATATTAATCTGACATTTCATCAAATTTGTTCATACTTGAACATTGTGTAGTGTATTCGCCGAATATACAGAAGCCAAAAAACTGCTTGACAAATAACGATTTAATTGTTGTTATTATCGCAACTAGAAATCTTGTTTACTGAGAGTCTAATCTCTTCAAATTCCATTTCCCAGAATAAGATAGTTTTTCACCTTTTACCTTTTGTAATGTTTTATCTCTTTATTGAATAATAAAAAGTAGCTGCAAAGTTCATACTGATCGTAAAATCACCCATAAAACAATAGATATCAGCCGCATACAGTAGGCGAAAGATGGTATCTTATTAGTTTTGAAAACCCAACTAAAAATCAGATTAGCTAAAATGAATCTTTCTAACTAATCAAACTTGTCTACGTACGCGAATTTGATAGAATTTACTCAAACTGTAGTTTAATCATTTGTAATTACACTCATGAGGTATTGGTCTCTTGAAAGGTCGTCAAATTTGATCGAGTAAAACGTTTATAATTAATATTGCGAGTAGTTTTAGACATTATTTAATTTAATGCTTTGGTAACGAAACATCTGAACATACTGCACAGTCGTATAAATTAAAAGATACATATAAAAACTGCATAACCGAATAAGTAAGCATCTTGAAAAAAAAAAAGAAATACTATCTCGTTTGAACATATTTTTTTATATAGAAAATTTCTGAAAGCTACGAAAGTGGGAAGAAAGTACAAGTTATCGATCAAGTACTAGTGTAAATAATATTCGAGTGATTTAGTTCTTATTTAACACAAGCAGCTTTTGAATAAAAATTAAGTTGCCAATCCATGTTCTACTTATCACTTTCATAGTAATTATTATACTAGCATCTTTAGACACGAGCATACAAAGAAAACAAAGAAAATAGGCTAGAAATCAATGGCATAATGTATGTATTGTCGGTAAGCTCAGTTTACCTTGCGGTGTAGAGGCTGGTGCTTTATACGCTTGCGTCTGGTGGTACAATGCTCAACTTGTCCCGGATTCGGGTTACAGACTGATTGTCATGGTGTTGTGCTGACCGTGTTACTCTATCACTTAGGTCTGTGGTTTTGAGTTAATTTGGTATCCATCTCAGCGAACCCGATTCCAATCGTGAAAACTGCGGACAAATTGCGGCCTCCGCGGGATTCAAACCGAAGAGTTGCTTAATGCAAACATAGGGCTTTCCCAACTGCGCGATCCGGCTTCATTAATGTCATAAAACATAAATAATATATTCACCTACTTCAAATCACAAATTTAAACACAAACAGCTAGTTTCGAAGACTCAAAAAATGTTAGACATATTGATTATGCATTCATGGTTTATGTGTTCAAAATTAAGTTTATAGTTTGAGATACACATCATAGTCTAGGTAACGCATTCTATAGTATCAAATACATAATAATGTGTGTATTATACGTGTTTTAGGCTAGTGGCTTCGAAACTTCTTTGATTGAGTACCCCTAATATAGTAAAATTTAATACTGCGTATCCCTGATGTATAGGTTGTTTACTAAGTATTTGTAGAAAATTGATAATATTCCAACAAGTTGTCAAAAATTAACTATATTTACCATTTTTTTCTCTCAAATTCAACACCCTGTATTTTGCAAACGAAGAAATTGCGGACCTATGTTGATATGTACTTTTGGTCTTAGAATAAGCCAAGGAACATTTCACTCAATTTTCCAGACGTACTTATAAAGCACCCTGTAGCATATAAGTAAGTAAAATTATCGCGAGTTGGCAGTCTTGAATGCTTCCACATTTAGTTACAAAGTTAGTTTTTCGCTTATGTAGTACTCATGATCATGTAATTTAAAAATGCAAGTTGATTTCTATGAATCTTTATATGATTATTTATTTCTGTCACTTTGCGTACCTCCAAGTATCGGCTCGCGTACCCCAGGCTGTACCCTTCTTTGGAGAGTACTGCTCTAGACATTTTTTGAAAACAAACAGTTATAAGTTTATATATTCTGTAAGTAATCGAATCATACGCAGTTGACTTTTGATTGTTTAGTTTAGTTTGCATTTCTTTAGTTCTACCTTTATTACTTTGAATAATTATGTTGACTATTATATACATCTGTCAATTGACGTCACAGCACCAATCAGATAACTCATATTTCAAATTTTAAACCATTTCCAGAACGATTAAGCGATGAGTGCAGAGTATGCGATTATCAAAAAATTTACTTATCAGTTTTGAATTGAACTAGGCAAATGCAACAATCTTTTTCGTGCAACAAATAATTATTTATTACAATTAACTACACAATTACTAGTATATAATTATACTAGTGTATAAGTACGCCTTTAAAACACGTGTGGCGAGTTTAACAGCACGACGCAAAGCGGAGTGTTTTTAACGTTACTAGTGCTTTAATGACACTTATATACGTGCATCATACGCTATTTTTTCTACGATCGTAACATAAATATAAAAACTTAGTTCGGTGACACTTTTTCCGTCACATTGTGTTAGATATTATTATTCTAGGTTATGTTGACATTCAAATTTACAGCAAAGCGTGTTTTAATATAAAATTAAACCACGCCACCAATGGCAACGTGCTCAAAAGACCGAATTCGGGCGCTAATATTAAGAGTGCTACAAACGTCACTTGCTTGTTGCTCTAGAAAATCTGCACTCCAACTTCACGGTCGAGCAGATTTTCATCGCAACAGGCAGTCGTGCATTCCCTGATCAGGATTATCGACAAGTCACTATGCACTTAATATATTACTCTTGATAACAACAACAAACTTTTTTCAGTATGTTGACAATATGCAAAAGTTGTGTATTTTATAACATTGATTACGAATGACGCAAAAATACATCTCAAACTTCGAAATAGCTAACACCCCTTTCCGTAAAAAAAAGTGTGTTATGAGACTCCAAGAATCGAAATCCCGGAGGATTTCAAGCAGACGACCTGGCAAACAGAATAAATCAATCATTTTAGGATATGTCTACATGGAAGGTGAGATCTCTATATAGTGAGATGGTCTAATAAGCTCCACAAATAATTTACAAATTGTAATCTCAATTTATTTATTTAAAATTAAATAGTATTATGCCCTCTTTTCTATTTTATCTATCTGCAATTTCAATCTCAAAACGCTAGCTCGGTAGACATTCAATCTCTATTCAAAGGGGTGGTTTCCTGATAACTTGTATAATTTTTTCTTAAAATGGGTACGCCACTGTGGGCCCGAATTATATTCAAATAAGCAGTCGCAAATATGAGCGCTGCTGTCAAATTTACACAAAATGGTTTGAATCTTTCAGTACGTTTTTGACTTTAAAAATTTAATTTGTGAACGCTCGAACAAGGTATTTATTTATTATAGTGCTTTGGCGGTTCTAATTCTCATTTGTTTCAGTGATTAATTTGTCTTATGACGTCAGACCGACGCTGCTTGAATTATTGCAATTGTTAATCTTCACCTAACCTCACAACTGGATTCGTGTTAATAATTGGAAAAACGCTTCAGCTGGAGGCTTGAACTCGCCTGTTTCTGGTTCAAACCGGTATTGTGTCGCTTATACACCAATTTCCGGATCCTCACACTGATATTAAGCTTTTTACAGTACCTTTAAACTTTGAGGTGGTGGGCTCAGTCCTCGAAAAAGGGGCCCCAGCTCGGATCATCTCCTGGAGTGGCTTCCTCCGGTATTGGTGCTGCTGGTCGTGTTCCTACAGCCCTCCTTGATGCGTCCCATTAGACAGCCTGGTTCTGGATCCTCCTCTCAGCTGTAATTCCTCTTCGTAATCTTGAAGTGCTCGCCAACGCAGCCATCGAAATGCTTGAGAAAAATCTTTATTTATAAATGAGCACAAAACTGCATGTCAATTATTAATTTACTCAAATGTTATCTCTTACTGTCCGTTATAAACAAATGCTAATCTAATAACTATAAAACGGATATTAACCAAGTCCAGATGACTTACATTTTAAATTAAATATTCTTATAAATAATTAAATCTAAACAATTCTTACAGCTAAAATCTTGTCTACATTTTTTTAATAGTAAAAATGTCTCTTGGCGCCACTGCACGTTTTATCAATTGCGTTGCTTGTTCATTCAAGTAATTACACTGATTAGTTTTAAGAGTTCACTTCCTTCATAATTGTTTTGTGGTGTCCAACTGTCTTCTTTTCCCACGTTTCCTCTCTTATTTTGGTGTCTGATTTTCTGCCTTGTTTTATCAAGTCATGTTTGCTTCTTACAATTGCAATTTTTATGCCTTTATGCCTGCTTTAATTGCTCGTTGCAACATGATTATTTCTCTGCCCCATACCTTTTAAGAATTGCTCACAAATTGTATCTAATTAGCTAAATTGAACGCTACGCTTCAATGACCTGCACATAGCAAACCTTTTTGTGATTATTTAATTTGGTTTGGCTATTCATTCTGCCCAAACCTAATAATTAATTAATTTGAAATTTGACTTTAGCCCTGTGAAAAGCAAGCTGTCTTTTTTGCGTTCCTTAATCGATTCATTTATTTTAATACAAGCATTTCTTTTTCAATGCTTTTACTGAATGACATTTAATTTAGCATTGCGGCTAGATAAAACACCCCAACTTTGTGCTTAGTGATTAATTTTCAAACTGTACTGCAATCAGAGCAGAGCCGTAGAGCCTAATACCACTGCAACAGACCTGAGGGAATGCTGTTGCTTGTAGAAACATTTGACAAACATAGATCAGACCTAACAGCTGTACCAGAAGGTAGGTAGGAAAAATCATTATTGAAAAAAGTGGTCTTCTACTAACTGCCATAAACAACATCATATACTAAGCCCAGGTTTCATTGTTAATAAATGAATAAAAAATTTCATAATTAATTTCACATCAATAAACCCTAGTCTCTGTGTTATTCGCATTATGGAAAATTTTTGCAGTTATAGCTTCATAAATGTACATGAAAGATGCTTATAGAAAGTCTCCGAAGAAATATATAAAAATGTTGTTAAAAGACTTTCATACCAAAGTTTTGATAAGAGGACATACAGATTGTCTCAATTTTTTTGGAAAGATCGGAAACAGTTGGGGTTCAGGGAAGGAGAATTATGTAAAATATGTATCCATGGACAGTTAAATTTAATGTAATGCCATTATACCGTATCTGTCACGATTGAAAACAAATATTTAGTTTTCAGATAATTTGCAATAAATTCATTTTATTAGAATGACATACATTGGATAAAACATACAAATAATTAAATAGATTTATGGGGGTAATTCAATTACCGATACCATTAATTTATACATAATTGCATTTGAAAATCCTCCTATTCCATCTCCATCAACTGTGTCGAAGGCAGGGAAACATTTTGAACAAATTGGATGTATTTCAAAGTGCATAAAATGTCAGCCAAACAACGGCAATCACATCAATGCTGAAAAGGAAGGACGTAAATTGATGCTTTGCGCAAGTGTGGAGCTAGATTCTTCTAAATCTTCCCGACAAGTTGTTGCAGAAATAGGTACCAATAAGGACACCGTCCAAAAAAAATTACAAAAAGAAGGATATCGTTCTTATAAAATAGCTACCAGTCAACAGATCTTTCCAGAAGATAAAGCAAGAGGAATGGTGTTCTGCGAAGATATTATGGAGAGGTCAAATAAACACGATAATTTTTTAAACAGTTCTATCAGCCAATAGTAATGAGAAAAAATTTCAAATCGACCAATAATATCAAAATTACACTGACTATTTGCTAGTAGCTGATTACAGCTACTAATTTTTCACCAACCATTCAAATCGTTCTTCTGCTGTAACACAACTAGCTAAAAGTGGAGTAGGCGAGCAACAGTTGTTAAAAATAACAGGACACTCATCTGGAAGCTCTATCAAACCCTATCTACAACTTGGACTGTTTAAAAAATAATCACGCCGAATTACATTCGTGGTAACTTTTTTTAAATAATTTTAACTAGATTAGCACTCATCTTTGTTGCTATTAAGAAATCCCACTCGTGGACTTCGTTAATAGCAACAAATATTTGTGAATCTAGTTAAAATTATCAAAAAATTATCACAACTTATGTAATTACTGTCGATAATTTTATTCCAATAATTTGTTTTACAGGCGAATCATCATTTCCATCACTTGGTAGACATAATTCGTCCGCTGTTAGATTTTGCTCCAGTGAATATTCGAATGCATTATAGGACCCAATATCCTCAGAAACTGAATGTTTGGGTTGGGATTTTAAATGACAATGTTGTTGGCCCGTTTATCATTGAAGGTAATTTCTTCTTCTTAAGGTACCCTCTTTTCTATTAAAGGTTGGCAACAACTCTGGCAAATTCATCTTTGTCTTTCGCTGTTCTAATTAGGGAATGTGTCTCCAATCCGGTCCAGTCCCGGATATTCTTGAGCTAGAAGCATTTCCTTCGTCCTACACCTCTTCTTCCTTCTATTTTCCCTTCCATAAGAAGTTGAGCAAGTGGTACTTATTGTTCCTGTATATGTGCCCAAGGTAAGAGGTTTTTCGCTTTTTTATTTCTTTTATTAGTTCTTTATCTCTACCGACTCTTCTAATAACCTCCTCGTTGGTGACGTGCTCTGTCCATGATATCCGCAACATTTGTCTGAAAACCCAGAACTCGGATGCTTGTAACTTTTTTTTCTATTTTTGTTCAGAGTCCAAGTTTCAGCCCCGTATAACAGTGGTGAATATACGTAGCACTTGGCAAATCTGTAGCGTACGGCCAGGTTTAAGCTTCGATTAGTTAAAAGCTTAATCGTATTAATAAAAGTGGATCTAGCAGTTTCTATCCTGGTACTTATTTCTAAATCTGGGTCCGTGTTTTTCGTCACCCAACTTCCACGATATCTAAATTTGGAACCTTTTTCGATACGCTGACCATATATGATAAGGTTAATTTGGTCATTTGGATTCCTGCTGACTACCATGGTAAGTAATTTGAATGGAGCCAAATCTTTGAATATGTTGAAAAACCAAATAATACCTGGGCTGCAGCAACTTCCTGTTGATTTTCAACAAATTTGGTACCACAAAGATGGCTGTCCCGCTTATAACACATAATATGAACCGGTTAACAGACAACGAAGTAATTTTTCATCGCCAAGCAGGCAGCGAACAAATTACAAAAACATCTGTTCACCAGCAAATCGCCCCGATTCTACAAGAATTTAAAAGAAAACCGTTACAAAAATAAAATAATAAATCGCGACATGCCAGCTCAAAGGAGCACCAATTCTCAAGTGCAAACCTCTGCACAACAAAGACAATAAAGGGCCAACGGCTCGCCAGACCCCAAAACAAAAAAATTGCAAGCACATAAAACATCCCAATAAATCCGGAAGCCGACAAAACACGGCGCCGCTGAGAACAGCTCCGAACGCGCTACCAAATTAATAATCCAAGTTCAATTACTAAAACGCTCTTAAATCAGAGTGCGCCCAATCAAAACCCCCGGGCGAACCCAACAGAGCGAAGGAACCAGGAAATAAAAAAGAGACTCCGCCTGCACCTGCAAGGAAGGAACCACCGCGAGTGGGACAAGCACCTGCCTGCCACCCTATTCAGCCTGCGGAATCGCCATAACACTGCCTTAGGGTGTTCTCCGGCCTACGCAATGTACGGAAAGAAGTTGGACCGCCCTGGGGAGTGGAGATTCCGGCAACCTACGCAGCCGCCAGAAAGGCCCCACGAACCGCGGACACACAACCGCGCCGAACGAGTCAAGCACATAAAACATCCCAATAAATCCGGAAGCCGACAAAACACGGCGCCGCTGAGAACAGCTCCGAACGAGCTACCAAATTAATAATCCAAGTTCAATTACTAAAACGCTCTTAAATCAGTGTGCGCCCAATCAAAACCCCCACATAAGGATACCTGCAGATAGGAAAAATTAACCGCCACCTGATAAAATCAACCCCAAGTCTCTAGCACCCAGGCAGGTCGAGAAAAACGTTCCATCAGCCAGCGAATGCATGCGGGCGGAGCGGCCGAAATTCAGCGTACACAGCGGCCCAGCGGAAACGCATTTTGTAACGAAGAAATCAGGGCCACGACCGAATACAGCGGGCAAGGGTGCAATATTACAAATTAAATTATAATTAGCGGAAGGAAGCATCCCAGGAAGGCGTGAATAGTATCAAAATTCATATAAAATTAGCGCGCAACCAATCGAAGCAAAAATAACTTCTTAGCATACGCAATAAGAGTAATGCTTAAGTAAGTTTTACGCCGAACACGGAATTAAAAATTCCAATTTCAATTAATCTTTACCAAAACCTAGCAAATTGGGTGTCGTTAGAATCAAAATTTCAACGACTATTGATTGCGACCCAAATCAAGTCGATTATTGATCACGCCGCTCAATTAAACGCGATAATTCGAAATACATCAAAAACGGGCCAAAACATCCCTTCTACTTCGACCAATGAGCTGCGAGATCGCGTCTGACAAAGGACTGGCACCTTTAAATAGTCGGACGCTGGCAGTAGGAAAACACTCTGCCTCGGCGGGTCAATCTAGCAGCAACTCAACCCAGGAGAGTCAGCCAACAGCATCCAGCCTTCCAGGACCAGCTAGCAGCTCCAGCCTTTCAAGGATCTACCAGCCCCAGCCCTCTCCAGAGCCTATCACCTTCGTTGGACATAGATGTTTGCCGCATCTACTGGACATAGAGCCTGCCGCATCCACTGGACTTAGCTGTCTACCGCATCTACTGGACTTAGAGCCAACCGCCTTCGTTGGACTTAGAGCCAATCGCCTTCGCTGGACAGAGAGCCTGCCGTTTTCGTGGGATTTGGACACGGAGCCATTTTAGCCGCCGGCACCGCCTCCGAAGGACCACGCCAGCTTCCCACTGCGAATGCCAATCCGCCATTTTCTTTTTCTGTACATATATGTTACCTAGTTATAAGCTTATCTGTATGTTAGTTAGTAGTGTAAATATAATAAACTTTGTTCCAATCAAATCCAGTGTCTAGCTGAGGGTAACGCCCACCCTCCTCTTCCGAAACCGACGCCATTGAAGTAACCCTACCGCTGAGCTATAAACCGAGGCGTGTTAATTGTCGCCCGGAACGTGGGGCCAGCCTTTGGTGGACACCAGAGGGAAGTCACGGCCA
The DNA here is from genome assembly GCA_940337035.1 of Agriotes lineatus. Taxonomy (NCBI): domain Eukaryota; kingdom Metazoa; phylum Arthropoda; class Insecta; order Coleoptera; family Elateridae; genus Agriotes; species Agriotes lineatus. Next base: position 69,368,913 of record OW679197.1, on the reverse strand, counting down.
CTACAATGGTGAAGTCAAGAAGGAAGGGAAACATGGAGACAACTCCGCCAAGGATCATGGAGGAACCTCAGCGGACACCGCGACAAGGAGAAAGTCTGAACAGTTCGGAAATAATAGAAGACAGCGCACCCTCATTCCCGTGTGGACAAAGGACACCGCTTCCAAGTCCCAGCCCAGTGCGACAGGAAGTCAACGAAGGCAACCAACATCAAATGGCACACCACCTTGCGAACCTAGCAGCTGCAGCAGCAGGAACCAACCAACCAGCACCACTTCTGGGAGTGGTAGAAAACACCCAGTGGCGCCCAGAACAAGCTCCAGCAGCACCAACGATCACATTAACCGACGAACAATTCCAGGCACTTTTGGGGCGAATGGCTGTGCCCAAGAAAGTCGATCTTCCACCAACCTTTAAGGGCGAAGAGTTAGATCACCCCCAAGAGTTCATCGCAGAGTGCGCCCGCTACCATGCGCAAAGCGGATGTACTACAACAGAACTAATGAAAGTAGCCACAAACTGTCTCCAAGGGAAGGCTAGCCAATGGTGGAAACCATACGCTTCACTTCCACTCATGGAATGAATTTGAAGAAAGGCTCTTAAAGAAATTCGACAGCGCAGATGTACGAGCCTCCTTGAAGACACAGCTCTACGGACAAAAACAGGGACAAAAGGAAGATGGCTAACTCTTCCTTCTTCGCAAAATACAACTGATACGCCGACTGGACACCGAACAGTCAGTGGGAGCCAGCATTCCCGTAATGATCTTATCTACGTGTCGCTGTGCCAGAAACCATTGAGGAACTGTTGGACAAGGTGGCTGCAATTGAGAAAGACATGGACGACCGCGCACTAACGCCAAGCCGCGAGACACGCCCGCGAGAGGCAGCCGAGCCCAATCTACCCCGCTGCTATTTTTGCCCAGGACGCCACTTCAATAACAATTGCCCACGACGCCACCAGCCAGCACCACAGGCAACAGGAGAAGCCCCCATGAACGCCCCCAAAGCTAGACAACTACCACCGCCGGAAAACTGGCGGAGGCCCGGGCGCGTCGAGGCCGAAGCACCGCCCAGGGCCCAACCCAATGCTCCACAATAAGTACGGCCAACTGCCACAACCTCCCGTATATCATGGTGAACCTAGGGTCACCACAGCGGGAGATGCGTGCCCTAATTGACTCAGCGGCAACGCATAACTTCATTAGCGCCAAGCTAGTGCAACACCCCGGGACGGGTAGCTACGCACAAAGAACGGCCAAAATGGCCAAAGAACAGGCAACCCTGACCCTACAAGGAGTAACAAGCTTGGAAATGCAGATCGGTAGAAATAACTACGTCATACAGTGTATCATAGCAGAGGATTTAAGGGAGGACATCATTCTCGGTCTACCATGGCTTACGGAACACGAGGCTACCTTTGATTTCGCACGGCGTTGCATCCACCACGGCATGAGAATCCGAGAAACCACTCATTGCCTGGTCGAGCAACACGACCCGCGTCCAGCAAATGACCCGATGGAACTTCCACAGTTGAAGCATGACTTCCCTCGCGAGCAGGAACACAACCTCTATTAGCTATTAGAAGACTTCCCCGAAATTTGGAGGCCCTCGGCGCCACCTACGCGCACCCTGCAGCACGAGATCCATGTAAAAACCGATGCCCCTATACGCAGCCCAAACTACCGATATTCCGAAACAAAAAAGATCATCGCCGAGCAAGTAGAAGAGATGCTGGCACGCGGTTTCATCGAGGCTAGCCAGTCACCACATAACTCGCCAATCGTCATCGTGGAGAAAAAGGATTCTACGCCCCGGTTCTGTTTAGACTTTCGCAGGCTAAACGAAGCCACCATCAATGAGCCGGCGGTACTACCCTTAATCCACGAAACCATAAAAAATCTAGGTTCAGCAAGCATCTTCTCCTCACTTGACTTAAAGTCGGGGTACTGGCAGATAAGTTTACATCCCCAAGCCAAACCCTACACCGCGTTCACAACTCCGGATGGCGCAGCCTATCAATTTCGAGTCATGCCATTCGGGCTCAAGACGGCACTAATGACTTTTCAAAGGCTGATGGCCCGGGAAGTACTGGTGGGGTACCTCCATAAATTCTGCCTCGTGTATTTAGATGACATCATCATTTACTCCGAATCATGGGAGCAGCACCTTCAACACCTCCGCAAGGTCTTCGAACGACTACAGGAACATGGGCTCATATGCTCGCCAGAAAAATGCCACTTCGGAAAATCCACACTGCACTACCTAGGGCATATCGTTGGCCCAGAGGGAAACGAACCTCAACCAGGTCACGTGCAGCAGGTCACCAACGCCCCGCCCCCTACTAACCGAAAAGGGTTACGACAGTTCCTAGGCATATGCAATTGGCTACGCAAGTACATTCCCCGATTCGCCGACGTTGCGGCCCCTCTCACCGATTTACTGAGCACTAAAAAGCGCTGGACTTGGACCCCAGACGTTCAGCAAGCATTTCAACAAGTGAAACAACTGTTTCAGACACCGCTGAAGTTAGCCCGACCCGATGCTTCTCGCCCCTTCATTTTACAAACAGCCGAACAACGTTATCACTCCAACGAACAAGAGTGCCTAGCCGCCGTATGGGCGATAAAAAAATATCGACCCTACTTAGAAGGCAGGCAGTTCACCTTCCGGACCAATAACCGCACTCTCACCTGGCTCAACACCTTGAAGGACCAGCGAGCTAAACTCACCCGTTGGGCTCTCCTGCTACAGGAGTTCGACTTCACAATCGAGCATTGCCCCGGAAAGCACAACGAGTTGCCGGACGCGCTATCTCGACAGCCGACTGGACAGCCGGCCGAAGCAGTGTGGAATGACCCGATAGTACTGCTGCCTTCCATTCACAACAAGCGCTTCGCCCAAAAACGTGTAACGGCCAGCCAACCCGCAAAGAAAGGATTTCCCAGGTTCCAGGAACCCGCTACAGGAAATCATGCGGCCAGCAGCCGAACACCACACGGTGAGGACTCACCGAGGTATCAACGGGCAAGCAGCCATGCTACCGTCACGGAGCCACCAGGCAAGCCATCCCTAAGCCTGTTGGACGCAGTCGAAGAAACGTTATGGGAGACCATTGCACAGGACCAAAGACAGGATAATTACTGTCAAGATTTAGTCAACTCATGGCACCAAAGCTACTTCGCCGAGGACCCAACCCCGGATCTCTTAGCCGTACAAGAACAATATCATATAGAGGATGGGTTGCTCTACCGCCGAACGGATCAGAATCCGCGCCTGTTTGTTCCGGAAGAAAGCCGGCCAAAGGTTATTTACCAATACCATGACCGAGACCTAGCAGGACACCCCGGCATCGCCGAAACGACGCGGGCCATCCTTACGCACTTCCATTGGACGCATTTACGAGAAGATGTCCGGAACTACGTCCGCCAATGCCTGCTCTGCTTGAGATGCAAGAAGGGCCGCCACCAAGCCAAAGCCAACCTGAGGCCTCACCAACCCAACCGAGCGTGGAACACGATTGCGCTCGACCTCATGGGGCCCTACCCCTCGTCAGCCACTGGGAAGAAGATCATCCTGGTAATAACCGACCTCTTCACCCGGTGGACAGAAGCCTTCGCTCTAGCCAAAGCCACCGCCCCCATCACCATCCGCACCTTACGAAATGAGGTTTTTCCCCGCCTGGGATACCCGAGCGCCATGCTGACCGATAACGGACGCCAGTTCATTAGCGAACAATGGATGCGAGCTTGCCAGCAGTGGGATATCCAGCCATGGACAACCGCCATTTATCACCCCCGGGCGAACCCAACAGAGCGAAGGAACCAGGAAATAAAAAAGAGACTCCGCCTGCACCTGCAAGGAAGGAACCACCGCGAGTGGGACAAGCACCTGCCTGCCACCCTATTCAGCCTGCGGAATCGCCATAACACTGCCTTAGGGTGTTCTCCGGCCTACGCAATGTACGGAAAGAAGTTGAACCGCCTTGGGGAGTGGAGATTCCGGCAACCTACGCAGCCGCCAGAAAGGCCCCACGAACCGCGGACACACAACCGCGCCGAACGAGTCAAGCACATAAAACATCCCAATAAATCCGGAAGCCGACAAAACACGGCGCCGCTGAGAACAGCTCCGAACGCGCTACCAAATTAATAATCCAAGTTCAATTACTAAAACGCTCTTAAATCAGTGTGCGCCCAATCAAAACCCCCACATAAGGATACCTGCAGATAGGAAAAATTAACCGCCACCTGATAAAATCAACCCCAAGTCTCTAGCACCCAGGCAGGTCGAGAAAAACGTTCCATCAGCCAGCGAATGCATGCGGGCGGAGCGGCCGAAATTCAGCGTACACAGCGGCCCAGCGGAAACGCATTTTGTAACGAAGAAATCAGGGCCACGACCGAATACAGCGGGCAAGGGTGCAATATTACAAATTAAATTATAATTAGCGGAAGAAAGCATCCCAGGAAGGCGTGAATAGTATCAAAATTCATATAAAATTAGCGCGCAACCAATCGAAGCAAAAATAACTTCTTAACATACGCAATAAGAGTAATGCTTAAGTAAGTTTTATGCCGAACACGGAATTAAAAATTCCAATTTTAATTAATCTTTACCAAAACCTAGCAAACTGGGTGTCGTTAGAATCAAAATTTTAACGACTATTGATTGTGACCCAAATCAAGTCGATAATTGATCACGCCGCTCAATTAAACGCGATAATTCGAAATACATCAAAAACGGGCCAAAACATCCCTTCTACTTCGACCAATGAGCTGCGAGATCGCGTCTGACAAAGGACTGGCACCTTTAAATAGTCGGACGCTGGCAGTAGGAAAACACTCTGCCTCGGCGGGTCAATCTAGCAGCAACTCAACCCAGGAGAGTCAGCCAACAGCATCCAGCCTTCCAGGACCAGCTAGCAGCTCCAGCCTTTCAAGGATCTACCAGCCCCAGCCCTCTCCAGAGCCTATCACCTTCGTTGGACATAGATGTTTGCCGCATCTACTGGACATAGAGCCTGCCGCATCCACTGGACTTAGCTGCCTGCCGCATCCACTGGACTTAGCTGTTTGCCGCATCTACTGGACTCAGAGCCAACCGCATTCGTTGGACTTAGAGCCAATCGCCTTCGTTGGACTTAGAGCCAATCGCCTCCGTAGGACTTAGAGCCAATCGCTTTCGTTGGACTTAGAGCCAATCGCCTCCGCTGGACTTAGAGCCAACCGCCTTCGTTGGACTTAGAGCCAATCGCCTTCGCTGGAAAGAGAGCCTGCCGTTTTCGTGGGATTTGGACACGGAGCCACTTTAGCCGCCGGCACCGCCTCCGAAGGACCACGCCAGCTTCCAACTGCGGATGCCAATCCGCCATTTTCTTTTTCTGTACATATATGTTACCTAGTTATAAGCGTATCTGTATGTTAGTTAGTAGTGTAAATATAATAAACTTTGTTCCAATCAAATCCATTGTCTAGCTGAGGGTAACGCCCACCCTCCTCTTCCGAAACCGACGCCATTGAAGTAACCCTACCGCTGAGCTATAAACCGAGGCCTGTTACACAATTGTGGTACAAGAATACCTGAATAATACGTTTCCCAATCGTTTAATTAGCACACGAGGAACAATTTTATATCCACCAAGATCGCCTGACTTAGCAGTACTCGATTTTTTTGGATGGGGATACATAAAAGAAATAATTTACAATAGTGTGAGGGCCAAAAATCTAGATGAATTGCGTCAAAAGATTATTGATGCTTTTTCTACCATTACTCCTGAAATGTTAGATAGAACACGACGAAGTTTTTACAACAGGTTAGGATATTGTTTAGCAGAGGAAGGGGGTTTATTTGAACATTTAATATAGTCTTTGTTTTGTTAATAGTTGTTTCATTAATTTTGTGTAAAATTGTTTATCTACTGCAGTGGGATAAGTAACTCATTACGTCACTCATTTGACACTATTTCCGTTGGGTAATGAAGCTCATTACACCACTCAGTTATGTAATTTCTTCAGTACCTAACTGAGTGGTGCAATGGCTTCATTACCTAACTGAAATAGTGTCAAATGAATGACAATGACATTTGCCTTCTAAAGTATTTTTGAAAATGACAGATCTGACATTTCTCTTAATGCACTTTTCTCAATTTTAGGCAGTTGTAGTTAAAATTTTGTACAATACATGTGTGATAATGCATCATTAATATACTTGTGTGCGTACACACACGTATATTAATGATGCTCTTATCTCACTTGTATCGTAAATAACTATTACATGTTTTAATAACATGAATTGTTTATTATTTTGTTCCGTTTTTAATTTATTGACATACGTGTCACAAACAATTAAATTGCATATATCAAATAATGTACGTTTTTGGCGTGATGAATTAAATTTTATAATAACCATGGATACTTAAATTCTCCATCTTGCCCCTTAAACAGTTTATCTATCTCCTATTCCTATAGTGTGTCCTTGTTCCACTCATTACTATATTTCTAAAAAATCGAGACAATATTCCTTAAACATGACAATAGCTAACACATATTTTAACCATAAGAGAATTCAGAGAGGAATTTGGAAATTCCCGAAGGACAACACAGCGTGTATGAAGTTTTAGAGGGCTAAACATAGACTCCGATCTCTATTTTGTTATAGGAAAGAGTTAGAAAATGAAGGTGAGATGACTAAAAAATACATTATAATAGCTTATATACTTCTATATTACAAGATCCCATCAAGCATACAAGGTGAAAATTATAATATAAACGAAGCAGAGGAGAAATGTAAGAACATAAAACAGAAGGCAGCGGATGAAGTCATTGAAAATCTAAAAAAATGAATGATTAATTTGACGACGAATTTAAGGAGATAACTACAAACAGTTTATGTAAGGATGCAAAGAATAGTCTGCACACGTACCCAAGAAGAATATCGTGAACTAAGAAGAAGAGAAAAACAATGCACAGAGCAAACACGAAGAAAAATAATGACAAGCAGCACTGATACAAATTGAACAACTGAACATCCAGAGGGAAACACGGAAATGTTACCAACAGCTAAACAGCATACACAAAGAATTCAAATCAACAACGAATTTGTGAAAAATGAGCAGCTACATTGTAAGTAATAAACAGGAGATCTTGAACAGGTCTATAGAATATTTTCAGTATCTAAGAAATCTGGTTGATTTTCCAATCTATGAGGGTAGTATCTATTGCAATGATCTTTCTGTAGCTATATAAATCAATTTTATATATTTGAATTTTGTTTATTATCAAAATTACTTTCCACATAAGCTAGCTCAAATCTTTACTCTATTAAAAGTCAGATTGATTTTTTTAATCTAAAATATTAATGACTATTCAATTCACCTGTCATCTGTCAAAAAGTGACCAACCAAATATGTGTCAAAATTTAATCGCTTGTGAATAATTTTAAAATGATTATTACAGGTGCTTTACCAACTGAACTTTATCTATTTATTCAGGAAATAATCACGCCGAACATCCCGCATGCATGTAAACTAGCCTGCATAAATTTTGACGTTTTTCTATCAAAATGTTTTGCTCTGAAGAAATATTGCTCGTAAATTTTCCGCCCCAAAATTCTTGTTGAGCGGCAAAGTTACTTTACATATTTCTTAGCAAAACATTCTGACAGAAAACGTCAAAATTTAATCGGCTATTTTAATGCACTTGGGATATTACTGTTGAATGTTGATTATTTCCTTCATATCCATAATAATGAGTAATCACTATGGTTTCTGTCAGTTTAATAATGACAAAAATTCAAACGTCAAAATTTAACCGCTGTTAAATATGCATCAAAATTTAATCGATTGTGCATAATTTTAACATGATTATTAAAGGTGGTTTACCATTTGAATTTTATCTACTTATTCAGGAAATAATCACGCCGAACATCCCGCGTGCATGTAAACTAGTCTGAATACATTTTGACGATTTTCTGTCAGAATGTTTTGCTCTGAAGAAATATATCTCGTAAATTTTCTGCCCCAAAATCCCCCGTGCTACGCACTCGGGATTCATGTTGAGCGACAAATTTACTTAACATATTTCTTAGCAAAACATTCTGACAGAAAACGTCAAAATTTAATCGGCTATTTTAATGCACTTGGGATATTAGCCTGAATACATTTTGACGTTTTCTTAAAAAACTCGTTTGCACTGAAGAAATATACCTAGTATATTTCCACCCAAAAATCATTCGTGCTACGCACTAGGGATTTTTATTGCCTGACAAGTTTAGTTGACAAATTTCTTGGCAAAACTTTCTGACAAAAAACGTCAACATTTAATCCCAATTTTAATGCACTTGGTATATTACTGTTTATTATGTACTTCTTGGTGTCTGGCCAAACAACTAGTTTGCTACTGTAACTACGTAGGCAGTACAGCCAGCGACGCAAAACCGGTGATTCTAACGTCTGTCCCCAGAGGGGCGGCTATATCATCAAACATATCTGCGTCAGATTCCAGAGGAGCGACAAATATGTATCATCATTGATTATCTGTTTATAGTCAATGGTATCATTCCATCCAACAAGGTATGGCTCCGTTTACCAGGATCATGGTAAATTGCAGTGAGCAGCAGCGCTGTCATTACTGGATTGAGGCTATTGAAGATTGATTTCCCTAAAGGTTCAATACCAGCTACTCATTGGCGACAATCAAATTTTGATTTCACAGGCAATGATACTGCAGCACAGAAAGCAAGAGGAAACTACTGTGCTCATAGCTTTCCCACGAGAACCCATTATCGATATGAATTTGAAAAGCTGTGACGAGGCCTCGGATAGGCTTCGTACCCCGGTTGGCAACCGGCGCAGCTCTCTTTCCGAGGAGAGCAGTGAGAAATCAGCGTCCGGGCGTAGGGAGTTGGCCCACCAGGCTCCCTGGGCGAAATTAGTTACTAGTGTGGCACATAAAAATCGTAACATCAACCGTCTAGCAACGTGGAATGTTAGAAGACTCTTACAACCTGGAAAAATCGACATCGTGGAAAACGAAGTAATTAGTGCCAATATAGCGTTTGCAGGTTTGTCAGAACTACACTACAGAGAAGGAGGGCATTTCATAACTTCGAATGGTAATTTTGTATGCTTTTCTGACAATGAAAATGAAAGCAAGAACGGAATAGGTTTCTGGGTGGCTAAAAAACACTGTTAAATAATTCTAGGGTATAAGACTGTTAGTGATCGAATCATTTCAATAAGAATTAATGCAACTCCAACAATCATCAACTTGATTCAAATATAGGCTCCAACCGCTAAGGCTACTGATGATGAGATAGAATCGTTTTATGCTAATCTGGAATCTACCCTACAAGCTCTGCCTAACAAAGAGCAGATAGTGGTTTTGGGTGACTTTAATGCTAAACTGGGTGACACCAGGACAGATGACCATATTCGAAATGTCGTTAGAAAATTTGTCCAAGCTATCTCAGAAACTCAAAATCAAAATACCAATCAAGAGCAACCATGGATGACAAGTGACACTTTCAATCTAATACAAAAGAGAAAATCTCTCAACAGAGTGAACATAAAGCGACAGAATACAATGAAATAAACAGACAAATACAAAAACTTTGCCGGAGAGACAAAAGTGCCTATGTTCAAGTCATATGTAAAGAGCTAGAATCCCATGCGAACAACAACAATACCAGAGACTAGTTTTAAAAAATCAAACTGATAACTCGTAAATTCAAAACAAAAACTTGGTCAATCAAAAATGCTGAAGGAAGGATGGTGTGGCAAAAATACTGTGAACATCTATATGCACACAATCAAAATCAAGAACAAGATGTTTCTTGCCATGACTATGAACGTGAACCAGATATTCTTATGGTTGAAGTGGAAGCAGCTGTACGAAAGCTGAAACGTAATAAAGCTACGGGTATAGACTCAGTTCCTGCCGAAGCTTTTATAGAAATGGAATTCGGTGGTTTGAAAATGCTACATGACCTCTGTCAGAGAATCTGGGAAACCGGTATATGGCCAGATGAGTGGAAAACTTCGATTTTTGTACCTCTTCATAAAAAAGGTCCTACAAACAACTGCGACAATCATCGTCTTCTTGCATTAATTTCTCACGCGAGTAAGGTTTTATTATATATTACTCAGGACCGGCTGGAACACTACCTTGCCTGGCAGATATCTCCAGAACAGGGTGGATTCGTTAAGGGACGCGGTACACGAGAGTACATCTTAAATCTTCGACAGGTTATTGAGAAGGCCAGAGAATACTACATTTCAGCATACATATGTTTCGTCGATTACAGCAAAGCGTTTGATAATCGCAAATGGGAAAAACTCTGGAATGTATTACTTACTATGGGAGTGCCTAAACATCTAGTGTATCTTATAAAAGAATTGTATAACAACAATTCTGCTCATGTGAAAGTCGATCAATATCTATCTTAGTATGAGCGGCGGTGACACTAAGTCTAGTGTGATAAAACTTTTCAATGTCATATATATAATTCGTTAGGTCATTGATGGGGAAACACAAAATGGCAGTGCTGCCACGTGTGGACCGAACGGCACTATAAAAAATTATAATTTTTTTTTAATAGGTATCTAGTGTCATAAAACTTCAGGATTCTGATTGTTTCTCAGATCCTATTTTCTAGTATCATCGAACTTCATACAAATTCAAACGTTATCTGAAAGATTATCAATTTCTGTGAAATTGAAGAAAATGGCGGCATCAGCATTTGAAAGTCGCGATTATCGCAACCGAATTTCGCGTGTTTATTCGGTTTTATCGGCATTAATCCGGTTTTTTTTCGATTTCTACTAATGAAATACGCGTGACATTGTAAATTGCAATACATTTTCTATTGCGTTGATTGTTTAAACAAATGAAATTGTATTTTTTATGTGATATTTTTCGAATTTTCCTTATTTCTCTTGTGTTTTTCATATTTTCCAAGCCTTCGATTCCAATTGAGAATGAATTAGTTCTATCTAAATTAGATTCTATCAATTATTCCAAGTTCATTGATTTTTGGGCCGCTTTTTTAGGTCTTTTCGCGTTTTTCACAGCACGTACGAAAACATGCCATTTATTTATCAGGACAGGGTTGTTTGAACAAATTAGAAGTATTTAACTTGGAACATAAAGATTTTTGAGCTATTTTAAGCAGAAATTGAGTCTGCGGCGTTGATTTATTTCACCAACTGTAAGAGAATGGAAGCGTGTTTAAATAAGTAATAGTCTTGTTTTGTGAAAACGAATTTAATTTCTTTCTAGATTTATGCATACAAATGTAGGTTTATAAAAAACACAAAGATTATGCAAAGTTTGCAATGAATTATTATTGAAACAATTTGCCCATTTAGTAAATTTGGTATTATATTAAAAGTTAAAATTACAGGAGTAGCTATCAATTAAAGCATCGAAGCAACTTATCACTAGTTTTCGTGGTCAGAATCAAAACTTTCTGCGTCAAATTCTTTGTCATCTTCTTCTTTGTTATCTCTTGCCGAAGATAGTATATCGTCAACGAAACAAAGCATTTTTTGAAGAAGTAAAATACGTTGAGATTAGAAAAAAGGACAGCGTGCGACCGTTGCTGACTGCTTCTCAAACGATAGTGAGCATAAAGCATACCAACTACCGCCGACGAATGGGCTTTGTAGGTCCTTTTGCTACCCTCTAGCCAATCAGAATGTGCCACTTGTGAATAGCACAGCCGGGGTCCTACAAAGTAAGTTGGTAAAATAAATCAAAGCCGCAGACACGATTTCTGCTTAAAAATAGCTCAAAAATCTTTGTTCCCACTAAAATACTTCTAATTTGTTCAAACAATCCCTGTCGTGACAAATAAATGGCATAATTAAAAAAAATGCGAAACGGATTCGTACTTGCTGTGAAAAACACGAAAAGACCTAAAAAAGCGGCCCAAAAATCAAAGACTTTGGAATAATTGATAGAATCAAATTTGTTTAAACAATGATCGCAAGTATTGTTTCAACAAATAGAATTAATTTATTCTCAATTGGAATTAAATGCATGGAACTTGAAAAAAAACATAAAAAATCTGGAAAAATCGAAAAATATTACATACAAAATAGAATTTCATTCGTTTAAACAATCAACAACATTGAAAATTTATTGTAAATTACGATGTCAGCGTATTTCATTAGTACAAATCGAAAAAAACGGATCAATGCTGATAAAACTGAATGGACACGCCATTTTCTTCACTTTCTGGAAAAGGCAGCAGCGGTTTTTCTTACACAGAAATTAATAATCTTTCAGATAACGTTTGAATTTGTATGAAGTTCGATGATACTAGAAAATAGGATCCGAGGATCACTTATCTCCCTGCTGCCGCTGATAAGAGTTCGCTCGGGGAGTGGCAGCACTGTTTTTTCTTAAAGCCCTACCCCTTCCCTGTCTCGAGGAACAATCAGAATCCTGAAGTTTTATGATACTAAATATTGAAAAAAAAATCTTTTTTTAAATAATTTTTTATAGTGCCGTTCGGTCCACACGTGGCAGCACTGCCATTTTGTGTTTCCCCATCAATAACCTAACGAATTATATATGTTACCGGAAATGTATGTAATCCGTCATTATGTAGAATTCCTAGGAAATGTATATAATGCCTAAAATCGTCAGGAAATGTGTGCAATAAATTTTATTATACACATTTCCTAGGAATTGTGTACATTTCCTAAACTAGAATCGGAAATGTGTTAAATTCGGGATGTTATGTCAGTAGGTTAGGTTAAGTTAGGTTAGGTTAGGTTACTAGCACTGAAAAATCGTCTCACTGCTAAGGAAAACTTCAGTTCATCTGTATTTTATATTTCATTCATTCACAAAATCTACAGTATAATGTTGATTTTCATACATTTCCTAGTACCATTTAGGAATTCCATACAATGCCTAGGAAATACATACATTTCCTAGGAAATGTATGTATTAAAAAACCTTTGACCAATTATTTTACACATTTCCTAAATTGGCTCGGCATTATATACATTTCCTAGGAATTGTATACAATTCCTAGGTTTCATACATTTCCTGTAACATATTGCTATGGTACATAGAGAGAGAAAATAATTTAAATATATCGAAAATTAAGTGAAAAAAATGGAATAGTATTCGTATAGTAATCATTGAAAAAGGCTAGGAAATATTATAATGCAAACAACTTAATGTTGCAGGATAATGAATCAAAGTCCTAATATAAAATGTCTAGAGTGTGGCATTCAATTTAAATAATGGTAGTCAAGAGATAGAAAAAGATAATTCATTTTCTTATATGGGTATTTCGCCACTCTGCAAATTAAAATATTAAATAACGAAAATATTAACAACGAACGTTTCGAGGGACAATCTGCCCTCGTTATCAACGAATAACAATTAAAACTAACAAGAACTTATCTTTTTTTCACTGGAAGAAAAAACGACCAACCTCCAATGAATTTTCTGACATTGACGTTTGTTGATATCTGTACCTACTTGATCTCATCTTTAAGAATCGATAGCCAACTATTGTCTAAAAATATTGAGAAAGACGACACGCATTTTTCTTCGTTAAGTAAAATGTATGCCGTTTCCTTAATTTTTCGCCTAGTTGACATCGATTCTTTAGACAAGATCTTTGTGTTGTCCCATTGTATTTTATGGTTTTCATCCCAAGCATGTTCTGCCAGCTTAGACTTATTGAATTGATACGTTTTCAACATATTTTTATGTTCTTTAACTCTTACTGCTAAAGGCCTGGATGTTTCACCGATATAATATTTCCCGCATTCACAGGGAATACTATATATACAATTCCTTGAATGCTGTTCTTCGTTGAACGGTTTAGTTTTTGTAAGAACTGACCGTAAAGTATTCATCGTTTTGAATACCGTCCTAACATTGAATCTATTTCCAATTCGTCTAATTTTGTCAGATATGCCTGGAATATATGGTATAGTAAGAGTATTATATTTTTGAGTGTCATTCCTTTGTATGTGTGTGGCATTGCTTCGTGTATTGAAAATGTTCCGAACAAGAGTCTCTGGATAGCCATTATCTTGTAAAACATTAATAATAAATTCTTTCTCTTTTTGAAAATTGTATCATTAGAGCAAACAACTTTGGCTCTGTCGTAAAGACTTTTTACAACGCCTGTCTTTATGTTTTTGTGATGGTTAGAATTAAAATGTAAGTACCTATTAGTATTGGTTTTCTTACGGTATACTGATGTTTCAAAAGTATTTATTGTGCGTGTGATTAGTGTATCAAGAAAGGGTAACTGATTGTTTTGCTCTGTTTCTAATGTGAATTTGATGGAGGTTTCTTTACTGTTAATATGTTCAAGAAATTTGTCCACCTCATCTATATCATGAGGCCAAATTGCAAAAACATCATCGACATATCTCCACCAAACTACTGGTTTGTTGGTGTACGTGTAGACATGTTGTTGTTCAAAGTCTTCCATAAAAATGTTACTAACAATGGGAGATAAAGGTGAACCCATTGCCATCCCGAAATCTTGTTGGTAAAATTCATTGTTTAGTTGAAAGTATGTCGTTTTAATGCATAGTGTTAAGAGTTCCATAATGGTACCAACGTTTAATGTTGTTCGTGTATGTAATGTGTTATCGTTTTGTAGCTTATGTTTAATGATGTTGAGTGTTTTGTCTACTGGAACATTAGTGAAGAGACTAACTACATCGAAACTAACCATTAAGTGTTGTGTGTTTATGTTTGCTTCTTTAAGTTTTTCAAGGAAATGGGGCGTGTTCTTTATATACGTGTCTGTATTTCCTGATATAGGAGTCAGTATCTTAAGTAAATATTTAGCTAAACTGTGACAAGGAGAACCTATAGAACTAACTATTGGCCTAAGTGGTACATTTGGTTTGTGTATCTTTGGTAATCCATAAAAATGTGGTGGTTTACTGTAGTGTGGTGTTAGCGTACGTCTTACAAAATCTGTAAATTGTTCTCTGTGTTTGTAAAGTGTTCTGTATATTTTTGTTTCTATTGTATGTGTTGGATCTTTATTTAGTTTAGTGTATTGTCCCTCACTAATTAGTGTTAAAAGTTTTTCGTTGTATGTGGTTGTGTCAAGTACTACTGTGGCGTTGCCTTTGTCTGCAGGTACAATTTTAATTGTGTTATCGGTTTTTAGTGTGTGTAGTGAATGTTTTTCTTGTTTGGATATATTTTGTCTGATTGTGTAAGGTCGTTCAAAACGATGAATACTTTACGGTCAGTTCTTACAAAAACTAAACCGTTCAACGAAGAACAGCATTCAAGGAATTGTATATATAGTATTCCCTGTGAATGCGGGAAATATTATATCGGTGAAACATCCAGGCCTTTAGCAGTAAGAGTTAAAGAACATAAAAATATGTTGAAAACGTATCAATTCAATAAGTCTAAGCTGGCAGAACATGCTTGGGATGAAAACCATAAAATACAATGGGACAACACAAAGATCTTGTCTAAAGAATCGATGTCAACTAGGCGAAAAATTAAGGAAACGGCATACATTTTACTTAACGAAGAAAAATGCGTGTCGTCTTTCTCAATATTTTTAGACAATAGTTGGCTATCGATTCTTAAAGATGAGATCAAGTAGGTACAGATATCAACAAACGTCAATGTCAGAAAATTCATTGGAGGTTGGTCGTTTTTTCTTCCAGTGAAAAAAAGATAAGTTCTTGTTAGTTTTAATTGTTATTCGTTGATAACGAGGGCAGATTGTCCCTCGAAACGTTCGTTGTTAATATTTTCGTTATTTAATATTTTAATTTGCAGAGTGGCGAAATACCCATATAAGAAAATGAATTATGAATTCACGCCACAAAGAAGTTTCAGAGATTATCATAGAAAAAGATGTTTTGAGGGGATTATGAGAAATAAACAAACTTGAAAACTGAAATGTGAGGTATTTTTCGACTAATAAACTTTAATATACTCTAGTCTTATTTATCTAAGAACTATTTTGGCATGATAAATGGACTATACATGAAATTTACGTGGTACTGAAGTGAAAATATAACTCGACAATGTAAATGAATTTTACATGGTATAACTACAGGAGTGCAAGTAAATACAAAGATAAAATATAGCAAGAATGGAGGATCAAGATTATTAATTGGAACTATATAATAAAACATCAGTGAGAGTAACGATTTGGATATAATTGAATTGGAATTTTAATACAAAGGATTGGCGATTGGACGTTCTTTTGGGATTGTTGACGCTGCTTGGAGTTTCTGTGTGCTGCGCCGGAGGGTGTTTGGACTTGGTGGAGAACTGTTATCTTCCAGCTTAGGACGAGGTTGCTGTTTGGAGTTTTGTCACAACAGACTGGGTCCCATTGAACGGAGATCAACTTCCTGACGACTGAGGGAACATACATGAGGATTTGGATTGTTAAACAACGAGATTATTTTGAGGCTACTCACAGCTGGACAGTTTGAGTCGACAACTTGATGGATGCAGCGAGTTTACAAGTGAGGTGATTAGTGTTTATTTACAGATAGAACTGAAGGAAACAGGCTGATTCAAGCTACTTGGAAGTTTGAGCGTTGCAGGTTAGTTAATAATAAATACATGCTAATGTTATCTGTAACAAAGAACATTTAAAATTGGTTCATTAAGACAAAGAAAGTCATACTTACGAATTGATTTATGAATTTTATATAATTTGTAAAGGATCTTGATTAGTTATCTGCACAAGCAATTGCAAATGACATAAATGTCAAATTTATTGAAGTTTTAACATAATTCAAATTACAATTAGATTACTTGATATTTCAGAACCTACCCCTGAGTTGAGATACATGCTATTCCTTTTTTATTAAGGTTAAAACCATTATTATTAAACGAACATAAGTCTATAATCATAGCAATATATATGACATTGAAAAGTTTTATCACACTAGACTTAGTGTCACCGCCGCTCAGACTATCTCGAAAATGCATTATAGGCAAAGATGTCAGACAAGGTTGCGTTCTTTCGCCATTGCTCTTCAATATCTCTAGCGAAATAATAATGAGACAAAGTCTGGAGGAGTGGAATGGTGGTATAACTATTGGAGGCACAAAAATATCAAACCTTAGGTTTGCAGACGATACCACGCGGATTGCTGCAAATGAAAATGAAATCTCCACACTCTTAAACAAACTTGAAGAGATTAGTGTTCTTTACGGTCTCAAGATTAATTATGATAAAACGAAAATCATGATAATTGACTGCAAAAACAACAATTGGCCTCACATTCAAAGCATTGGCCAATGCCAGGTTGTAAATAGTCTGACATACCTGGGAGCTTTGATAGACAACAGCGGCAACTGTGAATACGAAATTCGACTCAGGATACAGTTGGGTAGGACGACGATGACTCAACTTCACAAAATATGGAAAGATACAAATATCACAACACACACGAAAATCCGACTCATTAACTCGTTGGTATTTTCCTATTTCTTTACGCCGCCGAGACATGGGTTGTCAAAGACGCAGACCGCCGTCGAATTGACGCGTTTGAAATGTGGATCTGGAGACGTATGTTGAGAATTTCATGGACAGCTCACCGTACAAACGTCTCCGTTCTAGAAGAAACTCGACCACGACAAAGACTCTCGTGTACCGTTTACAGTTGCATTCTGTCCTTCTTTGGACATATCCAACGCAGCGACCATAATATCGAAAGGCTGGTAGTTCTAAGTAAACCAAATGGAAAAATAAGACGTGGACGATCACCAAAACGTTGGATAGACTTAACAATAGATCTTCTTCACACTAGTTTGAGTGAAGCCGCCCATATGGCTTCCAGTAGACAAAGATGGCGAAACACAGTGAAAAGAGCCATCAGTAATATTCAAAATTAATAATGGGTTGCAACACATCTGTCAAGATGTTATGAATAAGAAGAAGATGTACTCCTTCATTTCAATAAATTATGTTTTGTTGATTAGTTTTATATACTAATTCAGTATGTGTTTTAACTAAAACTTTTTTACTCAGGTTGGAACATGCATTTATAATAGTAATAAATTTGTAACAACTCTTTCAGTTCAAACCAAATACCTGTTATGTAGATGTCTGTAACATAAAGTGTACATTGGAAGTTTACTTAACCTCATATTTCCTGATATAGGAGTCAGTATATTAAGTAAATATTTAGCTAAACTGTGACAAGGAGAACCTATAGAACTAACTATTGGCCTAAGTGGTACATTTGGTTTGTGTATCTTTGGTAATCCATAAAAATGTGGTGGTTTACTGTAGTGTGGTGTTAGCGTACGTCTTACAAAATCTGTAAATTGTTCTCTGTGTTTGTAAAGTGTTCTGTATATTTTTGTTTCTATTGTATGTGTTGGATCTTTATTTAGTTTAGTGTATTGTCGCTCACTAATTAGTGTTAAAAGTTTTTCGTTGTATGTGGTTGTGTCAAGTACTACTGTGGCGTTGCCTTTGTCTGCAGGTACAATTTTAATTGTGTTATCGGTTTTTAGTGTGTGTAGTGAATGTTTTTCTTGTTTGGATATATTTTGTCTGATTGTGTAAGGTCGTTCAAAACGATGAATACTTTACGGTCAGTTCTTACAAAAACTAAACCGTTCAACGAAGAACAGCATTCAAGGAATTGTATATATAGTATTCCCTGTGAATGCGGGAAATATTATATCGGTGAAACATCCAGGCCTTTAGCAGTAAGAGTTAAAGAACATAAAAATATGTTGAAAACGTATCAATTCAATAAGTCTAAGCTGGCAGAACATGCTTGGGATGAAAACCATAAAATACAATGGGACAACACAAAGATCTTGTCTAAAGAATCGATGTCAACTAGGCGAAAAATTAAGGAAACGGCATACATTTTACTTAACGAAGAAAAATGCGTGTCGTCTTTCTCAATATTTTTAGACAATAGTTGGCTATCGATTCTTAAAGATGAGATCAAGTAGGTACAGATATCAACAAACGTCAATGTCAGAAAATTCATTGGAGGTTGGTCGTTTTTTCTTCCAGTGAAAAAAAGATAAGTTCTTGTTAGTTTTAATTGTTATTCGTTGATAACGAGGGCAGATTGTCCCTCGAAACGTTCGTTGTTAATATTTTCGTTATTTAATATTTTAATTTGCAGAGTGGCGAAATACCCATATAAGAAAATGAATTATGAATTCACGCCACAAAGAAGTTTCAGAGATTATCATAGAAAAAGATGTTTTGAGGGGATTATGAGAAATAAACAAACTTGAAAACTGAAATGTGAGGTATTTTTCGACTAATAAACTTTAATATACTCTAGTCTTATTTATCTAAGAACTATTTTGGCATGATAAATGGACTATACATGAAATTTACGTGGTACTGAAGTGAAAATATAACTCGACAATGTAAATGAATTTTACATGGTATAACTACAGGAGTGCAAGTAAATACAAAGATAAAATATAGCAAGAATGGAGGATCAAGATTATTAATTGGAACTATATAATAAAACATCAGTGAGAGTAACGATTTGGATATAATTGAATTGGAATTTTAATACAAAGGATTGGCGATTGGACGTTCTTTTGGGATTGTTGACGCTGCTTGGAGTTTCTGTGTGCTGCGCCGGAGGGTGTTTGGACTTGGTGGAGAACTGTTATCTTCCAGCTTAGGACGAGGTTGCTGTTTGGAGTTTTGTCACAACAGACTGGGTCCCATTGAACGGAGATCAACTTCCTGACGACTGAGGGAACATACATGAGGATTTGGATTGTTAAACAACGAGATTATTTTGAGGCTACTCACAGCTGGACAGTTTGAGTCGACAACTTGATGGATGCAGCGAGTTTACAAGTGAGGTGATTAGTGTTTATTTACAGATAGAACTGAAGGAAACAGGCTGATTCAAGCTACTTGGAAGTTTGAGCGTTGCAGGTTAGTTAATAATAAATACATGCTAATGTTATCTGTAACAAAGAACATTTAAAATTGGTTCATTAAGACAAAGAAAGTCATACTTACGAATTGATTTATGAATTTTATATAATTTGTAAAGGATCTTGATTAGTTATCTGCACAAGCAATTGCAAATGACATAAATGTCAAATTTATTGAAGTTTTAACATAATTCAAATTACAATTAGATTACTTGATATTTCAGAACCTACCCCTGAGTTGAGATACATGCTATTCCTTTTTTATTAAGGTTAAAACCATTATTATTAAACGAACATAAGTCTATAATCATAGCAATATATATGACATTGAAAAGTTTTATCACACTAGACTTAGTGTCACCGCCGCTCAGACTATCTCGAAAATGCATTATAGGCAAAGATGTCAGACAAGGTTGCGTTCTTTCGCCATTGCTCTTCAATATCTCTAGCGAAATAATAATGAGACAAAGTCTGGAGGAGTGGAATGGTGGTATAACTATTGGAGGCACAAAAATATCAAACCTTAGGTTTGCAGACGATACCACGCGGATTGCTGCAAATGAAAATGAAATCTCCACACTCTTAAACAAACTTGAAGAGATTAGTGTTCTTTACGGTCTCAAGATTAATTATGATAAAACGAAAATCATGATAATTGACTGCAAAAACAACAATTGGCCTCACATTCAAAGCATTGGCCAATGCCAGGTTGTAAATAGTCTGACATACCTGGGAGCTTTGATAGACAACAGCGGCAACTGTGAATACGAAATTCGACTCAGGATACAGTTGGGTAGGACGACGATGACTCAACTTCACAAAATATGGAAAGATACAAATATCACAACACACACGAAAAACCGACTCATTAACTCGTTGGTATTTTCCTATTTCTTTACGCCGCCGAGACATGGGTTGTCAAAGACGCAGACCGCCGTCGAATTGACGCGTTTGAAATGTGGATCTGGAGACGTATGTTGAGAATTTCATGGACAGCTCACCGTACAAACGTCTCCGTTCTAGAAGAAACTCGACCACGACAAAGACTCTCGTGTACCGTTTACAGTTGCATTCTGTCCTTCTTTGGACATATCCAACGCAGCGACCATAATATCGAAAGGCTGGTAGTTCTAAGTAAACCAAATGGAAAAATAAGACGTGGACGATCACCAAAACGTTGGATAGACTTAACAATAGATCTTCTTCACACTAGTTTGAGTGAAGCCGCCCATATGGCTTCCAGTAGACAAAGATGGCGAAACACAGTGAAAAGAGCCATCAGTAATATTCAAAATTAATAATGGGTTGCAACACATCTGTCAAGATGTTATGAATAAGAAGAAGATGTACTCCTTCATTTCAATAAATTATGTTTTGTTGATTAGTTTTATATACTAATTCAGTATGTGTTTTAACTAAAACTTTTTTACTCAGGTTGGAACATGCATTTATAATAGTAATAAATTTGTAACAACTCTTTCAGTTCAAACCAAATACCTGTTATGTAGATGTCTGTAACATAAAGTGTACATTGGAAGTTTACTTAACCTCATATTTCAATCACTCTTGTGGATATCATTTCTCAGCCTATTTCAGGTAATTGATAATTAGGCGTTAGATGGTTTCATTTATTTATCAGAAATTTTATCGTTCAGAAGCATTTAATCAATTCTTCCATATACAATATTGGTCTAACCTTTTTATGAAGAGTACTGCTACTTAGAAGTTATCTGCTGCAGTAAAAGGAAGACCTTTTGGATGTTTACTGCAACTCCTTCCGTTATTCTCACTATCATCAAGGGTATTGGCACTCCCATTTTCAGATACGTGCCGAATGAAAACACGTTAATGATTAATATTCACCTTAATATACAACTATTCAATCATTTATTATCGAATACAATATAATTTATTGGAACTTATATAAAACATGTATATTTTCATTCGTTATAGAAAATAGACTTTTTAGACTACCATATATGAAAGTAACATTATCGCAACAACAGCCTACTACAGAAAGTTGACAATTTCATACACTAGCACGATATTATATTGTACAATGGCGAACAATAAATTTAGGCCGGCCTGTCATTAGCTTGGCACTGTTGTTGGTGGCGCTGTAAGTCTATGTCAAATTCGACGTGAGCAGGTTAGGTTTTGCGTCAGTTTTGACACAGACTGACGCAAAACCTAACCTGCTAACCTCGCAGATGTTCATTATTTAAAATTTAGCTTGTCATTAGGATTATCGCTTGGTTACAATAATAAATAACTAAATAAATATATTGTTATGATACAACCCTAACAGCCAGTCTTATAAAGGCCACTAATCTGACGTTAACTTTAATTCGCTGTTAAAACAAACAAAAGCACATCAACATGTTAGTGCTTACGACATTTCATTCATTAGTAAACAAATTTTGATGCGCTTTTGTTTATTTTAACAGCGAATTAAAGTTAACGCCAGATTAGTAGCCTTTATAAGACTGGCTGTAAATGTGTTAGAATGAAATTTATTAAAATTAAGGAATTACAATGGTTAAAAATAATTTGATTTTAGTCAGGTATAAGGTGGAAATGTTTATGGAAAATAGCTATTTAAAAAACAGGTGGATTTGAAAATAATATAATTGATTAAATTACAGTTTGAAAACGAATGACAAATACTTAATTTGAAATAAAATAAAAATGTAGTAGGGGTAACTCAAATAGATAAGACTAGAGTGTAAGTAAATTTGTTTTTGATTATTGAGAATAACAAATTTTGTAAAAATGTAGAAAACCGATTTTGGTCTGATTAAAAATATTTAATATAACCCTGTTTTATTAAGAAATGTTTGACTGATATAAAAAGGGTATAATACAAATCTACGTTGTGAAATAAAATGGAACTTTAATAAATAACAGGAAGAAGCGAAGACCTAGCTAATGATGATTATTGGTATGTGGTAAAATCTAATGGATAGCAGAATTGTTCTATACAAGTGAATTATTGAGGAAATGTGCTGAGTCAACTTTATTGGAAAACTTACATTTGACATATTACATTAATCAAATTGGATCGCGTCAAGCGGTTTGTTTCTGAGTAAGATTTCCAGAGGAGTATCATCGGAGAACAGAAAAACATTCCAGGAGGGTGGCAGTTTGCTGTAGCAGGTGGATGTCTGCAGGTTATCTGTTTGCTGAGTACTGCAAAAAAATGGAGTTTGCTGATCTTGGATGGTTGGGACGTTTTGTCTGTCTGTGAACAGTGCATTGCAGGAAGGTGCGTGAAAGGGTCGATTCGCAGATCAAAAGGAAGTTGCCATCTGGAACGTTGTGTGAATCAAATAAAATGTGGGCGATTTCTTATTAAAAATCATAACTAATAATGAAATAAAGACAATAAGAAGGTGAACTAATTAAGAAATAATTACTTATTGTGTTTTTAATATTGCTGTGTACCATTGAAAAGATTGGGCATTTGTCAATTGAATTTGAAATTTGTTTTCACAGTTGGTTGACATAAGTATTGACTTATGCGAATGAGATTTAAAATATTAGAACATCAATCTTTCAGAAATCAAGTAACTAGATAAAAGAATCCACCTCTGATTTTTCAGGAGCTATCTATAATAGTAATTATTGACATTATAATACAAAATAGGGCAATTTGTAGTTTAAAAAACAGATTAATAGCAACATACTTGAAGGTTTAGTTCAATATATTAAACGAGATAGCGTAGAAGAATAGAAGCAATGTAGAAAAAAACGCAAACGGTTTGTAAATAGATGAGGAGATAATGGGATCGCAAATACATGCACATTTGGCATTTGGATTTAGACAATTTTTGTGATTTTGAGCAACTTTTATTGAAAATTTTTATCAGAAAATTATTAGCATTTGTGCTTTATCGTAATAGGCTACAGGTTTGACGTAAAATTATTTTTTGTAATACCTACTTGTTAAATATTTCTTTAAGGACTGTTTACTACTGCGTAAGCAACCTCTTTACGGCCGGGCCGTAAAAAGTGTCCGTAAAGACCACGGCCTGCTAAACTGTGTGCCAAACGTCAAAGTGACGTTTGTCACACAAATCCAGCAGCAAGCTAGCCTTCAACTCCACATAGAAAAAGGCGCAAAAAACTGCTATAACTCCTGAACATACGCTAAAATAACTTGCTCATTCAGAATCTTAACGTCTTTAGGAATATCTTCATCATTTTCTACAGATGTCATAAGTTACGAGCTGGTTACAACTTAAAACTACTTACAACCATACACGAAATTGGAAATAACTGACATTTATAAACAACAGTTGCAACGTTCTACGCACTCTCAATCATTCTAAACCGTCATTACACAAACCTAGCGTTTTGATGAAAATAAATTAGAAAAATATAGACATGACCGAATTGTATGTAGGTATTACAAAAACTATTGTACAATACACGTCCGTTAGGGCCTTTACTGCCTCGCCAGTATTATTCGACTCGCTCTTCGAGCTCGTCTCACAAATTCTCTGGCTCGGCAGTAAAGGCTATCCTAACGGACTTCTACTGTAAAATACTATAAAAATTGCAAAAAATACAATTTTTCAATAGAGTAGAACATAAATAAGATACAGAGGTGTCAAGTCAAACATACCGTGTATAGAAAGCAAAGCAATGAAATAAACCGTGTAATATCTAACCCTTCTTTTTAAAACAAATGTTCGGCAAGTGTGCGTTCTTTTGATCCTTCAGTTCTCTCTCTCTCATCATTACATCATCATTGATGTGTTGTGGTCCATTATGCATTCAATTTGCAATCCTTCCGTCAATAAAAGTTT
Organism: Agriotes lineatus; assembly: GCA_940337035.1. Lineage (NCBI taxonomy): Eukaryota > Metazoa > Arthropoda > Insecta > Coleoptera > Elateridae > Agriotes > Agriotes lineatus. The sequence goes on along the minus strand of OW679197.1, from coordinate 69,344,180 downwards.
TCCACTGCAGTCGATCTTGAGCTGTCTGCATGGCAACTGAAGGTGATTAGTTTAATACTGCCTGCGTGATATCAAATCATCGTTTAGGGGATCTGCCTCTCCGTCTTTTGCCATTGGGTTTTCCTTGAATGATAGTTTTTTCCAGGTTGTCAGTTTTTCTAGCAATATGCCCCAAGAATTGAAGGATCTTAGTGCACACGATGCTTGAGAGGCGCTTTTTTGGCTTTATTTCTTCTAAAACCGACGCATTTGTTCTATGCGCAGTCCATGGGATGCGTAACATTCTACGCCAGCAAAACATTTCAAAGGTGTCGATTCTTCTTTTGTCACTTTCCTTTATGGTTCATGTCTCGGCGGCATACAGGAATATGGAGAACACAAGTGTTTTGACGAGCTTAATTTTTGTCTCCTTAAAGATGTTACGGTCGGACCAAATTTTTGTCAGCTTCGTCATAGCTATCCTTCAGTTAAATGTATGTTAAACATTACAAATAGAGTATGATCAAAAATTATATTCATCTAGTATGGCTATGGAATAGTTCCAAATTTATGAATGAAAGTAATAGCAAAGATAGTCTTTGGTAGTAGTAGTAGTATTTGTTGTGTGGAAACTGATGTAAAGCAAGTAGGCCCTCATAGGCGCTTTTTGCCAATCCCGTGGACAAGGTCTAGGCATGCAGAGTACCAGGTACCTCAGCCCTACTTACAATTTTGCCGAGACTAAGGAGTTCCAACCCCAGCAAGGGATATTTTACATGCTACACTTCATAGAACATAGGGCCCACGGCTTTACATGACTTCCGAATGATGGCATTCTGTAGGGGTTTTCATCAGCACCTTTATTTTTAAAAACCTCACCGGGATCGGGGATCGAACTCTCGACCCTTAGATCAGTAGCCAGAATGCTTAACCACTGACTTATCCCGGCTTGAATGTAAGTATGTTTATACCTAAATTTCAAATTTGAAACTTGAATTTTAAGTAAATTTTAAAGTTCATTCATAAATTAGGTACTATCCCATAGTCATACTAGATGAAAATATTTTTTGATTATACTATATAATTATTACAACCTTAACACTGTATAGAAAAAGTTTAGAAGAAGAATATATCGAAAATTGTTTTGAAAAGCTGTGATGGTGTAACTGTAACTGGTGGATAGGCAGTCTCAATTTGTGATTTGCTGATAACTATGGATTCATTATACTAAAATATTAATAGTAAATCGAAAACATTTTTACAAGTTAAAATAGTATTGGATAACACAAAATAATAACCGAGTGTGCCCAATATCAACGTCGTAACTTTTTGATATTTTAAACAACTAGCTTAATCAAAATATCGGAGAAGGGTCAAAATACCGAGCCGATAAACATGCAAATCTCCAACACAACTTTAATAATGTCATAGAAATGCTAACTCAAACTCAGTTTGATTACGACACATTAATTGAAAATTACAACTCTAAGCGACCCGACATAAAAATCTAAATCTAAAGTGAATTAAGGTTTGAACCAACGGCATAGTCAGTACAGCTGACACATTAATAATACCACGTTGATGAATGCATAGCGAACCCAGAATTCAAATAGTTAATATATTAAAAATCAGTAAAGAGTTTAACTCAGAGCTTCCATCGTTAGTGGGCGTTGTGACATTAAAAAATTTTAAAAATCAGAGAAAACTAGCGGTAAACGTATCTCAACGTTTCTAATAATACTGCAACAATAAAAGTAAACACTTGGTAATGCAAATTACATAACATTTTTATTAAAAATTCAGTAGCAGCTTAACTCAGAACTTCCCTCGCTAGTGGACGTTGTGACATTAAAACATTTAAAAAAACAAAGAAAACTAGCGGTAAACATATCTAAACGTTGCTAATAATAATTGAAACAATAAAAGGAAACACTTAGTAATGCAAATTACCGCTGATGGAATTCGAACTTCAGCCCCTGCGAACGAGCCTACGAATGAGCAAGTAAAGCGGGCGTTTGCTGCCGCGGCCACAAAAGACGCCTCCCATCGGTAAGATGCGGCTGCCTTAAATACAACGCATTTATTGTTGATCTTTTTTCTCTTTTTTTAGAATATTTACCTTGTATCTTTCGGTTTCCATTTTTGACAAGAGCAAAGAATGAGCTATGTGAAACACTTTTATCTATTTCCCAGTTGAAGCAAAAATAAAAACAACATCTAATCTTTTTAAGGTGCTCACTCTATATATGTTGGATCCAAAATATGCCCTTTTTCGTCAAGAGTAAAAACCTGAGTTTTTAAAAAAATATTAGTTTCATTTAAGTAATAGTCCTTGAATTAACGCAAAAATGGTAAAATTTTATTTTTTAAAGTGCTCCCCGTTATATATTTTATTGAAACTTCCTCGATTTCATGACAGAAAGGCATATAATCAGCATGCATAATATTGTCTTCTTCCAACAAATAGTTTTTGCGCTATACTGGCAACAGACATACAGACAGAGAGATAGACAGACAGACAGACAGACAGACAAACAGACGAAATTGAGAATACCTGTTTTTCGTCTTCTAGAGACTTTCAAATGTGAAGATCTAGAGGAATCTCGAAAAGTGATTTATTAGCGATTACAATACTTCCTTCGTCTTTTAGACGAGAGAAGTAAAAATAGTAATGATCCTGGCATACAATACAAATCCTTTACCTAATCCCCGAATAGCATGAGTATGTATGTGTGATGAATGGTACAGTATAAAATCGGAAAACATACGAAGTGACTGAAATTCGGTGAGCAGCAGATGGTTGTTTCCTCTCAGCAAAGTTACAAAAAAGTTAAATCGGTAAACAGCTGATGTTTGCTTTTTACTGCTTACAAAATGTTTAACCAAAAATGTTAGATATGCAAAGGGTAATTACCATGACGAGCACGATTCAATAAGTCATGAATTTTCCTTGCACCGAAAGCGTGAGCTGCGATGCTAATTAAAAGACTTGAATTTAATAACTACGACACGTGTTTGGATATTTAGAAGAGACCATCGGAGCAGGTCTGTCCAAGCGGCAGACAGGGAAGCAAAATAAAGGTACCTACGTTACGCACCCATGGATTTTCGGCAGGTAGCATGGCGCATCTCGCGACCCACGTAGAATATCGAAGCAAAAACGCATATTCAAAAGTGCAACAAACAGGGAACGAGAGAAGAGGAAGAAAGAAGAAAAAGTAGAGCCTGAAAATACATTCGGCAGAGCATTAGACCACGCGAAAACACATCTAACAAAAACCAAAACCTGCCTTGGAATGTAGGCGGCCAACAGATGATTTACTTTGTTACAGTTTTAAATGCTCAGATCGACATTGATCAAGAGCACTGTCAAAAATCGGGTACAAATTACAGGGTTCGCCGGCTTTACTAAAAAGAACACAGATCTTAATGTGTTGGAGCAGATTTTGTTGCTCCGATTACTCGCACTTAACTCAGTCGGGAAGGCGTGGTTCGAAAGCTCAAAGAAAAACCGGCGGCACTTACCCTAAAGATTGCTTAAAATAGATGCCTAGAGCGCCACTTGTTTCTAGGTAGGGAATGGCAAACGTGTTAGAAACAAGAACACACACGTCGCCTATGGAGAAGTCCTCCGTGTACGTTGTCCTCGCCGCGCTGTCCAAGCCTCCACCGAGTCTTCAGATAGAACACCAAGAGTGGCCATAAACAAATGACTTACCTTAAGGCCCACCCTTGCTAAATAGTAACCAAAAGCACACTAATACTGGCCCAAATTCTGGGGGCTTGCTTGCTCATAAGACATGCTTTAGCTTTACAACTGCAGTTACACCTGGCTTTTGCCCAAACTAAATTACTTAGGAACCCAGAAGGGGTTCAGAACTCGACAAATAAACCGACTGACTTTAACAGATTTATTATAGAATGAGTTAAATTTACAAACAAGTTTACACTGAAATAATCGCCCGGAGGCGAGTTTAAATTTAATAAAAAAAGAAAGGCACACCCTACTTGAACGGGGATCCCAAGCAAAGTTACCTTAATGTCTAACAATGTTATTACAAAATACAAGACAAGATATCCAGGGTCAAGCCCCTGGTGTCAACAAGCAAGTCAAATTCTAAAATTCGGCGATCGTACGCAACGTTTTGATCACTGGGGTTGCACAGTAAAAATTACAGACGCCACTTATCTCGGCACACAAGATATATCGCACATACAATAAATACCTGGAGCTGTAAGCATGTTGGGGTAGCGATGACGTCCTCGGCGGAAGCTTGGCAAGGCTGCTGCAGGGGGTCCAACTTGAAAGAGAGAGAGGGTCGGCGGCGAAGCTGGCGAATATGACTTTAGTTTTCGGGGTGGCCCAGCGAACGTAATCAGAATTTGCAACTGCAATTATCCTCGAACAACACGAGTACACAAGCGGGGATAATCAAACGACGTTAGAACTATATGTGCACCAATGGCAAACTTTGCGTCCCTTTGTACTTTGAGAGCGGACAACAAAACGATACGATAAACGACGTTTTCCCCAATAAAACAATTCGCGGGCCTTTCCCTTAACTTCACGACCGTCTCGGAGTTCTTTTTGCACCTCCGGCTATGAAAGCTGTCGCCGAACTCACTCAAAAGTTAATTACGTGATGATCACAAAATTCGCATAACTTGAATACGTGATTACACAGCCCCCGGCTCCGAGGGCCGGGGTGCAACTTCACAATCCACCTCTGTTTTGTATCAAGGCTCGCTACTAATTAATTATTTCAAAATGCACAGGGCTTAAGAACAACGTAACGGAAGAAAGTTTTGAACTCCAAAATTAATAATCCCACATGCACGGTTAACTAAGGGTTTATCAAACTTTATTTCAATCGTCCCAAACCTGGACGTAAAATGCGTGGGCTGAAAAAATGCAAGCAACGAAGCCTTCAACGCGTGATGCAATTGCCGACTTAGCAAAATTTAGCTACAAAATTTCCTAGAAGTCCCGCTTGGAATGATAAGGCTCAAAGGAAAGTTTCACACAATGAACGAAAGCTACTGCGTATCGGATTAAAATTCAAGGGCTTAAATATCAAATTACAAGAACAATAAAAAGCAATACGTAGAACTTTAAAGTGTTAGCACGCATTATCGACAATAAGAAATCAAAGAAGGAATTCACGGTCACGAGCATCTAAACGCTGGCTAAAATGAATTCGAATATAAACTAGTACAGGGCCGAATCCAGGAAAAATTCGGGCAGAATATTTTTAACTAATTTCGTTAATAACAACCTGTAGTTGGACTAATAGCAAATATAGCTGAGCGAGGTCGAAAATAATCTAACAACTTTCGAGATGCAATCATATCCTGAAGTAATTTGATGGTTGCAGCAGTTCACCAGTAAGACGAAATCTGTCTTAGAATTGATTTTTTCGGGAGTAAATCCGCTTGTAAGGAGTTACCAAAGTAAAATCCCAAACAAACACGTTGTATAGCTTCGAAAATAAAAATCAAGAATCATACTTTCCTGGAAAGGAAATGAAGGCCTAAAAAATATCCCCACTTTGAAACTAAGTACAGGCGGTTTTTGAAAGAGAGAAATGCCAATTGGAAATTCGGAAGTCACTAAAAACTATTTAGACGTCGTCATACGGTGTTAACGGACCTATAGCAACTGTAAAATTCGAATATCGTTTTTGGGGCGGACATATTCAAAGATTCAGAGAATTGCCGGATACCAGATAGTTTCGTAATTCATCTACTTAAGTTCCTCCATTAAGAATTATGGATACTGCGAATCCGAAATCAGATATCGAGTTTGGTTGGATAAAAAAACGATGGCCAAGATATCAGTAGTCGCAACACTGCCGTTAGACAGTTTGTTTGGTTGTTTGATTGTTAATGGACAAGGTCTAGTCATACAAAGCACCTTAGACACCGACTAGACTAAGGCAAAGACTAATATTTCTCTTCTAGGTGGCGAAAACATGGACCACGCGTGAAGTCAATAAACGAAACGTATTGGTGGCATATAATGTTTTGTATTCTAACTCAAAGGTTATCAGTTATCACGTACTGTCTACATCAGAATAGTCTACGTTCTAGATCATATTCTTAGACCTCAAAATAATCTGGAGAAGAAGGATGCCAGATATTGCCAAATAGGTACCACCTAAATCACTGGCAGCGGAATGAAACTAACACAGCACAAAGAAGACTGCAAAACGTTAAGCAAGCAAGCAACTATGATACTACTAAAATTCACATAAAAGAAGGTAAATAAAAACATCTTTATTAGGATTCATTAAATAGAACATGTCAATGTAACAAAATCCATTTTATAAAAGCGTTATGTAAATGATTTACTTTTCATTAAGATATTTCATTTATATGACCACAATTACTTACTGTATTACAATTAGAATCAATGTTTTACTGCTGGCTAGATCCATTATAGAGAATGAGAACGTATGATACTACACAATCTCATTTGCTGCATTTGCATCTACTTAATTCATTTTATTTTCATCGGTGTTGTTAAAGACTATTAACTCAGTGCGGTAATGGAGACTCTTTTTATATAAAAAAAATCTGTAAAAGGCTTTATCCAGAACTTCCCTCGTCGACATTGTGACACTAAATAATTTTAAAAACCAAATTAAGTTAGTAGTAAAAAGATCTTCACGTTTCTAATAAATTAAATACATTTTCAAATTTAAAAAAATTATCCCGTTGGGGTTTGAACCTGCCGCATGTGCAGCTTTGCAGATCGCTCGATCCTAACCGCATTTCCGCAGCCGATATATTTACAGCGAAATTCCATCTGCACTACCGAGTCTCTTCAAGCAGGGTTCGGCGCGCTTCTCTTGAAGAGCACGGTGTTATGGTTGAAACATTTTTACTCTTTTGTGACATTATCCTTTATCGGTTAAGTCTTATTTTTGGCAAACGTAAAGCCTGACCTATGTGAAAGTTATTACTTCCTTTTATTTCAAAATTAACATAAGAATAAACACAATTTTAAGCTTTTAAAGTGCTCACCTTGTATATATTTAAATGAAATTGTACCCGCTTCATGCGAGGTAGGTATATAATATGTATGCAAAATATCGTCTTCCTCCGACAAATCGTTTTTGAGCTATACTGCCAAAAGACAGACAGACAGACGGACAGACGGACAGACAGACAGACAGACAGACAGACAGACGGAATTGAGAAAAACTGTTTTTCAGTCGACCTCCATGTAAAATGTGTTTTTACGGACCCATTTGCGTACCAAAAATGTTACTTTTTTGAACACCATTAATTTTTCGTCCTCAAACGCTTTTCGTCCGCAAACGCTTTTCGTCCGCAAATACTTTACGGCCGCACTTTACAGCCGCAAAAGCTTTTCGTCCGTAAACACTTTTCGTGCGCAAACACTTTTCGTCCGCAAACGCTTTTTGTCCGCAAACGTTTTTCGACCTCAACAACTCTTATAATTCGGACTTCACTTTAATTTTTTTTTAAATTATGACGGTAGACGGAAAAATTTAATATGCACCTCGGACGAAAACTGCTTTTTATGGCCTTGCCTGATTGCTTGCCTCGGCTATCGCCTCGGCCAGCAATTGCAGGCATCGTCCATAAAAAGCCAATTTTTGGTCCTTGATGCATAAATAACTATTTCGTCATCTAGGAACCTTGAAACGTGAGATCTGAAAAAATCTCGAAAGGTGATTTTTTCGTGATTACAATACTTCCTTCGTCTTTCAGACGAGGGAAATAAAGAATACATTGAAGCAGAATTTATTCATGAAAATAAAATATTAAACAATACACATTTGCTTATGACGCATAACCGCCCACCGCCTCGTTTAAGATGCTCATAATTAAACTTGTATCGTTAATATCTATACACTAATGAGTTCTCTTTGGTAATACAATAATTAAGTAGAATAAGTACTAGAATATAACATTATTCCTGATTATTCTGATTATTTTAGTTGGTTATAGTTTTAATAACAAATGAAAAGGATATTTGTAGAATATTCTTATTAGAGGATGCTACTTACTTTAATTTAGAAAATGTGAAATCTGTTGCATTTTGATCTGATTAACTACAATACGAATAAGCGTAGTTCTTGTATTTACAATAGTCAAAAATTAACGTGATATTTAATATATGAACAGTATAATTATGAATTACAGCGGCTTTCTTCAACGACTGGAAGCTGTCGATTTTGATTTTACAAAACGTAAGCGAATAAATACTTCTACTAGGCAACCCATTTTACAACACACTATCGAACGCACATATATAACAAAAAGTGCCTAAAGACTGGCTACACATCTTTTGAATCAGAAGTTGAAATTTAATCTAAACTAAACAGAAACTTGACATCAACAATGATGGTTTTATAACTACGTTGCTGTTAATTAAGTCCGTACAATTTCATCATATGTTACAAACTTCACATAATAAATTATCTCACCAGTCGGAATCACACATCTCTAATACGAGGGGACGTTCTTATATTCGGTGACTAAGCATGAAAACAAACAGCTATTTTACCGAAAATAAACTGTTTTTCAACGTAGTCCCATTGTGTAAGAATGAAAGTATTAGAATGTTTTAATAACAACTGTAAACCCTCATCAAAATAATCTTTTCATTTTGTGTTTAAATGTCCCTCTACAAATGCTGTGAGTTCGTTATCGTCTTCGAAACGGTTTCTTCCGAGGAATTTTTTAAAATTCGATGATAAAGGTGATCAGACGAGACTGCATCTGGACTGTAAGCAGTATGGTGTAATTTTTAAAGCACCGTGTAACGCCACGCTTTCGATTGATTCTTTTTTCCTTTTTAGTGTGACTCTTCACCAAACTTCAATAAAAAAGCACGGTATAAATTGGGCAATTGTTTTGCACATTGGCATGCGATGTTCTCAAACATATGTGATTTGGAAAAGTTAAATAAAGAACATCTAGCTACACAAGGAGATACCTAGTCCGGGAACATAAAAACTTCCTCTCGTATATGCAATTAGGCAATCTTATCAGTAAATGTAAACACTTTATTTCAAATAACCATACCTACTCCAGATAAGTGTCTAACAAAGGGCCTACTTTTAACAATTATCTTGTTAGTTGTAAAATAAAATATACTCCATTAACTACCAATTAGAACTTAGCATTGTAGAATATTTACTTTAGTTTTGTATTTAGATTTAGATTTATTTTAGCATCTATAATGCAGCGTCAGTTCCTAATAAGTTTTCCGTCAAATTTCATAAATATAGCAGATACAAACGTTAAATTAATTCATTGAATGTGCTAATATGTAGTTTTCACTATTAAAGAGTATTACTAATTTATATTGTTGTATGAGTTAGGCAACAATACAGGGAACACAAAAAATGAGCACAATCGACTGATTCATCGCGGCATCACGTCAAAGGAATACAATTATCACCACGCCAGTATTTACAGTTGATTTAGCTCAATGCGATTATTTAATTATGATGGCCTTTTCGATAAATACAAAATGATCTCTCTGTTCTGATGTATTGTCTGTCGAAAGAGAATGGTTTACCTGTTGCTGTTACAGAATGACTTGGTATACATGTGTTACAGCTTCGTCTCAGATTTTCATCTCCTTCTTAGCGTTCTTCCTTTTATGAATTTGTCGCCTTTTGCTTTCATTTTACGTTTTCCATTTTCCCATCTATAGACTCCTGCGTTACATCACTGCTTTTATGTAACTCGTTAACGTAACTTTGTCAGCAATGAAGTTCGATTGTGACTACTATGGCACTAGGATGTTTCTTCATATAATTTAAACGAGTATTTAAGAAAGAACTGGTATACATACATCTTTATGAAAGTAGTTAAACTTCTCACTTATTCTAATAACAAGTATCTCTATAAATATATTGCTACGGTTCTTTATGACTTTAGTTTAATTTAATTGAAATTAATAATTTACTCCCAGGGTTTATCACATTATATTATCATACCTTTATTGTTCCTCAGCTAGCATGAATTTGTAACCAAATCAATTGTTCGAATTTCAATGTCGTTGAGTTACTGCAGAAATTGATTTAGGACGTACACAAATAAAACACATAACACTATAAATATGAGGCAATTAACATTTATTGATTATAAATCTGTATTTTTGAATATTTATAGGTTTAATCAACTTACCGTTAGTAAAGTTAGTATTAAATAATTAATACTGTATGTTTACATGCAGTTCAATTTAATGTTTATTATTAAATTGTTTCATAACCTTTTCGCGTAAACACTTTTAACTTTGCTTGTCTTTAATTTATTTAGAATTTACTTTCTTCAATTGAAAATTTATTCAAAATTGGCAGTTTTGTTCATTTAAATTTTTTATATTTTTATTCAGATTTGGTAATTGTAATATTATCTTTGTTTTTCGCTTACGTTCTGGCTTTTTTATCTTCCATCTCTATTTATCATCATGGATACACTGGACTTGCATCTACTGCAAGAACTGCTGTGCCCCGTCGTCAGCAACGCCTGCTAGTTATTCTATACGCATACCACCAACATCTTCATATTTCTTACCTGAAACTTTTTATTATGACCATTTATATTATACAAAAGTATTTATTTTTAATATAATTGAATTTTTATACTTTCAGCTTGATTTTAAAGCTGGTGTCATTTAAAATCAAAATTTTACACTCACAATTGTTATTGTTATTATTTTATATTCGCCAAAACCTTGGAAATCAAATATAAAAAAATACAGTTTCCTACTTTTCAACCATTGTGACTTTTAGCTAAACATGTCATATTTTAGGTTAACTTGTTCTCATATTGCGCCTGCCTTCAATTATTATGCATCATTGTGCAACAATAACCTTTTTACACAACAATTATGTAAGAAACAAACTTATGTTTTATCCGTTCTAATAATATTTGTTTTTGCAGATAAAACTGACTAATATAACAATTTAGTTGAACAATTAGTTGGTATCGTTTACAATTTCATCTGTAATGAAATTAACAACTATGATTCTTTCTGACTAATCTTTGTTTCAGTAATGGACAGTCAAATTTGCTGAAGAAACTGTGGATACCATTGTATGAAATAGAATTTTTACTAATAAAACCGCACTGCTGGACTAACATCCTTTTTATTTGCATTATAATAAAGCTGCATGTTAATTATATTTTATTTAAAATGCTTTGCTATTTTAATACCATATCAATATATAGTCGACATCCTGCCACATTTTAAGCTATATTCCAAATAAACTAGCATGTTTCATAAAAGCAAATTATTAGTTTTGAGTCAAATGCAATCGATATATATGACTTTCGTTAGGCAAAACCCCGACTGCTGCTCGATCGAATAACACAAATCTAAGAAAAAAACATGATTTCGAGAAATCGTCGATTGTCGCCTTGATTGAACATTTTTAGACGAGAAGTTTACTTTTCGAGGCTCACCATTGAATTTTTGAAACCGAAATGAATACAAATACATTTAAATTAGATAAAGTTGCTCATTCAAGTGATTCATATTATTAAAAAAAATAATTGAATTTAGCAATCTTAGTTTCTGTTTTATATCGTTGTAAATTAATTATTATGTTATTTAAAACAAAACTGTTTTTATATTACTAAAACACTTTTAATTAAGAAATCAAATTTGAATTAAAATTTAATTTGTTTTCATAATGTTCGAGAGTTTAATACTAACTTTCTTATTTTTTGAAAGAGCTACACTTATTTTCATAAATAACCGAAATATCTGCAGTATATTTGCAGTAAGCCGTGATTGATTGATGAAATAGGACAATATAAATATTATGGACAGCAAGCACAGTAAGACGAGAATTCTAACTAACGGTGTCTCTCAGGGTTCCATCCAGTGGCCTTACTGTTCAACTTGTATATGGTAGATCTTCCAGAAACATCTTTAAAGAAATGGTTGTATGCAAAAGCCCTTTGTGTGATGCTCTTGCACAGAAATTTTTATCTGTCTTTAAAGTACTCTCATCAGTAATGGGGTTACCTTGGACTCATATTTCAGAAACTGGCTGTTAGTTTTAAACACTATTAAAAGAGCACTTTAATAACCTAATAACCGACGCTACCTGAGCTGCCCCAGCAAAATTGAGGTCTAGGAATACTATTTTTCGAAAACTTGCTGGAAGCTCTTGAGATGTCCCATCATCAGAGTTGTATACATTAAATTTAATCCTGGTGTACTCAACTGTGGAATATTTCATGGTTGTTTGGCTAAATAGAGCGCAAGCCAAAAAGTAATTAACGTTGTAAATAAAACTATGCGAATCCTTTCTCGACCAAGAAAATCAACTCCTGTACACTGCCCTCCGGTACTAATCTTCCCAAGTTCGGCGACAGACCAATTCAATCAGGAATATAGATGAAAATAGTTTTAGTATCTTTAAAAACTTCCGGATACGAATTTTTGTTCCAAAAGAGAATTTTTTAGTAGTAATAGAAATATGGTTAAAATGTCAAATAACATAACAACAAAATTTAATAACTTTTTAATATAAAAACGAAAACTAGATTAAATTAGAAAAGATGTTTTCATTTCAAGTGAAACACATTGTATGTTTTAAACACCCTTGTATTTTTTATATTTAATATTGTAAACACTGTTCTTCATGAATACAAAATGCTTTGATTCATTTACTGCCGGTCTTATAAAGGCCACTAATCTGACGCTAACTTTAATTCGCTGTTAAAATAAACAAAAGCGCATCAAAATTTGTTTACTAATGAATAAAATGTCATAACCACTGACGTTTTGATGCGCTTTTGTTTATTTTAACAGCGAATTAAAGTTAACGTCAGATTAGTGGCCTTTATAAGACCGGCAGTTAGTTAAGTTAATAATAATGCAATGTGCCGAAAATTCGTTGCCATGATAGCGGTCGGGAAACGACTACTTTCCACCCGTTGTCATGATACCCACTTCCAATCGGGGATGTGAAGTAAAAGTTAGTAAGGGCTCATTTTCTAAGTCTTGAAAAGTCAATAATGACATTATTACATATATGGTTGTGAATAAAACTATTGATTGTCGATCATTTCATTTTGGCGACCCCTGAAATTTTTCGCCATAATTCACCACTGACCCTCATCTTTGATATATTTTATCACTTTAGATGGCATTGTAGATGACGAAATCTTAATTCTCGGCTCAATATCAAATATTCCTCTGTACGGCGATTGTTTTATTCCCAAATGAAGCGCTCTAATTTTCATAAATTGTACCGGGTGATTTTATAAATGATTGTCTTTCAAGTTTTCTTTGAAATATTTGTTGTATGAATAATATGTTGATGGCACTGTAAGTCTAAGTCAAATTCGAAGTTATCAGGTTAGGTCTTGCGTCAGTCTGTGTCAAAACTGGTTGGCTTGTTCTACTGAACCCTGAGCAAACTACTGTGCCTTAGTTTTTCGTAAACTCCCTTTAACTTTGTCAAAACGAAGTTGACTCAGTTATGAGGGAATTTAGAAAGTAAGCCTGAAAAGTATGTCTGTTGGTTGGTAGGCAACTTCTTTAACCCTTTTGCTTTGCAGCAGTCGTAATAGGACTGTCATGGTTCTGATATACCATAATTAATTTGAACACAGTTTGACTGCGATTCCATGCTTATCTGGTCAACCTAGCAACGACTGTTCGTTTCTGAATGTGGGATAGGTTTAGAAATTAAAGACCATATATTTGGTTTGGTTAATATTGATATTAAGCACCATTTCTACTCCAGTTCAGTTGATATCTGCAAGGAGTACATGCAAGCTATCGCAGATAATCATCGTGTCGTCAGCATATCTAAATGTGTGGATGACAACACCGGTGACTTTATTTCCGAATTCTGCGTTTTCGATATCTTGTTTGAATATTCTGTACGAGTATAAATTAAATAGAAGTGACGAGAGAGAATATCAGATGTTTTTACGTTCCCTACACGCACCTCAGCACTCTGTACCCAATATAAGTGTCTAATGATTATTATGTCCTATTTATCAATATTGACATCTTGCAACATTTCAACGAGTTGGCAGTGCTGAACTTTATCGAACGCCTTATCATTGTCGATAAAGCATTGTAACACGGCTTTTTTAAACAGTCCTTTACTCTACTGTACTATTGATTTATATTGCCCTGTGTGCGCTAGCTAAATCAGTCGTAGAGGTATAAGACTCTATTAATATCGTCAGTGCGACAGTGCCCTAATATTGTTTTGCAGTAGCTCGTTATCAACTGGAGTGTTGAACTTACACATGCAAACACTACCAGCAATAAAAACATATAATCTGTAAGCCAAACATAAACACAAGAAAATACATATAAGAAATACACCATAAAAAGGTTGCACGCTACATGTATCAAAACACCTTAAATAGGCCGATAAAGTCAAACACCACTAGCGCTAAAAGTATTTAACTTACTCGAACAATTAAATTCGCAAAGCTGTCTATTCTTGAAATGCGCTGATACTAGAAGCGCTGTAATACGAGACAGCGTGTGCGCGTTCCAATCAAGAGCGGGCGCTCCTTCAACAATGACGTTTCCGCGAGGGTCTGGTTGTATGGGATCCCCCGTGTTCTCAAACACGAGACCCATGGCCCCAGATGTCGCAATAATATCTCACTTTACGCGGTGCTTCTAGCTAGCAACTAACCAGGCCTTTGGTTGCTCCTCGGTGCTCTCGTGGTAGAACAAGAACGGTGCTACTTCTGTGGTGCCACAATAGCTGCTTACGGCGGTTTCGAAAGCGGAGGTTCTTCGGCTATGATTCCCCAGGTATATCGATGCTTTCTTAGGCTCTGTTTCCACGCAGGAAATTCTTGGCGTCGATGGCGAATTATGCAGGCCACAGCACACTTTTGGTGCTGTTATTAGTAAGCTTCGTACCTTTGTTAATTGGTACGCACGAGTCGCTTGCCTGCTTACGACATGCACCTTTTACTGGTTTGGGTGCGAATGAATCTCGGCGGGCCTTCACGACATGGTTGCCATTTTACTTCTCACTCCGCTACGTGGAATTATGCTGCTGTATACGCTAATTCACTCACGTTCGCACTCGCAATCTCGCGTACAGATACCTATAATGCGTGGCGGTCTAGGACGTTTAGGCGCTATTCTTTAGGCGCGCATCTTTAGGCGCGCACTTTTAGGCGCGAGCGCTTTAGACGCAGACGCTATTAGGCGCCTGAACGTTTAGGCGCCGCAACTTTAGGCGCGGGGACACTTAGGCACCACATGAAAGAAATTCACATTATTCTTGATTTTAAAACTTGTTAGGTAATTATTGCAGTAATTAATGTTGAAGAAAAATTCAAACCGTCATAAACAATATGTATTTGGCGCTTTTACGAGCCTTCTTCAGTGTTAAAGTTTTACAAATTTACATATTTAATTTACATTGTATCGATTATGAAAAATAAGTTATTTACATTTTGTATATGGGTAGTTTAACGTGGTAGAATTATACACACCATATAATTTCACTGCGTTAAACTATCCATATACAAAATGTAAATAACTTTTTGTTCATAATCGATAAAAATGTAAATTCAATATGTAAATTTGTACAACTTTACACTGAACACTGAACACACTGAAGAAGGCTCGTAAAAAGCTGAATATATATTGTTTATGAATGTTTGAATTTTTCTTCAACATTAATGACTGCAATAATTAACTAACAACAAATTTTAAAATCAAGAATAATGTGAATTTCTTTCATGTGGCGCCTAACTGTCCCCGAGCCTAAAGTTGCGGCGCCTAAACGTCCAGGCGCCTAATAGCGTCCGCGTCTAAAAGCTCGCGCCTAATGATGCGCGCCTAAAGGTGCGCGCTTAAACGTCCCTTTCCGAATGCGTGGCCGCTTATCACATAATCCGACGTATAAAGAATACGGTTATGCTTGTTGCTAGTAATGTATATAAGTAAAATGTATGAACATATGGATACAGGTAGCACGAATTGGCCCGTTTCAGCATGTAAACATATCTTTCTGTTGGTAGTGGCATTTTTGTAGTAGGACATAAAAACCAAAGACGACTTCTCGAGTTCCGAAAAAATTTCGGAATCCAAATTGGGTGTCTTCTAAATCAGCTTCGCATTTTGTTCTTATAGTATTATACGCAATAAGATTTTAAGTAAGTGGCTCATCAGGCGAAAGTCACTACATTTTTTGGGATGGGATTTCTTGGGGATCGTAACAAACGTTGATCTCAACCAATCTACTGTAATCGATTTTTAGTAAACCAATATTATTCTTTGACTGGGATAATTTTGTCACCGGCTACCTGATTGTTCTGAAAAATTTATGAAATATTCGAAAAAATACTGGCATGTCATATTTATTTAGCAACAAATTCAGAAACTTCTACACATTTCGAAAACTAAATCGTTTATGACATAGGTTTATCTCAACTTTTTTTCTGAAAATAAACCAAAGAATCACTCCTTGAGTATGGCTGTGCACTTAGTTAACACCCTGCATACATTGCTAATAATACTGAAACAGTGAAAGGTAAAACATAGTATTTTGCAAATAAAAAAACAATGCAGATGGTGAGATTGGAACCGAGATCAAAGGTGCGTGTTGGACCAAGTCATTCGCTTGAACCACTGTGCCACAACCGAGCCCGTATTAAATGCGCTTCTTGCTGCTTTATAAGGACGGTATACAATTATTCTGTCCCATTTGCGATGTTCACTTTGTATCTGTTAGGTCTAATTTTCGTCAAAGGTAAAGCATCAGATATGTGGCAATTATTACATTTGTCTATTGCTGAGATACATTTTTTTAATGTGCTGTACATGTTTGACCGAAAGTATATTCGGTTTCGAGCAAGGTAGACATAGAATCCGCATGCAAAATCGTTTTCGTTCAACAAATGGTTTTTGATCTATATCGCCAACAGACGGGCAGAGTCCAACAGATAGACAGACAGATGGAATTGGGAAAACATGTTTTTCGTTAGCTAGGAGGGCCTCAAAACGTGAAGATCTGAAGAAATCTCGGAAGTTGATTTTTTCACGATTACAATACTCCCTTAATCTTATAGACGAGAGAAGTACTATTCGGAATTATTCACGATTTTTGGAAAACATTTAAAACTATCATGTTGTCAGTAATATGCCTGATTATAGGAAGATAATAAATTTGATGCAAAATAATTAATATACATAATAAATTATTGTGCCATATATTACGAAGATTTCTATTACGAATTCGTTTTCAATGAATATGTTTTCAAAACAGAAAGAATCTACGAAAGGTATACAAAAACAAAAACAAAATCTTCTTCTTTCTGCAAGTATTAGACATCATTGTTACTACCCGTAATCCTGGTCTTTCCATTTCTTGCGAGGTAGTACCAGACATTTTCTGCCCTTTGTTCTATATAGCCATATTTTCTTGGATGTTCTGTGCTTTTCCATTCTTTGAACTTGTCCTCTCCAGTGATTTTTATTTTATTTTATTGTTTGTCATTTGACTTTGACAATCATTCCAACATACGAAATAAATGTAGAATCGTCGGATTTTGTTTTAAGCCCTATTCTTATTATTTGATCTTTAAGGTAATTCTTTTAATTTTTTTCTAATATAACCTATTCAGAATTTCATACCGCTGAAAAAAAATTGCTACCAAAATAAATAAAAAAATATATAAGTTATAATGGTAGGTTGTCTGCTCATGTAGATTTAATATGTTATTGGGACTTGTCGTTTTTCCGCTTGGTTGCTCACGTGAAACTTGTTTATGGATGGATTGGTTTTGCAGAGCTACCAAATACGTGTTCTGCGACGGCTGATTTTTGTGTGTTTTCAAGTCGTGTGTGGCTCTGGTGTTCTTTTATTCGACATTGGATGCTTCTTCCCGTTTGTCCGATGTAAGATTTGCCACAGGCACATTGGAGCTGGTAAATGCCTTCTGTCTGTAGTCTGGGCAAAGAATCTTTGTTGGAGGGGATCAATAATTGTTCGACCTTTCTTATTGTACCATAGCGGATACCGATATTTTTCTTATTTAAAACCTTTTTTATTCAGTCGATTACTCCGGCGATGAAAGCAAGGCAGGAGTAATTAATAGGTTTAGGTTTAGGTTCTCTCGGTTTTATGGTGTATTGGCACGCTTTCCTGGTGTCTCGTCGACTGTAGTCATTCCTGTGTAAAGCTTCTTTCACGTGTCTCAGTTCTTGTGGTTTACTGTTCTCGTCACACATAGCGTTGGCCCGATGAATAAGAGTCTTGATCAATGATCTCTCTTGTTTTGGATGATGGTGAGACGAAGAATTCAGATAGCGGTCAGTATGAGTCTTCTTTCGATACACTGTATGGCTTAATCTGTTGTTAGTGGTTCGTTTCACTAACACGCCCAGGAAAGGTAGGCGTCCATTTTCTTCAGTTCCCATAGTGAATGTTATTTTGGTATGGTGGTTGTTTAAGTGTGCCAAGAAAGCTTCAAGAGCTGTTTTTCCATGGGGTCATATAAAGAAAGTGTCGTCGAAACATTTAAGTTTGAGATGGCTGGACTGAATAGCGTCATCTTCAAAGGCTTCTATAAATATGTTCCTTTTGCTCGTAGTACATTCCTTCCCAAAGAAAGTAGGTCGTCGTGAGGCACATCCTTACTAACTCTGGGACATCTTCTCGGAGTCCTTGAGGAACGAAGCATTGCTGTATGAGATTTACCGAATCTTCTACTGGTACGTTGGTGAACAGGGATTCCTCATCGAAACTGGCCAACATGTCCTGGTCCGCCACTTCCAACTAAGCCAATATTTCCACCAAATGGTCACAGTTCTTCACGTAGGATTCTGTTCTGCCTACGTATGGTGGTAATATGTTAGCGAGGTATCTGGCTAGTTCATACGTAGGAGATCCGCAAGTGCTAACAATTGACCTGACTGGAATTTCTGGTTTTTGTTTTCCAAAACAAATTTTTAAAGCCTGCAAACATTATTTCTTAAATTTTGAGCCTGACAATATGGGAGCATTGAGTTTAAAAATTACTGTAGGTAACCATCTTTTTCTAAATACAATTCTGTAGCTATTTTCAATATCATTTTGAAATTTAATGTTGGACCTTTATTTTCCATTCGCCGAGATTAATGTTGCTTGCTGGCTTTTATTGGCTATCATTGTACAATCTTTACGTCAGAATATTTTCTTATCGATACCTAGTATCTAACGAATTTTTATCAATAGTTATTCGTAACAGGCAAACTGGCAGAACTTTTACACCATTGTAAATATCGACAAGGAAATTAGTAACTACACATTCTTCTTGTAATCTTAGACTGACTAATAAATCTTATCGATGATAACCAACGAAGACGACATATTAGGTCATTTACAATGAAACCTTATAAGAACTACTTTAAGAATTTGAGCGCTTGGGTCTTTGGTACGGCAGTAAGTCACTTTGTAAGTAGTTTGTGATTTATATGTTACGTACAACGTTAAGACTTGATGTATCTTGTTCTAGATTATATTTCTACTGGCGTTTTTGTTACTTTGTTTTTCGTCCACAACAATAGATATAATTGATATTCCAAATAACGAAGCATTTATTACTAAGTGTAAGTATACAAACGCAATTACATTACATTTTATTTATTCAATTGTTTTCAGTCGAAAAATACTTCCTGCTGACATCTGCAATTCTAATTTTGGTCCCCTTCTTATTTTCCCTAATTCTAGCATATGGAACTTTGCATGTAAGTATTTCATGATGAAAGCCGTATTCTAGTGATTGATTGTGAAATTATTGCTAATACTGATTTCCCTTCAAATGATTGACAGCATTAATCCAAGCAATTGTCTCATAAGCCGTTTATCGCATTTTTGTGCAATTTCTGATTAAAGTGCGTCATTTTCTGAACTGTCGATCATGTACAATCAATCTCTAGACAGCATACTGACCTTCGTAGCTCTTTCGCTCATAATCGAAATTTACTGATACTGAACACATTGCAGAAAGATGAAAAATGTCTAACGTTGTGGTTGAAAACATCCATAGTGTTTGCCCCCACCTTTACACTCGGTTTATTTGCGATTGGAATTTATCTTACCGTTGAAGGATCTCTTTCTATTGGGTGCACCGCTATAGTGTTATCTCTACTGCTGGGAGGTAAATATTGCAATTAAAATATAATGTGTGAATACATCGTCGGTTTCTGCTAAATCATAAAAAGTATATAACGTTTAAATTTTCTTGTGAAATAATCCAGTCTTAAAAAGAATTTTAACAAAATAAATTTATAGCACTTATGTATCTTTTTTAATGTCACGGGTGCTATAATATATTGTTTAAAGTGATATTTTAAAGTGCTGATGAGGTTTTCTTATTTTCTACAACGTATTAAAAGCTGCCGAGTTATAGATATTTTCGAAAAAATTAATACTACACCTAGTTTTTACGGGTGCCAAACTTATAATTCATAATTCTGAACTAAATGAAAGAAGTTGTATTTAAAATATATTAGGCAAATCGAACAATTTCCAGTATCAACAGCTTCTTGTTCAATCTTTTAAAAAAGTTTGAGATTTGTGGTTTTTATTTTATAGATAGATGTCGTATAAATATAAATAAATAGTTTTCACTATTCTCTTGTAAAACGATGTCTATGTTTAGTTTTTCATATTGCGATAGTAATAGTGTAGGGTGCTTTATGTGTACTACCGATGTGGAAAGTATATATTTTTATATAAATAGTGAACCAGCGTTACCATTTAGAGTAGAATAATATATTGAGAAAGGTTTCTGAAATGAAAACAACCAAAGTTTTCATCAATCACTCGACAAAAAGTTAAACTAACAATCTTGAAAAACATAATTTATGCATTCCATATGGTAATGTACATTTCTACATGCAAAATCGTTTAGTAATGTGGTACTTTGCACCATAGCAACCATTACAGCGTAGCAAAGACGGTTCCTTTACGTTTGGCAATACTGAAAGGTATTGTTAATGACACTGTAAGTCTATGTCAAATTCGAGGTGAGCAGGTTAGGTTTTGCGTCAACTTTGACATATACTGACGCAAAACCTAACCTGTTAACCTCGAATTTGACATAGACTGACAGTGCCACCAACAATACACTTTAGTACTGCCTAATGCATAACATCAACTGGAGTTGTCTATTGTGCTTTAGTTCATAAAAACAAGTTCTGCTCAGCTTTTATATAAAAATCTAATATTTCACATTTATCCATGAAATGCGATAAAATAGTATATATAACGTGTTAGAAAAGTGGTTTTACTGAACTTTTACGGCTATTTAAGTACTCGCTAACGCTCGTACTCAAACCAGCCATACTTCTTGAGCAAAACTTTTCTTTTCTAAACTTGTTGCATAATACACTAGTAAAGATGCCACCATACTAACGTTCATATGAAATTTTTTACTTACAAACTTTTATGTTGCACAGTAATTTAACTGCTAAAGTTTATTATACATTTCTACTGGAAATAGGGGCAATACTGATGCTTAATCTTTTACCAAAATTAAACTTCATATATTTCTAGTATTACTCTATTAACAAAATTTTCTATTAGGGTAACATATAATGACAAATCAATGAGGTTTCTATTTAGTGGGATTTTTTATTTTTTTTTTAATTTCAAAACAGTATTTTATGTGCGATATTATACATTTTAAATTTTGGTATTATTATTTTCCTGATTATAATACAAAACAAATTTAGTATTCTCAAGCTTTTATTTTAAATCTACATGCGTCACAGTGCATGCTGTTTTAGATGCATTAAAAGTGGTAATAAAATTTAAAAAATCGATTAGTGCATATAAATGCAAAAGGTAATTTTAACCTAGATATTCAGGAACTAAACTTTGTCACTTTTTCCTGGTTTGGTTTCTACTCAGAAATTCTAATATAGATAATATTTTTAGCAAATCATTGATATAATTGTTGTGCACTTATTGCATGTATGCTCGATAACGACCTTATCTAAAGGAATGGCATTTTTTAAGTTTCAATTGTAAATTTTGGTATTCTCTTTCTCATTATCATTATATGTATATATCGTAAAAGGAATGCAGCATTGTCACGCTTTTTGTGTAAATTTCTATAATTATATTGCATTTAATTAACAATACTACAAACGCTAGAATCTAAAGAAGATATTGTCTATATAAAAATATCAGCCAAATAGGAACTTACATATAATTTTAATAACTTTAAGAGAGCTGATTTATCATTCGATTTCTAACATCCAATTTGAATTGTCGAGTACTTTATGAGCTTCGATGTTCTTAATAAAGCATAAAGCGATCTACTATAGTTCAAATTTTATTACTTAAAACTGTATTCAAAGCATACTGTATCGTATAATTGTTTATCGAAATATTGCAATGGTTATTTCAGTAAGACTTTCTTCATTTTCCAGTGTTTATGGTACATTCTATCCTGCTTGTTTATTACCTACATAAAGAATGCTGCCAGAATTCCACGTCATCGAATTGCGAAGAGGGTGAAGATAACTAACAGATACAAAAATAAACATCCCATTATTGTAAGTGGGCTTATATTTCTGAAATTCAAACATGAGAATTAATTGCTTAAAAGTTCTGTCTGTGTTATCTTATCACAAGGTTAATTAATTCTAACAACTTGTATTTATTTATTTGTACATTATGTGATATATTATTTTTATACATACATTATAAATATAATTAATGATAAGCTTTTTAATTAATAGTTGCCCTATTCTTCACTGTGGTAAGAATTTAGTAAAATTTAATATAATAGAACCAAATCTAAAAATTCAAAGTTCGTAGATGCTTATACAGGCTGTGGACTGTTACTACGTTGTATCCTCCAATTACTGCAAAAAGAAAATTTATTTTATTAATTGATATGAACAATTGAAATGTCCCATGCGGTTGTGGAAAATAATTAATCTACAAATCTAGACAATTTATTTTCAGTGCGTATGATCGTCATTGCAACAAATCGAAAGTAACTAATGCAGCTGTTACAAACTAAATGTAAACTTTAGTATTTTTTTCAATTTTTCATAGAATTCACATAAATTCAGCACAGAAGTAAAATGTTTATAAAAAAACAGTTTTATGTCGGAGACGCAGTTCATCCAAAACTTTTTTAGTGACTCTGAAACTATTTACAATGTGAAGTATAAAGTTGGGATTGGTGTGGAATATAGTCCAAAATACCAGTAGTAGGAACAAAAGTGATTTCAGAGACTTCACAGTATATATGTATATCATCAATACAATTTAATGCTTAAATAAATTGTAATAAATCTACCAATAAATTATGAAAATTTAGAAAATAATCTAAAAAAAGTAATAAAAGTGTTCATCTATGAACAAAACCAACTAATAAAAATTAATGAGCGTGTTTTGTTGCATCTCCGAAACTAAACTGAATATAACCAGACTTTGCATAGATTTTCCTGGCATCACTTTTGAAGTACGAACATTTTAATGCTATGCGTTTTAATAGCGTTATAATTGTATTACTATAATTATCTACTCGTTATTTCCAAAAACAACAACAAATTGATTGGTCAGTGGTCAACTATACTTACAGCATACAGATATTCCCACAATTAGATGTCCCACAATGAAGGAAGTGTTATTAATTCCAGAATGCTGAACCATGCCAATTAGGGTCCCAATTATGTAGATAATAATGGTAATGGGATTAAAAATTAGCCAAGGTAGCAGAAGAAGTGGCCGATTCTAAAAAAAAGAAATGTGCACTTAAATTATTGTGTTTTTAAACCATAAATGTATGTGACCTCATGAGAATTACGTCTTCCTATTATATGAACACAAATTTTAGTAATTACTGGCAGATCCAGAATTAATAGGTAAGTACTGTATAAATTTTTATTAAATAAAGTAAGCAGAAATAACTTTTCTTATTTTAGTTGATGCTGTTAAGTGTTGAATGTCTACATCGTTATAACTTTTATGGAGAAAATAGTTTTAAACATATTTTTATCTTGGAAGACAACTTTAAAAAATCTGTAAAAGGCTTTACCCACAACTTCCCTCGTCGATATTGTTACACTAAATAATTTTAAAAATCAAATTAAGTTAGGAGTAAAAATATCTTCACGTTTCTAATAAATTAAATACATTTCCAAATAAAAAAATAAACCCGCTGGTGTTTGGCCCCGCCGCATCTGCAGAGCGATCGTAACCGCACCCCTACATAGAGATCCTATCTGCACCGATAAAGCCAACTACGCTACCGAGCCTCTTTCAAATAAGTCCGGCGCGCGCCTTTCTTGAACAGAACGGTGTTATTGTTGAAATGGTTTTACTCTTTTGTGACATTATCCTGTCGAGTCTTATTTTCGCAAACGTAAAGCCTGACCTATGTGAAAGTTACTTCCTTCTATTTCAAAATTAACCCAAAAATAAACCAAATTTTATTTTATTAAGGTCCTCACCCTGTATACATTTGTATGAAATTGTATCGGTTTCATGCCAGGTAGATATATAATACGAGTATGTATGCAAAATATCGTCTTCCTCCTACAAATAGTTTTGGAGCTATACTGCCAACAGACAAACAGACATACAGACAGACAGACAGACAGACAGACAGATAGAGAGACAGATGGAATTGAGAAAACTTGCGTTTCATCATCTAGGAACCCTGAAACGTGAAGATCTGAAGAAATCTCGGAAGGTGATTTTTTCGTGATTACAATACTTTTTTGTCTTTCAGACGAGGGATTCACGTTGAATTATTGTATTACAAAGAAAAGATAGAGGCATCAGTAGGTGTAACGGGCTTACTTATAAATAAAAATACAAAAAACAACACACTTAAGTAGGGGAAGTAGATCAAACAAAATAATCAATATTGTAATGCACATAAATAGACGATACAAACTAAAACGTATGCACCAACAGCAGCATCAATAGAAGAGGAGCTCCTGAAATTTTATGAAGACCGGAAGAAGAGCGTGGAATACCAGAAAACGCATTTTGCAGTTATTGTAGGCGATTGGAACGCAAAGATTGGAAAAAATTAAACCAGAGACAATGTGCATAGTTAGTTTTGAAATAGGTCAAAGAAACACAAAAGGTGAAGAGCTAATTGCATTTATGTTATATCACAATTTATTTGCCATGAAAACCTTCTTTGAAAATAAACCGCAAAGAAAGTGGACATAAATTAGCTGAGACTGCAAGTACAACAATCTGTAAAGGGCTTTAACTTGGCCCGCAAGTGGACGTTGTGACACTAAACAATTTTAAAAATTAATGGAAACTAGGGTAAAAATATCTTAA
The DNA here is from genome assembly GCA_940337035.1 of Agriotes lineatus. NCBI lineage: Eukaryota > Metazoa > Arthropoda > Insecta > Coleoptera > Elateridae > Agriotes > Agriotes lineatus. Next base: position 69,318,891 of record OW679197.1, on the reverse strand, counting down.
CGTCCCTAGTAATACTGAAACACTAAAAGAAAGCACTTGGTAATGCGAATTACATCTACTTTCAAATAGAAGAAAAACATTACCCGTGGTAGGATTCGAACTACAGCGCCTGGGAATGCGATTTTAAATCCACCGGTGTGCCGCACGCGCTCATAGAAGACCTCTCGCATCTGTGCGGTGCGCGGCGGTCTTAAAGAAAACGCACTTATTGTTGCTCCTTTCTCACTCGCTTTAGATTTATCCTGTATCTGTTGGGTCCTTTTTTCGTCAATTGTGAAGCCTGAACTATTTTCAAATTATTACTTTTATCTATGTCTAAGCTTAAGCAAAAAAATCTGTAAAGGGCTTTACACGAAACTTCCATCAAAAGTGGAAGTTTTAAAACTAAAAATTTTGAAAATATAAAAGGAAAAAACAACTTAGTTTTTATAAGTATCGCCCTGTCTATTTTGGTGACCTACAAAATTGCCTTTCTTCGTCAAGGGTACAAACCTTAGCTATGTGCTAAAGCAAATATACGCAGAAAATTTATTTATTTTTAGGTGCGCAATTTGCACCTTGTATATATTTTACCAAAAATTTCTCGGTTTCCTGACAGGAAGACATGTAATCTGCATACACAATATTGTCATCCACCAACAAATAGTTTTTGAGTTACACCGGCAACAGACAGACAGACAGACACACAGACGGAATTGAGGAAATCTGTTTTTCGTCATCTACGGAACCTGAAACGTGAAGATCTGAAGACCCCATGAAGGTGATTTTTTTGTGATTAGAATATTTCCTTCGTTTTTTAAACGAGAGAAGTAAAAAAAAGCAACGTTACACGTTTTGGGGCAATAATCAAATCAAAATTAGGGGTGTGAGGCAAGGGCATAATTTGACACCAAAGCTGTTAACTCTGGCATTAGAAAATGTTTTTAAGAAATTTACTTGACCAAATAAAGAAGTCAATGTGGACGGGAGATACAAGTTTAGAGTACGCAGACAACGTTTTATTTGCAAAAGATGTTAACGAATTAAACATAATGATGGAAGAACTCAATAAAAAATCGGAAAAGAGTAGGGTTGAAAATGAATGGGAGCGAGACTAAGATCATGTCCAGCTTGACCTTGCAATATATAAAATTAGGAAGAAAGATCATAGAGAAGCATACATTATAGGTACCTACTATATTTAGGTCATAATATAAAAATAGGAATGGAGAATCGAGAAGCAAAATTTATACATTTTGATTTTTGATTTTTCAAAAAAAGCCTTTTTGCGGTAATAATTTGTATTGGTCTAAAAATCTATTTAGCCCCTATGATATATACCGACTGATTTTTACTTAGTTAAAAAATGGCGTTTTTCGAAATTGTCAAAATTCAAAAAGTAAGATTAAATAAGATTTCGGTGAGACTTTTTCGTGTTGTTACGATTTGCGTTCTTTAATTTAATGAACTATGTAGGAATATACTGTACTTTAGTTAGCTGTAAGCCATCTGTATAATATTTTAAGGTAAAATTCGTAGGAAAATGTCATATTTAAATTACAACAAGCGGATGTTTAGAAACGTGCCTTTCGCTTGGGAAGCTGGAGATATTCCAATCTCACGAATAAGATTAGAGTAAGTTTATGCAGCGTTTACTTCATAAACCGAAATATTGAGTGATGTATATGACCGGTACGTGATTAGAAGAAGCAACGGTTGCAACTCGATCATAAAAACTATTTGCAGCTGGGACCAAATGCTTTAGTAGAATTTTAAATCTTTATAGCGGTAATTTACTAAGGGTCCGAACAGGCCACATTTCACCATGGGAAATCCTCAAGCTTGTAAAAATTTATAGAACTATTATGAACGGTCACGTCCGCGTAATGCCAAATGTCCAAAATTTAGACCAGCTCTGATAGGTTATTGGGAACTTTGTAAACGCCCACCGAGCTTTCTTGGTCAGAATGGACTTAGAATTAAGTTAGTTAATAAGAAGATGTAAATACGTAAACTTAAGAATTCTGTAAACGGCAGAAAAATAAATGCAAGTATTTGTATCTACTTAAGTGTTCTTATTAATCTCAGTAGCTTTGGTCTTCGTGTCCGAGTGTGTTTCAATTAAAAGGATTGCCAGTTACCCCGACTTTAGGCGTCTCGCAATAGTGGTGATCAAGCGGTGTAATTTATAACTTATTTAAATCGCACGACAGAAGATTTCTTTTGTTTCGAAGTCGGTCCAAGTGCAAGCGTTGAAATATACAAGGGGAAGCACGTGAACAGGACGGGAAAAAGCATCTAATAAACTGAGGCGGTACAACGGAAGCGGTCATTCCGGGATCGGCGTAGAGGACTGGGGACGGCGTCACGTAAGAGTGGAAACGTTGGAAAACCAGCAAGCGTCGAGGAGGTGACGGCAAGGAATCCGTGGAGGCGGCCAGACAACAGGAGGGCAGTCATTCGAAGGGACGGCGAGGCAGCATTCTGGGAACAACGTCAGGTAAAACTGACAACGAAGAAAAACCAGTGTAGTGCAGGGAAAGCCTGTAAAAGTGTCGAAGTGAGTGACGGCGGAAACTCCAGAAAAAAAGACAGGGAAGTGGCTTCAGAACAGGGAGGCGGCGCGTCCAGATCTGTGGGAATAAGACGACAGCACAGCGGGGAAAGCAGAAAATTCCAGTTGTGGGTAAGTAATACTTGTTGTTTGTTTCGGAATTATATGGTCTTATTATGCGATTTAGTAAGGTTGTGTATATATTTTTTTGAAATAATAGGATCAGGTATTGCTCGTAGTTGTCAGTAATAGTAAATTTTCGACGGGTTGTGAACTAGTTACGTTTTTACAGCAGCGATAGGTAATTTACGAGTTACGCAAAATTCCTGGTTTACAGAATTTAAATTTTTATCAAGTGTTTCATTTAAAAACAAACAATGGTTTCCGAATACAGTATTTTTTCGGTGAACGAATTAAAATATGTTGCTAATCTGTTGGAATTACCGGAGAAAAAGAAAAAGGCAGAGATCATAGAAGAATTGATTAAGGCTCAACATTCGGTAGAGGACATTAAGGTAGAATTAGGTGCCTGGGAGGAAAACCCTCGGAAGGACAAGTGGGAAGAATTAGCTAGCAGGGAACGAGAATTAGCTGAAAGGGAACGAAAAGAAAAATTAGAATTAGCTGAAAGGGAACGAAGAGAAAGGTTAGAATTAGCTGAAAGGAGAGAACGGTTAGAATTAGCTGAAAGGAGAGAACGGTTAGAATTAGCGGAAAGGGAGCGAGAAGAAAGATTGGAGGTAGCTAGATTAGATGCTCAAGTGAAAATTGCTCAGGCCCAAGCTCAAACGGCAAATGAAAATAATGTACATGATGTCAATGCAATTAGGAATATGTCCTTGAATATGACAAAACAATTGCAACCTTTCAAGGATGACGGTGACATGGGATTGTATTTAACAAATTTCGAGCGGGTTTGTGTGCAATTGAACTTCTCCAAGGAATCGTGGCCAATTCGATTGACGAGTGTGTTGTCACCAACAGCGAATGAGGTCGTGGCTCGATTAACAGAAGAGGACAGCAAAGATTACGACAAAGTCAGGGCTAGTCTGCTCAAGAAATATCAGCTAACAGCAGAAGTTTTTAGAACGAAATTTCGGTACGGGAAACGGAAAACTGACCAGAGTTATGCGGAATTTGCATACCAACTAAAAACCAATTTCCAGGAATGGATCAAGAGCGAAGAAGCGGAAGGAAACTTCGACAAGCTAACTCAACTGATGTGCTTGGAGAAATTTTATAGTTCGTTGCCAGGGGAGATGAAATTTTGGGTGGAGGACCGAAACAAGTCCAAGACGATGGAGGAAGCTGCAGAGCATGCAGACACATACGTCACCAAAAGAGGACCAGGTACGGAACGGCAATATAATGGAAACTTCAAGACATCGAAAAATAAGTTCGAAACTAAGCCAACGACGTCGAACTTGAAAAATGACTTAGGGAAAAGTCAGGTGCAAACGGAAAGTGTTGTCAAGGAAAACTTGGACAAACGCAGTTTCGACAGACGAAGGCCGGGGAAGTGCTTTGGATGTGGTGCAGTAGGTCACTATAAAGGTTCACCGGAATGTCCCAAAACACAAGTCGTTTTAGCAACGATAGGCCAGAGCAAGAACGAGGAAGGTCTGCTAGAACCTTATACCATAATAGCGAAAGTAAATGGAGTGGAAGCAAAATTACTACGAGATAGCGGAGCCAGCTATGATATCGTGCACACAAATTTAATCAAAGGAGCCGATTATACAGGGAAATATGTATATGTGCAAGGACTTCTGAATGAAGAATGTGTGGCGTGACCAGTTGCGAAGGTAAAATTAAATTTGCCAGAAATTCAGGTGGAAACTGAAGCAGCTGTAGCGAATCGTTTGCCTCGAGATTATACGTATCTGCTATCGAATAGAACGTGGGAGATGCTGCCGAAGGAAAAGGTTGTGGTAATTCAACAAGTGCTCGCATTAACGAGAGCGCAGGCGAAGGCTATAATGGAAAAGGAAAAGGTTCACGATGAAAATAAAGAAACGAATGCCGAAGTAAAGAGTTCAGAAGACGGAAAAGATTCCGACGAACAGGGAGAAGAAGCGGAAAAGGAGATTGGGTATAAATCACCGAACCTGGAAAAGGACGAACAATTTTCAATACCTAAATCGGATGTCGATTACTCGGACATAACACAACTTACACCGACAACCTTAAGAATGCTGCAATTAGAAGATCCAAAATTAAACGAGTATTTTGAGATGGCAGAATCAAAGAAGGAAAACAATGGAGCAAAATTCTACATTGCTTATGGAATACTGCACAGGAGAATTACGGACAAATTGGGTCGGAGCTTTGAGCAAGTGATGGTGCCAGAAAAATTACAAAGCAAGTTGCTAGATATCGCACATGATAACATGTGGATGGGACACTTGGGTTGTAACAAAACCATTGACAGGATCAAGCAGAATTATTGGTGGAATCAGATGGGACGAGACGTGAAAAACAAGATCAAGTGCTGTGACGTTTGCATGCGCGTAGGGAAGCCCACTGATAGGAAAAAAGCTCCAATGTGTAGAGTGCCAGTAATCACCGAACCGTATAAGCGAGTAAATGTGGATATTGTAGGACCTTTAGCGAAAACCGAGAAGGGAAACAGATATCTACTAACGCTAATTTGTAGTGCCACAAAATTTCCTGACGCGATCCCATTAAAAGTAGCAGATTCTGAAGCGGTGGTAAAAGGGTTATTAAATATATTTTCGCGAGTAGTATTTCCATCCGAAATCCAGATGGATTTGGGCACTGTATTTACCAGCAATCTAACGACCGAATTTCTTGACCGATGTGGTATAAAAATCATACACAGTTCAGCATATCATCCGCAATCAAACGCAGTAGAACGATTCCACGGGGTATACAAGCGAATCCTAAGAGCGTTGTGTTACGAAAACGGAAATGAGTGGGATGAATATATCGATCAAGCGCTTTCCGCTTTGAGATGTGCACCGCACGCGGCACACGGATTTAGTCCCGCAGAATTGGTTTATGGACGTCAGATTAGATCTCCATTAAACATGATCAATGAGTTGTGGGTTGGAAAGGAAACCAACGAACCGGTAGTAGTGTACATATTAAAGTTACTCGATAGGCTAAGGCAAATGCAGGAAATCGCAAAAACGGCGACTTTGGAAGCACAAACCAAATCAAAAGGTTATTAATTTATTATGATCTGAAGGCGAAGGCTTCATATTACGAGGTTGGCGAGAAGGTTATGTTGTATCAGCAAGCCAGGACCAACAAATTGCAGATGCAATGGACTGGACCCAAAGAAATTGTGGAGAAAATTTCCGATGCGAATTATATAATTAAAGAAATATCGGGAAAACGTGAACAAACTCTTGTCCACGTCAATTTGTGGAAACCTTATTTTGAAAAGGCTGAAGTTATTGCGATAGTAATCAAACAACCTGGGGAAGAAGGAGCAGAACTCGATCTTCCAGAACTGGAAATAGAAGACACCGAAATCTTAAGTGCTTCGGAAGTGTTGAAACAAGCCAAAGGGGTAGGAAAACTCACGGAAATCCAAATGAAAAGCTTGGAGGAATTAATCCAAGAATTTCCAGGGTTATTTTCAAATCGACCCGGAAGAACCAACTTAGTGGAACACGATATTGCTCTCAAGGAGAAAAAAATTATCCGAACTCGAGCGTATTCACACTCACCGAGGGTACGCGAGATTATCGACAAAGAAATCGATAAAATGTTAAAATTGGGAGTAATTAGGCCCAGTAACAGCGAGTATTCATCGCCTATGATGATTGTGGAGGCTGAAGGGAAGGACCCAAGGCCTGTGATCGACTACAGAGCGTTAAATGCTATTACGGTGCCACAGCAACATCCTGTTGCAGCAAGGCCAGATACCTGAGTTTAATCGATGTAGTAAGAGCCTACTGGCAAATAGGGATGACTGAAAGAGCAAGTAAATATGCTGCTTTCATAACGCATCGTGGAGTTTTCGAACCAGTGACGTTAGCGTTCGGGCTGCAATCTGCTCCATTTTCGTTTCAGCGGCTAATGGACACCATATTGGAGGGAATGGACGATTTCGCAGAACCATTTTTGGACGATGTGGCGGTACATTCGATGACTTGGGAGGAGCATTTAGGACATCTACGTGCGGTATTCAAGGCAATGCATCAAGCAGGCCTAAAGATAAAGGCTAAGAAGTGTGAGTGGGGAAAAGCCGAGGTGATATATCTGGGACATAAAATAGGTCAGGGATTTAGACAACCGTCGGAGGAAAAGGTAGCGGCCATACAGGAGTTTCAACGTCCCCAAACCAAACGGGATATTCGATCATTTCTCGGGATCACTGGGTATTATAATCATTACGTCCCGAACTATGCAGACATAGCTAGTCCACTTACAGACGCATTACGGAAAAATGCGAAAACCAGAGTAGAATGGAATGATCAGAAAGAAGTTGCCTTCCAAAGATTGAAGGACGAATTAATGAGCGGTAAGGTGTTGAGAGCTCTAGATTATTCCCGTGAATTTATAGTACAAACCGATTGTTCGAAGCGAGGAATGGGGGTGACTTTATCGCAACGAGATGCTAATCAAGAAGAGCATCCGGTGCTGTATCTGAGCAAAAAACTCACGGATAGGGAGCAAGCTTATAGCGCAAGTGAACTCGAATGTGCAGCTTTAGTCTGGGCAGTCGGAAAATTAAAGCCTTATTTGTTTCTGAGCCATTTTACCGTAGAAACGGATCACTGTCCTTTGACCTGGTTACGGCAGATGAGCAATAAGAATGGCAGATTACTGCGGTGGTCCTTAATTTTACAAATGTTAAATTTCACTGTTCTCTATAAACCGGGAAAGAAATGCGGAAACGTGGATTCCTTATCTAGGTATTTTGTTTAGTTAAGTCACCGAGAACCAAAGTAGTACTGACAATTACACCAGATAACTGATGTTAATTCACGTAGGTTAGTTAAATTAGGGTAAGCATAATGAGACAATATAGTTCTGAGATTTATGACTGGTATTGCTTAAGTGCGAAAGAAGAACGTCTTGTGGTGTAAAAATCGATAGATTTAAACCCCAAAGACTATCTTAATCCGGGGGCAACTGTTACGATTTGCGTTCTTTAATTTAATGAACTATGTAGGAATATACTGTACTTTAGTTAGCTGTAAGCCATCTGTATAATATTTTAAGGTAAAATTCGTAGGAAAATGTCATATTTAAATTACAACAAGCGGATGTTTAGAAACGTGCCTTTCGCTTGGGAAGCTGGAGATATTCCAATCTCACGAATAAGATTAGAGTAAGTTTATGCAGCGTTTACTTCATAAACCGAAATATTGAGTGATGTATATGACCGGTACGTGGTTAGAAGAAGCAACGGTTGCAACTCGATCATAAAAACTATTTGCAGCTGGGACCAAATGCTTTAGTAGAATTTTAAATCTTTATAGCGGTAATTTACTAAGGGACCGAACAGGCCACATTTCACCATGGGAAATCCTCAAGCTTGTAAAAATTTATAGAACTATTATGAACGGTCACGTCCGCGTAATGCCAAATGTCCAAAATTTAGACCAGCTCTGATAGGTTATTGGGAACTTTGTAAACGCCCACCGAGCTTTCTTGGTCAGAATGGACTTAGAATTAAGTTAGTTAATAAGAAGATGTAAATACGTAAACTTAAGAATTCTGTAAACGGCAGAAAAATAAATGCAAGTATTTGTATCTACTTAAGTGTTCTTATTAATCTCAGTAGCTTTGGTCTTCGTGTCCGAGTGTGTTTCAATTAAAAGGATTGCCAGTTACCCCGACTTTAGGCGTCTCGCAATAGTGTGTTAGTTTTAGCTATCTGAACAATCTATATATGCATGGGGTTTATTCACGGCTGTAGCCGTCTTCACACTCCTAAGCGTCATCTTTGTCGGTCCTGTGTATCGTGTTCTTTCAAATCTCGTGTTCTCATTGATTCTCGTATTCCTTCGTTCCAGGACTGTCTTAGTCTTCCGTTTTCCTTTTTACCTGGTGGTTTACATTTGAATATTCGCTGAGGTATCTGTCTTCATCCATGCACATTAGATGATAAAACCATTTGAGTCTTTTCCGTTCTATTCTTTCAATTATAGTATCGTGTGTAGAGTTTCCAGTCCCGGGCTCCGATCACGGGAGCTTCCCGGGATTCTACCAAAAAGCCGAGTCCCGGGACCACAGCAGGTACAGGCGAAGTCCGGGACTATGTCAACATGCGTGCGCATACTTAATATTAGAGAATTAGGACGGCGAATCCACCGGCGCGGCGTCCCGTGTATTATTACTCATGCCTTTTGCACCTGCTGCATGATTTGCGTTTTGCGTAGGCAGACGAAATATTGTTTTCAGTCGGTTAGAATTAATCGTGTGTGTTGTTTCAGGCATACTTACAAGTGTTCGTTTATTATTTTTTTCTTTTGTTCGATTTAGATATATTTTACGCGTAGTCGTATGCATACGTAGTAACGGCAAGGTAACTAAATTTGCACACTTTTAAAATTATGTGCGAAGAAGCTGGATAATCTATATTTTTAGGTTTTAAAGGTTTTTCTTATTTTCTGCTAAAGCGTTAGAATTAGAACGAATTCCGATTCCCCACGTATCTACATAAAAAATAACGATTTGAAGTCGATATAACCACACTTTTATATATCTAAAGATAAACAATTCACGAAAAATAAAGTTTGTCACAATAAAATTATCATAACCAGAGAGCGACAGACATTTTTAGTACCAGAAGAAAGTAATGAAGTTATAGACGAGCCCTAACACAGCTCATTATCAGCACAGAAATACTTTCTTTAATTTAAAACACGTGTTTTTTTTTAGAACACTATTTCAGCTTCGGGACCATTTTCGGGATCTTCGGGACTAGTCCCTGGACTTGCAATTTAGCTCGTAGGTCCCGAAAACATTTTTGGTCCCGGGAATTGGAAGCCCTAATCGTATGCATCCATTTCTCTTCTAATCTGTTTATTAGGGACGTGTTCTAATCTAGATGTTCCTGCAGTTTTTCTCAAGTAGTCCATCTCCACTCTAGTGAGCCTTCTCTTGTTTTCTGCATTAAGTGGCCACGTTTTATTTCCGTATGCCATCCCTGACTCCACCATAGTTTTTCCTATCTGTTTCTTCACATTCCTAGAAATATGGTTATTCCACCATAGTGCGTTCAGGCATCCTACGACTCTTCGTCCTTTCTCTATTCTTTGTTAATTTGTACCCAGGCCTTCCTTTCTCAGAATCACACCCAAATATTTATTTAAATTGTTCTACTTTAACTGAACAATCTCAAAGCCAAAAACAATTTTTTTCTCTAACTTCCGCAAGAATTGCATCTTCTAATTTTTGGCAATATTTTCAAAATTTCACATACCAAGACTTAATTTCAAAATTGAAATGTTTTGACATGAAAACTTTAAAGATTTATAATTGGAAAAAGCAATAGAGAAAGTTAATTATTTCTTTAATTTTTTTATTATTTACCGAAAAGTAATATTTTAGCATAATTTTTACGTTTTCGATACAACGTGTTTTTCAATGATAATTAATACCAGTGAATTACCCGAGCTACACTACGATGGGAAAGGGTGCTACATGTCACAATCAAAAACACATACAACTTACCAATTTATTGTACATACAAAAATGTTGTTAGATGAATATTGAAATTGCACGATTTAATTGTTCTTTTAAATTTGACGTTGAAATCGGCGCTGAAGAGTTTATTGTGAACGTACCACATCAGCTGTTTCAACCGATCGTAATTTAATTTAGTTTTACTTTTTCGTACTTTTTTGAAAATAAAATTTAATTGAAGTTCATAAAAAACCTGTCAAGAAGAATCATTGTTCATTTGAATTGATCTGAATGTGAATTTGAATAAAACCCAAATTGCTTGATAAAAATACTGAAAGTGAAATTAATTTCAACTTTTTTATAATTTACTAGTGAATCACCCGAGCTACGCTTTGCTTCGCGAATTACACGGTTTAATTAAAATTGTACTTTTTCGTACTTTTTTTTTTAATAAAAACCGGGCCTACGATCTAAGTCTAAAAATTTTGGAAAATTTTAGGCTATCATGCAATTCAATCGGTCCAGTATCTCCGGAGGAGATAGCGAATAAAGAAAGAGAGCACCGATTTTATGGTATTGATCTATTCAAATGGTTTCTACAAAAATTCTGTAAATATTTTATAACAGTTGTCTAAATAAGGAGAGTTTTCTTTATTCAGTTAACATGTTTAAGTCAATTCAGTAGGCAGAATATGAGATTTTTTCAAAAACTTTTGTATTTAGATATAAAATCAGATTGTACACAATTTTTTGGCTAATAAATGCATTTTTCGCAATTATTTAAAACAAAATGAAACTTGACAGATATGGAAAATCACGTGAAAACTTTTGTTGGCCCATTTGTAATATTATTTCAACCACCTCGATCGCCAGGGTTTGATTTTCCAAATAATTAATAAATAAAAATATTTCCCATTTGATGGCAATGGTTTAGCGATCACTGTATATTGAATACCCTAACATATCACATATAATTAAGATCGAATGTATTTAACACCTAGATTAACCAGACGAAGCGCAGGAAGATCAGCAGCATCGTGGAGGGATGGTATTGTGATATTGGAAAATAATAGCTACAGGCAGAGAGATTGGAGAAACCTAGGGAAGGAATATATCCATAAATGGATAAATCATCGAAAAAAAGAAGACGCCATTTTTATGCCAAATTAAATCATTTAAAAAAAATTACTCTAATGTTCAGAAGGAGTAGTTATGTAAGAATGGGGGCACGCTACATATCGTGAAAGTCGAAAGTCCGCCATTTAGGGTTGACTTTTCGAAAAACTTAGACTTTTAGACATAAAAAAGGTAGGTACTCTTGTTTGGAATACATAATTTTGTGTGACTTGAACCGTTTTAAATTGACATTATCAGAATTTCCTGGTAAATTAATTTACTCTAGGTTTAAATGAAATAACTTTAAAACAGAGACAAGTCAATTATTTTATACAAGATGATTTTCTACAGCCTTTTACCTCAGAGGCCATGAAACTAAGTAAACTACGTTTTTGGGTGACCATGGGCATTAAGTTAATGTTGTCTGTTAAACTGTTTAAAATCAAGCAAAACTAATCAATTAGCCAACTTTGATTTTTTATGCTTAAGCGCATTTCAGTCTTTAGATTGCATTGGACCGAAAACTACTGCTACTTCTTTTGAATCTCCAACCAAATGTTTTTCAAAATAATATAATTCAGCATAAAATATCGGACACACATGCCAGATTACGTCAAATTTGCTTTATCCGTATTGTGTTAATTAAACAAAACCATGAATTTCTATTGCCCTTTTTAGGTATGTAGCTTGTTTAGAACGTAATTTTGAACCGATGTACATATGATTTGTTTTTGTTTGTTTTAACTTAGATAACACGCCTCTAGAGTAATACCCTACTACATCGCACATAGATATCATTACATTATTATACCTCTGAAATATAATTTAGCCTTATAATAAAAGCTGTAGTAATAAAATTCAGAAATTATAGCAAAAAAGAAAACGTATTTCTACCGCATTTCTGAATTTATTTTTCAAATCAATTTGATTTTGTTTTATTCGATACTGCAAAGTAAAGTGTTTAAAAAGTATTCGCGTTAAAAGACTCTCGTCAATGCAAACAGATGAAGACTGTTGGATAAAGCAATCATAATGATTTGTACGTGTGTTTATATGTAATTTTGCTGATGTTTAATTGCCAATTAGGAAATAGCAATGTAATTTAAGCAATGACATCTGGAAAGCGATACTTTTCCATCTATAATAATAACAATAACAAAACAACAATAATCGAATGAAGCGCAGGTGGAAACAGGTCACTAATTAAAATACAGGCAGTATGCTTATCAATATTACTCTAATAAACTTACCGTTTCAGCTCCAAAGATGATAAGAATCGAGAAAATACACTGCATTGCGCTAGCAACAGCTATTATAATTAGAAGACATTTTAAAGCTGAAAATTAAACATTTGTAATTTCTTTTATTTTAAATATTTATGAAAAAGTTACTCACTGTGAAGGTCTGGCATAATGGACTTGTCGGACATATCCACCAACTCATGGGGGTTGTCAGCATAAGCAGCACAAAGGACCATAAATGTGAAGGATAAAATACTCTGAATAACACCTATGACAACAGTGCCCCTTTTCAAGCTTAACCCGCAGCAGAAGTTTGGAAATTCGACCACCATTTTGGTTCTATCAAAGAAATATAACAGCTTAAAATAGTACAAAGCAATTTTCTTAACTGCTTTCGAAACTAGTGAATCACAACGCAATCTGCGTTTTTGCGTGGTAAAAGTAGCTCATGAAGTTCAAGAAAACAAACTTGGTTATCTCAACGTTATCCAAATAGTTTCGCGTTAATTTATTGCAATCATACAAACTTACCAAATATTTTACTCAGATACAGAAACACCCAGCGCACTGCAAATTTGTTTCCAGAATCGTTCGCGCAAATCAACTTTTACTTCCGCAGAGAATCCTTCGTTCTGTCGCAACTGTTTTGGTTTTTTGTTCTGTGAGCAAAGAGGTCAAATACTGAAAGAACCGTTGCATTTAAAATAATTAAACTTACCTGTGAGTTGGAAGTACACTGCCACTTTGAGATATTTGAGAAAAATCACTAAACTAACCAAATCACCGTCACATACCGATGCACAAAATTAATTGTTTAACTTACGTCACTTTGCAGGTCGAGTTTCGACTAGCTGTAGTTCGTGATTCACCTGAAGCATCTACTTCAGGTGAGAAGTTTTGAGGTACGTTTGTCGCAGCTTGTAGTAGTAGGATAACCCGTTCACCGAAGGCTTGGCTCTAAATGAACGGTGTTTTATAAAATCCTATAGCAGATTTCATTGTACAATTTAATTGTATTCCATTCTTGGTGAGAAAGTTTCGCGGACTTGTAGAGGCACACTAAGTGGGATATTTAACTTTTGCATAGAAATATGTCGAGTAGTTACGTAAATAAACATGAAAAGATTGGATGAAAATTAACCTGGCAGCAGAAGCAACGTTTTTAATTGCTACTCTTTCACTAAAAACATTTTGAGTGTATGGGGTGGGTTATTTGTGGTGATTATTGCAGGTTTTCTTTGAAGATTGAAATTCTGAAAAAAAAACCGAAACACTTTCATTGACAACTTAATAGTTTAAAAAGCAACACCTGCAGCATTTAATTTTCTTCAATTGCTCAAAGCTTTGAAAAAGTTATATTTCTATAAATATCATAGTCGCTTTTAGAGTTATTATTTGTTAACTCAGTAATGAACCCTACGAGAACGAATGTACGTATACAGACACTTATACACTACTGCCCAAGTAAAACTGCATATGATTTCGAAACGTCTAATTCAGATAAGTTCTTACATACAGGGTGTCCAAAAAATGGCGGATTAACTCTACGGTGCGTTACTGAGGGATGCCTTGTGAACCCTGGAAAAATATGAAAAAAAAATCCCTGGGCCGTATTTTTCGAAATATTTTGAAATTAATAAAAATAAATCTGGCAACATTGATACTGCAACAATTTCTTAATCAAAAATGTATCCATAGTAAGTTGTTAATATGTTGGTGACACTGTAAGTCTATGTCAAATTCGAGGTTAGTAGGTTAGGTTTTGCGTCAGTTTTGACACAAAAAATGGCGGATTAACTCTACGGTGCGTTACTGAGGGATGCCTTATGAACCCTGAAAAAATATGAAAAAAAATCCCTGGGCCGTATTTTTCGAAATATTTCGAAATTAATAAAAATAGATCTGGCAACATTGATACTGCAACAATTTTTCAATCAAAAATGTATCCATAGTAAGTTGTTAATATGTTGTTGACACTGTAAGTCTATGTCAAATTCGAGGTTAGTAGGTTAGGTTTTGCGTCAGTTTTGACACAAACTGTCGCAAAACCTAACCTGCTAACATCGAATTTGACATGAACTTACAGTGCCACCAACATATTATTCATACAACAAATATTTCAATGCCAAGCTTGATTTCGTATATTATTATTGTACAAAGCCTGTTTGCTATATTTAGTAATTGACAAACTCAACAGGAAATCAGTTTTTTAAAATACTTAAATATTGAAAACAATTTAGTTAAATCCCAAGAATATTAAAAAAACAGATATTTTAATAAGTCCCAGATATATTTGACACTATAATTATACACTAGTTATTTAGATAAAAGGATTTCATTACCCACCTTTGACCAGAAATATTTCGAAAAATACGGCCCAGGGAATTTATTTTCATATTTTTCCATGGTTCATTAGGCATCCCCAAGTAACGCACTGTAGAGTTAATCCGCCATTTTTGGACACCCTGTATATTATAGACCAATTCTGTTTGATTCTTTTCGATCACGTATGTCAGTTTGACAAATCATATCAAACAACTGAAAGCTCCATAGCTGATTTTCAATCAGAATGGAAACTATCTATAAGCCGTTCACGACCTTTTTGGGACAAAGTTGGCTATGTTTTTTTTTTCATTTTGGACTAACTGATTCGATGATGTAGCGGATGCAACTTTTTTTTCTGTCAATGTCTGTTCGACTTTTTTTGCCACCACATTGCCAGATTTATTATTTTAATATTTGTAAGAAAATAAATGATTTATCAAATGTGTAAAAAGAATTTTCATTTCCGTTAAAGGAAAAGTCAAAATGCCCAAAATAATTTGGTTACAACAAAAAATTTCCATTAAACGATGCTACTTCCAATTTAAAAAGGACAGACAAAATTTAAAAGAACGCGAGTCGATGTAGAAACTAGAGAATATCCGGCAACTATGTACCTATTCAGAAAATACAACTTTAAACTGAAAACAACCTAACCTAACACAAAAAGTGTCAATTTCCATGAGGGAGTTTAGTTGCAACAGAGGTTCTGCCAACAAAATTACTAGATGGTCATAGCCTCACCTGACCCAAAAAGATCGTGAACGGCTTATAATTAAAATTCGGTAGTATCATATGACAAGTAAATGTTGAAGCGTCAAATTAAATGTCAGAAAATGGCTTCTCTTTATTAGTAATTATTGTGAATTGTTAATCTATTTGCAAGCTTATCTTTTCGAATCACCGTGGGCAGTGATAAATGCTTATAATTTTGACAAATAACATCCCTTAAGTGCGCTGCCTCTAAGAAATGACCCTTGGCTGCCTTGAGTTATTTCTAGGCAACGCACTTTCGGATTGTTATTTGTCAAAATTGTTGCGGATAATTATCACTGTTCTTGGTTAATTATAGCGGAAAACATGTAATTTCCCAACTTAATTGAGAAAATTCCACTATCACAGTGTGGCCGTTTGAAATTTGTAGAGGGGAAAGCTACCAACTTTCAAATTTCCAGTTTCGTAGCACCAAAATAAGAATGATAACTGACAATTAGAATGATTATTCTATTGTGCATTTTTTCTTATGCCATATCTTCTATTTCTTCTTCTGCATGGTTTGGAATGATCTTTTGCTGCTATGTTTAAAACTGCTGCTTTTATAGTTTATTTTGTCTTCTTCCGACTTGTCGCCTTATTCTTTGCTTATATTTATAACACTTCTTGGGAAGATTCTATTACGGTTTTCTACTTGTTTTTGTATTATTTTAGTTAATTGTTGAAGTCGTTGCTGCCAAGTTTTGTTCTCATATCTAGAGTTTGTTCTGTATTCCTTCTTCTATCCCCTGTCTGTATTCTTTGTTCATCACTTTATGTAGTGGTTCAACCTTATAAAATATAAATAATATTAAATAATAAATCTATAGGGAACCGTTTAAATAATTCTTGCAGCTTGAGTGTTATTTACACCGCGAGTTCTAGCCATTAGTTCGCCTTTTGAGAAACGTTGTATAGGTATATCTAACGCCCCAGACGTTTATTACGAAAGCTTACTACTTACAATTATTACAGAAAATTTTAACAATAATCATCTACGATGGGTCGATTTTATGTTCTCTGATTGGGCAGTTTTAAAATTTGATACAATTTTCCATTATTTTTTTATTATCATATGTCTTGGTAACTGTAGCAATTTCATTAACTGTCAGTTTGTTTTGTCGCACACTGTTAACTTAGAAAAATGAATAAAATCGACTACCGAGTTGTCATAAAAGTCCTTCTAAAATAAAAAACAACTCCAAAAAAGAGTATTGAAGAAATTATTCGATCGTAATCTCCATCCAAGTCGCCCTACAGAGGTGATCACTTCAGATGTTGAAAATACCGAGTGTTTGGTACTGGAGGATGCAAGATTGGAAAAGTGACAATTAACAGCTATATTAGTTTGAACAACAACGATTTTCATAACGAGTACGTTGGTATGATTTTTGTGTGCTTTCACCATTTCAAATGCGTTTTCCGGTGATTGAATAATTATCAACCGACTTGCAATTGAGAGGTACCATGGTGGACAATAAATTTAGGCCAGTAAACAAATTCACAATCTATGGCAACTTATCGAATATGTTTTAAACCGTTATACTTATAGTTTATGTTTTGTAGATTACCACAACGCATTTGACCTCGTTAATTGGGACAACCTGTGTACAGTTTTACAAGTCGTGGGTGCAATTTAATCATTTAACCTCTCCAGCGACTACCACGCTAACACTTGTGGTAGTAGTTAACCACTAACAAGGGAACCACAATTTTGTAGAACTAAACAAGCCACTGGCCTAATGTAGGAGGAAAAAGAAGAAAAAGAAGGGTCCCGTTTATACAAATCTACCCAAAGTTGGTAAAAATGTATGACGAATTGTCTGATCTCTGTTATATATTTCTAATAGTGGGAAACAAAGATACACCATTTTGCTATTATAATTTAACACCTATGGCGAGTATATAACCTGCCAGGTTTTGGATGACTGGGAAAAAAGAATATTTATTATCGGAGTATCATTGAACAATTTCAGATTCGCAGATGATACTCTCGTTTACGCGACCTCTGATTTAGATGTCGTTTTGCTCTTAACATGTTTTCGAAATTTAAGTGCAGAATATTTTACTAAAACCATAATTATGGTGGTGGGCGGAGATCCCAATAATTGTCGAAATTTACTAAGCAAAAATAATGAAAGCTCATAAGCTAAAATACGTTGTCGAAAATAAATGTCTCGCAATGCCATATCCAAGTTATGCAAAGAATGGAAATACTGAAATATAGCGACTGCAACAAAAGTGTCGTTGGTGGTGCAAACTCTAGTTTTTTCAGTATTCTTTTATGTTGACGAGATGTGGGTTGTTGAATTAACATTGACGCTTTCGAGATATGGTGGTGACGACGTACGTTACGAATCTCCTAGACGTAACCATCAATGCTTCCATTCTAAACTATACCTTTTCAACTTCAAATTGGGACTAAACAACTTCAAAATGGGAATAAACAATTTCAAAATGAGAATAAACAATTTCAGTTTGAGAATAAACAACTTCAAACTGGGACTAATCAACCTCAAATTGGAAATAAACAATTTCAAATTGGGACTAATCAGTTTCAAATTGAGAAAAGCTGTGTGTCAACGGTGGTCTGTGGAAAATGACAATGACATGGTTGTGACAAGACAGAAGTAAGTATTGTTAGTTGTTGCTGGTGCTCATTAACCTAATAATATAAAAAATTCCTTACGTTTAGAAAGTTGATGCTGATTTTCGGGTTATACTATAATAATGGAGACCGGAAAGCTCTTGCAACTACATTGAATGTCAAGAAATCGACCGCCTATTGATGGGTGAAACGCCAACTATATAGAGGTAGAAGAGAAAAACGTAGAAGAAAGAGAAGAAGCAAATTACTATAGTTAAAGATCCGTGCCCGTTTATTCTCCAGGGTACACAGTCGGACACTTAAGTTTTTTTTGACGTATAGTACCCGGAGCGCCAGCGTGGCTCAGATGGTTAGAGCATCGGACTGCGGCGCGGAAGTCTGGAGTTCAAATCCCAGATCGATGCCTGGCGGGCGGCCTACCCAGTCGCTTTAAATAATTGGGAACCTGCGTTCGAAAGAACAAGGGGTAATAATGCGGCTGTCTAATGCGTGGTGCTCACCACATCACCACGTGTCATGAATTTGACACGCGACAGCCGGGTGTGAGAGCGAGGATACGGAAGCTCTAACCTTCCGCCTTGCAGGCCAAGCTCCTTCATGGGGTGTTAGTGCCTCACCATTATTATATAGTACCCGGAAGCCCGAGTAATTTAGAGAGACTAATTATTCAAGGTAAAATTAAAAGTACCCGATCTAGAGGATGCTCTCAGATACGTTGGTCAGATCAGATTAAAACTTTAGCTGGCACATCTTTAGCAACTGCTATCAGCTCAGCCGTAGGTAGAAACCAGTGAAGAGATGTTGACAACATTGTTATTATTATGTCCATTTGGTAACCACTCCTCTGCAT
Source organism: Agriotes lineatus (assembly GCA_940337035.1). Lineage (NCBI taxonomy): Eukaryota > Metazoa > Arthropoda > Insecta > Coleoptera > Elateridae > Agriotes > Agriotes lineatus. The sequence continues at coordinate 69,299,857 of OW679197.1, read as the reverse complement.
AGGGGATGGATTGGAGACCCTGAAGATCAAACATGTGTTACTGAAAAACCTTCTATACATTTAATCATATTTGCTCAAGATGTTCAAGAAAAAGTCTTCATTACAGAGTATTGAATTCGTATTATCTGTACAATGTGTACAAACAGAAATAATGCATACATTTAATCATATTTGCTCAAGATGTTCAAGAAAAAGTCTTCATTACAGAGTATTGAATTCGTATTATCTGTACAATGTGTACAAACAGAAATAATGCTATATTCGGGAAGCTTTTACCAGACGATAAAAAAAGCCAATAAAGTTGAGATGGTGAGCACTTATTATTAAAAAGCAAAAAGAAATGAGAAGATGAAAAAATATTACCTCCAAGTGTGAGACGTGGATCTCCAAATCTAGTCTATGCTCCCAAAATTGCTTAGCAACTTAGCATTTAAAAAATAGTTTTGGCTATTTAGACATATCTATTATTGTATAGTTACATCTTACATGTTGGTTTTATTAATAAATAGAATATGATTTGTATTAGTATAGTTTTAGCGGCATGTTTTTCAAATATTTGAATTTGCAGTTTCTTGGTGTTTAAAAAAACTAGCAAAACCCATGCAATAAGAACAAACGTGCTAAACAACTTTACAAACGCTATAACAAACTATTGCAGAGAGTCTTCTTCTTAGTATCCGTAACTTCTTTTTTATTGTTTATAATGCTTCTAGAAAAACGTAAAATTAAGAAAATATAAAGTCATGCCATGCCGTCATACTTCTTTTTATGTCACAGAATTTCCCACATGCAGGTTGTTTCAAAAATAAAAGCTTAAGAGGGCGTGTTCCTCTCATAAAAATAATTTTAAAAAAAATCTGGTGTGATACCCTCACACAACTTCTTTTTACAGTGATCTTATAATTAGTCAAAAATTTCATTTTTAATTTTTAAGCATTTGTCAAAAAATTTCAAAAATTACAAATTCTACAAAAACGGTACAAAATAGAGCGTTAGTTGAAGAGACAAATTTTCTCTAAAATTTTAAGCAAAATTCAAATATGTAATAATATACCACGTGCTCTATTTAAAATAGGAGTTAATAAAAAAAATTGAAAAAAAAACAAAAGAAACCCACTTTAGAAGTATTCAACTGGAAAATCACCTATCTCACGTCAATGCACATTAAAAATTTAATAAGAATGTAAAGTTTGAAAAAAATCGTTAGAGCCGTTTTTGAAAAAATCGAAAAAACTGAAAAATCACAAGAGTAAACACCTACTTCCGGTTATACGATTTTCTTCAAAAGCTTTCTGTCGCATCTAGATAGTACGCAAAACTTATATATGAAGTTTCAACCCCATACCTCTTTTCGTTTTTGAGATTTGGGATCAGGGGACTCTAAAACGTGAAGATCTATTGAAAACTCAATTTCGAATTTTTGGTGCGAATCCAATACTTCCTTTATCGTAAAAGGAAGTAAAAAGTACTGATAAACATGGGCCCGGAAACTTCGTTTTCTAGATACAGGGTGATAAAGTTTTCAAAAACGATCAGTTTCTTATTGTTAACTAAAAACCGCTTTGGCCGAATTTAATAACATTTTGACAGTTTGTTGATATCTTTAAAGGTATCTATTCTTGGACCTATTACAGTTGATCCAGTAATTCAAGGGGCGTGTCCACGGGGAATCTCGGTTATTTTTTTTCCCAAAAAATAATGCCCTGCAGATTTTGTAGGCCCATAAAATATCCCATAGAGTTATCTAGAAACTGTAAAAATTTCATTAAAATCGCCCAAAGCGTTTTTTCGATAACAATAAAAACGGATTATTTTGAAAACTTGAACACGCTGTATCTCGAAAACGAAGCGTTTCCAGACTCATGTTTATTGGAACTTTTTTTATTATTTTTATGAGAGGAATACGCGATCTTAAGGTTTACGCTTACTTTTGAAACACCCTGTATAACAATTTTTATTCGCAAAATATCATTTTAAAATTATTGACTTTTTTTAATAATTGTACGTTATGAGTGGCTAAATAGAAATAAAATAAGTGAAGGTCATAAAATATATTAAATGCTTTTATTTCCCGTTTTATTGTTGATTATATAATGATTATATAATCCGGCCGATATATAGATTTAGAGATATATTTTAACGAGCAATGAATTCAATCATACACAAATAAATGAAAGTATTAAAACTTCAAAATCTAGCAAAACGATATTTAAACAGTCGCAATATTTATTTGGTGAACCGAGCTCTGTAGACTAGTAGTTACCACGTCTGCTTAGTATTCGGGAGGTCGCGGGTTCGATTCCCGTGGGCGTTTGCTCTGATTCAGGTTTTTATGTGGTTCTCCTGAGTCAACCGACTAACTCCTCTGAGGTGAATGCCTTCTTTGGCCTCTCTTCCGTTCCCCACCCTTCTTTTCTCTCGCCCATTCTATAACTCCCGTTCTTGACTGAAGGGGGACGCAAGGTCACTATAGCACCTCCCCCCCCCCCCCAGTTGGGGAAATTGAAATTACCCTGAACCTTTAGTTTTACCTTTTTTATTTAGTGATGCGTTGAAAACGACGGAAAATAATCAAACATTAGAAGTGGAACAACAATTTAAGACATTTACTTAATACAAAGACGATCATTGAAGTTAGTAGAATAAATAACAGTACCCACTTAACCTTCCAGCACTGGCTGTCTCAGAGACACCGCTGATAGATTTTTATTTATTATTTTTGAAGGGTAAGGTGTAGGAAGTTTACCGCTTCAGTAGATTTCTATTTTTATACTAGAACTCGTGCCCAGCCTACGTCTGGCCCGGCCAGCGTAAAGAAACGGTTAACAATAAAAATGCTTGCTCAAGGCGGCAGCCAGCCTACGTCCGGCCCTGCCAGCGTTAACAATACAAATGCTTGCCGCGTCGCCACTTGTTCGCGTTCATGCTGCGTGTTGCTGCGCGCGCCTGCTTACGCCTGGACGGCCGGCATCGGCTCTTATAATATAAGATTTCCTTTCATTGTTCAAAATTTCGTTTGTTTGAATTTTATTTGGTAAAAAAGCCTGTGAGACACGGAGCCAGTGGTCGTGTCATTAATGTTGAACGTTGAATACTACGCATTATACAGTTGATTTAACTTAATGGCAAGTAAATTACTAGGTACATTTACATAGAAACCTTTGAGTTTTAGTAGCATATAGTCTCGCAATCTTATATTATAAGAGCCGATGCTGCCGGCCGTTCAGACCGTAAGCACAAGTGGCGCCGGCACACGCAGCATGAAGGGCCTGCATACTACTACCACACGCGCGCTTGCTATATCGGTTTCTATAAGCGCAGGTTTCTGTAAGCGTACATGCCGACCGTAAGCACGTGGCGCCGCCACCCGCAGCCAGACGTAGGCTGGCTACGCGCGTTCTGGTAATATATTATGATACTAGTGTATAAGTATGCCTTTAAAGCACGTGCGACGAGTTTAAAAGCACGACGCGCTAGTGCTTTAATGGCTCTTACACACGTGTATCATACGTTATTTTTCTATGATCGTAACAGAAATATAAAAACTTAGTTCGGTGACATTTTTCCTTCATATTGTGTTAGTAATTCTAGGTTATGTTGACCCTCAAACTTACGGCAAAGCGTGTTTTAATTTAGTATTAAAACACGCCTCCAATGGCAACGTGCGAATAAGACCTATTTCGGTCGCTAATATTAAGAGTGCTACAAACGTCGCTTTTGACACTAGAAACAGTGCAAATAGTGGTCATTTTGACACGATCGTAGAAAAAAACTTTTAAAATAAAATTCAATAAAATTACTATACAAAATAGTAATATCATTGTTAGTGCATACGCCAAAAAAACCATGAAGTTGCGTAAGCTAAAACACCTAAAGTTATAGAACTACTAGCTGAAACTAAAAATGATGTAATTTCTGAAAATTTACTAGAAATTCACAATATTTATGCAAACAATTGTTAAAATATGCACGTTTTTCATGTAATGAGTGGTAGGAACTTTTAAATATTAGTTGGAAAACTTAAATATTTATTTATTTAGTCAGTACTTAGTTTATAAGTTTATGTTTCTGTCTGGAAACAAAGAAAGATGTACTGAGTCTTAATTTTACATTAATGCATTGATTTGTTTCCCTTCATTAACCCTTAAGTGGGCGCGTGGGGGTTATGCTGACCCCCAGTGAAGTAAATTTGCTGATAACTTTGATTTTTTTTGCGTTAAATCAAGGAACCTTTCAGTACCTTCCTAAAACATCTTCAGCAACACATTTATTACAAAATAAAACGAATAAGGTCGTAAACTGTTGGATATTATTACTTCTGTTTTGCAGCTGGGCTGGCTTGACCCCCAAAATGTTTCCGCAGATTCTTAAATCTTACTTATTTTTCTTAATTTAGCTGATTTCAGCCAAAGTGTAGTATTAATAATCGATTAATACAAATAAAATTTTAGATTTTGCAACACCATATTTTATTTTGATTTCAAAAACTCATTACATGCTCAAAGGTAAAAATTACAATAAAAACTTTTAAGCCAATATATCTCTTTCTTATCAATCTTTTTCCGCTAGAATATACATAATTAGTAAGTATATACTTCCATATTACATAAATCGAAAGTTTAGAAGAAAAAAAAGTTCAAATTGATTTACTGACCCTATTTGATGAGTGGGGGTCAGCCTGGCCCCAACGCGCCTACTTATGCAATGAAATGACACGCGCCTACTAACGGGTTAAGTACGATATAAAGCTCCCCATAGGACCATAACATATTTTCATATAGTAGTCTTTTCGGTGCAATAAAGTAATAGTTATTTACGTTGCAAGCTTAGTAAATTAGTCTTTATGGGCGAGCCGGATAATTTGCAGGGAGAGCGACGTAAGAGCGAGCCCTGTAATCCGGTGATCCCCAATAAAGGCTAATTGCAAGCGAACCGCGTACAACGTTTTATTTCCTCTTGGGGAACATCCTAAAAATTAATATTAGTGATAAATGAAGGATGTGATTATTAGACAACAAGGTGCTTGTAAAGTCGCGATGGCAGTATTTCACAGGCACCTGGCCTGTAAAGACTCTTTTACCGGTCAGTTCAGATGACAGTAACACTTTACAGGCACCTGGCCTGTAAAGACTCATTTACCGAGTCAGTTCAGACGACAGTAATGACCGGTTAACAAGTCAAGAAGAAATAAACAATTGTACAAATCCTCAGAAAAGTAAGTATAATAGTAAAACATATGAAAAACAGTAAGTGTCTTTCAGGCATAGCACCAGTGGTTATGTTCCTCGAGAGGACGCCAGTACTGGAGGGTTTAATATTAGAAAAAATAATAGGCGTAACTAACATTTAAAAAACTAAAATCAAAATTAAATAGCAATTAGATACAGAATTTCTAACTAGCATGAGTAAAATATTCTGATTTTCCAACTTCAAATTCTTCTAGATTTAAAAAAAATCTATTACTTAAACTAGTTACCTGCGATTAAGGGATCCTGCGTCATCTGGATAACACTCTATATAGTTAACAAAACACCAAGAATATTCTTAACAGTTTTATTTACAACATCGACCAATTTGTGATTCCTAAATAAATGACCCTGTCCAAAGTACAGTTACAATAAACAATGGTGCAATTTTATTCAGCGGATCCGAGAGTTATAGAGATCTAAACTTTCCTAACGAAAATGCTCGAAATATCACATAGTCGAACAAAAATAACTGTTTAGGTTACTCGATTATTTTAGGTATAAATGATAACAGTTGGCATTAACTAAAAAATTGACAGATTTTCGATGATGCAGTACATCTAGTAAAAGTGAAACTATCCCCACAACCGGAAACACGTTATTTCGTCACTTACAGCGTCGATTTTTTACCAAGGAATTCATTAGGTTTCACTACTTTTTAATTTGGCATTGTATTTCACGAGCGTGAAATTCTTTAAGCGTTATTTAAGACCGATCCGCTTTGAAAGTATGTAAATTTAAAACACTGCATGTCAAGATTTTATGAAAAGTGTAAGTAATTAAGTATGAATGTGTCATTAGGAAATTCTTTCATTACAAACCGCACTCATGTATAATAATTAAGCAGGTTGCAAGAGCAGCTATTAAGTTTATACTACGTTAGGTTAGTTTATAATTAAATTCGATGAATATGTACAATTGCCTCCTTCAGGTAAAATATTGTTTAGGATTATATTTTCTTTTTAAACAGTTTTTTTAAATTACAGTTAGAGTTTAATAACTAGCTGGTAAACACATACACAGTGCATTTTAATGTCGATGGTTTATGTTGTATGTTAATGAGAAACACTGTAACCTTGCTATAACTTCTTTACACAAACACATTTGAACCGATAAGCCAGTATCAGCGGAAATTTTAAATCTTAACTTAAATCTAACATTATGTATATGAGAAATACAACTATGATTCGATTCTTTTCATTTGTTTGCTTTTATTTTTTAAATAGTAACATATTTGATATACAGAATCAAAATAATCTGTCACAAGTAACTTTCTCTGTTTACTACCGTAAGTTGATCTTAACAGCTAGTAACTAATTTTTTTAAATGGAATTGTTTAATGATGTGTTTAAAGATTTGCAGTAATGGTCGCAAGGCAAGGTCATTTACATATACCCCAGTAACTGCATGTGGGGATTCTGAGCAGGCTTTCCAGGTGCATTTTTTAATGATTTAAGCATTTAAGGCACAGTTGAGAAGAAGAAAAACTACCAAACCGAAAAAAAAATTTGACCGTTCATCATTCTTCATTCAAGGGAATTAAAGTTGCTGAAGATAACATAACCGATCCTTCCAATACAGCAAAAAGCCACGAATGCTAACATTTAGAAACACATCTTAAAGTGTTTTGATAAATTTACCGTAAGTAATAGCACATTTCATTCCAAAAGCCAAAATTGTAAAAATTATTGTAGAAATGTTCTCTCTAATTTATTATCATTTACTAACGGTTATATTATATTAAATGTAGTTCCATGTTAGTTGCTGAAATATTTTAAATTTTGAAGCATGGGAAAAAAATATCAATAAGAAAACAGTTTCAGGGATGCTTTCGGACCATATATTTAAGAAAAATTTAGAAATAACAATTTTAGAAATTTTATTCTGAAAGTGAACATTTGACTTTAGACGATCTGTTAAATATGCAAACATTAATTGAAATTGAAGTATGGGCGAATTACATTATATAAAGTTTTAAAATTAGTTGGATAGAAATTAAACAAGTAATCACCAGAGTCTTATTAAGTGGGCGAAATAAATTTTCCGAAGAAAAGTAAACTTGGAAAATTATATCAAAATCTAAATTCCAGCAACGAAAGGAATTTTGTATTCATTGAAGAAAAGTGGATCTACCAGGGAGTCAGTCTAATGTGCTTATAGGTAGGTGATACATTTAACTGGAAGACAAACGATTCACAACTTTATAGGCGGAATGTTCTTCAAAATTTTTACGAAGATGTGAATTAATTTTAGACAAAAACAAAAACGACAGAGACTACCAGAAAAAATTAATAAGGATATATTTAGAAAATGGGTAGAAGATCAGTTACCTTCTTCTGTGTTGGATGGGAAATGTGTAGTGATTATGGATAACGCCCCATATACTCAATGACAGTCAATATATTATAGCATGAGGAAAAAATTTCCCGAGGGCTAAAATCTTGATTATTCACGTGGTACATACAACATTTTATTGTACTTTGTTCCTGGAAATGGAAAAAATCAAGGATTCAGTATTTTGGGCATTGGCTATTACGTCGTCGTTTTGCGATATGAACTTTTGGTGTGCTATTATTTTTATGTGGACGATTGGTGTTGCTATATTATTTATTTACTTTGATGTCACAATATAGTTATTATACCACCGAAAACAGTGCTACAATGGAGTCCATTATAGCATTGTTATTTTCATATGGAAAACGTTGAAACACCTTCTTTCAGACAACTGACAGATTGTCACATTTATGAAATATCAACATTTTTGCAAGATGCAAGTTTTTGCTTATTTTTTTTATGCAAAATAGATAAATAGTATATTATACTCGTTTAATAAGAGGCATTGTAGTACTCGTTCCATTGGAGCACTCCTCGCTACGCTCGTCGTGCCCCAAATTCACTCGTGCTGCAATAGGACCTCTTATTAAACTAGTATAGTAATACATTATTGTTGTACTGATTATCAACTGTATATGCTCTCGCTAGTAGTAGAAGAAAAGCCACTATTGCCTTGGGTAAAGAAAATTTATTTCTCGGATTAATAACAAGAAAAATAATGGTACCTACGTTCTACAGCCACTACTGAAAATACAAGCTTATATGGTTTCAAAATAAAATAATGACATTAAGTTATTTTGAAATAATTGAGTTTGTATTATATTATGCAGTGTTAATGAAGTGCTGTTGCTTGGTCATCTTTTAACCGTAGTTACTTATTACAAACATTCTGTAACAATCATTTAATTTATTTTATCTACTACAGTGTGTAAAATAGCATTTTAGTTGGCAGTTTTAAGTTTGTAAAACGACTGTTTAATAACATGTTTTCATTAGTTTACGTCGTTAATAGCAACGTGCTTAAAAAATTTCATTAGACACGTAGTTAGTAGCAACGTGTTTTAAAATTTTTAAAACAATCAAAATTAGGACCGGTTGCTAGTAATTCTAATTTACATGTAAAATATTTTTTATATTTACCGTATTTTTTAGATTCTATAGTAGATAAAATAGTTTACGATACACATGCGTAAATCATCTTTAGTCACTCGCCGGGCTTAAAACGCTCGCTCACTCGCGTTTTAACTCTACCCCACGCGTGCCTAAAGAGTAGCTTTACGCACTTGTATCGTAAATTACTATTTGTGTAAAGAATAATATAAATATTCATCAATAATGCTACTGTATTTACTCTGTGGAATAAATATTTATTGTTACTTAAGCCGTATTCTATAACTGATTTTTGATAAATTATGAAAGATCAATGTCTATCTTGCCATAGTAACTTTGTGCAACTCAATATTTTGAGCACTGTCTTTTTATCATGGAAACAAGTTCATATGTAATTTATATTTATAACAATGTTAAATGACTACAATTAACTAATTCAAGATAATAACATGAAGGTCCTTATCACCCATTTGAAAACATTTTGTATGAAAAATGAAGAGTACTTTTATAATTTGTTAGTCACTAATCACTTTCCGTAGCAGATGATAGGTAGACATTTTGAGATAATCGTTGCTGTAGCCTGGTGTGTAGTTTGCTATGTCCTAGTTTGTAGAAAGTTGCGCCTCGGCAATTACAGTGAACAAGTGCTTTTGGTTACTAAAAAGAACTAGGTGCAACTTATGCCGTTTTCCTCCTGAATTCAAATCTGCTTTCAGATTTTCTACTGCCTATAGTTCTTGAAATATGTGCATTTAAAGTTTCACTGTATAAATTATTTATTGCACTCCCTTGGGATCGTGGGATGCAGTTAATTACTTTCAATCTAATTATCTCATAATAACGAAATAATTGCATTCCAAATACGTTAACCTGTTATTAGAAAATATGCCATATTATAAATGTTGGAATATATTTTCATTTTTTCCAAATTTAGGGCATTTATGTGGTAACCCCTTCAGAGCTGTGTGCTGTTGTTTTGGGAAGTGCATTATCACTGGTTAAAAAAGAAACTTTCTTGTGTTTTGAGTGTAAATCTGTAAAAACATTAATCATGGTCTGTAAATGTGCGGAAGGTCAGTATAGTTTCTGTTATGTTTATGAAAAGTTTACTGCTAAACACCAAAACAACATGTTTTGCTCCTATAATAAAAAATGCTTATCATTTATAGTTTGAATGTAGAGTTGAAGATCACCACATATTTCTTGTTCTTCTTGTGCAAGTCGCCTGCGACAGTGGATACAAGGCTACCGCTCAAGTATGCCCTTCGCAGCAGCTACGATATGGAGAGAGAAAAAAAGATCTTTAATCAATTGTTACTTCTGCATAACAAGGATATCAGGTTTTTCTCCAAAAACTAAAAATTGTCGATATGATAATGTATCATCGGTGGCAAGACCCGTTGTCCATTGCGCTGATCTTAGCGTTCCCCTGCCACTAGAAACTTTAGACCAGTGGTTCCCAAACTTATTTGGCTTACCGCCCCCTTTTCAGTAAAAAAATTACTCAGCGCCCCCTGGAAATGTACAGTCTTTAAGACAACAAACAGAAAGATATTGTAGAGGTAGCTTCTTGAGACTGATAATTACCTATAAGAGTATTTCTAGGTAGGAAATTATTTTGAAAGAATAAATTAATTAGCAATTAAAAAGTACAAGGGCGGATTTATACATTAAAAGTACAACATAAATATTTAAGAATTGGTTAATGAATGATAAATTAGATAAAGTTACTGTTAAATTGTGAATAGTTTATTAAAAAGGTTCGAGCATATAAGTTGATTTAGTTGGGATAGTTGTTTGATAACATCAGAGCTTAGATTTTAATTTGTATTAACTGACAATCGGAATAACTAAACTGAAAGCCAAACTCAAATAATTACCTGAAAAAGTAGATTATGAAATGTTATAATAAAATATATCATATAGAAATTTGGTATAAATTATTATTATTGCTAGAGAAAATGATGTTTTTAAAATAACCAATAACCAATTCTTTTCTGTATTTGTAACCTGTATTTTGAGTAAAAACAAATGTGAATAATAAAAGCCCTTTATTATAATGGTATTTACCTTCTGGATGGTGTATTAAAGAATGTGATATAGTAAAATTAAAGAAACGGAATGAATTTTAATAATCAGACTGAATAAATAAAGTAACAAATAGCATCAAGAAGAATAAAAACAGTTAATAATGGTAAATAGTCTTTATGGGATAAATAAATCTGTAACCTGCATTTTGTGTGTTTATTTGGAAAATAATGTTACACTATGTTACACAACAGATCAAATATGTACCAACGGTTTTTCTAAATTTTCATATCTTCTCTTCCTTCTTTAAGCTTTCACCGCCCCCTTATTTTTATTCACCGCTCCCCAAATGCACCCGAGGCTACTATCGCCCCCCTGGATCGTTCCAGCGCTCCCCAAGGGGCGGTGTCACCCACTTTGGGAATCACTGCTTTAGACGAACCGGATGACGAAATTGTTCCTGGCAGTGATCTTGAGTTTATTTCTTCAGATCCCACTGACCAAATTTGATCGCACAGGCACAACTAAACGATTTAGTTCGTGATTTGAACTTAAGTAAAAGCAAAGCGGAGATACTTGGCTCCAGATTGAAAGGTTGAAATTTATTAGCTATTGCGATGATGTAGACGGTTTGACGCAGTCCGTTGCCTATAAACACAAACCAGAGGAAGGGCGACTCTCCAGTGATACATCGGAATTAAATTTGAAGGCAGTTTCATTCCAGAATGGCACTGCAGCATCTTCAGTTCTCATTGGATACTCAGTTCAGCCCAAGGAATCATATGGAGGTATGAAATGCCTTTCAACGAGCATAGACATTAATTATATGAAATGAATATATGTGGAGATCTAAAAGTTATAGTTCTTTTATTAGAAATGCAGCTGGAATTTATGCAATACCGGTGCTTTTTGTGTGAATGGGAAAGCCATGCTAGATCCCAGCATTATATTGTAAAAGACTGGCCAAGTAAACAACTAGTTTTAGAAGAAAAAATAGTCTATATAAAGTTTTGTGAACAGGGAAAAAATCTATTTGCCTCTTTTGCACAAAAAATTAGAACTTATAAAGAATTTTGGAAAACGTATGGACCGTAGCGGAAAGGCTTTTCAATACATAAAAGACACATTTCCGAAAATCAGTAAAGTAAAACTTAAAAAGGGCATATTTGAGGGTCCCAAATTCGCCATTAATGAATAATAGCGGATTCGATGCGGTTCTACAAGGAAAAGAAAAGATAGCGTGGAATTGTTTTAATTCTGTCGTAACTCGTAACCGACTTCCTGGGCACCAAAAAGTCAGAGAATTAAAAAAAATTGGTTGATGACATGTTGGCAGCTTGCTGTAAAATGAGATGTACTATGTTACTAAAGATGCATTATTTGCATCGCATTTGAATTTTTGGATTATTAGGTAGGATGTACCGCTCCCATGGATGAAGAGTGCACGGCCTGGGCTAGCTCATTAACTTTCGGTAGAATATGGCGTGGTGTAAGGACTAGGCAAAAAATGCTTCGGGCTTTAAATTGAACAGTAGACTTATGCAAATTTGGGCGCCTTTGTCGTTACTCACAAATAAAAAACAAATCTAGCTAATTAGTAACACACCTTCTACTTTTAGTGCTTCGCTAATTACCTATATAAATTGTACAGGTAAAGAGGTTGCGGAAAGAACACAAAATATTATCACCAGTAGGGGCATTTTATCAAACCCAAATAATCGCAGTAACACATAAATTATATACATAAGCCATAAAGGCTAAAGTGACAGCAACTTAGATTTGTAGGACAATTGCCTAACAAATAAATAAACCATAAATAGGAATCAACTTCCAAGTATTTTAGTCACAAAATATGCCAATTAATAGATCGGGTTAGAACCCAGGACCTCCACTGATATCGCACTTGACATATGGGACTCAATTCCAAAGGACGCGGCGAAAGTGAATTTTGGGTACATACGTATTTCAGCAATTTTGAAATGGTTAACCACTCGCTCTTTAGCGTTATCAACTGATTGAATAAAAGTAGTAATTAAACACGCTTCAAATTGATTTTCTAATGCCTTGGCAAGAATTGATTATATCTGCAGCAACTACCTTTGTCGATAAAACGCTGAGAAATGCCTGTACTTACATCTATAATTCGATGTTGTGTCCAGCGGTCGTGAGGTTAAAGATCCTGGTATGTTGCATCTTGACAAATAGAACTTCTAAGCAGGATTCGACTGCTTACTTCATAGAATCCAGAGACGCCACTATCAAAGAAAGCAGTTAACTGAGGCAAAAAGGCGGCCTAGGCATTCTAAAATTTCTAGCTAGCTTGTACGTAGAAGCGAAAAATGGAAGGCCTTGTTATTATTTGAGGAACTATAGAATAACTTTAAGGAAGCCACATGGGAACCGGCCTAAATATCGAAATTAGTATGCAAAATTTAACTAAAGGAGGCATTCTTACCAAAACTATTTATGGCTGTGAAGAAAAACAACGCCGAGGGCGGTTTTCGTTTGTTTAAACAGAGCGGTCTTGGCCTGCTCCTAGAATGTCAGATCCGCGAAGGCGCTTCGTGAAAAAACAATAATCGAAGAACTCAACTGTTTGCTAGCTCGCCTACTTAGAAAAAAACAACCGAGCGTGCTTCGACCAGAAAAGCCTTGCAGGTGCCTTATCTCTAACGTCAGACGCTTTACGCGATAAACCTGAATTCCTTTGCTACATTATTTAAATATAAGGTGGTTCGAAAGAAGATGCTAATTGCTAGAACGCGATATTGAAAGAGGGAGTTACATGGAGAGCAACACTTTCCATCATAATTTAGCCAGCATTGCTCGAGTTAAGTGGGAAACTTGTGGATGGGCATTATCATGAAGAAGAATATCAATAGTTCGCTTCGTTCACTTCGCATAGTCTCTAAGGTTCTTAAAAATAGTTGACTGTAATACTCTACATGTATAGTCTGGCTGCCAAGTAAGAAATCTACTAAAGTTGAACGGTGAATGGCTCAGAATCTTATTGATAATTTGAGTTTTGAAACATACAAACTCAAATTAAAAAATCTGGTGTGATACACTCACACAACTTCCTTTTACAGTCTTCTTATAATTAGTCAAAAATTTCGTTTTTAATTTTTAAAAATTTGTCAAAAATTTTCAAAAATTACAAATTCTACAAAAACGGTACAAAATAGAGCGTTAGTTGAACAGACAAATTTTCTCTAGAATTTTAAGGTGAATTCGAAAATGTAATAATATACCGGGTGTTTTATTTAAAATAGGAGTTAATCAAAAAATAGAAAAAAACAAAAGAAACCCACTTTAGAAGTATTCAACTGGAAAATCACCTATCTCACACCAATACACATTAAAAATGTAATAAAAATGTAAAGTTTAAAAAAAAATCGTTAGAGCCGTTTTTGAAAAAATCGAAAAAACTGAAAAATCACAAGAGTAAACACCTACTTCCGGTTATGCGATTTTCTTCAAAAGGACTCAACTGTTTGTTAGCGCGCCTACTTAGGAAAAACCAACAGAGTGTGCTTCGACCAGAAAAGCCTTGCAGGTGCTTTATCTCTAACGTCAGACGCTTTACGCGATAAACCTGAATTCCTTTGCTACATTATTTAAATATAAGGTGGTTCGAAAGAAGATGCTAATTGCTAGAACTCGATATGGAAAGAGGGCGTTACATGGAGAGCAACACTTTCCATCATAATTTAGTCAGCATTGCTCGAGTTAAGTGGGCAACTTGTGGATGGGCATTAAAATGAAGAAGAATATCAATAGTTCGCCTCGTTCACTTCGCATAGCCTCTAAGGTTCTTAAAAATAGTTGACTGTAATACTCTACATGTATAGTCTAGCTGCCAACTAAGAAATCTACTAAAGTTGAACGGTGAATGTTTCAGAAGCTTATTGATAATTTGAGTTTTGAAACATAGAAACCCAAATTAAAAAAGCAGAAATGTCTTACACGCAAAGTTGAAGTTAAGTAAAATTAAATGACAAAAGCGTGGGTCAGATTATCATATATTTAACACAAATGTTTTTGTATTTATAACATTAATTGCGTAACCTTAATTCAGTTTGTTGTTTATTTTAATATTAGATAAAATAAATATTTATAAATTCACAGGTAACAATTAACAGCAATGCCTTCTTCTTTAACAAAATAACTTGTCGTGTCCATATTTTCAACGACTATGTGTATAATTTTGGTGTTGTCGCATTATATGTTGCAATGCATTTTTACTCCCTTTTGCAATAAAGGAAATATTGAATTCACCGCAAAAATTCGAAATTAAATTTTCAACAGACCTTCACACAGAATATCTCAAAAATGAACAGAAGTATGACACTGAAACTTCATATACAAGTTTTGTGTACTATCTATGCGCGACAGAAAACTTTTGAAGAAAATCGCATAACCGGAAATATGGTGTTTACTCTTGTGATTTTTCAGCTTTTTTGGATTTTCTAAAAAAACGGCTCTAACGATTTTTTCAAATGTTACATTTTTATTACATTTTTAACGTGTATTGGTGTGAGATAGATGATTTTCAGTTGAATACCTCTAAAATGTGTTTCTACAGGGCATATTAAAGAACTAATGAAATTGAAAATCTGAAACTTTGGTCATAGATTTTATGTGTTAGAGCGACTACAACTAGAATATTTTGTCTGTGATATCACTTCCGGTTATACCAAAAGTCGCTATCAACTTTTTGAATTTTTTTTACAAATGCTTAAAAATTGAAAAACAGATTTTTGACTAATTATAATATCACTGTAAAAGGAAGTTGTGTGAGTACATTACACCAGATTTTTAGTACAAGTTACATCAGGTCTCGTATGGTCCTGTTGATTATATCATGTGTTTAAAAAAACACTCATTCATAGCATGCCATGATTAAATTGAAGTCTGCCATAACTTACTACAATCTCTTTGAAGCAAATGAACTACCGTAAGTCAAGTAGAACTAAATTACATTTTGATCTTGAACTATTTTCCTAAAAATATACAAAACACTTAATAAAAACAATTTTTATTGCCTGTTATGACTAATACACTCGTTCTTGTTGTGTAAGTGCCATCTATTTTCCTTTTTTACTTGATATAGTTAAACTTAATGCAGTGTAAACTTTTTCCTGTCACAGTGACAGATGTTTTCATAAACAAAATGCAATTTGACATTCACCTACAGACTTAAGTAAAGACATGACTAGATATTTTATCTTTCTTTCCAAGGCTTGCCCCAACTGGGTTTTTCTTTTTTTTTTTTTTTTTTGGAACACATGATATTATTTCTATTATATTATATCCTTTCTGTATATACTTTCGTATTTTTGCTGTTAAATTAAATTAAATAAAGCCAAAGCAGCCGTGAAATTCACAGATAATACCGAACAATCGTCAACGTCAGACGAAACAAATTTTTATAGGTGTTGTTTATTAGTTAAACGAAATGTATATTCATATACTTTCTATTCTTTTTGTTGAACATGTGTTTTTTTAGAAAATAGTACTTTCGTTCGCGAGTGTTGAAGGTATTTTCAAATGTATCAAGGACGTCAAGTCTTCTAATACAACTACCGATTATTTCATTTCGTTCGCCTAAGAAATAGTACTTTTTGAATTAGTTTCTGTTGAGGTTGACCATTGTTCGCTTTTTCTGTCAATTTCACAGCCACTTTGGTTTTATTTAACCAGCGAAATACGGAAGTGAAAATACCTAATCGAATATATCTCATCGCCATAATATCAAAGTATATCGATAGTATAAATCTGTAATTGATTCAAATTATTAAAATAAACCATGCTTACTGGATAATCTAATAGAAATAATATAATCGGAGGTGATATAATAAGTAGTATGCTTATTATCGATGACTTTTTGATGAATATTATGAGTTATAATCCCAAAGCTAAAAATACATTCCACTGCGTAGGTACTCATATAACTCGCATAAGTATTTTTAACATTAGTTTTAGAAGCTTACCTTTAGCTGAAAGGGTTAAAATAAAAAAAACTTAGATTTAATTTCAACTTGAAAATAAAGTTGGAACTTACTTTACAAGATATTTTATGTAGATATTTAAAAAAAAACAAATGGATCTGTGGATGTAATGCATGCTCTGTTTTTTCCATTATTAAATAAATTACGGAAGTTTTTAACAGACACATTTCGTGTTGTGTTTGAATAATTTTTGTTCTGTGCATATGATATCCTTTTGGATTAATAAAACTAAAAATTATTCGCCCCATGTAGATGAATCATTAATTATTATTTTAATGCTTAGTAATTGTTAAAATTAAAAGCCTCCAAAATATAATTATCACGGGTCGCCAGTGATATGAACCTATTTGTTCACTTTGACATTAGGTAATAAAAGAATATATTAATAACTGTTTAGTTTCTGCGCAACTTTAGTATTATTTTTAGTTTATTTCGCTGTACTAACTTATTATTACATCCAAACTCACTTCACCAAAACGTTTTGAATAATAGTACAAGAGGTCAAAATATTGCCGACAATGTTTGCTCTTCTGATTCTTTCGTTTTTGTTGCTTTAGAAAATAACAACTGGTGCAAGCACTCGTTATTTTTGTCGCTACAGAAACTCATACCTGAATCGCAAAAATTATTGTCGGCAATATTTTGACCTCTTGTCCTATTATTACTGAAAATATTAATGAGATTGTTCCTGCCATATAAATAATTACAAGCATCTCCTTTAATTATTTCAGAAATATTGGAACTTAATTGGTTAACTGTAAACAAATATGATTAAATTATTTAATAGATTACGAGCAACAAGTTGGAACAACGTTATGTTATATAAGTAATATAAATATAAATTAGTGCAAGCAACAAAAAATAAATGTAATTTAATAGTCTTATGAAGATTTTTAAATTCTTATCTTTATTTAATGTCAACGTAAATATTTAATTTGCAGCGCCCGGCATAAAGATATATTGTGCAAAAGCTGTTATGAAAAAATATAAACCTGTTATTGTTACATTTTATTATCTCAAAGTATTCTGAGTTTATGTACTTCTTTGCAACGCATAAAAATCATAAATAGTTATGTATAGTAAAAGTGAATAAAGAGGCACTTTATCCATAAGGAGAGAAGTTTACCTCACTCTTTATTCACGTGTGGCATATAATTTTTTTTTTCCAATACTTTCATCTAAGTAGATAAATAAGTTTTACAATTTAATATATAATATTTTCTACGATCGTGTCAAAATAACAACTTTTTACACAGTTTCTAGTGTCAAAAGTGACGTTTGTAGCGCTTTCAATATTAGGGCCCGAATTACGTCGTTTTTGCACGTTGCTATTGGTGGCGTGTTTTAATAATATTTTAAAATACGCTTTGCCGTATATTTGGATGTCAACATAACCTAGAATATCTAACACAATGTGATGGAAAAAGTGTCATTAAACTAAGTTTTTATATTTTTGTTACGATCGTAGAAAAAATACCGTATGATACACGTGTATAAGTGCCATTAAAGCACTAGCGAAGTTAAAAGCACTCCGATTTGCGTAGTGCTGTTAAACTCGTAGCACGTGATTTAAACGCGTACTTATACGCTAGTATCATAATATACTATTGAGGAAATAATTGTATTTCCTGTTGTCTACTAGCAAATAAAGTAACTTTTGATGCATCTTCATCGTTATATTGTTACTTTACCATGGATATTTTCGTTGATAAAATACTGCTTTACGAGTAGGTATTGAAAATTGTTATGTATGGTACAAGTGAATAAAGGAACTTTTTATCTATAAGGGGAAAAGCTTGGCTTACGAGGCAAAGCCGAGTGAGATAATTTCCCCGAATGGATAAAATACTTTTTTCTTCAAACGGCAGTAAAATATGGCATTGTACTGCTGGATTGATGATGCTAAACTGTCACTTTATTGCCAAGCGGCAGATAATATTATCTGCCGCTGACGAGCGGCAGATAAGGTTATTATCTGCCGCTGACGACTTTATCTGTCGCTCGTCAGCGGCAGATAAAGTTATTATCTGCCGCTGACAACTTTAGCTGCCGCTCGTCAGTGGCAGATAACATTATCTGCCGCTGACGAGATCAAGTAATTTTCTTCGAATTTTGTTCACAAAGTTGTAAATAATTTGTTATAAAAACGTTTGAAGAAAAAATACTATATGTTATTTAGTCCAGTAACCTTGTCGCCTGAGGGTACGGGGTACTTTGCGTATAATCCGGTAGTTCTGATTTTTTGCAGACTTGTTTATGATGTTGGCCCAATGAATAATCCAAGTTTGTGACCTCGAGCGCCGAACGCAACTTTGTCAAAAATCGAAAAAACCGCGAAAATGTCGGCTTTTATTCAGATTTTGGCGATTATAACCCTAAATCACTAGTTTTTGATGGTACCTTCGCAGACCGTTTTTAAACTAGACTAAATTTGCTACAATATGAGACTAGAATTGTCTCTGTAGACCCAATAGTTTCCGAGATAAAGCCTTTCAAAGTTTATAATTTTTTTGAACTATACTAATATTTTAGACGTGACTCGAACAACTCTGGCGAGATGTAGTTCCAATTACCTCCGACGGAGTGTGCTAGTGTTGCTCGTGTAAAGTCACGAATGCGACCCACCTGTAGCACGTTTATAACCTACCCTAAGCTTTTTTTTCATTTCAGTTTTTGTCTGGCCTGCTGCCCATGACGTGAGTGCCGTTTGAACTCAAAATCTACAGAATGTCGGATCCCAGTCTCAGCATGGATTTGTGTTTTATATGTAAAGAGACTGGTGAAGTGCGGTTAGTGAAGGAAGGAGGTGTAAAAACCCTTATTGCGTCGAGCATTTCCCTTAAAACCCGAGAAAATGAGCGTTTATTGAAGGGTGTGAATGAGATATATGTGCACAGTGTTTGTCAGATAAAATACAACAATCCGAAGTTGATCAAAGCAGCTGTTTGCAGTGGAAAATCAAACATTACGCCTGAGCAGTTCAATTCCAGAGAACACTGTTGTCTCTGTGGGGACAAAATAACTGAAGAGTTCCTTGTGGCAGAAAGGAAGAAGAAGCCAGAAAAAAGGAACAATGTCATTATTGCGGAAAAGATGTCTCTCAATGCAACAATCTTGAAAGCAGCTGAGAAACGTGGTGATGAATGGGCTCTTAAAATAAAAGAGCGTATATCTGAGAACACAGATTTGATAGCCCTTGATGCCAGATATCATCGGTTTTGCCAAACAAAGCTCTACCAGACACCACCAACAGGAAAGTCTAGGGGAAATCGTCAGCATCCCACAGTTGATGAGGCCATGGAAGGGATTTATTCATTTCTGGAAGAGAACGCTGAGGAGTGTCAGTTCTCTCTAGATGAACTCATGGACTAGATAGAAGGAGAACGACTTCAACCACGAACAGTCAAATATCGCTTGTTTGAAAAGTATGGAGAGGACATTTTGATCGTTCAGAAATCGTTCAAACACACGACTATTTGTTTTAAAGACACAGGTCACAAAATCCTCACCAGTACATGGTATGGCAGTAGAAGCTCAGATCCTGAAGCAGAAAGACTACGCGTGGCGAAGGCAGCTGCTGAAGTCATACGAGAGGATATACGGTCGCAAGTGTACGACACAACACAATTCACACCATCCGACGACTTCTTCCAGAATGTAAATTCAGTTATCCCTGATTGTTTGAAACTGTTGCTCGAAACAGTAATTTTAAAAGACAAACGAAGCTGCTTGGGTCCCTATAGAAAGAAGTGCGTTGCTCTTGCACATTCAATAATATCGGCAGTCAGGCCTCGCTCGTTCATCTCTTCATTACTGCATGGGATTGGTGTATTCTTGTATCACAAGTTCGGGTCAAAACATCTGGTTGAGTTATTGTCAACGCTTGAATTCTCAGTACAAGGATACTATGCTTTTGGAAACCTCGGCCATCATGCGACCAGACCAACTCATGTTGAAGGACCCTTCAATGTCGTTTGTGCAATTTTCTTTAGATAACGCCGACTTTAATGTCAACACTTGAGGTGGGACGGGTACTTTTCACGGAATGGGAGGTATGATGATTGTGACTCCCCATGATTCCTCATGTCCCGAGAATAAAATAGCCCGTCTGACTTTGAAAGGCTTTATCTCGGAAACTATTGGGTCTACAGAGACCATTCTAGTCTCATAATGTAGCAAATTTAATCTACTTTGAAAAAGTCCTGCGAAGGTACTATCAAAAACTAGTCCTCAGTGTTATAAACGCCAAAATCTGAAGAAAAGCCGAAATTTTCGCGGTTTTTTCGATTTTTGACAAAGTTGCGTTCGGCGCTCGAGGTCACAAACTTGGATTATTCATTGGGCCAACATCATAAACAAGTCTGCAAAAAATCAGAACTACCGGATTTGACGCAAGCTCTGATGTATAAAGTTACTGGACTAATTCGGAGCAAAAGTATCTTTATGTGGCTCGGCTGTACTTATCTGCCTCGCAAGCTCGGCAGATAACCCGTCCAGCCTCCAGATTTTCAGGTTAAATTTTGCGTCAGTCTGTGTCAAATAACAAACAAAACCTTACCTACTAACCTCGAATTTGACAATACACTTCAGTACTGTCAAACGTACAACACGAATCATCGGCGACTCTCGGTACTGTCCAATTTGTCACTATGACTTTTCACAACTGTTAATACAAAATTTATGTTTTTTTAGATATGTGTTTATTGAGTTGTTGGATAAAATTTTGTATGGCACACTTATACCATAAATAACTATGATATTCCACACCAGAATAAAGAGGTGTTATCCATTCGGGGAAATTATCTCACTTGACTTTGCTTCATGAGCTTACGTTTTCCCTTCTGGATAAAATGCCTCTTTATTCACTTGTAACGTATATAACCATTTTTAGCAAAAAACAATTGCAGCTTACAAGTAATAGCATATTACATAACAAGTCGCGACAGTGACATATATTGTGCGAGTCTATTTGAGAAACGAGACGAAGGGTAGCGAAGCCGAGTGACTTAAAATGGGAGCCTACAGTTACACTTACGAGAGAGTTATGTACGCTATTTTTCCCACAACCACAAAAACACATTTTTGCAATTTACTGAATGGCAGTTATATTCTGACAACTGACGATGTCAGTGGATTGTCAATAGTTTTTACGTTAAAATGACAAGTTGTTTGTAGTTTTTAGGTTAAAATACCATATTTAGCCCACTACATAGTTGTGAATTGGGCATTATTTTTATAACAAACTCGTTCGTTATGCTAACGGACAGGTGAAAGATATAATTTTTCGTAGCTACTGGACTGTATGGGAACTGCCACTTTGGTATGTGGGCACGAAAAAAAGAGTAATTTCTAGACCCAGGCATTGAAGTTTAGCTTTTTATCACGAATGTGGATTTAGTTGCCGAGGCAAATAAGCCACATGAGGAATAAAAAAGAGCTTCAGTGTCGTGGGTTTTTTTAAATCGAGTAATCGTGAAGTGACGACATTTTAACCACTTGTAGGCTATATTGATATCGGTTGAAGTTTATCTGTCGCCCCATCACCTACAAAAAATCTTATGGATTATTTCACTGCAGATTTTTTGTATCAAGAGATAAAAAAAAACTGTTCCTCAGCGGGCGGTGGAAATTCAACGTATGAATAATATGTTGGTGACACTGTATGTCAATGTCAAATTCGAGGTTAGCAGGTTAGGTTTTCCGTCAGTTATGACACAAAATGACGCAAATCCTAACCTGCTAACCTCGAATTTGACATTGACGTACAGTGTCACCAACATATTAATCATACGTTGAATTTTCACAGCCCGCTGAGGAACAGTTTTTTTGGATCTCTCGATATTTCAATGAAAATTCAACACATCTGTCAAATAATTCAAATAGACCAATGACAATGTAGCGTTGTTACGTTTTCAGCCAATAAAAAAGAATTATATCCATAATAACACCTAGTGATTCCAAGCGGCAAAATTTTTTGACATATCCACTAGTGATCCTGGCGACATAATTTTTTGACATTTTCAATGTGATGACAGTTATCATAATTTTTCGTTTTGGTTGCCCCTATGGAAACGAACTCACAGCAATCCAAATTTCACTTAAAAATTTGCTCTCAAAATGAATTTTCACAGTTATATTCGTTGAATTTTCCCTCGAATGCCATTCTTAGTCAAAGTTAAGTAGAATATTTTTGCGGTGATATCACTACTTATGTCCAATGGACATTCGTGATACCACAGAAAAAATATTTGACATAACTTTGACTACTCATGGTATTATAAGTAAAAATTTCGACGTTCCTCACTGTCGATTTAAAAAATAAGTATTTTTCCATTTTTTTTTAATTTTCGATAGCTGCGCTGAACAGGAAAAATAAATATTTGTATACAGTTTATGATACTTTTTAAAAATGAAACTGAAATTGAGGTGTTCATAATATGTATATGCCAATACTGCATTAATCCTTCTTAATTATATTACTGAACGTATCTAATATTTTTTTAGTTGTTTGCGAATAAGCGAATTTTAATTATTAAACTATTACTTTAAGAAAGTGCAATTGGTTTACGAGAATAAATAAACCTAAATTAGCAAACTCGGAGAGGTTTCAGATCAATTTCGAATTTTTGGGGTGAATTCAATACTTCCTTTATTGTAAAAGGAAGTAGAAATGCAAGCCATTTTTCGAGTTCTATGTCACAAATTAAAACATTTGCTTATGACATATAGGAATTATCGGGATTCCCAGTATTAATCAACTCTGATTTAAAAATTATAATGATTGGTTGTCACAACAGCGAAAATCCTGAAAAGTAGAAAAATACAAAAGTTAAAACAAATTTAATTTTTACTGTATTTCGTAGACTCCACAAGCAAGAGACTCTCTCCTTAAAATTTTATTTTTACTTTTTCTTAATAGAGAAGCCGCGTGGCGCTGTTGGGTAAGCGCCAGACTTGCATTAAGCAAGTCCTCGGTTCGAATCCCGCGGGGGTCGAAATTTTTCCGCCTTGGTGATTGGAATCGGGCTCGGTGAGACCATTCACAGTTGGGCACCAAACTAACTGTGCTCTACTCAGAACCACAGACCTAAGAGATAGAGTAACAAGGTCAACACATCACCAATACACACACCTCATACAATGGTTGCCGCGCAAGCACTAAAGGCGCGATCCAACTCTGTATCCCGAATTCGGGGCAAGTTGATCATTGTACCGCCAGATGCCAGCGCATAAAGCACCAGCCTCGACACCGCAAGGTAAATGAGGTTACAGATAATACATACATACATACATACTTTTTCTTAATAGAGTAAATGAACATGCCAACTATTTTCTATAATTTGTAGAACACACTATTTTACAACTGAACGAGTTACCTGTTTACTTTCAACAGGAATAATGAATAAGTATTAATGTGAGGTTGTTGATAACTCAGAAGGCAGAAAACCCAGAACCCAGAAAACTCCTGCATGAAAGTTTAATTATGAATAAAAGTTTCAACTGAAATTTAACGATATTAACGTGCTTATAGTTTATGGAAATTGTTTAAATTCAATATTTATGACACTTTAAAGTGTCTACACTCGACGCAGCGAACAAATAGAGTAGAGTATAAAACCTAAATTACCAATTACAATGCTGCAAGGATTGGTATTTTAATTTTAAATAACAGAAGTCACAGATACAAGTAATTCCGTCAACCTATTGTTCTTGACATTTTCCGTGCTTCAAAGTTTGTTACTTTATTTGTTAGTTTTAATTCTTAGTTATTATTGTTTCTGTTATTTCTATTCACATGAATTTAAGGTATTTTCAGTAGTAATACTATAAGTACTTTGATATTATAGAGTTATATGCCCATAACTTGTTGCAGAATAATAAAAAAAGGTCAGTTTGACAGGTTAAATAGTCCAACCGCGCAGCTGGAGGATTATTCTGTCAAACTGACACGATTTGTTATTGTGCAGGAAGTTTGAGACATATAACCTGTTCGCAGTACGCATTGTATTCGATTTGATTATTTGTTGAGTAAATTTCAATATTAGGAACAAATAAATATTTTATTGGAAGCTCAATGTGTTTGTATTAACCTAACTGAAAGTCATCCCCATGAAAATAACATTAAGTTGACAAAAGTTATGTATTGCGTCGCCTAATGAAGTTATCCTAGTATAATTGAGTTTGTGTAATAGAAATTATACAAGATAACTAAATCCAGCCTTCTGATTGGTTTAAATCGCTACGAAAAAAAATATCAAATACATACGCACAAATGGCATGCTTTTTGAGATGGCCGAAGTTTCTGTTGGTACCATTACTCCACCAAATCATTTAAAGTCATTTGACATTATTTATAATTAAAAGGACTGCTATTTATAATTTTTTACCGATTAGTATTAAAATATTAATCCAGCCAGATTTATAATGTGTCATTTGGGTTGCATACTTTTACTCTATTTGTTTGCTGCGCGGATTATAATATAATACAAATAAGGTACAATTTCGACAAGCGTCTTCTTTGTGGCAGTTTTTACAAAAAATCTTGATCTTGTATCACTGAGGTAGATTATGTATTGTAGCTTCTATATTTTAGTATTCCACAAAATCACGTGTTCTAAATTCGGCTGCCATTGCTTTCGGCGCATCAAGAACACTCATTTCCAAATCACATGGTCGTCTGCTTTATCGACAAAAACAGGTTGCATATAACTGAATCATATTATAACTGCACTATAAATACTTGTGTGGTCAATACAGCACGTGTTTTATTATGGACTAGTTCACACAGGTTTTTATTTATTCAAGCCGAAAGTGGATTAATACGTGTTCAGTAAGAATTAAATGAAGCTATATTTATAGAAAAAGTACGGCAAACTCCTTTAATTGGGGATAATTGCTCAGTTTCTTTGACCTAGTTGGTGTTTTCAAGAAATAGTTTATTTCTTAATTATATTTAATTTTTCTGGCATTGCCCTTAAAAGTAATTTTTTCAAATTTGATTAAAACGTAAAGTAAACCAAGTATATATGCCAAGAAAAATAACTTAAAATGCATATCTCCATCTGGACCACGAAGTAAAACATCTACCTACATTTGAATTCTTTGTAAAGTCAGTAATTACAATTGCAGAAAATTTAATAAAATTGTTATTGTTTATGTTTTTTGCTTATATTCAGTTTCTCAACAATAGATTATTATTATTAAAAAAACTAAAAGAATTTCACATTACAAACTTGTGGTGGAATTTTGCAATTCTCACCATATATAACAAACGTTACGCAACCATTCCATAAAAATGTGCAATTTGCAAAACACACATACTAGACTTTTCCGCATAAATGTATAAGAAGAAATTGCATACTGTACGATGAACGGCTAACAATTATTAGCTTAAGCATGACATTCTAATTGAAGCCAGGTTGTCATAAATAATTTTAGTTTGCCTGGGTTATCTCATAAATGAATTACACGAAAATGATATGCCTGCATTTTATACTAACTACTAGAATAATGGCTACTTACTTATGAATGAAGTTGCTAACACAGGCTTACATTCCATGACGTGGCATAGATTACTGAATTACAACTTCGGCTTTGAACTTGGCTTTATTTTGAGTTTTATGTGTTATCTTGTCCATATTATAGGAGCTACCATTATCGTTTATAAAAGTTAAGACCCTTATGTTTTGTGTTTCAAATAAAAATTCATGTTAAATAATGTAGGTGTACCTTATGAATTCTATAATATTGTATTGAAGATTTTACTTAAATATAGACATAATTAGAGTAACAATATAAACTACATGAGACGAAAAACGCAAATTTAAAAAATATATAAATAAAAAACAAAAAACTACATATACGGTACCCCCCAACCAAGAAAACTGCCCTTCGGTGCTTTCCAAGAATACTTTCGACACTCAGCATCACTCCGTTTCGCTATACAATGAAATGTTATGAAACAGTTATTTATAAAAAAAAACAAAAAACAAAAAAAATCATACGTACACCGCACAGCACGTTTAGGTACCCCCTAATACGAGGGTGGGATCTAGTGGGCTGGGGGGGGAGATATGTTAAAGTTCTTGTTTGAATTATAATTCTGGCATGATACCAAAGAAAAATATCTAATAATTTTGCTACAGTAAAAAAGAAATAGCAAAAGCAGCAATAACTACCGGAGCATTTCACTTCTCAGTACAGCACAAAAAATATACGAACGTATTTCAGAAAGTAGCAAAGTAGATTTGGAACCCAGGACAGTACCTTTATATTTAAGCAGGTTTAAGAAAAAATAAAAAAGTCCTGCTTTTTGTGTTTTATGAATAGGACGAAAACTTTTAATAAAATCTCCTGATTAGTGATATGGGGGTTACGTAAGAACAGAAACGTCCTATAAAATCTGGCAAGTTTAAGGTTTAAAGTCAGCTGATAAGACAGACTGAAGTTAAGAAAAACATTATTTATGTAACTTTTTAGTACATCTAATATTTTAATTAATATAGAAACACAATAATCAAAATCTAAAAAAGAGGAACGCGCAGAATGCAAATACAACGCATTGTAATACTAAAATAGTAGTTTGTATACCAAGGCACTGAAGTTTAGCTTTTTATCACGAATGTGGATTTAGTTGCCGAGGCCCGTAGGCCCAAGGCCAATAAACCACATGAGGGATAAAAAGGAACTTCAGTGCCGAGGAGTACATTATGTTTTATTTGAAATCAAGAAATCGTGAAATTACAACATTTTAACCAACATTTGTAGGTTATGTTAACGTCGGTTGACGTTTATCTGTCGCCTCGCCACCTAGAAAAAAGTCGTAAAACAATGAATTACTTTATGCCGATTTCTCGTATTTTAATAACAATTTCGAGGTACTTTAATGTCGATTTCAAATAAAGTAAGTTTTTTAAACTATTTTACTGAAATTGTGAATTGTCAATTTGACAGATGTAAATTCCGAACTCCTTTTCGACTAAATTTACAAGTTACAAGATGTACAATGTAAAAAATAGCGTGCACAACACGTATGAAAGCAACTTTTTTTACTCATTTGCTTAATAAACTCGGGCTTCGCCGTCGTTAATAAAACTGCAAATTTGTGAAAAAATTTATGAATTTCATACTATAGTGTAAGCTGTAAGGTGTAGGCCTGTTCTCTATTTATCAGTTTTACTATGTTTGGCTCTACAGATCTTAATTTCAGCCTGAATTGGGGATCCACTTCTAACCTATTTCTAAATTAACATTTTAAATTAATTAATTGTGTTCACACAATATAATATGATGCGAATAGATTCGCGAATTTTAGTGCATCATCAGATAATTCTCAGAAGCCTTTTCGAACGTTTAGCCAAAAATTGCTCAACTCAACTGTCTACCTTTACAAGGACATTTAACCAATTTTTGATTAATGTTAAGTGAAAAGTCTGTAGGCTAAACACATTTAAAATGGAACACCAATTCACTTATGTTTAGGATCATTTTGAAGAAAGCAAGTTTGAAACTGGAAAACATAACTTTATTTTCAAAATTAAACATTTACTGTTTGAGAATACATCGTTGTCACTCCCTTTCATGCGTCCCGTGACCCCAGCACATTTCTGCGCGGCTCCAAATGGAGTGGCGACCCCTAATTTTAATATCAATGCGCTAAAGAAATGTGGAAATCTTTGTAGACAATTCATCCTGGGCTACACTAGGTGACACCCAGCGTATGCCGACTAGTCAGTAATCAGGGACCCTAAATTCAATCATAGGGTGTGCACTCCAAGATAGAGTTTAAAAAAAAACTGAGAATCACCTTGCGGATCTAAATGTTGAAGACTTAACTTTGTTTGCGATTGCAAAAAATATTTTCTATTTGTTTTATTACTGAAAATTGATAATTTTGTGCCTAAGTCACATCTGCTAGCTTATCTTTGGATATTTCTCAATAATTTTTAAACTAGTGGAAAGCTTATTCTTACTAGATGCAGATGATGTCAGATTAATCTCAAAATTATTTTTAACAAATGCCACAGAAATTATTCATACAAAGCCTACCGGGAAAGCGCGGTATAAATTTCAGCATCGAGGTATTTTTAAGACTATTGCACATGAATGCATACTTCTACCGCATGGAATGTGTAAAAATGAAGAAATTTTAGTGAAATAATTACCTGCATTGCTTTTTTGTTGTAAAAAATACGATTTATTTTCCGCTGCTTGTTTTGAGTTATACGCGTGTCACGCCTCGCCGATTACTGATGTCACGTAACCCAGGAAATAATTAGGAAAAAGTTAAACTTTGGCCAGTTGTTTCTTCTAGAAAAACAAGTGAGTGGTGACATGGCAATCCATTATAGTGCTCACACTTTGGAGAACAATTCAAGCCAGCTTACTATTTGCATCCACAATATTTTTTACCCCCGAACTTACAGCTGCAGGAGACAAGACGTAGAAGTTCATGCGGGCCTAAAGGCATTGAACTAACAATAGATTTCAGTGATTTCTGCCTGTAAAAAGAATAAGCTCAGTTTTTCAAAATTTTGAAGAAGTTTCCATATCATGTAATACATCATTGCATTCAGGAAAAAATCCTTTCTTAAAAGGGCCAAAAAAATTGCACGGTACCAATTTAAAATTTTGAGGTTAGGTTAGATTACTAAAAATTTACACAAATAAAATTGGTTTTATTAAGTGCCAATAAAAGTATTTAAATTACCATGCAAATTAGTTCAAATCGCATCTCAATATCTTAAGTAACAAAAAAAGTTACGGCATATAAAAAAATTATTAGATTTTGTTTTTTTTTATTTTAAACGAGTGTGCCATGATAAGTAAAATTTGAAGATGAATTCTTAATGAGCTCTCAAACCTGCACCTTTTTGCTAATTTTACCATCTCTCTATCTCTTCAAATACAAAAGTTACCCATGTTGTCCCTACGAAATCCGGGCACCCTGTATTTCATCGTCATTCAGTTGCTAAAAGCTTATTTCTTAGCCACGTTTGAACACGTATATAAACTCTCACGCAGTGTTAATGGAACGCGTATAATGTGGAAGTTTCATAAAAATTATATCTTTATGCTGGCCTAGGTTAGGGTTGTGAAACGGAACTAGCTTTGTGTTTTTTCAACCCATAGAACTCAAAACCATTGAATTGATAAAAACCTGAAGCTGAGAGCCAAGCGAATATTTTGAATCAAGACGGAATTCCTCGAGACAAATTGTTTACCAGGGGAGAGAATGTTATTCCTTCTTGCATGGGATGACTAGATAACCCACTTTAAACGAAGGTTTCCACTTCTGCATGACAGCTGTAATTAAAACGTCAGCATTAACATATAATGTTGACTTCGGAGAACTTCCTCGCACATGAAACGCGTCTTATTAACATCATTTAAGAATTTATTTGCAAGTACAAAGGTCGTCGCCGCCAGGAAATAAAATTTCTAGCAACCGAATGAAGCTGAAAGGTAGAATACGTAGAATGCAATAGACAAAAGAAGAAAGGCTTTTGTCCGGCATAAACTTCTACGTTGTGTATACTGCAGCTGTAGGTCAGGATGTGAAAATGATTATGAATGCAAAAAAGTGGGATTGACTTGCTCTGTAATGTGTGAGCACTGCAATGGATTGTCATATCACTACTCACCTGTCTTTCTAGAAGCAAAGTGCGCTAATTTTAGAGAGCCATTTTGTATTTATTGCAGATTTTGACTCTATACACTGCAATTAATTAATACTCTATGGTATTGCAACTTATTTTGTAATTTTTAAACAAGCTACAATATAAAACAAAACCTTAACTTAATATTTTTTTTCGATTTCATTACGTTACAACCATTGGTTGCCGAGATATAAAGCAGCAGTCTGCGAATGTGAAGTTTGATGGGACACTGAGGGGAAACGACAGGAGGAGGGGCGGGAAGTTTTGGGAAAATATATTTCTTGTAACAAGGTTAAATTTTTTCCTAATTATTCCGGACAGCATCACTTTTACTTCTGGTTTCCGTGGTGCAAATCAGTGATCGGCGAAGGGCGACAAGCGTATAACCCAAAACATGCAGCGGAGGATAAATAGTATTTTTTGCTTTTTTTGCATACGTAAACAAAGTGGAGCCTTCCACATTTAGGTCGGCAAAGTAATTTCAAATAATGTACATTGTTTAAACTATATTTTCGAGTGCACACCCTCCCATTTTAGAAGCATCTTTTGAGAGGCCACATTCCCGACTAGGCAATTTATACTAATGACTTTCCACAGCAAGTTCGTGACACTGACACCATTCTGTATGTAGATGATACCACTCTCGTAAGCACTGACAGTGAGATTATTTCTGCAATAAATAAAAATCACGTTGCTCTAGAGCAGTGATTCCCAAAGTGGGCGATATCGTCCCTTGGGGGGCGCTGGAACGATCCAGGGGGGCGATAGTAACCTCGGGTGCATTTGGGGGGCGGTGAATAAAAATAAGGGGGCGGTGAAAGCTTAACGAAGGAAGAGAAGATAAGAAGAATTAGAAAAACCATTCGTACATATTTCATCTGTTGTGTAACATAGTGCAACATTATTTATTCCATGAAGACTATTATCTATTATTAAATGTTCTTATTCTTCTTCATACCATTTCTTACCTAGAAATACTCCTATAGATAATTATCAGTTTCAAGAAGCTACCGCTACAATATATTTCTGTTTGTTCGCTTAAAGAATGTAGATTCTAGGGGTCGCTGAGTATTTTTTTTCTGAAAAGGGGGCGGTAGGCCAAATAAGTTTGGGAACCACTGCTCTAGAGGATGCTGATGCTTGGTTCAGTAAAAATCGCTTACGTATTAACGCAGATAAAACGGTAAATATTTTGTTTACACTTAAAAAAGTACCGATAAACATAGGTGAAGTAAGTACAAAATTTCTTGGATTGGAAGTTGATAAAGCGTTACAATGGAATGTACATGATGAAAATGTAGCAGTAAGGCTGTGTAAAAATATATTTTTTATTAGAAGTCTGACCAGCTCTGTGTCAACAAAAGCATTGAGAATAGCTTACTTTGCTTTAATACACCCGATTCTCTCATACGGACTAATAGTATGGGGTCACTCTACATCTGTGCACAGAGCCTTCGGACTTCAGAGACGCGTAGTCAGAATTCTAGCCCAAAAAGGTTACCGCGCTGATTGCAGGGAGAGTTTTGTGGCTCTGCGCATACTCACTTTACCTTGTCAGTATATACTAACCTGCTTGATTTATACTAAAGCTAATCTGCCGAATTTAACTACTCACGAGCAGGTTCACAACCATGACACTAGACACAAATCAAACTTATGCCCCAACCCTATAAGGCTATGTAAATCTCAAGTAGGAACCAAATATTACGGTATAAAAATTTTTAATCTGTTACCGGAAACAATACGAACTCTCCCTGCAAAACAATTCAAAACAACTGTAAAACAGTAC
>OW679197.1:69024582-69267581 GCA_940337035.1 Agriotes lineatus | reverse complement strand
CAAATTGTCGAATATCTAACTTTACAACATAGTTTCTAAGAATAGTAACTATGCTTAATTTCATACAAAATTAGAACTTGGTCTTTGGACATAATTTGTGATAAACGATCTACGTAAAATAACGTAAACAATTACAATATTTCTTTTTCAGATTTATTTTTTATTCTACTACTATTTTACCAATTTCAAAAATATGTTGCCAAAAAATCACGAATGTACAGATTATATTTGCTATTCACAAAGTTTTTCATTAAAGCAAGAATATCCACCATACTGTAATAATTGATGAACCAAAATATTTTAACAGTGGATGGACCCCAAAGTCTCTTTTCAATATTAACTACCTTGCCAGAAACTAGAACTTAATATTACTAATTAATATTTGTCATAATGCAGTTTTATAATACTTATAAACAATATATTGATAGTTTGAAAATAAATAATTTTTTATAAAATGTATAAATCTTTAAAATTTTTGCAGGGGATGGTAAAATTGATAGTTATTTATAAAAATTTCAACAGTAAACTGTTCGTCGTTTGAAAATTTTAAGAATACATAGCGCATTTAACCAGTTTATAAACGTACTAACTATAGAGTAAAAATAATTCTAAACTAAATGTTACCACCACTTAAACTGTCTCATACTGAGAACGAAAGGTAGTTAGTTTAAAGTAATAACAGATTCCGAAGAAAAAACTGATTATTAGTTAGGTAATACAACTACAACAAGCAATAAATATGACGGTTTAGAAAACGTAATTAAAGACGACATAACAGAGACTGAAGAAATTACAGAAAAAGGTAATGAACCAAAACCTCCGCCAATATTCTTAAAAGCAGTTAAAAACATCCAACCTTAACAACATCATTAGAAAACATTGTAGAATAAAAACGCAACCCCTGGAAGGCATAATATGCATATGCAACATGTACAATACTGTTATAAAGGTTTTAAATTAAAAAAAAACCATATCACACAAGTCTAAAAAAGACAAAACTTTCCTTGCAGTCTTAAAAAACTATTAAGTAAAATTTTTAAAATATGGAACATGCAGTGACAAAAATTTGAATATTAAAACAAGACCGACAAAAAAATAATTGCCAATATTCTTTTTAGACCTAAAACAAAATGTAAATAAAGAAATTTAAAAAATAAGCTACTTATGAACACTGTCAATTTTATAAATAATTGTTCACTTTTAGTCAGCGGGTCGTTTCACATGATGAAAAACACAATTGGTCATAGAAAATACTCAAAATAACGGCATGGCCAAATAGCTATAGGAAGCTATACATATTTCATAGAATGATGAAATGACGACACATATAAGATTACGCACTTACCATTTTTATATAACTAATTCACTGTAACTATATGAATTAGAAACAGCAGTGAAAGCAAAAAATGTCACCAAAACTTCAGTCATACTATAGATCTTTGTTGCACATCATATAAAAGCTTATTGAGAAACAAACAATTGGAGTGTCCGATTAAAAACGTAGGTATTAGTGACCTCTAGAAGCTAATATTGTAAAATTTTAAGTAAGGAATTTTAATTCACTAATATTCACCAGTAATGTAACTAGAAAGTTCTTATTTTCACTGTACATCTATTCAAATTATTGAATGACTTCGTACACAAGTCGCACTCCACATGACCCACTACTTTAACTAGAGCGTCGTTTATAAGTCTAACTTTATTGTCACTATTTTTGATATCTTAGTAGCTAAAATAGTATAAAAGTATCTACTAAACCCATTACAGAATCGAATTAATTAGAGTGATTTTTCAAATCGCAAAGTTTGTATTATTATTATTTATTGAAAGTATACGGCAGTGCCGATGTAACTTTGCGCTTATACAGGGTGTCTCAAAATTGACGCCCGTGCTTCTGGGATTTGATTCAGGGAGCTAAAAGAAATCGAAAATAAAGAGTGAAACATTTTCCGTTTGCCTTTTGTTATCGAGTTAGGTATCAATTAAAAACAAAAATTTAAGATATAAACTTTACACTTTATTAAAAACGAATAATATTTGAAAACAAGTTATTTTACACACCTGTTGTCACAAAATGTGTTAGGTTGCCCCCTACTGCAAGGCAAACATTCGTAGGAACTCTCTGTAGCATATTTTCGTCTATTGACGCCACATCAGCGTGAATAAGAGCTACGACATCTTCAGGATTCACAACAGGTAAGTACACAAAACCGAAGGAAATACTTATCAATACGACAGAACGATTAATAAATATTTAACATCGCCATAGCCACCTTATTGAATTATGTTACACAACAAATTGGAGCGACTGGGCGATAGAAGCTATTATTTACATTTTCATCAATAACTCGATAACAAATGACAATCGGAAAATTTTCCACTCTTCATTTTCGATTTCTTTTAGCCCTCTGAATTAAATCCCAGAAGCACGGGTGTTAATTTTGAGACAACCTGTATATAAGTACATAGAGCGTGCATAAATATAAAGTGTAAAACAAAATTAATTGGTTAACTACAAAACCAACAATTAATTAATTAAATTAACCAAATTATTTACAAAATCAACAAAAATAATGATAAAAAATCGGTAAAAGGCTTTACCCAGAACTTCCCTCGTCAACATTGTGACACTAAATAATTTTAAAAATCAAATTAAGTTAGGAGTACAAATATCTTCACGTTTCTAATAAATTAAATACATTTTCAAATAAAAAAAATGTATCCACCTGGGGTTTGAACCCACTGCATCTGCAGCTCTGCAGAAAACTCGACCCTAAAAGAATCTCCGCAGCAGATATAACTACAGCGAAATTCCATTTGCGCTATCAAGTCTCTTCCAGTTAAGTTCGGCGCGCGCCTGTCACGAAGAGCACGGTGTTATGGTTGAAACCTTTTTACTCTTTCGTGACATTATCTTTTATCGGTCTTATTTTCGGAAAATGTAAAACCTGACTTATGTGAAAGTTATTACTTCCTTTTATTTCAAAATTAACCCACAAATAAACAAAATCTTATTTGAGAAAACCCTTTTTTCGTTATCTAGGGACCTTGAAACGTGAAGGTCTGAAAAATCTCGGAAGGTGATTTTTTCGCGATTACAATACTTCCTTCGTCTTTCAGACGAGGGAAGTAAGAACAAAAGTTAACTACAAAATCAACAACCAATTAATAAAATCAATATATTATTTAAATATAAAATCAACAAAAGTTAGTTATATTGTTATACAAAGACTTAACGTTATTTATATTGTTTGCATGTACAACACTAGAAGGCAAATTGTTCCATGGATTCACGACTCGATTGCTGAAGAAATGTTTTCTGTCAAGGATGTTGCTGAAATTCGTCTGAAGCTTAAAATAATGTTGGTGAATTATGCTAACCTTTAAACGGGTAGCATAAGAAAAGGCCATTTTATCATTTTTAAATAATTTTATTTAAAACGAAAAGCCTTTTACGATCAAAAATAAATGCAAAAATTTGAAAAGATACTAGGGCTAATTTTATCGAAAACAGGTTTTAAAAAAAGTTGCTCAAAATTACAAACAGTCAACGCCAGAGTGGCGTGGCGGTTAGAGAGCTCAGGCTGCGGTGTCATGGTACGGGGTTCAGTCCCTACATGTGGCAACTGGAGTGGGGCCCACCCAGTCTCCTAAAAATTGGGAACTAAAACCACAATTGTGGAAGTAGTGAGAGTAAGCCAGCCGTCGAGGGCGTGATGCTAATCGCATCACCCAGTACGCCGTTAACGTGTGCCAGATAGACTAGATTCCGGAAGGAGATATTTCGGCGACCCTGGCTTGCCTTGTCTCAGACAATGTTCTTACATGGAATGAAGTGCTCGAACTTTACTTTAAATTATTCCAGCCGACATCTAATGTGTTATTTGAAATTGTAGAAAGTGGCAGTGGCAATTCATAAACAAAATTGACAGTTCACAAACTTTTTCTGTGCCATGGCACTCTGTTAAGAAAAAAAACATTATAATAAAAGGAGGAAGATCCGTCATGCTCATAGCGGAGTTGCTTCATATTACATCATAATATAAAGTTTTAGTAATAAAATTTGTCGATTAAAACATGGATTTGAATTATGTGATTCTGGGTAACTTTATGTAATAACTTTTTCATCAAACTAGGCCTACTATGATTGTTTGCATTTATTTTTGTCACAGTAAACGGCTGGTTTGCTAAAAATTATTTAAAAATTCTGAAACTAACCCTTTTAAAGGCTAGTATAGTTGATAAAAATTTGAAATCGATTAGGAAATAAATAAGGAAAGCTTAAAAATAGTGTACTCTTAGTTCTTAAGCGTAAAAGCAAACGGCTACATTAAAATTCCTATCAACATTTTGGGTTGTCATTAAAACGTACAATTATCAAGTAGCAATGACCACAAAACCAATGAGTAGTGATCGTTATCTAGTAAACAATAATGATAAATCAATTAATGACGTGGGTGACATAGACATTTCGGGACAACGAATTCTTCAATCCTGAAATGTTCATTATGTCGCAGCATTTTCGTAAACATAATAAAAAAAATCTTACGTTACCAACGTCATTACATGATATGTCATTTTTGTTTACCAGTTCACAATCACTACCCTTTGTTTTTGTGATCATCGCTGTTGATGTTGATTCGCCTTGAATTTCCAATTTTTCATGTGAACTTATCGTGTAAATTCGCAAAATTTGCTTTCCACTTCCAAGTTAAATCATAATAATTTTTGGCCGTGTTATAGAAAGAAGCAAAACAAACATCCTGTCTGATTACTATTGTTACGTTTTTACGCTCGGGCTATTTAAAAATTATACGACGCTTCTTGTATTAAACATTTATTTACAATGATTAATTACGATTACAAGAATTATGAAGGCAGAACACAAATTACTTATAAACTACAGGCACTATTTCTAACAACGATACACTAATTAATAATTATTTATATACGGTTTAACAGTTTATGATTTATATGCTTATATACTCTATTTATTTACACTGGATTAAACATCAATTATTTATGTGGCTATTTATTTTATACGCGTCTATTTATGTAGCAGCTTACGCATTTCGAGCTGAATGAGAACTGACTGTCTATTCCTGCTGACACGTATTTATATATCACGAATGAGTCATTCTAAGCACCTGGCTCTGGATCGATCCGGAAGGCTGCCGACTTCATCCGCCACACCTGGCCCCCAGGCCGCTTCTCAGATACTTTGGAACAATCGGGGCACTGGGTCATATGTCCGGGGTAATGACCGGCCGCAGGATCGTTACATTATATTATTTTATATCATTTTTAATCAGCAGTGCATTTAGTCATGTAATCGGGCCTAATATATTCTAAATTGGTGTTTGAGTTTATAAAGAACTTAAATAAAGAACAAACTTTCTAACCAGCAATGGGAAGATGAAAACATGAGGCAAATAATGTCAGTGATTAGAATACACGTGCAGATCGAAGTACGCATATTAAGTATTAAATAAATCAGAACTATATAAAATTAATATTTGTATTTTACTTTTAACCCGTCCAAAATATTTACACGGGCAGGTTCCAAAAATTACAGCGTATGTGTACCTATACTATATTATTTACAAATTACAGGTACCATGATTTTTGCCCAGCCAAGATAAAAAATGGTTCAGGGCCATTTCAATTCCCCCAACTGGGGCGGGCTGCTATAGTAACCTTCTTCAGCCAGGAACGAGAATTATAGGATGGGTGAAAGAAAGGAGGGAAGAAAAATGGAAGAGAGGCCAGGAAAGGTGGAGAAGTACTGCCACGGCATTCGCTTTAGAGAAGGTACTCTGTTGACTCAGGAAAACCACCTAAAAACCTGAATCAGGGCAGACGGCCAGGGGAATCGAACCCCCGACGTCCCGATCCCAGCCAATGAAATGTGCGCGTTTGTATAGCTTGATGCGTTAAGATGTATTTTGTATTTGCGAGCGGTAACCGGATAGCTTCATATAAGGATATGGTCGTGTGCTCGATTTCTGAACTTGTTGAACAGATTCCAATCCGAGCTTTTAATCGGAATTTCAAAAAGAACGTTTAAATTATAAATAAATAAATTCACAACTTCTTTAATAAAATTGTTTAAAAAGAGAATATATTATCAGTTTCTAATCACGAGCGCTAATAAAATAAAATCACTTTTTAAAATTCTTTCTCCTGATTTTAGTTGTTATTTCTATTAATTTCAAGTTTTAACAAGGTTTAATAACAATATTACCTCAAGAAAGTTATAATTGTACTAGATGTAACCCCCTTATCTCTAGTATTTAAAAAAATACCTTTACCTATTATAGTGGTGATTAGTAGACTATAATGCTATTTCTGCTATAGAAGTTAAAATTTAAAAAAATGCAGATGTAAAAACATAAAATAATATTAATGCGTTAGGCGATGCTGTCCTACAAACTTTTAATATAATTTGAAGATCAGTTTTAAAAAATATGTAAAGGGATTTACTAGTATTTCGATGTGTCGTCGCGCAAGCTAGACGTTCGTTGCGCTGCTCCGCTGCATGTAATTTCTGGCAGTATTTAATAAGTGTATGAGTGTTTACTAGTTTACTACAATAAATTATAGTTGATAATTAAAAAGTGTATTTTGAGAATGGGCCGCGAAGAGTATAATCT
This sequence comes from Agriotes lineatus, assembly GCA_940337035.1. NCBI lineage: Eukaryota > Metazoa > Arthropoda > Insecta > Coleoptera > Elateridae > Agriotes > Agriotes lineatus. The sequence goes on along the minus strand of OW679197.1, from coordinate 69,260,928 downwards.
GCGAGGTGATAAACCCCAATCAACATCTGACCAGTCGACATCTGTGGACGCTGATGGTAGAGATGATATATTCGTACAGAGAATTGTGGAAAAGATACTTACATCTGAAACCATAATGGGCAATATTATGAGTGTTATAAAAGATCAAGCTGCATTAGCCTTTGAAAATTTTAACACTCGCATATCCGCTCTTGAAGAAGTGAACGCAAAACATAAGAAAACCTTGGAGGTGTACGACCTGAAATTAGACCAACTTGAACAATATTCGCGGAGGAATAACCTGAGAATCCACGGGATAGAGGAATCAGCTAATGAAAACTGTGATGAAGTACTAATCAATTTCTTTAAAAATGAACTTGGTATTATAGTGCCTAACTCAGCTATCGACAGAAGTCATAGAATAAAATCTAGGAATCCAAAAAATCAGAATCCGCTGATAATTAAATTTTCATCATACAACGAGCGGAAGCGTATTTTCCAAGTAGAATCCAAACTGAAAGGCTCGAAATATTTAATTAAAGAGGACCTCACTCGATCTCGATTCAACCTTCTGCACGCAGCTGGGCAAAAATTTGGGGTTCGAAATGTTTGGACACATGACGGTAACATTTTTATTAAGACGAATGGTCAAATTTATAAAGCAGAATGCGAAAGTGACCTGCTGATGATAAGGTAATCTCATTTCCACAAGGGGCAGCGTACGGCCTCGTCTTTCGTTGTCTATTGTTTACTTTTTGCTTAGAAGCACTGTGTATCTTTATCAATCTTAATTGAATATTTAAATCGCAATTTTCTTTTTGTTGTTATAATTATATATTATAGAAAGAGTTTGTAACTTTTTCAGAGTATTACTTATTTTGATAGTGCGCAAAAGCTTTTAAGCACTTTTCTTATCTTTTTTTCTATATATATTACTTCTTATAGGAATTCAAAGAATTCAATATATTTTATTTTGTTTTGTTAGAAAGGTATCTTTTACTACTTAAAGCTATACTTTGTTTGTTGTTTGTGTATAAATAATTTCGGTAGGGGTAATTGGACATATATAGATACTGCAATTTAATTTTAATCATTAATAATTACGTATATAGTAATTATAAAATAAGATTTCATTAACAATTTGATTATGAATGTTGACTTATTAGAGCTTCCACACATTACTGATTTTTTTATAGATAACATTAGTGATTATAGACAAATAACAAAAAACTTTATTAATAACGATTTAGTTAACTTAAAAATTTTACAAACAAATATTAGAAGCCTACAGCTGCATTTTACTGAATTAGAAGTTTTGCTTCAATTCTTGGATAGTGATTTTGATATAATTGTGTTAGGTGAATGCTGGGAAATACATAGTACCGCTTTTCTTAATTTAAATGGTTATAAAATTTATCATAATAATAGTAATCTTAATAAATCTGGTGGAGTAGTGGTTTACATTAAATCAACTATTACACATACTGTTGATAGAATAAATATTAATAATTTTATTTTATTGCGAACGAGTCTTATTCTTAATGACATTAAAATTTCGCTTACCGCTGTATACAGGGCACCTTCTTTTAATGGTAATGACTTCATCCAAATATTAAATGAGTATTTCACCAACTATACTAAAAATCAAATAGAAATTTTTTGTGGTGATGTAAATATTAACACACTCCTAATAAATGATAATTTAGTGGATTCTTACTTAAATTTAATGTGTACTTTTGGCTTTCATCGTTGTATCCACAAACCAACGAGAATTTCCGATATATCAGAGACGTGTATTGACCATTTCTACCTAAAAGCTTCACTTAATTCGCTTAATAGCCTTCCTTTGACGTTGTCATTTAAAATTTCTGATCATTTTCCTGTATGCTTATATTTAAAATTTAAACAAACGAACCAATGTATTTTAAAAAAGGATCATATATCTAAAGAAATAATAGATTACAAAAAATTAAATAATATATTAGAAAGAATTCAATGGAATGGTTTAGTTGAGCAAAATGTTGACAATGCTTTTGAAAATTTCTTATACATTTTACAAACTGCGATTAAGGATGCTACTATAATTAAAAAGGAAAGTAAATTAATTAAGAAAAAACAATGGATATCAACTGAAATTGTGGGACAAATTCATATAAAAAACATTTTATTTAAAACTTATTTAAGAAATAAAAACGACCTTATTGCGCACAATAACTATAAAGCACAACGAAATTTGGTGAATAATTTAATTCGGTCATGCAAAAATAATTATTATAAAAATAAATTTGATAATTGTAAAAATTCAAAAAAACTCTGGAAAGTTACTAAAACAGCGGCTAATATAAATTCAAAAAAGTCTATTATAACACAAATTCAAACTGAAGATGAACAAATAATTGATTGTAACGAGGCAATTGCTAATGAATTTAATAGTTTTTTTGTACGTGTTCCGAATCAGTTGGCATCAGAAATAACAGGTCTGGATCAAGCCTTTCAACATAATATCAATGTAAATGAAAAGTCATTATATTGGAAACCAATTGATCACCTTGACGTTGAAAATAGTATTAAGAGCTTGAACAACACCTTTTCACGGGGTTCTGATCAATTATCTACAATAGTTTTGAAAAAAATATCAATGAGTATTTCTTTACCTCTCTCTACATTATTCAATTATTGCCTAACTGAAGGTATTTTTCCAAATTGCCTAAAAACTGCTATAGTCACACCACTTCCTAAATCTGGTTCAATACTTAAGATTTCAAACTATAGACCAATAATTGCCCTCACGTCTTGCATCTCCAAAATATTTGAAAAGCTTATCAAAAAACAATTGGAATCATTTTTCAATCTTTGTAACATTTTCTCTGATAATCAATATGGTTTTAGGAATGGGAAATCTACTGAAGATGCTTTGGCTTTTCTGACATCTAATATATATCGTTCCTTAGACTCTTCTAAGCCTACTCTTGCGATATTCTTAGATTTGGCCAAGGCATTTGACACAGTTTCTCATCGTATTTTGTGCCATAAACTGGAGATGTACGGCGTGAGGGGGATTGCACTATCACTTATAAAAAGTTATTTAACAGGAAGAAAACAACAGGTCGTAGTTAATAACTCTTTAAGTTCTGCAAAATCTATATCGTGTGGGGTTCCACAAAGGTCAATTTTGGGACCATTGCTTTTTATTATGTATATAAATGACCTTTTGCGCTACAACTTACATAACAGTCATATGGTTTCCTTTGCAGATGACACTGCTATTGTGATCAATGGTGATTCATGGGATCACGTCATTTCTGATGCCACTAACCATCTTAAGTTTTTAAAATATTGGTTAGATAACAATATCCTAACCTTGAATTATGATAAAACGTTTTATATGCCTTTCACAATTTATAATCAAGCCTTGCCTATCTCAAATCAGTTGATTATTCATTCTTATAATTGTAAAGGAATTAATTGTGCTTGTTCTATTAATATTAAGAAGTCCTCTTCCATAAAATATTTAGGGTTAATGGTAGATCAACATTTAAGGTGGGATGTACCTACACATAGATTACTTGGTAAAAAAAATACGTACATTTATATATCTTTTTAGAACTCTCAAGCAGTTTGCTCAACTAAACACTTTAAAAACGCTTTATTATGGTTATATACAGTCAATATTAAACTATGGAATTCTCGTATGGGGTGGAGCGGCCAGTATACATTTATCTAGAATTGAAGTTATGCAAAAAATGATTATAAAAGTTATTTTAAATAAACCATATTTTTATTCCACTTCATTGCTTTTTTGTGAATTTGACGTGCCTACATTTTATAGATTATATTTTATTTCAATTGCCAAATATATGTACAAACACAGAAATTCATTAAATTTAGAATTTCCACTACATTTATACAATACTCGGTTACGCAATAATCTTGTCGCATATACTCCTCAGATGAATAAGTCTTTTGGTCAGCACAATTTTTTATTTTTTATTCATAAAATATACAATTATATCAAAATTAACTCTACTATAGATTTTTCTATACCTTATAGTTCAATAACCTTCAAAAGAAAAATTTGCAAATTTTTGAAAACAGTATCTGAAAACGAAATAAAAAATTTAGTTTCATAATGTATGATTCTAAAGGTTTTCTATTGGAAGTTCTCTTATTTTATTTTACTTTATTTATACCTACATTATATATATTGTTGTTTGTGATTAAATAATCCTTGGTTAATGAAATCTCAGAAATTTTGTAATTTGTATATTATAAATCGTAGTCTTATAGAGGGAATTATTGCACTTCGCAACAATTCGCGAGGCGAATTAGCGAATTGCAGTAAATCTCATTCATAATTTCATGCTTCCATCCTTCTCTTCTTCTTTTATATGTCTAATTACATTTATTTGTATTTATTTGTAAACTGTTTGTTTTAACTTGTATTTTTTGGGCAAATAAATGGTATTATTATTATTATTATTATTAATATTATTTACTCAGAACTAATAATTTTGCTAATATCAAAGGAAAAAAGAATTTAATTTTTTAAGGTGTTCACTCTGTATCTGTTGTGTTCAAGATATGCATATCTTCATCAAGAGTAAAAACCTAACCTAAGTATTTGCAAAATATATTATTACTCTTGTAACACCCAGCGCGCGCAGGCTTCGGCAGCACGGATGTACCGTTACGGCCAACTCAAACTGCACGGCAGATTTTTAGCTTGTAATACGATATTCTAATCATAGACGTCGAGTTTTGACGTTTACGTTTGTCATCAACTGTCATAGAACTGAAAACTCGAAAAATTCCCAGACATTTGTCACAAGCAGAGAAAATGCGAGCTATTACAAAACTGGAAGAGAACTGGTCGCTGAGTCAGTCGCAGCAGATTTGCATGTGGGCAAGAACTGCATTTTCAAAATTAAAAATCGTTGGCAGCAGAGACTTCTGCAACAAAGGTTTTTTTAACACCAGAGTACAAAGAACGAAGAAAACAGTTTGCAACTGACTATTTGAATGAAATCGACGAGTTTTGGAACACGACTGTTTTCAAAATTTAAAATTTGAGGAGCAATATTTTGTTCAGACCATAAGGAGTAGTGGACGATTCTCTGTAAATGTATGGGGATGGACCAATGCTCACGAATCTGGGGCATGCTATAGAATTAATGGTCGACTGAACGTTGAAAATTGTTGCAGCATTTTGCAAAATGTGATGCTGCCATCTGTAAGAGAGGCCTTTCCTAATCAATTTACTTTTCAACAGGCAAGATATACCTAATTAATTAATTTTGTTTATGTTAACGTCATTGATAACATTATTTTCACAGGATAACTGTCCTGTGCATTCATCAGGGATTGTTTATTGATGGTTTGATGGGAATAATATCAATTTATTACCATGACCTGCAAGAAGTCCGGACTTGAACCCCATCGAAAATATTTGGGGGTATTGAACTACAAAAATTTATACCAGGGATTTTACATCAAACAACGCCGATGAATTATGGCAAAGAATAAGAAATGCTTGGAAGGAACTGAGAGAAGGATACAATATGGACGCATTGGTCAAATCTATGCGAAACAAACTGCAAAGCGTAATAGCAATCGAATACTGATACATATTTATTAAATACATATTATTATATGTATAGTTTGTTTACTTGTAAAACTTTGCTAAAATACAAACATTAAAAAAGTAATACCTATTCTTACAATCACAAGCAACGCCACTGGAGAAACCCTCATTTAATAAGCCGAAAAATCGCAAAAATAACCATAGTAACAAAAAACCGTGCACTTTGAGGTGTCCGCAACTACACCGCTCCACGCTTCCAGCCGACGCCCAGAGAGGACGCCAAGCGTATCGCTCGCTAGTCTTCTTCTGGCGTCAAACTATATAAATATGTGAATTTCTTTAGATGGGCAAATTGTATATATAAGCTATACAGTATGATATTTAATTTTTGGAACCTGCCCGTGTACATATTTTGGGCGGGTCGTAAGTAAAATACAAATATTAGTTCTATATAATTCTGATGTAATTCCATAATATGCCTACTTCGGTTTGTTAGTGTATTCTAATCACTGACATTATTTGCCTCATGTGCTCGTCTTCTCATTGCTGGTTAGAAAGTTTAATCTTTTGTTAATGAAATGTTCTAATTATGATCAAAATACAAGTTCGAAGAACCTATTGTTCTATATAGTTGCTAATTAACAAGCCATTCCTACCTTGCATTCTCGATATCGAATCGGCAGCTAGGCCTAGCAGATCTCTCTTGTAAAAGTTCTAAATCAATCCAATACCCTTTTTTTTAAGTCTTGTGACAACTCGCACAAACACCAAAATCAACAATTTTTCTTCTGTCACAAAAATAGCAAAAACTAGACCACATGATTATTCTTCAAATATAGATAAATATAATGTCCTCCATAAGGTGGCCGTCAAATTATCAACTCAAGAAGCAATAGGCAATGATAAAATATACGCGATGACGGAACAGTTTAGGTTCTATAAACTCAAAACCGGCATGACAATTTTTAAGGCCCGATTACATTGCTAAATACACTGTTGATTAAAAATAATATGAAAAAATATAGTAATCAGACAGGGTGTTTGTATTGCTTCTTTTTATAACACAGCTAACAATTTAATTATGATTTAACTTGGAAGTGGAAAACAAATTTTGAGAATTTACACGATCAGTGCAAATGAAAAATTGGAAATTCGAGGCGACCCAATAACAGTAGCGATGATCACAAAAACAATGGGTAATGAATGTGAACTGGTAAACAAAAATGACATATCATGTAATGACGTTAGTGACAAGATTTTTTTATTATGTTTACGAAAACGCTGCGACATAATGAACATTTCAGAATTGAATAATTCGTTGTCCCGACATTTTTGTAAGCATAAAAAATTTCTATGTCACCAACGTCATTAATTGATTTATCATTATTGTTTACTAGATAACGATCACTACTCATTGTTTTTGTGGTCATTGCTACTTGATAATTGTATGTTTTAATAACAACCCAAAATGATGATAGGAATTTTAAGGTAAACGGTTGTTTTTACGCTTATGAATTAAGAGTACACTATTTTTACGCTTTCCTTATTTATTTCATAAACGATTTAAAATTTTCATCAACTATACTACCCTTAAAAAAGGTTAGTTTCAGAATTTTTAAATAATTTATAGCAAACCAGCCGCTTACTGTGTCAAAAATAAATGCAAAAAATCATAGTAGGACTAGTTTGATCGAAAAGTTATTAAATAAAGTTACCCAGAATCACATAGTTCATCTCCATGTTTTAATCGACCAATTTTATTACTAAAGATTTATATTATGATGTAATATGAAGCAACTCCGCTATGAGCATGACGGATCTTCCTCCTTTTATTATAATGTAAATTAATGAAAACGGTGTTTATCTTAACATCTTAAAATTGTAAAAAATATAGTTCGTAAAGGTCTAAAGAATTCTTGAAATGTAATTTTTTTCGTGATTGCGCTACTTAGTTTGTCTTTTATACAAAGGAAGTAAAAATTAATGACCTTGAAATGTTCAGAACATTAATTGAAATATTAGATTTTGTAATTGAATTAATTTACTGCGGCGCTAAAAAGTTGTATTAGTAGGCTTTAGATGTTTCAGAGGTAACTGAAGGAAAGCATTTAAGATGACAGCAGTATAACTTTCTTTCACAATGCCAGAGCATTACCTTTAGTTATTACTAATCTTAAAATTCTTATTAATAGTTAGGTAGCTTTAAGATCCACGCATGTTATAGTTTAGAAGTTATTCACCATCACGATTTTTTTAAAGGTTTACAAGATATCAGAACTAAATAGTTGCTTGCGCAGCTACATGTCTAAACACACGTTTCTTTGCAACTATTGAATGCCCACACTAGTAGATTAATTACCGATTGAAAAAATATAAGGGTTGTTTTAACACAGGCATTAATTACTTTTAAAACACAAATTTGCTGAAAGTAATACGTATATTTAATTTAATTTACTATTAACTACAGACCCCGCGTAGCGCAGTTGGGTAGTGCTTGGTTTGCATTAATCAAGCCCTCGGTTCGAATTCCGCTGGTGCCAGAATTTTTCTGCAACCTTGGCGATTGGAATCAAGAATCAAGCTCGGTGAGAGCATGACACACACACCTCTCACAGTGGTTGCTACGCAAGCATACAAGGAGCGTTCCAACTTTGTATCTCGAATTTGGGGCAAGTTAAGCATTGTACCGCCAGATGCAAGCGCATAAAACACCAGCCCCTACACCGCAAGGTAAAATGAGGTAATCGATAATACATACATACATAATACATTAAATACAGACTTACAAGGAACTGAAATAATTCGTTTTTGAAGACCAATCGCCGTTTTTAAGGTTTATTATATACCATAATTACTACAGTTCAGTTACAGGAATATTAAAAAGCCCTCATAATAAAAATATTTCCTAGAAAAAATTTAGATAAAAGAGACGTATAAAAATCCTGTATTTGTGCAATGATTTAACTACTGTTTGAGCATTCAATGAAACAGAAAGTAAACTTTTAGGAAATACTTATTAAATGATATATTACACTAAAAATCTCCACAGCTTCACACAGTTGTTATTAAACGTGTAATAGAGCAAACTTCTAAAGAAGTATGTATATAATAGATTTTTTCTTCAAACGGCAGTAAAATATGGCATTATACTGCTGGATTGATGATGCTAAACTGTCACTTTATTGCCAAGCGGCAGATAATATTATCTGCCGCTGACGAGATCAAGTAATTTTCTTCGAATTTTGTTCACAAAGTTGTAAATAATTTGTTATAAAAACGTTTGAAGAAAAAATACTATATGTTATTCGGAGCAAAAATATCTTTATGTGGCTCGGCTCTACTTATCGCCACATAAAATATAACTTTTGCTCCTAATAACATAATATACTATTATTTAAAGTAATTTCCACCATTATAAAAAAGTAATTTGTTTTTTGGCCAACAGCATTATATGGTAATTAAGGGTTTCATGGTTATATATAATTTGTTTTTAGACAACATAATTACTATTAAGAACAAAAATTTACTCGTTTTATAGAACAAGCAATATATGAAATACGTTGTCAGTTTATATTATTTTATCTACGACCACTACTAAAAGTGGGCCTTTTAGCGCTAGCTTGTTTCACTAAAAGTGACGTTTTATAGTTTACCGTGTTTAAAGAAATCAGCTGTTTACTTTTAGCACATGTGCTAAAAGTGAAGCGAGGTTCAAAACTACAATTTCGAACTGCAAGTAAAGTTGTAAAGCTATTCTAGTAGCTTCTTGCGTTACAGGTAAAGTGTTTTTGAAATAATTAAAGCATTATGTAATGAATACAGTCAGATGTGGAGTATCAATAATTACATTTCGTAACTCGCCTTGACAGCACGGGCGTGGCCAAACAATCGCCACCGCGGCGTAGCCTACTATTCATTATGACATAAATTAAAAGCGTCGCAGATGCGAACCTTTCTTAAATCGATATTTATGGATTAATAACGGTAAAATTAAGGTCGTAGATAAAATATTGTATGCAACGCGTGCTAAAAGTCGACTTTTAGCACTTGTTGCATAAATAGCTATTGTGTGATAGAAGAGCAAGTAACAACCTTTATAATTGAGCACATTTGTGAAAAAATGGTTATGGAATATTTGTTTTAAATTACTTTTATAAAGAGCAATTTTAAAATGAATTAATGGATTTAAACTAAATATACCTAAACATTTTAATGTAGGTAATGTGAATTATAAATCTTTCAAACAAAAACTACACCAACACTTAGTTATGCACGTGGCCCTTCTTTTCGTCAAAAAAGTTTTTGTTTGTCAAAGCTAGCAATATAAATAGTGCAATTTATTTTGTAGATTTCGACCTTTCAGCTTATTTGAAAGTCGTTGCTGTAAAGTATGTATATTATAAAGCGGTTCTCGCCAGTGCATACACCTTCAAATTTTAAAGCAGTCAAACACAACCATCAGTTTCTTTTTTATACGCTTAGTTTTAAAGGTAAAAGCATTTAATTTGAAGAATGTAAAAGAAATAGAAATCACCCGTCATCAAGATCAAAAAATCCCGTTAAATATAGTTGATTATTGGCATTTAATGTAATTACTACTAATTATTTTTGCACCTAAGGCAGCAAGTGCTTTGATTTAAGGTATTTTTAATATCTATCTAAATCTATATAATATGCATTATTATTATAATTCTAAACTACAAGCTGTAAAATATTTAATTTAAATCTTCTTAACATGCAATTATTTTTAACTAATTGAACATTTAAACGTGTAAAATGCATGAAATTTGTTGACGAGTGCTAACATTTTTGATAATCTAGCTGACATTCGTATCTTACGAAAATAGGTTTATTTTTACTTCCCTTCTCTAAAAGGCAAAGGAAGTATTGCAATCGCGAAAAAAACACCTTCCGAGATTTCTTCAGATCTTCACGTTTCCGGATTCCTAGATAACAAAAACAGGGTTTTCTCAATTCTGTCTGTCTGTCGGTAAAACTCAAAAATTATTTATTGGAGGAAGACGATATTTCGCATGAGGATTGTATGGCTTCCTGGCTTGAAACCGAGAAAAATTCGGTAAAATATATAAAGGATGCGCACCCTATAAAAAAATCTGCCTATTTTTTTACCCTTGACGAGAAATGGCATATTTTGGATCCAATATATGCAGGGTGAGCACATTAAAAAAGTATTTTTTTTTATTTTGTGAGAAGTGAGAAATAGATAAAAGTAGTAATTTCTACATAGCTCAGGCTTTATCTTGACGAAAATAGGACTCACCAAATACAGGATAAATATTATAAGAGACAAAAGGGGACAACGAGTATGTGCTTTGTGTTTAATAGAACTGCATCGCAGAGATCCAAACCGTCCGCTTAGCAGCGTGCGATAAGTGGTCGAGCGTTGAAATCGTATTTTGCAAGTGCTGCAGTTCGAATCCCATTGCCGGTAATGCTTTTTTATTAAAAACTCTGTTAATAAAGCTTGATACAGACAATTCTAGTTTGTGTGGCGGTCATGTTAAATACTTAGCTGACAAAGGAGTTTATTGTAAAAATTGTATCACAAATGTTTGTATTATTTAAAGTAGGTACTGATACGCCCAGAGTTTGAAATAGTAAATTACATAACAAGCTGCGAAAGTGGCGTATATTGTGCGAATATATTTGAGAAACGAGGCCAAGCGTAGCAGAACCGAGTGACTTAAAATACGAGCTTACGATCCACTTTCGAGTGAGTTATGTACGCTATTTTTCCGACTACCACAAAAATACACATTTTTGCAATTTATCGAATGACAGCTTTAGTGGACAACTGACAATGCCAGTAGATTGTTCGTAATCTTTAGGTCAACATGACATATTTTCAGTAATTTTTAGGTTAAAATGATATATTTAGCCCACTGTATAACTGTGAATTGTGCATTTTTTCCATATATGTATGTGCCCCTTTTTTATAACTTACCTTGGATGGCTCACACGTCTCCGACTAGCTCAATGTACGGTTTTTATTAGGATTTAACCAATGTGGGCTTTTTAGTTCGCTTCACTTTCACATAAAGATAATAGTTCATTAATCAACAGAAATGGGCGCCATAACTTTATTATAAAGTGTTAATTTTAGGATGTTTACAATAATTGGGTATTCTTTCTTACAATTCACTGATTATATGTTATTTGTTAAGGTTTATGCCTTTTTAATTTTGACAAATGTTATGCAATTCCTTACTAATCCTAATTTACCCTGACAAGTTAGAATTTGTTCTAATTAAACGTCTGCATTAATTAATCTATAAGTATCCAAGAGATTTCTTATACATATTTAACTAATAACCTCTGAGTAGTAAGATGAAAATATAAAGAGCTCTCTATACCCTCGTATTTCTCATTCGAATTCCTTAATCACAATTAATGATCGGTGTTTAGTTTAGCTATCATTCCAGGGAGTATAAGAAAAATCCCGTATGATCAAAAGCTTGTTATTTGACAAGTGATTGAAATACTAACTTGACAGCTGCAAACCAATTCAAGTCCCATTCAGGATCAACACTAGGTAAGTAACAATTCTTTTACTTTGAAACTAATCTGTTATCGATTATCATTAAGGCTTATGCCCTTATTTAACTATATTCAAGCTATGACGTTGGTCTAATTCTAATTAACAATATCTAATTCTTTCAGGATTAACATACGGTTAATGCAGAGAACCATTGAATTCGGACCTCTTCATTTTCCAATATCAACAGAGAAGAACCCCTCATCTAACCAAAGAAATGGTCTTTGACTGGTGAGTGATTTCCTAACTTGTTAACAGTTTCTAACTAAGTTCTCCTTTCTCTCCTTATCAACTTGGAGCACATCAATACCCTCTTCCATGGTGAAGATATAATCAACCAGGAGATGCGAACTAGTGAAAAAGCCTAAGAGCTGGTAGATATCGAGGAGTCTCTAAGAGCTGAATAAAGGAAAACCCTCTATTATGATTTGTATGTATTAGCTTGTTAGTTACCTACCAGTTAAGTAATAACTGCCCTTTTCAGAAAGAAAATGTTTGTGTGATTTATCCTATCTGCCTGAAAAATTATTATGTTTTAATAATATGCTGGATTGAGTAAATAAAGCCTTACTATTGTCTGCGTGTATCCTTTTTAAGCTAGGACTTTTAATTTGCTTCGCTTCTACACAGAGAAGCGTCCTTTTGCTTTTTCAACCAAAAAGTAAGTAGCAAATTTTGTTATTTATTGTTTTTAATAATTTAACCATGAGCCTTCTATTACGTCTGCTTTAGATTTATAAAAAGGGTAGGCAACCCCTTATACTGTTAATGCACTTTAAGTTGCCTATCTATTAAGTTTAACTAATACCGAACGGCATCATTGTAGAAGCTAAGATATGTACTGCTACACTATCCCCCTTCTAGAAATAATAGTAATATTGAAATCTTCCCCTTTAGACAGTTGGCTAAAGTTATTATAAACCCCTTTTTTAATATTTGCTAATACATCTACTTTAAACAATCTTTCTTGATAACATTGACTACCCATTATCTATATACACTAATATCCTACCTTTTAAACTAAGTTATGAACACTAACTCTTACCATTGAAATTATTTCAAGTTACTTTTCTTATCTTAATTGCCCATAAAGAAATCTATCGTATCTAGAATTCCATCATTTATTTCCTTTCCAGATATGAAACATTTCTGCAAATTCTTTTTAAGAAAAGGAATTAGCTTTGGAGGCATAGTCCATTCTATAAAGCTACTTTTTATTTTGCCTGTTTTTCTGCAGAAGCAATTATTAACCTCTTGCATTTAACAGCTAATTATTAACTTTACACTTTGAGTAAAGTACTTTAATAAACAATTAAGGACAGCACCTCATAGGACACTACCTAAAATTCAAGATCTTCAGTCAAGCTATGCTGAATTCTTTAAAATAAATAAACCGCACCTCATAGGATACAGTTTCGCTGAGGAGTGCTATGCCACAGCTCACTGACATCAAGTTAGAAAAGTCTTTTGGTTATACAACCTAATCCTTGTGAAATAATATCTTTGGCAATTAACAAACTACTTATTTATATCTATTTATTTCTAAGCTTAAACGAAACTTCATAATTCTTCCTCTATCAAATCTGGTTGACTACTGGTTCCAGGTTTGATATCTTTTACATGCCAGATTCCTAAATTCCTACCGTCCAAATCTACTAACTTGAACGTGACAGAACCTGTGACTTCGGCTACTTTTGCTTTTATAAATTTCGGGGCCAATTTTTTTGCAAAACCCTCTTTCGCATTTAAAAGTGCCATGTTACGTTTCCAGACTATGTCACCTTTTTTGAAATGTAATGACCGTTTTCTCAAATTATAATAATGCTTATTCCTTTCATATGCTTGATTAAGACATTGTATCACTTCACTATAAATAGGAGATAGTTGATTGACATCTTTAACTAACTGTTCGCGTGTTTCTAATGATATGTCCTCCTTCTTTAAATTTTCTAACCGACCATAATAATCACCGTGAGCAGGAACAGTTCGGCCAAAATTTAAAAAGGATGGAGTATAGCCCGTAACTTCACTAACAGCGTTTCTTATGGCATGTGCTATCTTATAAATTTGAGCATCCCATATTCTATGATTTTTTTTTATATAAGAGCGTAAAGCTGTAGTAATGATTCTATTCGTTCGTTCTACTGGATTTACTTGCGGATGATAAGAAGCGTTATACCAAACTTTTTGTACTTTATATTTTTCTACTAACTTCTGAAAAAGTCCACCTATGAACTGAGGCCCATTATCACACATAATGATTTGAGGAACTCCAAACATTAAAAGGACATCATTTTCCAGAAACTTAACGATAGAAGAGGCAGTTGCTTTTCTAAGGGGTTGTACTTGCACAAACTTAGTAAACCAATCAGTTATTACTAGAATAGAAGTGTAACCTTTCGTTGATCTTGGTAAAGGACCGATTAGATCTATTGAAATCAGCTGGAACGGATATTTAATTTTCTTTTGATTTCCCATTAACTCGGGACGAAGTTGAGAAGATGACTTACTAGCTTGACATATATCACATTTTCTGACATACTTAGCGATATCTGCTTTCATCTTAGGCCAATAATATATTTCCGCTATTTTTCTAAAGGTCTTAAAAGATCCTAGGTGACTTGAGGTAGGTTCATCATGAAATTGTTGTAATATATCTAACCTTTTAGCTTTAGGAACAACTATCTTCCATTCTATTAAATTAGACAAGATATCATGTTTATTGCAAATGTACTTATATAAAATGTTATCTTCCACTCTCCACAAGGGATAATTCTCTGGATGATCTTTAATTCTACTATCATACTTTTATACCACGGACAGAAATCTGTTTCCTCTAACGTCATCATGCTGATATTAACAACAGGAATAGGATTTCGGGATAAAGCATCTGGAACAACATTTAATTTTCCTTTACGATGTTCTATTTCAAAACTATATTGTGACATCCTAGCTGTCCAAAGAGCTAATCTACCTGTAGGGGATTGTAACTTATGTAGCCATAAAAGAGCATGGTGATCAGTAACAATTTTGAAGTGAGTAAGTTCAATATAGGGACGGTATTTTTCTATGCCAAATAAACATGCTAAACACTCCTTTTCAGTTACTGAATAATTCCGTTCTGCACTAGTCAAAGACCTACTGGCATAGGCAATAACTTTTTCCTCTAACCCTTCACCTTGTAACAAAACGGCTCCTACACCAACATCACTAGCATCACATTGTATAATAAACATTTTAGCAAAATCTGGACTACTCAATATGGGAGAAGAAGTTAATAATTTCTTAAGCTCTTGGAAAGAAAGCTCTGCACGTTCATTCCATTTAATCGATTTCTTTTTTTGATGACCTTTAATTAAATCTAACATAGGAGAAGCTAAGGTTGAAAAATTGGGAACGAATCTTCTATACCAGCTCGCCATTCCTAAAAATCTTTTTACTTCTGTGGAATTTTTTGGAGTAGGAAAAGAAACTATTGCTTCCACCTTGGACGGGTCTGTGCGTAAACCATCTCCATCTATCAAGAAACCTAGATATGTCAATGAAGGTCTACAAAATTCACATTTTTCTATATTAATAGTAAGTCCTGCATTCTTCAATCTATTAAAAACCTGTTTTAACGTGTTTAAATGTTCCGTAAATGTTTTAGAAATAATTATGACATCATCCATATACACAAATACATTATTCGACTCCGGACCAAAAATATTATCCATTAATCTCTGTAAAGTTTGAGCACTGTTATTGAGACCGAAAGGGAGAACTTTAAATTCAAATAATCCTCTACCAGGAACTGTAAAAGCAGTCTTTTCACAACTATCTGAGGAAAGTGGTACTTGCTAAAATGCTTTCTGGAGATCGATTGAACTTAAAAACCGAGCATCTTGTAATCTATCAAGAATACCATTAACATAAGGTTGTTACGGTATTAAGAGAGCTTTACGACACCCACCCAAGGTGAGCATCGCACCACGGAATCAGTCCTGAAAAACTGGCACACTTGCCCTGAAATCGGCTCGAAATAGGCTAAAAGGCCACGGCTGGGACGCTCAGGGAGTCGGGCGTGAGTCACACGATACGTTCTGGGCAAGCGTGTTGCGGCATAATATATATGTATAGGGTATGTCGAAATCATGAGGGCGCCACCAAGCCTGTCTTAACCCGGCTAACCGGGCCTGGACGGTTAGACGGGAGCGAAGCATGCAAAATACTCCGCCAATAGGATTACTCAAGAGTTGCAAGGTCAAATAACAGTTTCGGGATTGCCTTATGCAAGGATTGTAATTAGGTGTCAATCCGACCGCGACTACGCAGCTGTCTCACCCACCTGCACGCTCAAAGCTCCCTCGTTCCGTCGTACAATAATCAGTACAATGAAGGGGGCGTCTATCTGTAACAGAACATGCACAAGTCGAAACAAAACAATAATTTCCTTAACTAACCAATCATGTATTGAACTTCGGGTTACAATGGGGCGGCAGAGTGCGTCGCCCTATATCTATACTTAGACTATAATTAAGGGCACCAGCTGGCACGCGCGCTCTAAACTTAGCGACAGATGTTGAACAGTAGTGAACAGTAATGAACAGTAATGAGCAGTAATAAGCAGTAATAAGTAGTAATGAGTACAAATATGCTGGCGCGACGCCTTATGCAGCGGACAGCGAAGATTAAATTAGCACTCGCGATATGGACAGTCTGCAATTCTGAAGGAATGCACCAATATGCTGGCGCGACGCCTTATGCAGCGGACAGCGAAGATTAAATTAGCACTCGCGATATGGACAGTCTGCAATTCTGAAGGAATGCGCCAATATGCTGGCGCGACGCCTTATGCAGCGGACAGCGAAGATTAAATTCGCACTCGCGTTCACAGCGGTAATCAGGTTAAAGACACATACCTTAATGCGTAGGCGGCGAGGGAGCCTGGTACAGTTGAGTTGCGACAGGCTGCAGTCGTAGGTGGCAGGTACCTTCGATGTTACAACGGCTATAGGGATGAGTGCACAACCGCTTTAATGGCGACGTGAGACGCGTCCGGGACGCGTACAACGGGACGACGAAAAAATGGGCCACTTTCGTTCTGCGGAACAGATCCTCGTAGGTCGAGATGAAGGGGGCACGACCCCTTACTTACGGAAGCAGGAACTGGGCTCCAAACACCCACGCTACGCCGAAGACAATTCGAAAACTCCGACTCACAACCACCACACGAGCGTTCTTTGCAACGGGCTGCGGACAACTGCCACTTAAGGCGAAAACGTATATCACATAATTGCTGAAGCAGCACTCGCCGGGAAAAAGACTGACGCCCCCGCCAAGGGCGGGAGCGCCGCACGAATTCACACACACTATCCGACCTCTTACTCGATCGACGGCTCTCGGCTGAATGCCCAGAGGAAAAGTGCTGGCAAAGGTCACCTTGGTCGCGTCCCCACGTGACTAAACCTTGGCAGCCAATAGTGGGGCGATAAAACGAAACAAGTTAATGCCGGCACCAATGGCATCACGCCTCAACGGCGTGCTTTCTAGGAGATTCGGAATTCGGAAAAACGCCATCAGAGGGGAGCTCCAACCGACGAAAAATACTGCTTTTGGAGCTAAATATGTGCGACATCGTGATTCTGGAATTAGGCGATGGAGCCAAATAAAAAACTAAAAGGGTTTAGCATACGGGCACGCTGCCCTAAAGCCTAGGTGGCTATTTAAAATACCAAAATGACCTGAAGCAACAAATTGCCCTAAAGGCGTGAAATGCGATTAAGCATCTGCGACAGCAAAATGACTTAACACTCCCCTTACTTGAAAGAGAGTTCCCCGAAGTCTCTTATAAAACAACGAGGCATTTTGCGACAACGTAACGAGAACTCAAACGAAAACACAACCACGAAAAACGAACAAAACAAAAAATATTCGATACGATAGAGTGCACCCCCAAAGAGATTACGCACACTGGCCACCAGATAGGGTGCAAAGGTGGGAAGAGAGAAGAGGAAGAAGAAAGACTGGATACGCCAGTAGAAAATACGTAAATTGTTTGGGTCAAAATCGGGTAAAATATGGGTCTAAATGGGGTACAAGTAAGTCTTACACCTGTGGACACTCCCGACCAACCGTTCCAAAAGAACACAGGGAGGGGGGGGGGGTATAGAAATGGAAGTCCAAAGTCCCACCCAAGGGTTACCTGAAGAGGGCACGCTGCGCGTCACGAGATCGGCGCATTATGTGGATCCCACAACTGGTATGAGTACCCAAGAGAAGAGGATGAACCACCGAAAAAAAAGGGAAATGGTTGTGACAGAAACTGTCAAAAATAGTCATAATCAGTAACCGGAAAAACTCAGTCCACCGAAACCCTCAATCGATGCCGATGCCGGAGCCAAGTCGACTATTAAACCGCAAAGCGCGAGCTCGAAAGTGACTCCAACACCGAACACCAAAAGAAAATCCTGAAGAACCAAGTCTCCAAGGGTGTAGGCGTTCGCTGACGCATGCCCAATAAATCCTTTTCAGAACTCCATGCGGCCCAAAGGGACTACCTTACGACGACAGGGTCCGCACGAAACAAAATGACCAGAAACACGCTCTCTTTATGTAATCCCACATAGGTGGTTGAAAATGGCGACGGCCAACGGTACGGTAAAAGAGCGTTAGGCCACGAAAGCAACAGGGCATCACTACAAAAGAAAAGTCAAAAATCTTTAACTACTCAAACACTTTACACTTAAGAAACCTCATGCGGACAGCATGCGCATTACTGCCACACAAAGCTCAGAAGCTTCAACGAAACTGTTCACAAAGAACACGGTACGTGACAACATGACGTCATCAGACAAAAAGGGTACGGTAAATGACAACAAAACGTCAACAAATACGAATCATTCCAACCAGCGGCAAAGACTCGTTAAATGCTAACGGTAAGTGTACAAAACACTGCGATAACTTTCGGGGTGTCCATGAAGAAGTCGGTAAACCAGGTTGGGCGATACATGATAATAATGAGTATGAGATAAAGGCCAACGAAAATAACTACACCAAACCAACTAAGAAGATGGCCTGAGGGACGTAATAACCGCACGAGCGAATCTCCACAAGCACACCAACAACACACCAAAACTTATCAACAAACCAAGACTCGGTAATGAAGGTGAAAAAGAATTCCAACCTGCTTACCAAAAATCAACTCGGTACAACACCAAACGATAGAGAAAAAAAATTGTCAAAATCGGTAATCATCAACGTCAAAATTGATAAACCTCGCTAACGTGAACGTCAAAATCGACAAACGTCAGTTCGGTACAACAAAAGTGTCAACTTAGCCCAAGGCTAAACAATGTAAACGACAGGGAATCGAAACTCCCACTAAGCCTTCGAAAAGACTTAAAAAAACAAGGTCGGTACCTTCACTCAACAACATCTGGTACTAAATCCGACTAATACAGGATAAAACCTGCACTAAATACAACGAAACATCTCGGTAGTATGAACTGGCTAAGAACAACAAGAAACGACTGTAAAAATGACGAAAAAGATACTCAAAATATGAAAAGACATGGAAAAACACAAAAAGGAAACTCAAAAAGGCGATAAACAACAAGAAAACACAAAACTACAAATAGAAAATAAGAAAAGACAAGAAAAAAACATATAGAAAACAAGAAAAGAAACGTAAAGACAAATGACAACTAAGAAAAAACATATACACGGTCAAGAAAACTAATGAAAATAAACTAAGAACAGGAAAAGACAAGAAAAGACATATAGAAAACAGAAGAAAACAAGAAAAGACAAATAGAAAACAAGAAAAGAAGCTCGGTAAAATATTCTACTAAGAAAAAAACGGTTTACCAGTCCATACCACTTCGAAATGACGAAAAAAAAACATTTGTGACAACGATATAAATGACACAACAAGGCTACAATGCCTAAAATGCCCCAGAGGCGGGCGCCAAAATTAAGACACACAACGCAAAAAAAAGAGAAAACCCCAAAATGAGGTCGGGCGTTGTCGTACACCAATAGGCTCCAGACGTTGGAGCACCGAAATTAGGCAGACAACGGGTGGCTTAATAAGAAAAACAAACATACAATGCCCCAGATGTTGAGCGCCAAAATTAAGACGCACAACGAATGGGCTTAACGAGAAGACGAATATCAGAAAAAAACAAGCCCACACGTTGGGATAGCCAGAATTAGCCTGTTACGGTATTAAAAGAGCTTTACGACACCCACCCAAGGTGAGCATCGCACCACGGAATCAGTCCTGAAAAACTGGCACACTTGCCCTGAAATCGGCTCGAAATAGGCTAAAAGGCCACGGCTGTGACGCTCAGGGAGTCGGGCGTGAGTCACACGATACGTTCTGGGCAAGCGTGTTGCGGCATAATATATATGTATAGGGTATGTCGAAATCATGAGGGCGCCACCAAGCCTGTCTTAACCCGGCTAACCGGGCCTGGACGGTTAGACGGGAGCGAAGCATGCAAAATACTCCGCCAATAGGATTACTCAAGAGTTGCAAGGTCAAATAACAATTTCGGGATTGCCTTATGCAAGGATTGTAATTAGGTGTCAATCCGACCGCGACTACGCAGCTGTTTCACCCACCTGCACGCTCAAAGCTCCCTCGTTCCGTCGTACAATAATCAGTACAATGAAGGGGGCGTCTATCTGTAACAGAACACGCACAAGTCGAAACAAAACAATAATTCCCTTAACTAACCAATCATGTATTGAACTTCGGGTTACAATGGGGCGGCAGAGTGCGTCGCCCTATATCTATACTTAGACTATAATTAAGGGCACCAACTGGCACGCGCGCTCTAAACTTAGCGACAGATGTTGAACAGTAGTGAACAGTAATGAACAGTAATGAGCAGTAATGAGCAGTAATGAGTAGTAATGAGTACAAATATGCTGGCGCGACGCCTTATGCAGCGGACAGCGAAGATTAAATTAGCACTCGCGATATGGACAGTCTGCAATTCTGAAGGAATGCACCAATATGCTGGCGCGACGCCTTATGCAGCGGACAGCGAAGATTAAATTAGCACTCGCGATATGGACAGTCTGCAATTCTGAAGGAATGCACCAATATGCTGGCGCGACGCCTTATGCAGCGGACAGCGAAGATTAAATTAGCACTCGCGATATGGACAGTCTGCAATTCTGAAGGAATGCACCAATATGCTGGCGCGACGCCTTATGCAGCGGACAGCGAAGATTAAATTCGCACTCGCGTTCACAGCGGTAATCAGGTTAAAGACACATACCTTAATGCGTAGGCGGCGAGGGAGCCTGGTACAGTTGAGTTGCGACAGGCTGCAGTCGTAGGTGGCAGGTACCTTCGATGTTACAACGGCTATAGGGATGAGTGCACAACCGCCTTAATGGCGACGTGAGACGCGTCCAGGACGCGTACAACGGGACGACGAAAAAATGGGCCACTTTCGTTCTGCGGAACAGATCCTCGTAGGTCGAGATGAAGGGGGCACGACCCCTTACTTACGGAAGCAGGAACTGGGCTCCAAACACCCACGCTACGCCGAAGACAATTCGAAAACTCCGACTCACAACCACCACACGAGCGTTCTTTGCAACGGGCTGCGGACAACTGCCACTTAAGGCGAAAACGTATATCACATAATTGCTGAAGCAGCACTCGCCGGGAAAAAGACTGACGCCCCCGCCAAGGGCGGGAGCGCCGCACGAATTCACACACACTATCCGACCTCTTACTCGATCGACGGCTCTCGGCTGAATGCCCAGAGGAAAAGTGCTGGCAAAGGTCACCTTGGTCGCGTCCCCACGTGACTAAACCTTGGCAGCCAATCGCGGGGCGATAAAACGAAACAAGTTAATGCCGGCACCAATGGCATCACGCCTCAACGGCGTGCTTTCTAGGAGATTCGGAATTCGGAAAAACGCCATCAGAGGGGAGCTCCAACCGACGAAAAATACTGCTTTTGGAGCTAAATATGTGCGACATCGTGATTCTGGAATTAGGCGATGGAGCCAAATAAAAAAACTAAAAGGGTTTAGCATACGGGCACGCTGCCCTAAAGCCTAGGTGGCTATTTAAAATACCAAAATGACCTGAAGCAACAAATTGCCCTAAAGGCGTGAAATGCGATTAAGCATCTGCGACAGCAAAATGACTTAACAAGGTAAAGGATACGCATCTCTCTTAGTAACCTTATTCAACTGACGACCATCAAAACAGAATCTCAGTGAACCATTTCTTTTCTTTACCATGACAATAGGAGAGTTCCATGGTGAAAAAGATTTTTGAATTACATCTAACTTTAACATTTCATCAATTTCTTTATTTACCGCTTCTAACATAACAGGGGACATTGGATAGTATCTTTGCTTAATAGGTTTAGCATCACCGGTATCAATGCGATGAACTACCATATTTGTACTACCAAGCTTAGGACCACTAATTTCCTGAAATTTATCAATAACTACTTCTAAGCTACGAATTTGTTCTTGAGAAAGATCTTCCCTTGCTAAAATAACTTTGTTTAAACTATTCATGCCAGAAACTTTAAATTGGCCTGACTGAAAATCTGTATTCAAGTTAAACAAGTAACAACTATTAACTCCAAGGGTAAGAGAAGCTGAAATAGTATTGGAAACTAAACAACTAACAACTCTAGTTATTCCTTCTATAGTTATGGGTAATTCTACTATTCCAAGAATAGATTGGTAATTTCCATCAGCCGTTTGTAAATTCATTTGTATTCCAGGTTTAATTAAAGGTAATTTAAGTTGATTAATCAAGAATAAACCTTGGCTGCCTATTATTGTTTGATTAGCACCTGTATCTAAAAGAGCTAACAAGGAAATGTTTTTAATTTTAATTTTAATAAAAGGACAGTTATCTTTATGATTATGCGAAAACGTATAATTAGTTTGAGAATTTTTACAAAATCGTGAAACTTTCTTCAACCATTCATTCCATTTTAACTTTTCAGCCCTTAGAATTGTCGGACTTAAGCTTCGCGGACTGCGGACGACGCTTGTCTCTGCTCGTTTTTTCGAAATTGACCGTTACATTTATTACAATCATTAGAATTAACATTAGGATTACCACAAACATAGCAGAAGAAGGTGCGTTCTTTATTGCATTTATGATATGTGTGACCTTTTTCATTACAATTCCAACAAGTTACATTCATAGAATTTCTTACAAACTTTCTAGATGACAAAACCTTCTTATTAGCATTGGTTAACTTATTTGACAACTTGGTACCCATAGTAAATGAATGAATTTAACGTTTTACTTGAGCTTGGGCTCTATAAGCTAAGTCGGGTTCCAAAGGTGCTTTAACCAAAGTGAAGTTTGGTCTGAACTTTTTATTTCTTTCTTTCGTCTCTTCCAAATCTCGACAGTAATCAATGAGTGAATTTATGCTAATGATTTGAGTTAACGTAAGATGACTACTATCATATGGTTGCAAGTTTTTTCTAATGTATCTTAACTGTATGTCTTCGTCAGGAACTGAATTTAGTCTATTGAACAGATTTATCATAACTGCTATGAAGATGTGAGGACGTTCATCTACACCTTGTACACGAGATCGAATTTCATCCCATAATACTTCATCGTAATCACTAGGTAAATAGTGTCTTTTCAGTAATTCTACTATTTCTTTCCAACTTTTTATCTTACTTCTAACTGACCTAAACCAAATTAGTGCTTGATCTTCAAATAAATCTATTGCTTCTAAGAACAGTTGTTCATATGACAAGTTTCTAGCTACTCTCAGTTCTTCTACCCGTTCTAAGAATGAATTAACACCCTGACTAGCAGTATTACCTAAAAACTTTATATTCCACTTGGATACACTAACTGAATTCATCACAAATCCGGTTTGATGATTGTATGATGGAGCTTGTGCTATATTTAAATATTTCATTCTTTCTGTGTATTGATTTATTGGTTCTGATATATCAAATTCTACCTTTCGACTATTAATTTGAGGTGAACTATGAGAGTGTTGACTAATTGTTTGTATTAATAATAATAATGGTGAGGCACTAACACCCCATGAAGGAGCTTGGCCTGCAAGGCGGAAGGTTAGAGCTTCCGTATCCTCGCTCTCACACCCGGCTGTCGCGTGTCAAATTCATTGTTTGTATTGGTACTTCGTAATTAATGTTAACTAACGAATCTGTATTTCCTACCGGCTGTTCTATTTTAATATTACTTTGATTAGGTTGTTCTGACTGATCTAACACTGCCATTAAATCATTAAAGTGCATAGTCTTATCCTCCGCTACCTCTGAAATTGTTACTGATAATTCTAACCATTGGTCCTTAAGGTGAGTCCATTTAGTTTTAAATTGATCATCTAATGAAGTAGCAATGTCTTCTAACCTCCGGTAGAAATGTTGTAGTTTGGTAGTCAATCTATCATAAGTGGTGGACAAAGGTTTATCTTCAAAATTCTGAACTAATGTTCTAAGATATTTCAATCTATTTTCACAAAAATCTATTTCTTGAGGAATATCTAAAGCAACTGGTAAATATGTAGAACTTTTAGATAAATCACACTTCTCTATATTTAACTGCGTTCTAAATAATTTTCTTTTTTCCTCTACATTCCTATTTTCAGGATTGATATTTCTAGTAACTAACTCCCAGTCTAATTCATCTGAGGTTAAGTAATTTACTTTTATCATACTGATGTAATTACAATGCAATCAATGAACTGTATGTTTGAATATAATGTAGCCTAACGATAATTGTTAAGCCCAAGAACTATACTCTTTATGAACAGTGAAGCGTTAACTTTTTATTGTAATGGTCCCTTTTACTCGAGCCTCCACGTTGTGTCGTCACTTCTGTGTGCCCCTTTTTTATAACTTACCTTGGATGGCTCACACGTCTCCGACTAGCTCAATGTACGGTTTTTATTAGGGTTTAACCAATGTGGGCTTTTTAGTTCGCTTCACTTTCACATAAAGATAATAGTTCATTAATCAACAGAAATGGGCGCCATAACTTTATTATAAAGTGTTAATTTTAATATGTTTACAATAATTGGGTATTCTTTCTTACAATTCACTGATTATATGTTATTTGTTAAGGTTTATGCCTTTTTAATTTTGACAAATGTTATGCAATTCCTTACTAATCCTAATTTACCCTGACAAGTTAGAATTTGTTCTAATTAAACGTCTGCATTAATTAATCTATAAGTATCCAGGAGATTTCTTATACATATTTAACTAATAACCTCTGAGTAGTAAGATGAAAATATAAAGAGCTCTCTATACCCTCGTATTTCTCATTCGAATTCCTTAATCACAATTAATGATCGGTGTTTAGTTTAGCTGATATCATTCCAGGGAGTATAAGAAAAATCCCGTATGATCAAAAGCTTGTTATTTGACAAGTGATTGAAATACTAACTTGACAGCTGCAAACCAATTCAAGTCCCATTCAAGATCAACACTAGGTAAGTAACAATTCTTTTACTTTGAAACTAATCTGTTATCGATTATCATTAAGGCTTATGCCCTTATTTAACTATATTCAAGCTATGACATTGGTCTAATTCTAATTAACAATATCTAATTCTTTCAGGATTAACATACGTTTAATGCAGAGAACCATTGAATTCGGACCTCTTCATCTTCCAATATCAACAGAGAAGAACCCCTCATCTAACCAAAGAAATGGTCTTTGACTGGTGAGTGATTTCCTAACTTGTTAGCAGTTTCTAACTAAGTTCTCCTTTCTCTCCTTATCAACTTGGAGCACATCAATACCCTCTTCCATGGTGAAGATATAATCAACCAGGAGATGCGAACTAGTGAAAAAGCCTAAGAGCTGGTAGCTATCGAGGAGTCTCTAAGAGCTGAATAAAGGAAAACCCTCTATTATGATTTGTATGTATTAGCTTGTTAGTTACCTACCAGTTAAGTAATAACTGCCCTTTTCAGAAAGAAAATGTTTGTGTGATTTATCCTATCTGCCTGAAAAATTATTATGTTTTAATAATATGCTGGATTGAGTAAATAAAGCCTTACTATTGTCTGCGTGTATCCTTTTTAAGCTAGGACTTTTAATTTGCTTCGCTTCTACACAGAGAAGCGTCCTTTTGCTTTTTCAACCAAAAAGGAAGTAGCAAATTTTGTTATTTATTGTTTTTAATAATTTAACCATAAGCCTTCTATTACGTCTGCTTTAGATTTATAAAAAGGGTAGGCAACCCCTTATACTGTTAATGCACTTTAAGTTGCCTATCTATTAAGTTTAACTAATACCGAACGGTATCATTGTAGAAGCTAAGATATGTACTGCTACATGTAATATGTACTCCTATATTGTTAGCGCCTGTAAGTAGAGAGGTCACAGCGTGAGACAGATAACCATCTCTTTCTACGCACTTGGTGCATTGCGCGCAAGCGTCGTGCGTGAACAAGTGAACACAGCTGTGCAGTGCGCATTCTCAGCCATGCGCACGAGACGCGTAGTGCTCAGAAAGAGACGGACGTACTATATGTCGGCGCCGTAATTTATTTCCCGTTTCCAGACCCTACTAGCAATTATAGGAGTATTACATATATGATATTTTCGTAACAAACACGTTCGTTATGATAATGACTGGGTGAATGATGTCGACGTGGTAAAATGAATTTGTTAAACTGCGAAACTAACAAATTATTAAAAAAAAAACTTTCTATTGAGATGAATATTTTTAAGGACATTATAATCCTTTATCCAATAGACGTGTCTGTCCGGGACGCTGTTTTGTCTGTCTGGGACTCTGTTTCAGCAGCCAAACCGTAAGAGATAGAGAAAAAAGTTATTAAAGTTATATGTTTGGAATGGTCATGTCAGGTCAGGAACCGAATTTCAGTCTCTAACACTAATTATTATCTTAATTATCCTAATCCTAAATTTTTTAGGTTAGATTCAAGGCAAATTTTATCAAGGCGATTGCGACTGGTAGTTTGCTACCAACAATGACGTCATATACGTACGTGTGGTGAATACGCGTTCTATTTGCAAAACGGTCTTTTTTGTTTTATTAAATGAGACATTTGTCTCACTGGACTGCTAGTATACTTATAATACATGTGAATGCGGGAAGTCGTATTTAAATTTAATGAAGAAGTGCATCCTAAAATTTGGTAATATTTTACTAAACAATTACTTTAAACTTTAAAGTTTAAAGTAACTAGAGATCAAACTCACAGTGAAGCTCATAATAGCAGTGTCAATAGGAAAGCAAAAAAAAATATCGTGCGCCTAATGTTTAAATTTGTGTTGATTAAATATAGGTACATATCATAGAGGCATTACGAAACGTTTTATTTAATTTATATTTTACCTGAAGTGTATAGTTTAAGAGAAATTCTACGAAAATACCTGAAGTTTTGGAGCTCACCGTATTATTCAATGCAGCAGCTCCGTCTTCTAATGTGATAGCTCAAAAGCTTGAGCATGACCTGATACTGGAGGGGGCGTTGAATTACCACCTATTAGCATCAACTAGAAAATTTAAGTGAAACCGAATACTTACTTTGAAATGTAAAAAAAATTGAAGATTTATGTGTTGAACTTATTTTTACTATCGTAAAATAAGTTTAGTTTCTTGGTTTTATTAAAGAGTATATAATGTAAAGAGAATCAGCCTTATGGGTTACAGCGTATCACATAAAATATTTCCTCCGCTACAGCAAAAGTTGTGTAACCCTCTATATGAAGGGAGATTTATATGTAATCTATACTTACCCATGAAAACAATGACAAATGGCAATGATTTTTAAACGTCAAGTAGTGTCAGCTTTTATAAGTATTCTGATTAAGTGGTGTTGAAATTGAAAGATATTTGTAGCTTTCGCAGCAGTTTGAATTCTGGTCGAAACACTTTCATTGGGGTCGGGAATCTGTTGAAAATGATCCAAGACCTGGTAGACCTCTTGTAGCAAGGACACAAGAAACAATAAAGCAAATTAAAAGTTTGGTGTTGACAGATCGAAGAATAAAAGTTTTGGTTATCGCTACGGAAGTACAGGTAGCAAAGCCAACAGTTTTGAAAATTTTACATAAAGATTTAGCAATGAGCAAAGTGTCAGCAAGATGGATTCCCAAGCTCTTAACACCAGAACAACAAATTGTCAGGCGAAAATTTTGCCAGGAAAATTTGAATGCTTTAAAACAAAATTCCAAAATTATCACGGGTGATGAAACCAGGGTACATCACTAGGACCTTCCAATAAAACAAGAGTCCATGCAGTGGGTGTGTAAAGGGTCTCCACCATTAAAAAACTCGAAAATGATCACAACGGCTTTCTGGGACTGCGAAGGGATTCTGTTGGTTGAGTAGGGGAGAGTTGGGTAAAACGGGATAGTATGGTAAAGCAGGATACCCAGTTTAATTTTAAAACAGGTAGTTCCATCTATCCGGTGATGGCTGAAATAATATTCCTTGTTGCCTTTCTACTCCCGGAAAGTACTCTATGGACTTTAGTTTATCTCTGAACTGCGTGACAGGTGCATTTATTAAAGTGTGAGGTTAAACTAAATTGTTTCACCTACATTAAGAAGTCGTTTTTTAATTTTTAGTGTAAAATTATTTGAAGGTGAGTGGATTTAAAGAATACTACGTTTATTTACTCTAGGTATTTACAATAGTTTTCCGTATTTTGCTTTTTTTAACTATTAAAATATGAACACATGTTTTGCAATGCACTGTTGGGTAAAAGGGGATACAGAGTGGTTGTATAATTTTATATTTAAAACTATTTCTTTTTTGTTTTTGAAGAGCAATGGGCAGGTATAAAAGAAAAACGGAAAGGCAGAATTGGGACGAGGACAGTATGCGTCCGTATGGGGTTCCTCGTACGACCATAGAAGCATGGGTGAAGAAAGTTAGGCAGGATGTTCTCAACAGGGAGGAGTCTGCCAAAAAAGGACTAGGACGTCACAAACCTGTTTCACCCCGGATCAGGAAGAGGAGCTAGCCGAACACATTTTGTCCATGGAAGCAAGGCTGTTTGGCTTAACTCTTAACGAATTAAGAAGTTTGAATTGGCAGATCGTGATGGTTTTCCAAATAGATTTAACAAAAATAAAAAGAAAGCTGGTAAAGCTTGGTTATACAGCTTTTTAAGCCGGCATCCGAAGATCAAACTTCGTACACTTGAACCAACATCACTTGCGAGGGCCATAGGTTTCAATAGGCCTGCAGTTGAAAGATTCTTCAATTTGCTATGTGAAACTATTGAAAAACACAAAACACCCCCTGATCACATCTATAATGTCGATGAGACGGGTATTATGACAGTGCCAAAAAAACGATGGAGATGTTTGTTGTTACGTAGAAAACGACAAGTTGGCTGTTTGTCTTCAGCAGAACGTGGAGTTTTGGTAACGGTGGAGATCTGCATGAGTGCTACTGGTGTATTTATGCCACCAATGTTCGTCTTCCCAAGAGCTAGGGCGAAGCCAGAGCTCCTGGATGATGCTCCTCCTGGAAGCACAGCTCATTATCATCCATCAGGGTGGATGAAGAAAGAAATATTTTTAAGTTGGTTCGATAAATTTATTTCTTTTTCCAATCCTTCAAAGGAACACCCCGTGCTTTTGCTTCTTGATGGGTATGCTACCCACCAAGAATCTGGAGTTGATTCAAAGGGCCAGGGAGAACGGTGCTGTGTTACTATGTTTTCCGCCGCATACAACTCACCGCCTACAACCTCTGGACGTAAGTTTTATGTCACCACTCAGCACATACTACAGTTCAGAAGTACAAAGATGGATGCAACATCATCCAGGCAGGCCTATTACGATATCTTAAATAGGCAAACCTTTTGGAAACGCCTTCATGAAAGCTGCTAGTGTTCAAACAGCGGTAAGTGGATTTAGGAAATCCGGTGTGCATCCTCTAAATCCATAGATATTCCCAGAATGGATGTTTGAACCAGCCGAAACTACAAATAGATCTATAGAAGACAATACAAATAGTGAAACTATAGATAATGATAACCTTTTACCTGAAATTACAAATTCTTCGCAGAGGACATCACCCATACCATCAGCAAGAACACCAACGGGCACATCACCAAAAACACCATCGAAACCTTTAAAACCCCTATAAACGATTCAAACACGAGATTAAGAATATATTGCAAATACCTTAAACACACAAGATACTACTCCAGGTCCAATTCCCGCGAAGCATTTTTATGCGAATGCGACTTCTTCATGTTCCCACAGCACTGAGAATTTTGTTGTAACGCCAAACAGGTTGTTCCACTCCCTCGTTCCGAAAGAAAAATTAATCAAAACGACAGAAAAAGGGGTAAAACCGCAGTGTTAACACTGAAGACAGTATTAAAAAAAGGTCTACAAAGAAGCCAAAATTAAACATCGATGATACGGAAAAAGCAGCCCATACGACCAAACTGAATAAAAAAGATAATGCCAATGCAAATAAGAAGACAACTAGAAGAAACATAAAAGCAAAGAAACTAATTAAGAATAACTGTAACATTTCAGAAAAACAAAACACGAAAGTAGCAAGACAAGAAAATGCCAATAAACAACAAATTTAAAGGAGGAAGAAGACTGAAGACACTGAAAATTCAAGTTCTGAAGAAGAAAGCGAAGAAGCAACATGCATATTTCGTAGTGAACTTTATTCGAATTCTAAGTCAAAAGCTGGATGGATAAAGTGTCTGCATTGTCAAGGTTGGGCTCATGAAGCGTGTGCAGGAGTGGGAATCGACGACGACGAAGTTTTTATTTGTGACTTTTGTCAATAATAATAATATTCTAATCTTTTTTTTTGTGAAAATTCCTTTGTTTAGTTTTGTAGAATACAATAAAAATCATTTCTCGTAAGCAAATTTTATTTTGTATTTTTTTTATTGTATTACCTACAATAATTATTTTGAATTTCTTATGCTGTCTCCTTTTCCTTGAAGGATAAACATTATGGAATCTGCAATAGCGTAAATATCCTGTTTACCCGACTAGGTGGGTAAAACGGGATACTTGCAACGTAAACAAAATAATTTTTGTTTCTCTGATATATCATCTAATTTTTCATAAATGATAATTGCAATCAAAAGTGAAAGTAGAGGTAAAACATTGTCCTTTGCAGTACTTTATTCAAAAAGTTATAAGGTTCTAAACACTAAGTATCTTGTTTTACCCAACTCTCCCCTACATGACGAAGGGCACTACAATTACCTGTAATGTTTATAAAGAGACCCTTAAAAATCTTAAAGTTGCCATCCGAATGAAAAGACCTCAAAATTTTACTGAAAAAACCCTACTGCTACATTACAATTGCAGGGTGCATAAGACACAAAAAGTTCGACAAGTTATTGAGAAATATGGTTTCTAGGAGTTGAGACATCCACCCTATAGTCCAGATCTAGCTCCCCGCGATTATTATCTTTTCCCTAAGTTGAAAAAAACAATTATGAAGACAGATTTTCTTGATGATGACCTAAAAACCGCTATTAATGACTATTTTGAAGAGTTACAGGAAGAATTTCTTTATGAAGGGATTTCGTTAATGCATAAATGAAATAAATGTGTAGATGTTGAAAAATATTTTTTTTTAATTCTTCGCCATCTTTTCTTTCATGCCGAAGTAGATTAAGATATAAAAATCTTCTCTTGTATTCTCAAGGAAAGAATGACCGAGATTTCCAGAATTGGTCAAAAAACTGGATAATGAAGGTCACAGGAATACCATTAAAAAGAAGCATTTGTTACTGCAAAGGTAAAGTTGATAAAGAAGATAGATAAATCAGCTGCATTGATGCAATGGTATATCTGCAAAACTGATACTTCTTCGGGAGAGTTTAACATCTAGTCTTCTGTATTAAATTCTACAAATTTTCTAGTTTTTTCTATCCTAGTAGTGATATGGAGTAAACCACTTGCTGATTGCGCATTGTGTACCAAAAACACATAACCAGAAGCGTTGCAGTTTGGAACCATAGATGTAGGTACTCAGAGCTCTGGGAGTAACTAATAACTAAGTTGGTACTTGAAAGTATCTAAGTTACTTGAAAGAATCTAAGTGAGGTACTTGAATGGAATGTAACTTAGTTTCTTTTTTAAATAACTTAAAAGTAACTTGTACTTAGTTACTTTTACCAAGTAATTTGTAACTGTTACTTTAGAAAAGTAACTTAAGTTACAAAAAGTAACTTTGGTTACAAAATGTAACTTCAGTTGCAAAAGGTAACTTAAGTTACAAAAATGTATCTTAGATGCTGCCTTTATAAATTAAAATTATTTTATTTGCCGACTAATTTTATGATTTCTTTGTTATTAGCACTGTTATAGTAGATTAGATTAATACTAGTAGTTCATGTGACATGTAATAGAAAGCATTGAATAAACAGCATTATTCATAGCACACAATATGGTGACAGCGGTGGTGCTGTTTTAATTCAAAGGACTGGACAAAAGTGAATTAAACTAGAGGAAACCACCTGAATCTGAAAACAAACAAGCTCCATTATTATCTTCTGAAACTTGTAGACAGATGGGTTTAATTACGATAAATGCAAACTTGTGTAAAATAGATGAAATAAATATCTTAACAAAAAGTAATTTGACACAACAGTATTCAGATGTATTTGAAGGTCTAGGAAAGATACCAAAAAAGTATCATTTAGAAGTAAACAAAAAAGTAGAACCGATGAAAGATACACCACGAAGATTACCAATACCTATCACAGAGAAAGTGAAAAACAAATTGGACGAATTAGAAAAACAAAAGATAATTACAAAAGAAACGGAACTCACCGACTGGGTGAATAGCATGGTAGTAGTTAACAAGAACAATAAAATGCGCATCTTTTTGGATTCAAAAAATTTAAATAAAGCATTAAAACGCTCAATTTATCCAATGCCGACAATTGAAGAAATGCTTCCCAAGTTAACAAATGCAAAATATTTACAGTAGTTGATACTAAACATGTATTTTGGCAAATCGAATTGGATGAAGTAAGTAGCAAGATGACGACATTCAATACACCGTTCGGTAGATATCGATGAAACCGGCTTCTGTTTGGTATTGCACCGGTACCTGAGGAATTCCAAAGGCGCTTACATGAACACACCCAAGATTTAAAAGGAGTAATTGTAATAGCTGATGATATCTTAATATATGGTGAAGGAAATACATATGAAACGGCAGAACGCAACCATCATGAAAACATTAAAAGGCTAATGGAAAGAGCTTGGAACATAAATTTAAAGTTAAACAAACAAAAAGTCAGATATAAACAAAAAGAAGTTAAATATATAGGACATATCCTAACAGAAGGAGGTGTTAAAGCAGATGACGAAACGATTAAAGCAATCTTGATCCTGCCAAAACCTACAAATAAAGAGGAGTTACAGCGCTTCTTGGGATTCATTAACTATTTAATGAAATTTATGCCTGATTTAGCTACCGTTAAGACAATTATTGAGACACTAGTCAATATGGCTATGGACACACGAACAAGACACAAGTTTTAACACTCTAAAAGAGATAGTAACAAAAACACCAATTTTGAAGTACTATGATGTACTTTAAAATATATAATTACAATGTGACGCCAGTGAATATGGTGTGGGAGGAGCATTAATCCAAGAAGGACGACCTGTAGCATTCACCTCAACAACTTTAATACCAAAAAAACGAAATTATGCTCAAATTGAGAATGAGTATTTAAAATTCGAAAAATATATATGTGGAAAGAACCTAATTACAGCATAAACCGACCATCAGCAACTATTATCAATATTTAATAAATCGATTCTTCAGGGTCCGAAAAGACTACAAAGAATGTTGATTCGGTTACAAAAATATAACATCAAGTTAGTGTATAAAAGAGGCAAAGAAATGAAAATAGCTGATCTTTTGTCAAGAACTGTAGACAAAACCAAGTGGAACAAGAAACATGAGGACAAGGACACTATAATCTATAAAATCTCGGAAGAATTTGAGAATATAAACCAACTAGCAAATTTAAACGTAACGGATACAAGACTTATACAAATACAAAAAGAAACCAAAAGTGATCCAGACCTACAAGCTTTAGCAACAATTATAAAACAAGGATGGCCAGCCAACAAACAACAAACTCCTATTAATACCAGAGAATATTGGAAGGTAAGAGATGAACTGACAATGCAAAATGGAATAATTCTTAAAGAACAAAGGTTAGTGATTCCGAAAAGTATGCGAGCAGAGTTATTGAAAAAAACGTACAGAAGTCATCTGGGAATTGAAGCAAGCAAAAATAAAGCTAAGGATACATTATATTGGCTACATATGTCAGAAGAAATAAAAAATACTGTTCAGCAATGTAAAATTTGCCAACAATACTCTACAAAACAACAAGCAATGCCCATGCAAACACTTAAGACACCAGAGCTTTCTTGGCAAAGAGTTTGTGCAGCATATATATACAATAAAGAATCAAGAGTATCTGGTAACAGCAGATTACTATTCAGGTTTTTGGGAACTAAACAAAATAAAGGATTCAACATCGGAAACCA
Organism: Agriotes lineatus; assembly: GCA_940337035.1. Taxonomy (NCBI): domain Eukaryota; kingdom Metazoa; phylum Arthropoda; class Insecta; order Coleoptera; family Elateridae; genus Agriotes; species Agriotes lineatus. The sequence continues at coordinate 69,226,269 of OW679197.1, read as the reverse complement.
TAATAAGAAAATTAAAGAAAAATTTTAGTAGGCATGAAATACCACAAATCTTAGTGACAGATAATCAGACTTCATTTGTTAGTAAACAATTCAGAAAGTTTACTAGAGAATGGGAAATAAATCATACAACTATATCTCCATATAACAGTAAATCAAATGGGAAAATAAAAGCAACTGTAAAGATTGCCAAAAAAATAATTAAAAAGACGCAAAAAGAAGAAACCGATATGTGGTTCGCCATTTTAGATTGGCGAAACACTCCATCACATCACTGGATGCCAGTCCAGTACAACGGCTAATGAACAGAAGAACAAGAAATTCGATTTCAAGTACACCAGAATTACTGAAACCAAAAATTGAAGAAAAGGTAACCGACAAAATCAAATACAAAAAACAACAGTATAAAAACAAATATGATGAAAAACTAGAGCTCTACTAGACTTAGAGGTTGGTGAAGAAGTTTATATGCAACCCCTACCAAGAGGAGAAGTATGGCAAGAAGTAGAAAAGAGTGGTACAACATATCGACGGAATAGAGAACATTTAAAAGAAAAAATAGATGGAGATAATACTCAAAAAGAAAACCAGATGATCGACATACAAAACACACAAGTAGGACGATAACGTACAATAGTGGACGATGAAGAAGACACAACAAAAACAAACGACATGGAAGAAGAAAGAAGTCCCAGATACCAATCATCAGATCCTCGAAAGACAGTCGAAATAGATTCAACCAGGATGACGTCAAGAAGCAGACGAGTGGTGAAGAGGCCGGCTCGATATTTAGATTAGGATACTTATATGTTGTTTATTGGATACTTATGTTTTGTTTATTGTTTAAGAATTATGGGAAAGATGTTATAGTAGATTAGATTAATACTAGTAGTTCATATGACATGTAATAAAAGGCATTGAATAAACAGCATTATTCATAGCACAAAACAAGCACTGATAGGCTCAAATGTACTAAACAAATCTGGTCAGCTCCAAACTAAATAGTTATTTGCTCAATTTGGGATTTTTGGAAATAAAATATTTTGTAGTATTTTCATTTCTATTATTATTATGCATTTATAAACTAGTTGATTTACTAATGCTTCACCATCTCCAGGTTCCAGCTATAGGATATACAGGGTAATTTTAAAATGTTTCGCCAAAATTTGAGGTATTATTCTACACACCAAGACAAGTAAAAGAGTCTATATAAACACATTTTCGAGTTATGAGCAATTTTTGAATTTGAGAAATAAATCGTAAACTATTAAAAAATATTAAGGTGGCTGGATAACTTGCTGTCAAAATCAAACAGAAAACAGTTAGGCATCGTATCAAAATGTACACAAATGCAGAATTAGCGGAATTGCCGTTTATGAATCAAGAAATCAACATCGATTTTCAATTAATGTGTGGGCAGGTATCTTGGGAGATTGCCTGATAGGACCCTACGTTTGGCGAATCGATTGACAGGTGCGAATTACCATGATTTTCTCGAAAATGAACTCCCAGTCCTTTTAGAGGATGTGCCTTTACAATTACGCCAAGGGATGTGGTTTATGCATGATGGGGCTCTACCACATTTCCTCATACTTGTAAGGCAGCACCTATCGCAAGTTTTTGGCGAACAGTGGATAGGCCGAAGTGGGCCTATTCCATAGCCGCCACGCTCTCCAGACTTTAATCCGTTAGACTTCTTCTTTTGGGGATATTTAAAAAGCCTCGTGTACACCACCTCCATTAATACAGTAGAGGAGTTAAAGCGGCGTGTTAACGATGCCTGTCAAACTGTTAGAGGAATTCCAGGCGTTTTTGAAAGAGTACGACAGTCATTGAGGCGGCGATTAGACGTCTGTGTGGAGATGGGTGGTGGACATATCGAACATCTACTCTGAAGAAGGTTTGATTTCCCAAATTCAAAAATTGCTCGTAACTCGGAAACGCTCGATAATCGGACACATGTTTATATCGAGTTTTTTACTTTCCTTGGCGTGTAGAATAATATCTCAAAGTTTGGCGAAACATTTTAAAACCTTAATACTAAAATGTTGAATTGGTCTTCATGAGCCTTCACGTAGATAAAAATATGATTTTTTCAGGTAAATTACCTTTTCTGTTTCAAATATGTGAAAGTATCGTCAAGCAAAGTTGTTCAAAATGTAAAATCATGGTCTCATGCAACATTTAAGAAATATTGGCTTACTTTTATGAAACTGTGTGTACTGGATGAAGTACTTTAGTGGTAACACGGTTTTCTTAAAATCCAGCCGATATTTTTGAAATTTTGTATGGGGCTGTAATTTTATATTTTGAACAACTTTCCTTATAGATACTTTCACATATTTGAAACAGAAAAGGTACCTTACCTGAAAAAACTCATGTTTTTTATCTACCGCTCATGAGGACTCATAAAAACCAACATTTTAGTATTAAGATTTTTGATTGAGAATTTTATGACTAACATTGCCACGTGTAGTTTGCTCCACAATGAATTTACGTCCGCCTGTATAGGACATCGAACACGAGGATATGATATGATGTTTATTGTTTTGACTTTTGTCTATTACAGCTATTTTATCTAGAGTTTGCTTTTTATTTGAGCATATTTTGGCGATGCAAAGAAAATCCTGATTTTTTTATTTTGAATTCTTTTGGTTTAATTTAAATAAAAAGTAACTTAGAAACGGTAAGTTACTTTGTAAAAGTAACTATGTTACTTTAGGAACACATAATTTTGTAAAGAAAAGTAACTTTTTCCAAGTAACTTAGATACTTTTTAAAAAGTAACTGGTAACTTGTAACTAGTTACATTTTAAAAGTAACTATCTCAGCTATGGACGTACCATATAAATAAATATAAGAACTAACAATTACATAAAATACAGTTACATCTAACTACACCTTTACATCATGACTCAAATTCACTAATTGAACGGGTACACTCGACAATTTTAGAGCACTATAGATTATTAGAACATACCCCTGAAAAAGTTTGTTAAGTCTACGACAGGCAACTTAACTCGCGCGCAGGCTTCGGCAGCACGGTTGTACACCGCTCCACGGTTCCAGCCGACGCCAAGAGAGGACGCCAAGCGTATCGCTCGCTAGTCGTCTTCTTGCGTCAAGCTTTATAAATATATGCGAATTTCTTTAGCTGGGCAAATATCATGTTACCTATATTAATTGGGGTAATTTAATAAAGTACGATATTCAATTTTTGGAACCTGCCCGTGTACAAATTTTGGGCGGGTCGTAAGTAAAATACAAATATTAGTTCTATATAATTCTGATGTAATTACTTAATATGCCTACTTCGGTTTGTTAGTGTATTCTAATCACTGACATTATTTGCCTCATGTGCTCGTCTTCTCATTGCTGGTTAGAAAGTTTAATCTTTGTTAATGAAATGTTCTAATTATGATCAAAATACAAGTTCGAAGGACCTATTGTTCTACATAGTTACTAATTAACATGTCATTCTTACCTTGCATTCTCGATATCGAATCGGCAGCTAGGCCTAGCAGATCTCTCTTCTAAAAGTTCTAAATCAATCCAATACCCTTTTTTTAAGTCTCGTGACAACTCGCACAAACACCAAAATCAACAATTTTTCTTCTGTCACAAAAAATAGCAAAAACTAGACCACATGATTATTGTTCAAATATAGATAAATATAATGTCCTCCATATGGTGGCCGTCAAATTATCAACTCAAGAAGCAATAGGCAATGATAAAATATCGATGACAGAACAGTTTAGGTTCTTTATAAACTCAAAAACGACTTTACAATTTATTAGGCCCAATTACATTGCTAAATACACTGTTGATTAAAAATAATATGAAAAAATATAGTAATCAGACAGGGTGTTTGTTTTGCTTCTTTCTATAACACAGCCAACAATTTAATTATGATTTAACTTGGAAGTGGAAAACAAATTTTGCGAATTTACAAGATCAGTTCAAATAAAAAATTGGAAATTCGAGGCGACCCAACATCAGTAGCGATGATCACAAAAACAATGGGTAATGATTGTGAACTGGTAAACAAAAATGACATATCATGTAATAACGTTAGTGACATAAGATTTTTTTATTATGTTTACGAAAACGCTGCGACATAATGAACATTTCAGAATTGAATAATTCGTTGTCCCGACATTTTTGTAAGCATAAAAAAATGTCTATGTCACCAACGTCATTAATTGATTTATCATTATTGTTTACTAGATAACGATCACTACTCATTGTTTTTGTGGTCATTGCTACTTGATAATTGTACAACCCAAAATGATGATAGGAATTTTAAGGTAAACGGTTGTTTTTACGCTTATGAACTAAGAGTACACAATTTTCATCAACTATGCTATCTTTTAAAAGGGTTAGTTTCAGAATTTTTAAATAATTTTTAGCAAACCAGCCGTTTACTGTGTCAAAAATAAATGCAAAAAATCATAGGAGGACTAGTTTGATCGAAAAGTTATTAAATAAAGTTACCCAGAATCACATAGTTTATCTCCATGTTTTAATCGACAAATTTTATCACTAAAGATTTATATTATGATGTAATACGAAGCAACTCCGCTATGAGCATGACGGATCTTCCTCCTTTTATTATAATGTAAACTAATGAAAACCGTGTTTATCTTAACATCTTAAAATTGTAAAAAATATAGTTCGTAAAGGTCTAAAGAATTCTCGAAATGTAATTTTTTTCGTGATTGAGCTACTTAGTTTGTCTTTTATACAAAGGAAGTAAAAATTAATGACCTTGAAATGTTCAGAACATCAATTGAAATATTAGATTTTGTAATTGAATTAATTTACTGCGGCGCTAAAAAGTTTTATTAGTAGGCTTTAGATGTTTCAGAGGTAACTGAAGGAAAGCATTTAAGATGACAGCAGTATAACTTTCTTTCACAATGCCAGAGCATTACCTTTAGTTATTACTAATCTTAAAATTCTTATGAATAGTTAGGTAGCTTTAAAATCCACGCATGTTATAGTTTAGACGTTATTCACATCACGATTTTTTTAAAGGTTTACAAGATTTCAGAACTAAATAGTTGCTTGCGCAGCTACATGTCTAAACACACGTTTCTCTGCAACTATTGAATGCCCACACTAGTAGATTAATTACCGATTGAAAAAATATAAGAGTTGTTTTAACACAGGCATTAATTACTTTTAAAACACAAATTTGCTGAAAGTAACACGTATATTTAATTTAATTTACTATTAACTACAGACGCCGCGTAGCGCAGTTGGGTAGTGCTTGGTTTGCATTAATCAAGCCCTCGGTTCGAATTCCGCTGGGGCCAGAATTTTTCTGCAGCCTTGGCGATTGGAATCAAGAATCAAGCTCGGTGAGAGCATGACACACACACCTCACACAGTGGTTGCTACGCAAGCACAAAGGGCGCGCTCCAACTTTGTATCTCAAATTTGGGGCAAGTTAAGCATTGTACCGCCAGATGCAAGCGCATAAAACACCAGCCTCTACACCGCAAGATAAAATGAGGTAATCGATAATACATACATACATAATACATTAAATACAGACTTACAAGGAACTGAAATAATTCGTTTTTGAAGACCAATCGCCGTTGTTAAGATTTATTATATACCATAATTACTACAGTTCAGTTACAGGAATATTAAAAAACAGGGTTTTCTCAATGCCGTCTGTCTGTCGGTAAAACTCAAAAATTATTTATTGGAGGAAGACGATATTTCGCATGCGGATTGTATGGCTTCCTGGCTTGAAACCGAGAAAAATTCGGTAAAATATATAAAGGATGAGCACCACATAAAAAAATCTGCCTATTTTTTTACCCTTGACGAGAAATGGCATATTTTGGACCGAATATATGCAGGGTGAGCACATTAAAAAAGTATTTTTTATTTATTTTGTGAGAAGTGAGAAATAGATGAAAGTAGTAATTTATACATAGCTCAGGCTTTATCTTGACGAAAATAGGACTCACCCAATACAGGATAAATATTATAAGAGACAAAAAGGGACAACGAGTATGTGCTTTGTGTTTAATAGAACTGCATCGCACAGATCCAAACCGTCCGCTTAGCAGCGTGCGATAAGTGGTCGAGCGTTGAAATCGTATTTTGCAAGTGCTGCAGTTCGAATCCCATTGTCGGTAATGCTTTTTTATTAAAAACTCTGTTAATAAAGCTTGATACAGACAATTCTAGTTTGAGTGGCGGTCATGTTAAATACTTAGCTGACAAAGGAGTTTATTGTAAAAATTGTATCACAAATGTTTGTATTATTTAAAGTACTGATACGCCCAGAGGTTGAAATAGTAAATTACATAACAAGCTGCGAAAGTGGCGTATATTGTGCGAATATATTTGAGAAACGAGGCGAAGCGTAGCAGAGCCGAGTGACTTAAAATACGAGCTTACGATCCACTTTCGAGATAGTTATGTACGCTATTTTTCCGACTACCACAAAAATACACATTTTTGCAATTTATCGAATGACAGCTGTATTGGACAACTGACAATGCCAGTAGATTGTTCGTAATCTTTAGGACAACATGACATATTTTCAGTAATTTTTAGGTTAAAATGATATATTTAGCCCACTGTATAACTGTGAATTGTGCATTTTTTCCATATATGTAATATGTACTCCTATATTGTTAGCTCCTGTAAGTGGAGAGGTCACAGCGTGAGACAGATAACCAACTCTTTCTACGCACTTGGTGCATTGCGCGCAAGCGTCTGTCCGTGAACAAGTGAACAAAGCTGTGCTGTTCGCATTCTCAGGCATGCGCACGAGACGCGTAGTGCTCAGAAAGAGACGGACATACTATATGTCGGCGCCGTAATTTATTTCCCGTTCCCAGACCCTACTAGCAATTATAGGAGTATTACATATATGATATTTTCGTAAGAAACACGTTCGTTATGATAATGACTGGGTGAATGATGTCGACGTGGTAAAATGAATTTGTTAAACTGCGAAACCAACAAATTATTTTAAAAAAACTTTCTATTGAGGTGCATATTTTTAAGGACATTATAATCATAATCATCATAATCATAATCATAATCATCATAATCATAATCATAATCATCATAATCATAATCATAATCATCATAATCATCATCATAATCATCATAATCATAATCATCATAACTCTATAATAAAGCAGAACACTTCCCAAGGTCAAACATGCATGCGCGTGGTCTATGTGTAGTTACGATTGTGGGCGTTGTCTTGATATTAGCAGCGTTGCCAGACCTGGTACAATTCTACGAATCTGGTACATTCTAAAACCGTTTCTGCAAAAGTATATTTTTAAAACGCGCATGCATTCAGTCTGGCAACCCTGCATATTCTGACCCGAGTGGTGCCGACCTACCGATGCCAGCGGTGACGTAACCGATCTTTGCCGTTTATGTTTGGAAGTGTGGTTAAAGTTTCGAAATAATGAATTGGAGTAATTCTTCTGCAGGTACGTCATTAAAATCATTTGATATAATATCCGCGAAGGGCGCTGATAATAGATGGCGCTACCGAAATCTAACATGCATTAACATGGCTGCTAAGGACGGGGTAAACCGTGGGGATAAACAACGAGCGCCAATGTGATAAGCAATTACGTCATTCTCATTCGTCCTATTCGTTTGTGTTGACTTCCACGTGTTTAGCAGCGGTTAGTTTGTGAGTTTGTGTTAGATTTGAGCACCGATAAAGTAAAAATGCCCCTCGTAACACTGTGTGACATCTTCGAGTATGTGGAAAAAGGTACGAGATGCTTAAAGGAAGGTGAAGCAGTGCTGAATGCAGGACATGTCATTATGTGTGGCCTGAACAATAAAAATAATGACGAAGTTGATGCCCTGTGTTTGCAAACATCAAACCTAAAAGGACCACCACACTCGATTAAACTTATTTTAGAGTTGTGTAAGTTGTTCAGAAACTTGGTTGTTTTTACATAAAATTCTATTAATCACACCTACTTGCAGCTACTTCCAAAGAATGGAACTGCAAATGCAGTTGTAAAGCAGGTGCAGGAGGCAAATGCAAACACATAGTTGCTTGTTTATTGTTTATTAACAGGTTAGTCATGCCCTGATAAAAATAATTATTTTTCCCACGCCCACATACGAAAGTGGCAGTTTCCATGTTATCCATATCGTAACGAACGTGTTTGTTATGAAAAAGTGCACAATTCTCAGTTATATAGTGCGCTAAATATGTAATTTTAACCTAAAAACTGCTGACAATACGTCATTTTAACCTAAAAGTTACTGAAAAGGTCACTTTAACCCAAAAACTACTGAAATTGTTAGTTGTCACAGTAAAACTGTCATTTGTTAAATTACAAAAATGTGTTTTTGTGGTCATGGGAAAAATAGTGTACATAACTCGCTTGAAAGTGTATTGTATGCCACTTTCGCAGCTTGCTGGTTATGTAATATACTATTAATGTATCAGTATGTTATAATTTTCTAGAAATGAATTGGAACAACTGAGTTGCACGGACGTAGAGCAAGTGTGGGGCCAAAGGAAGCTCACTATAAATTCTGAGCATGCTGATGTAGAAGCAGTATCAGAGTACTGCCACGTGAAATCCACCACAGCTGTAAAAGGCATTCATCACATTACAGAGGAAATGATTAAGGACACGGTACAAAAATTAATAGTTGGTAAGCAAGTTTGAATGATTACATTTGGATTAATTACTAACAAAATATTAACCCTAGGTTGTGCCTTTTCTTGTAATGAGAATAAGATTTAATTCTGCATTTAAGGCACTTACTTTTTTCAATGGGTATTTCAGTACAATCTAAAATTATTCTTGTTGCCTGATATTTTTCAAAGCAGCGCGGCATATTACTTAATATTTCTTCCTTTGGAGGGAACCTTATAATTGGTTTTAAAAATAAACTTAATTTTTTTATTGTTGAACGAAAATAGGTCCGAGCAGCTTTTGTGCTGATTTGAAATAATACAGCTAAACTACTGAAAGTAAGATCTAATTTAATTTTCATTAGAGTCAGAAGAATCTGATTTTGACAGGATAAATTTGTGGTTGCAGATGAAACCTTTGAAATTGCCGTAACTAAAATGTTAAATACAGTTAAATTAACCACCCCTGTTAAAGTTCTGCATTTGTAATCGTTTTCAATTAACCTATCTACATTATACTTGGCAAATTCTTCGAAAGTGTTTACCTGAATAGATTTATCGTCACATATTTTTCTAAACTCCACCGGATTTTCTTTAAAAAAAATAAATTAGAAATTACTTCCGAGTTGCTACTGCTAGCTTCTGTACTTAATTCTAAATCAGGTTCATCTTCACAAAACTTGGGAATCTGTACCAACTGTTTTCTATCACTACGATTTTTAGCTCGTGCACAACGTTGTTTTATAGAGTTTTTATTAAACACACGATCGTGGAGCCCCACTGGTAAATTCACTGAAGGCACAGCAGTCTTCTTCAGCCTGGGTAATTGATTGACGTGAGCTGCAAAAGATTGTACAAGTAGTTGTAATTCGAAAGAAAATATTTAGAAATGTGTTAGGTACTTGTTAATCTTGAATTTAGAAAAATTATTACGTGAAGAACTTGATCTTGAAAATATATGATCAATTTAATTACCTCTATAGAAGAAATCGTCGTCCTTAAAGTGCAAGCTGCACACTTTCATATGAGGTGAAACCTTTTTCCCCATTTTTAGCAATACTGCCCATTCCTTACGTATTGCTTTATTGGTTCTAGGAAATTTGTGCAAACTAATATCATTCTTGTACGTAGATGAACACTGCGGTACGCAACAATTGTTTTTACTTTTAGAAACACGTGAGGTAGTCGCCATCGCATTGCTTTTAACGGATAGCTGATGGCGTAAACAAACTTCTACCCCGTCCCGATTGTTTGCGAGTTTGGCCGCTTGGCGTCGTGTCGATCTGTGCCCTTCGCGGATAGTCATTCATGATACATGCTTTCCAGCATTTCACCAGTGGAATGACCAAATTGAAGGACGCACTTTGTCATCGTATGGACTTCACACTTCATCTAAATTGCTGGCGGATGGCAGTAAGAAACAATATTACAACTGTCATCGCTCTGTAAACTTTTTGTGTGTTCTAGGCAAATTAAAACAAGGTGTAACTTTTGAGCACATATTAAATGATATTCGTGATGCTGGATTGACGAAAGAGGAATCACAACAAATCCTACCTTTATAGAAGAAAGACTTGCACAATATCGCAAGAGATTTTCGTATAGATTATACACTCACCGGCACACTGTTGTATCGACAGCCTTATTTTTGGCCAAAACTGCAAAAATTAAAACGTACAGTAAAAATGTCTAAATAATAATTCTCGATTGCTATAAGATCACTACATTAAATGCTAACTTTAATTTAGTTAAAATCAAGGTAAGCTCAGAGATACCGCTCGGCAAAGTTGGCTTTGCCTGTCAGTTGATCTAATTATTTTTTAATCACACATATTTTTTGTTGTGCTTGCACCTAGATTTCTCTAGAAGAAATAATAAACCCAAACTTTTTTACGATGGACCCCATAACTAAATGTAAGTGGAATATTTTAGATTGGAAAAATTACCTTACAGTTTGTTACTTTATTTTTTACGAAATAAATAATCAAAAATGCAAAAGATATATTAAAAAAAAGTTCTGTTAAACTTTCTAGTGGGCTACAAAAAAATGTCAACCCGAGTCATCCGTGGTTTCTGCGTCGCGATTTTTGCTGGAGTCTCTATTTTTGGAAAATCAATTTTTCTTTTGCCTTTAGCTGCCTTTTTGGTATATTTTCGATGTTACAAGCTTTCAAGTATGTGTGTATATCAGTTTGGGACAATTGTTGCAAATTATTTTTGTCTACTTCCACGTCTTTGATTGACTTAAAATTTTGCACAACTATAATTTATGTAATAATAAAATTTGGTGCCATTTTTATAAAGAAACAAAATGGCGGATCCAAGATGGCGGGCAATTTTTGTAATTTACGTTCAATTTGTACTAAAATCTGTGTATAGGGATTTTAGAGGTCGCTGATTAGGAATTTAACGTTGAAAATAGAAACTTTAAAATAATCGATTCAAGATAGCGATTAAATTTTTATTTACGCCACTTCAAACCAAAATCTTTAGGTGAATTGGAACAGTTAATTTTTTGGACTTTTTAACTTTTTACGTAAGTTAGTCTTGGTGAAAAAGCGTAAAAAGGATCAATAGTCTTTTGCATAATAACAATCCATTGTATCCAAGTAACTAAACTTTTTTTATTTTTCGTTTTTAGATGGATACCGCTTTGCAAATATGGAACTTTCTAATATTTGGGTTTCTGAAAAAAAATTCAATATCTAAAGACCACTGCTTTAGTCAATTTTTTTTGAGTCGTAGTAAACCTTACCAAGATATTGAAGAATATTACAAGACTTTTAAACAAAATATTCGCAATGTAAGCATACATACAGGGTGTTTGTAGATCGCTAGACAGCTCATAACTTCATTAATAATAGAGATATAAAAAGTTTGATGTTTACTCTTGTGTTTCAAAAACGGCTCAAACGATTTTTTTGAAACTTTACATTTTTATTACATTTTTAATGTGGATTGATTGAGATGAGTGATTTTCAAGTTGAATTTTAGAGGTATTCAACTGAAAAATCACTTATCTCACATCAATACACACCGGTTATGCGATTTTCTTCAGAAGCTTGCTGTTGCATTTAGATAGTACAAAAAACTTATATATGAAATTTCAACGCCATACCTCTTTTCATTTATGAGTTATTCTGTTCACAGACAGATCGACGGACGGACACACAGACCAATGAGCAAAAACATGTTTTTTGGGTTCAGGGGACTCTAAAACGTGAAGATCTGTTGAAAATCCAATTTTCGAATTTTTGGGGTGAATCCAATACTTTCTTTATCGTAAAAAGAAGTAAAACCCGTCTGCAAAACTTAATAGTGTGTTATTTACTGAACGGTTAGTTGTATGTAAAAAAGCTTTATATTCTTTTTTGTAGAGAATTTCCTAGCCTTCATTTTTTGTAATAACTAAAAAAGTCATACGACCCATAGAAAGCGAGATATTTGCGAAAAACTTATTTCTGTGACATTTGACCTTGAATAACTCAAAATGCAAGCGCGATATTGATGGGGACTTTTGAGACATTATTTGTAATGTCAAAATAAAGGTGTATGCAAAATTTCAGCTCACTTGGATTTTTTCGGCAGATGCTGCGGTTGTCCGTCTAATGTAACTGGACTATCTTGCGATATTGTGCAAGTCAAAGTGTGAAAATTGCTGTTGATTTTGTTAATTCTGTTATTTTGTTATTGCTATTGTCGCTATTTTTGTGTGTTAATTCTGTTTTAAAATGCGCCATACCACAATGTTGAGTACGCCTCCGATTTATTGTGTCGTTTAGCTTAAATAAGGTTAACAATTTAATGTCAATATGATAGATGTCAAAAGTGTTACCAATACAAAACTTGGAAATTACTAGATTCTAACATTAGTTCTGCCATCTATGACCACTGGTTTGGATTCAAGTTGTAGTGACATCGCCATGGATATGCCATCTACGAGTGCTGGTCCAAGTTCAGACGACATCCCCATGGACATTCGAGCTATAGGTGTTGGTTCAATTTCCAGTGACATCGTAATAGGCACTGATGATGAAGAGGTTTGTATTTTTGTGAATTATATGTTACAATGTTATGTACCTATTTTAATTATGGATTGCAGCTATGGTGTCACTGTAGGAAACCAGACGACGGCGAACAAATGGTAAAATGTTATGACAGAAAATATAGAATAAAATGGTACCATTCAGCATGCCTACAATTAAAAAAATTCCTAAAGGAAAGTGGTTATGTGAACTCTGTAAATATACTGCTCCACAAATGAACTGGACCATTTGCATATATTGGTGCAATTTTTAAAAATATTTTCCAAAAGGGCAGTCATGAAATTTTTGGTAACCTTTCATGATTGTGTCACTATAAAAAGCATTTCTTTTCATAATTCTGTTTAAAGAAAACTAAGTCCATTAATAAAATATTATCATTTTAAAATTTTGAATTTTGCCCAAATATTGATAGCACATTGCATACAAAGTATGCCGAATTGTTGCCAAAGATTTTTAAACGTTCTGGAGAGACTCAAAGACCTTTTTTGTGATTCCTCTTATTTTTGTGAAATATAGTTTTTTTATAGTTTCATAATTTTTTAATTTTATTAATATGATTTTGTCAATTCTTCAGTTGATATTTGAGAATAGTGAAATTAAATATGCTTAATATGAGTATACTATAAAACAAAAGCTTTTATATATATATATATATATATTGTGACGTAATGTAATAAATACATTTTTTATGGGTGGTCCAGTACATTTGTGGAGCAGTATATAAATAGAATTATTTTGTTATTCTGTGTTGATAGAATCTGTATATATGTTGATTGTTTATTTAGCATAAATGGCTTCGAAATATTCTTTATACTTTATCCATTGCAATTATTTTTCATACTTAATTTAGACATTAGTTATTCTGTTATTTTGTACTGTTATGTAAATATTTTGATTGTTTATGTACCTTAAATTCATTAAAATTTTGTTATAAATTATGGAATAATAAGATTAACGATAGCAAGCTGCTTTCGCTATTAACTTTAGGAGTACCCGCTAGGCCTGTTTGTTTCTCACCGTTATTCTTTGTACCTTCTTTTTATACCAGAATTCCGATTACTTATATATTAAAGCTTGAGAATCAAATTTACATACTGCTCAACATTGATTTGTCAGCTCCATACAGTATGTTTGATTCTGTTGTAAAAAAGTATTATTATAACTAAAATGAAACAAAACGAACTATTGATGTAACAAATTTTTAAGACTTAAATTTACCAATCAATACGGGAAGTCATAGTAGCAAGTTACGGCGTCGATCCATCTCCTGCAACCATGATTAAAGTTTATTTTAGTTAGGATGATTATTTTAATTTTAATTTACATGCTATAACGCTCATACCTGCATATAGCAGAATATATCTACACTGCATCTCTTGTAATAAGGGTAACACCTGTTAGAGATGTCGCAATAAATACATATTAAATAGCTTCAAAATATCCGTTATGCTTTATGCATTAATAGTTATTTAACCAACAAGTGTGTTAATGAAGGCGATTAATAATCGAAACTGTTTAAAGCACGAACAAGCGATAGCGAGTGAGTGCCTTTAATAGTTGACATTATTAATCGCCCATTAACAAACGAGTTGATTACAAAATTTTTTTGTTAACCGCAAAATCTTTTTTTGTGGTGAAAAATTTGATTAATACAACTAACCTCCATGCAAAATATCAAAACCTCAAAATCACATAAACAGTTAATTAATGAAAAAGAGTGGATTAATCAAAAACAGTGTATTAATAGATCTATTAATCCATCCTTTTTTTTAAAACAGTTAATTAATGAAAAAGAGTGTATTAATCAAAAACAGTGTATTAATGACTTCTATTAATCCATCCTTTTTTAGGAAAAATAATTCATTAATATTGAAATTAAGAAGCGGTCAACGGAAAAATTATTTTTCATACTTAATTTAGACATTAATTATTCTTTTATGTTGTGTAGACAGCATGTGTAATTTTATTGATTGTTAATGTCGCTTACATAGTTTCGAAATATCCTTGTTTCTTATCATATAGGTACTATTTAATAATTTTTGCTATGTGATATTGTAATTTTGCTTTTTATTAATTGGCCACATGCAGAAAAAGATAATCAAATAATTTTACATTATATAATAAATGGTGGTGGATAGTATTAACGTTAGATCCTTAATTAACTAATTTTAATAATTTTTAGATATTATTATTATTAAAGTAAAAATAATTAGATTAACTTTGTTAATACAATTTATTTCATAATTATACAATTATAGGAGGGCATAAATTTACGAGTGCACAAGAAACTGTTAATATCTGATCTACCACGGCAACATCGTCAGTTTTCTTTTTCACCAGGAACATAGGCATTGTTTCGTGAAGAACTGTATTTTTTTGACAAAGGACTCCAATAACGCGTTTGACGTGTATTCTGAAAAAAAGATATAATTAAGATAATTATTGTAACAATATACTTGCACTACCTCACACTTGCTATATTCCTGGTTGATTCTATATCCAATGGATCGAGCTGCCGTTACCCTTTTAGAAAAGCAGGCGTAATCACTGTGGCCATATGTAGTCCTACGGAGTCTTTTATTAAAAAGCCAAGATCTGCCAATACAAAATCTTCTGGCAAGAGATTGTTTAAAATCCCACAATTTTCTGTTAGACCTTTATCGCTTATTCTGCCACCATATCCATGTGATACAAATGATATTGATTCAGGAGGAGTGATGCCTATTAGTACCTTTACCGTATTATGTTGTTTGTACGTAGACCATGTAGTACATTGTACTTCAAGGCTACTTGATTTTTCCACTCATCTCAAAACAATCGATTATTACTGAAATCTTGTTGCCAAATGCTACCTTGAAGCATTCTGGCATTGATTTAATCAGCTGATCTCGTTCAGGCCAAATAATAAAATTTTTCATCCGATGATACATAATATTCAATCTGGTATAAAATATTCTGGAAATTGTTTGTACGCTGACGTTAAACATGTATGCCAATAAACTAAAATCTAAATGTATTCTAAGTTTTATCACCGTTATCAAAAACATGACTCTAAGCATGTTTTACTTACTGAATTAGGAATAAATATATATAATTAAATGTGAACTGTATATATTGTATGTATTTGGTGTAGCATTTGCCATAGTAGGCGTGTGTAAAAGAATTTTTTTTTTGTAATGTCACAAACAAAGTATATCTATCTAACGCGCAAAACTTTATATGCGGCATGTGCCGTGGGCTACAACGTCATTCTTCCATGCTCACGTAAAACTTTTACATTCACTGGAAAACTCTCACTTTTCTTAACTTGTAGAACAATTCTTTCCGCATTTTTTTTACTGCGTTCCAACAACGTCGTATTAATTAGGACGCCTTCCAGAGGCGAGCGTTTCCTTTTCAGAGACTTTCCATTTGAAAAAATATTTTTTGGAACTTTTCCTTAGCGTGCTTTTAAAACTTTCTTTAGTGCAACAAAAGTAATAAAATTCGTCGTACATTTTAAATGAGGCATATGCCGCGGGTTTCAGCTAGTATACTTATAATACATGTGAATGCGGGAAGTCGTATTTAAATTTAATGAAGAAGTGCATCCTGAAATTTTGTAATATTTTACTAAACAATTACTTTAAACTTTAAAGTTTAAAGTAACCAGAGATCAAACTCACAGTGAAGCTCATAATAGCAGTGTCAATAGGAAAGCAAAAAAAAAAAAATATCGTGCGCCTAATGTTTAAATTTGTGTCGATTAAATATAGGTACCTATCTTAGAGGCATTACGAAACATTTTATTTAATTTATATTTTACCTGAAGTGTATAGTTTAAGAGAAATTCTACGAAAATACCTGAAGTTTTGGAGCGCACCGTATTATTCAATGCAGCAGCTCCGTCTTCTAATGTAATATCTCAAAAGCTAGAGCATGACCTGATACTGGAGGGGGCGTTGGATTACCACCTATTAGCATCAACTAGAAAATTTAAGTGAAACCGAATACTTACTTTGAAATGTAAAAAAAATTTAAAGGTTTATGTGTTGAACTGATTTTTTACTATCGTAAAATAAGTTTAGTTTCTTGGTCTTATTAAAGAGTATATAATGTAAAGAGAATCAGCCTTATGGGTTACAGCGTATCACATAAAATATTTCCTCCGCTACAGAAAAAGTTGTGTAGCCCTCTATATGAAGGGAGATTTATATGTAATCTATACTTACCCATGAAAACAATGACAAATGGCAATGATTTTTAAACGTCAAGTAGTGTCAGCTTTTATAAGTATTCTGATTAAGTGGTGTTGAAATTGAAAGATATTTGTAGCTTTGGCAGCAGTTTGAATTCTGGTCGAAACACTTTCATTGGGGTCGGGAATCTGTTGAAAATGATCCAAGACCTGGTAGACCTCTTGTAGCAAGGACACAAGAAACAATAAAGCAAATTAAAAGTTTGGTGTTGACAGATCGAAGAATAAAAGTTTTGGTTATCGCTACGGAAGTACAGGTAGCAAAGCCAACAGTTTTGAAAATTTTACATAAAGATTTAGCAATGAGCAAAGTGTCAGCAGGATGGATTCCCAAGCTCTTAACACCAGAACAACAAATTGTCAGGCGAAAATTTTGCCAGGAAAATTTGAATGCTTTAAAACAAAATTCCAAAATTATCACGGGTGATGAAACCAGGGTACATCACTAGGACCTTCCAATAAAACAAGAGTCCATGCAGTGGGTGTGTAAAGGGTCTCCACCATTAAAAAACTCGAAAATGATCACAACGGCTTTCTGGGACTGCGAAGGGATTCTGTTGGTTGAGTAGGGGAGAGTTGGGTAAAACGGGATAGTATGGTAAAGCAGGATACCCAGTTTAATTTTAAAACAGGTAGTTCCATCTATCCGGTGATGGCTGAAATAATATTCCTTGTTGCCTTTCTACTCCCGGCAAGTACTCTATGGACTTTAGTTTATCTCTGAACTGCGTGACAGGTGCATTTATTAAAGTGTGAGGTTAAACTAAATTGTTTCACCTACATTAAGAAGTTGTTTTTTAATTTTTAGTGTAAAATTATTTGAAGGTGAGTGGATTTAAAGAATACTACGTTTATTTACTCTAGGTATTTACAATAGTTTTCCGTATTTTGCTTTTTTTAATTATTAAAATATGAACACATGTTTTGCAATGCACTGTTGGGGAAAAGGGGATACAGAGTGGTTGTATAATTTTATATTTAAAATTATTTCTTTTTTGTTTTTGAAGAGCAATGGGCAGGTATAAAAGAAAAACGGAAAGGCAGAATTGGGACGAGGACAGTATGCGTCAGGCTGTTGAAGAAGTACTAGAAGGAAGAATGGGGTATCTCAAGACCTCTAAAGTATATGGGGTTCCTCGTACGACCATAGAAGCATGGGTGAAGAAAGTTAGGCAGGATGTTCTCAACAGGGAGGAGTCTGCCAAAAAAGGACTAGGACGTCACAAACCTGTTTCACCCCGGATCAGGAAGAGGAGCTAGCCGAACACATTTTGTCCATGGAAGCAAGGCTGTTTGGCTTAACTCTTAACGAATTAAGAAGTTTGAATTGGCAGATCGTGATGGTTTTCCAAATAGATTTATCAAAAATAAAAAGAAAGCTGGTAAAGCTTGGTTATACAGCTTTTTAAGCCGGCATCCGAAGATCAAACTTCGTACACTTGAACCAACATCACTTGCGAGGGCCATAGGTTTCAATAGGCCTGCAGTTGAAAGATTCTTCAATTTGCTATGTGAAACTATTGAAAAACACAAAACACCCCCTGATCACATCTATAATGTCGATGAGACGGGTATTATGACAGTGCCAAAAAAACGATGGAGATGTTTGTTGTTACGTAGAAAACGACAAGTTGGCTGTTTGTCTTCAGCAGAACGTGGAGTTTTGGTAACGGTGGAGATCTGCATGAGTGCTACTGGTGTATTTATGCCACCAATGTTCGTCTTCCCAAGAGCTAGGGCGAAGCCAGAGCTCCTGGATGATGCTCCTCCTGGAAGCACAGCTCATTATCATCCATCAGGGTGGATGAAGAAAGAAATATTTTTAAGTTGGTTCGATAAATTTATTTCTTTTTCCAATCCTTCAAAGGAACACCCCGTGCTTTTGCTTCTTGATGGGTATGCTACCCACCAAGAATCTGGAGTTGATTCAAAGGGCCAGGGAGAACGGTGCTGTGTTACTATGTTTTCCGCCGCATACAACTCACCGCCTACAACCTCTGGACGTAAGTTTTATGTCACCACTCAGCACATACTACAGTTCAGAAGTACAAAGATGGATGCAACATCATCCAGGCAGGCCTATTACGATATCTTAAATAGGCAAACCTTTTGGAAACGCCTTCATGAAAGCTGCTAGTGTTCAAACAGCGGTAAGTGGATTTAGGAAATCCGGTGTGCATCCTCTAAATCCATAGATATTCCCAGAATGGATGTTTGAACCAGCCGAAACTACAAATAGATCTATAGAAGACAATACAAATAGTGAAACTATAGATAATGATAACCTTTTACCTGAAATTACAAATTCTTGGCAGAGGACATCACCCATACCATCAGCAAGAACACCAACGGGCACATCACCAAAAACACCATCGAAACCTTTAAAACCCCTATAAACGATTCAAACACGAGATTAAGAATATATTGCAAATACCTTAAACACACAAGATACTACTCCAGGTCCAATTCCCGCGAAGCATTTTTATGCGAATGCGACTTCTTCATGTTCCCACAGCACTGAGAATTTTGTTGTAACGCCAAACAGGTTGTTCCACTCCCTCGTTCCGAAAGAAAAATTAATCAAAACGACAGAAAAAGGGGTAAAACCGCAGTGTTAACACTGAAGACAGTATTAAAAAAAGGTCTACAAAGAAGCCAAAATTAAACATCGATGATACGGAAAAAGCAGCCCATACGACCAAACTGAATAAAAAAGATAATGCCAATGCAAATAAGAAGACAACTAGAAGAAACATAAAAGCAAAGAAACTAATTAAGAATAACTGTAACATTTCAGAAAAACAAAACACGAAAGTAGCAAGACAAGAAAATGCCAATAAACAACAAATTTAAAGGAGGAAGAAGACTGAAGACACTGAAAATTCAAGTTCTGAAGAAGAAAGCGAAGAAGCAACATGCATATTTCGTAGTGAACTTTATTCGAATTCTAAGTCAAAAGCTGGTTGGATAAAGTGTCTGCATTGTCAAGGTTGGGCTCATGAAGCGTGTGCAGGAGTGGGAATCGACGACGACGAAGTTTTTATTTGTGACTTTTGTCAATAATAATAATATTCTAATCTTTTTTTTTGTGAAAATTCCTTTGTTTAGTTTTGTAGAATACAATAAAAATCATTTCTCGTAAGCAAATTTTATTTTGTATTTTTTTTTATTGTATTACCTACAATAATTATTTTGAATTTCTTATGCTGTCTCCTTTTCCTTGAAGGATAAACATTATGGAATCTGCAATAGCGTAAATATCCTGTTTACCCGACTAGGTGGGTAAAACGGGATACTTGCAACGTAAACAAAATAATTTTTGTTTCTCTGATATATCATCTAATTTTTCATAAATGATAATTGCAATCAAAAGTGAAAGTAGAGGTAAAACATTGTCCTTTGCAGTACTTTATTCAAAAAGTTATAAGGTTCTAAACACTAAGTATCTTGTTTTACCCAACTCTCCCCTACATGACGAAGGGCACTACAATTACCTGTAATGTTTATAAAGAGACCCTTAAAAATCTTAAAGTTGCCATCCGAATGAAAAGACCTCAAAATTTTACTGAAAAAACCCTACTGCTACATTACAATTGCAGGGTGCATAAGACACAAAAAGTTCGACAAGTTATTGAGAAATATGGTTTCTAGGAGTTGAGACATCCACCCTATAGTCCAGATCTAGCTCCCCGCGATTATTATCTTTTCCCTAAGTTGAAAAAAACAATTATGAAGACAGATTTTCTTGATGATGACCTAAAAACCGCTATTAATGACTATTTTGAAGAGTTACAGGAAGAATTTCTTTATGAAGGGATTTCGTTAATGCATAAATGAAATAAATGTGTAGATGTTGAAAAATATTTTTTTTTAATTCTTCGCCATCTTTTCTTTCATGCCGAAGTAGATTAAGATATAAAAATCTTCTCTTGTATTCTCAAGGAAAGAATGACCGAGATTTCCAGAATTGGTCAAAAAACTGGATAATGAAGGTCACAGGAATACCATTAAAAAGAAGCATTTGTTACTGCAAAGGTAAAGTTGATAAAGAAGATAGATAAATCAGCTGCATTGATGCAATGGTATATCTGCAAAACTGATACTTCTTCGGGAGAGTTTAACATCTAGTCTTCTGTATTAAATTCTACAAATTTTCTAGTTTTTTCTATCCTAGTAGTGATATGGAGTAAACCACTTGCTGATTGCGCATTGTGTACCAAAAACACATAACCAGAAGCGTTGCAGTTTGGAACCATAGATGTAGGTACTCAGAGCTCTGGGAGTAACTAATAACTAAGTTGGTACTTGAAAGTATCTAAGTTACTTGAAAGAATCTAAGTGAGGTACTTGAATGGAATGTAACTTAGTTTCTTTTTTAAATAACTTAAAAGTAACTTGTACTTAGTTACTTTTACGAAGTAATTTGTAACTGTTACTTTAGAAAAGTAACTTAAGTTACAAAAAGTAACTTTGGTTACAAAATGTAACTTCAGTTGCAAAAGGTAACTTAAGTTACAAAAATGTATCTTAGATGCTGCCTTTATAAATTAAAATTATTTTATTTGCCGACTAATTTTATGATTTCTTTGTTATTAGCACTGTTATAGTAGATTAGATTAATACTAGTAGTTCATGTGACATGTAATAGAAAGCATTGAATAAACAGCATTATTCATAGCACACAATATGGTGACAGCGGTGGTGCTGTTTTAATTCAAAGGACTGGACAAAAGTGAATTAAACTAGAGGAAACCACCTGAATCTGAAAACAAACAAGCTCCATTATTATCTTCTGAAACTTGTAGACAGATGGGTTTAATTACGATAAATGCAAACTTGTGTAAAATAGATGAAATAAATATCTTAACAAAAAGTAATTTGACACAACAGTATTCAGATGTATTTGAAGGTCTAGGAAAGATACCAAAAAAGTATC
This sequence comes from Agriotes lineatus, assembly GCA_940337035.1. Lineage (NCBI taxonomy): Eukaryota > Metazoa > Arthropoda > Insecta > Coleoptera > Elateridae > Agriotes > Agriotes lineatus. The sequence continues at coordinate 69,204,394 of OW679197.1, read as the reverse complement.
ATTTAGAAGTAAACAAAAAAGTAGAACCGATGAAAGATCCACCACGAAGATTACCAATACCTATCACAGAGAAAGTGAAAAACAAATTGGACGAATTAGAAAAACAAAAGATAATTACAAAAGAAACGGAACTCACCGACTGGGTGAATAGCATGGTAGTAGTTAACAAGAACAATAAAATGCGCATCTTTTTGGATTCAAAAAATTTAAATAAAGCATTAAAACGCTCAATTTATCCAATGCCGACAATTGAAGAAATGCTTCCCAAGTTAACAAATGCAAAATATTTACAGTAGTTGATACTAAACATGTATTTTGGCAAATCGAATTGGATGAAGTAAGTAGCAAGATGACGACATTCAATACACCGTTCGGTAGATATCGATGAAACCGGCTTCTGTTTGGTATTGCACCGGTACCTGAGGAATTCCAAAGGCGCTTACATGAACACACCCAAGATTTAAAAGGAGTAATTGTAATAGCTGATGATATCTTAATATATGGTGAAGGAAATACATATGAAACGGCAGAACGCAACCATCATGAAAACATTAAAAGGCTAATGGAAAGAGCTTGGAACATAAATTTAAAGTTAAACAAACAAAAAGTCAGATATAAACAAAAAGAAGTTAAATATATAGGACATATCCTAACAGAAGGAGGTGTTAAAGCAGATGACGAAACGATTAAAGCAATCTTGATCCTGCCAAAACCTACAAATAAAGAGGAGTTACAGCGCTTCTTGGGATTCATTAACTATTTAATGAAATTTATGCCTGATTTAGCTACCGTTAAGACAATTATTGAGACACTAGTCAATATGGCTATGGACACACGAACAAGACACAAGTTTTAACACTCTAAAAGAGATAGTAACAAAAACACCAATTTTGAAGTACTATGATGTACTTTAAAATATATAATTACAATGTGACGCCAGTGAATATGGTGTGGGAGGAGCATTAATCCAAGAAGGACGACCTGTAGCATTCACCTCAACAACTTTAATACCAAAAAAACGAAATTATGCTCAAATTGAGAATGAGTATTTAAAATTCGAAAAATATATATGTGGAAAGAACCTAATTACAGCATAAACCGACCATCAGCAACTATTATCAATATTTAATAAATCGATTCTTCAGGGTCCGAAAAGACTACAAAGAATGTTGATTCGGTTACAAAAATATAACATCAAGTTAGTGTATAAAAGAGGCAAAGAAATGAAATAGCTGATCTTTTGTCAAGAACTGTAGACAAAACCAAGTGGAACAAGAAACATGAGGACAAGGACACTATAATCTATAAAATCTCGGAAGAATTTGAGAATATAAACCAACTAGCAAATTTAAACGTAACGGATACAAGACTTATACAAATACAAAAAGAAACCAAAAGTGATCCAGACCTACAAGCTTTAGCAACAATTATAAAACAAGGATGGCCAGCCAACAAAGAACAAACTCCTATTAATACCAGAGAATATTGGAAGGTAAGAGATGAACTGACAATGCAAAATGGAATAATTCTTAAAGAACAAAGGTTAGTGATTCCGAAAAGTATGCGAGCAGAGTTATTGTAAAAAACGTACAGAAGTCATCTGGGAATTGAAGCAAGCAAAAATAAAGCTAAGGATACATTATATTGGCTACATATGTCAGAAGAAATAAAAAATACTGTTCAGCAATGTAAAATTTGCCAACAATACTCTACAAAACAACAAGCAATGCCCATGCAAACACTTAAGACACCAGAGCTTTCTTGGCAAAGAGTTTGTGCAGCATATATATACAATAAAGAATCAAGAGTATCTGGTAACAGCAGATTACTATTCAGGTTTTTGGGAACTAAACAAAATAAAGGATTCAACATCGGAAACCATAATAAGAAAATTAAAGAAAAATTTTAGTAGGCATGAAATACCACAAATCTTAGTGACAGATAATCAGACTTCATTTGTTAGTAAACAATTCAGAAAGTTTACTAGAGAATGGGAAATAAATCATACAACTATATCTCCATATAACAGTAAATCAAATGGGAAAATAAAAGCAACTGTAAAGATTGCCAAAAAAATAATTAAAAAGACGCAAAAAGAAGAAACCGATATGTGGTTCGCCATTTTAGATTGGCGAAACACTCCATCACATCACTGGATGCCAGTCCAGTACAACGGCTAATGAACAGAAGAACAAGAAATTCGATTTCAAGTACACCAGAATTACTGAAACCAAAAATTGAAGAAAAGGTAACCGACAAAATCAAATACAAAAAACAACAGTATAAAAACAAATATGATGAAAAACTAGAGCTCTACTAGACTTAGAGGTTGGTGAAGAAGTTTATATGCAACCCCTACCAAGAGGAGAAGTATGGCAAGAAGTAGAAAAGAGTGGTACAACATATCGACGGAATAGAGAACATTTAAAAGAAAAAATAGATGGAGATAATACTCAAAAAGAAAACCAGATGATCGACATACAAAACACACAAGTAGGACGATAACGTACAATAGTGGACGATGAAGAAGACACAACAAAAACAAACGACATGGAAGAAGAAAGAAGTCCCAGATACCAATCATCAGATCCTCGAAAGACAGTCGAAATAGATTCAACCAGGATGACGTCAAGAAGCAGACGAGTGGTGAAGAGGCCGGCTCGATATTTAGATTAGGATACTTATATGTTGTTTATTGGATACTTATGTTTTGTTTATTGTTTAAGAATTATGGAAAGATGTTATAGTAGATTAGATTAATACTAGTAGTTCATATGACATGTAATAAAAGGCATTGAATAAACAGCATTATTCATAGCACAAAACAAGCACTGATAGGCTCAAATGTACTAAACAAATCTGGTCAGCTCCAAACTAAATAGTTATTTGCTCAATTTGGGATTTTTGGAAATAAAATATTTTGTAGTATTTTCATTTCTATTATTATTATGCATTTATAAACCTAGTTGATTTACTAATGCTTCACCATCTCCAGGTTCCAGCTATAGGATATACAGGGTAATTTTAAAATGTTTCGCCAAAATTTGAGGTATTATTCTACACACCAAGACAAGTAAAAGAGTCTATATAAACACATTTTCGAGTTATGAGCAATTTTTGAATTTGAGAAATAAATCGTAAACTATTAAAAAATATTAAGGTGGCTGGATAACTTGCTGTCAAAATCAACAGAAAACAGTTAGGCATCGTATCAAAATGTACACAAATGCAGAATTAGCGGAATTGCCGTTTATGAATCAAGAAATCAACATCGATTTTCAATTAATGTGTGGGCAGGTATCTTGGGAGATTGCCTGATAGGACCCTACGTTTGGCGAATCGATTGACAGGTGCGAATTACCATGATTTTCTCGAAAATGAACTCCCAGTCCTTTTAGAGGATGTGCCTTTACAATTACGCCAAGGGATGTGGTTTATGCATGATGGGGCTCTACCACATTTCCTCATACTTGTAAGGCAGCACCTATCGCAAGTTTTTGGCGAACAGTGGATAGGCCGAAGTGGGCTATTCCATAGCCGCCACGCTCTCCAGACTTTAATCCGTTAGACTTCTTCTTTTGGGGATATTTAAAAAGCCTCGTGTACACCACCTCCATTAATACAGTAGAGGAGTTAAAGCGGCGTGTTAACGATGCCTGTCAAACTGTTAGAGGAATTCCAGGCGTTTTTGAAAGAGTACGACAGTCATTGAGGCGGCGATTAGACGTCTGTGTGGAGATGGGTGGTGGACATATCGAACATCTACTCTGAAGAAGGTTTGATTTCCCAAATTCAAAAATTGCTCGTAACTCGGAAACGCTCGATAATCGGACACATGTTTATATCGAGTTTTTTACTTTCCTTGGCGTGTAGAATAATATCTCAAAGTTTGGCGAAACATTTTAAAACCTTAATACTAAAATGTTGAATTGGTCTTCATGAGCCTTCACGTAGATAAAAATATGATTTTTTCAGGTAAATTACCTTTTCTGTTTCAAATATGTGAAAGTATCGTCAAGCAAAGTTGTTCAAAATGTAAAATCATGGTCTCATGCAACATTTAAGAAATATTGGCTTACTTTTATGAAACTGTGTGTACTGGATGGAGTACTTTAGTGGTAACACGGTTTTCTTAAAATCCAGCCGATATTTTTGAAATTTTGTATGGGGCTGTAATTTTATATTTTGAACAACTTTCCTTATAGATACTTTCACATATTTGAAACAGAAAAGGTACCTTACCTGAAAAAACTCATGTTTTTTATCTACGCTCGTGAGGACTCATAAAAACCAACATTTTAGTATTAAGATTTTTGATTGAGAATTTTATGACTAACATTGCCACGTGTAGTTTGCTCCACAATGAATTTACGTCCGCCTGTATAGGACATCGAACAAGAGGATATGATATGATGTTTATTGTTTTGACTTTTGTCTATTACAGCTATTTTATCTAGAGTTTGCTTTTTATTTGAGCATATTTTGGCGATGCAAAGAAAATCCTGATTTTTTTATTTTGAATTCTTTTGGTTTAATTTAAATAAAAAGTAACTTAGAAACGGTAAGTTACTTTGTAAAAGTAACTATGTTACTTTAGGAACACATAATTTTGTAAAGAAAAGTAACTTTTTCCAAGTAACTTAGATACTTTTAAAAAGTAACTGGTAACTTGTAACTAGTTACATTTTTAAAAGTAACTATCTCAGCTATGGAGGTACCATATAAATAAATATACGAACTAACAATTACATAAAATACAGTTACATCTAACTACACCTTTACATCATGACTCAAATTCACTAATTGAACGGGTACACTCGACAATTTTAGAGCACTATAGATTATTAGAACATACCCCTGAAAAAGTTTGTTAAGTCTACGACAGGCAACTTAACTCGCGCGCAGGCTTCGGCAGCACGGTTGTACACCGCTCCACGGTTCCAGCCGACGCCAAGAGAGGACGCCAAGCGTATCGCTCGCTAGTCGTCTTCTTGCGTCAAGCTTTATAAATATATGCGAATTTCTTTAGCTGGGCAAATATCATGTTACCTATATTAATTGGGGTAATTTAATAAAGTACGATATTCAATTTTTGGAACCTGCCCGTGTACAAATTTTGGGCGGGTCGTAAGTAAAATACAAATATTAGTTCTATATAATTCTGATGTAATTACTTAATATGCCTACTTCGGTTTGTTAGTGTATTCTAATCACTGACATTATTTGCCTCATGTGCTCGTCTTCTCATTGCTGGTTAGAAAGTTTAATCTTTGTTAATGAAATGTTCTAATTATGATCAAAATACAAGTTCGAAGGACCTATTGTTCTACATAGTTACTAATTAACATGTCATTCTTACCTTGCATTCTCGATATCGAATCGGCAGCTAGGCCTAGCAGATCTCTCTTCTAAAAGTTCTAAATCAATCCAATACCCTTTTTTAAGTCTCGTGACAACTCGCACAAACACCAAAATCAACAATTTTTCTTCTGTCACAAAAAATAGCAAAAACTAGACCACATGATTATTGTTCAAATATAGATAAATATAATGTCCTCCATATGGTGGCCGTCAAATTATCAACTCAAGAAGCAATAGGCAATGATAAAATATCGATGACAGAACAGTTTAGGTTCTTTATAAACTCAAAAACGACTTTACAATTTATTAGGCCCCAATTACATTGCTAAATACACTGTTGATTAAAAATAATATGAAAAAATATAGTAATCAGACAGGGTGTTTGTTTTGCTTCTTTCTATAACACAGCCAACAATTTAATTATGATTTAACTTGGAAGTGGAAAACAAATTTGCGAATTTACAAGATCAGTTCAAATAAAAAATTGGAAATTCGAGGCGACCCAACATCAGTAGCGATGATCACAAAAACAATGGGTAATGATTGTGAACTGGTAAACAAAAATGACATATCATGTAATAACGTTAGTGACATAAGATTTTTTTATTATGTTTACGAAAACGCTGCGACATAATGAACATTTCAGAATTGAATAATTCGTTGTCCCGACATTTTGTAAGCATAAAAAAATGTCTATGTCACCAACGTCATTAATTGATTTATCATTATTGTTTACTAGATAACGATCACTACTCATTGTTTTTGTGGTCATTGCTACTTGATAATTGTACAACCCAAAATGATGATAGGAATTTTAAGGTAAACGGTTGTTTTTACGCTTATGAACTAAGAGTACACAATTTTCATCAACTATGCTATCTTTTAAAAGGGTTAGTTTCAGAATTTTTAATAATTTTTAGCAAACCAGCCGTTTACTGTGTCAAAAATAAATGCAAAAAATCATAGGAGGACTAGTTTGATCGAAAAGTTATTAAATAAAGTTACCCAGAATCACATAGTTTATCTCCATGTTTTAATCGACAAATTTTATTACTAAAGATTTATATTATGATGTAATACGAAGCAACTCCGCTATGAGCATGACGGATCTTCCTCCTTTTATTATAATGTAAACTAATGAAAACCGTGTTTATCTTAACATCTTAAAATTGTAAAAAATATAGTTCGTAAAGGTCTAAAGAATTCTCGAAATGTAATTTTTTTTCGTGATTGAGCTACTTAGTTTGTCTTTTATACAAAGGAAGTAAAAATTAATGACCTTGAAATGTTCAGAACATCAATTGAAATATTAGATTTGTAATTGAATTAATTTACTGCGGCGCTAAAAAGTTGTATTAGTAGGCTTTAGATGTTTCAGAGGTAACTGAAGGAAAGCATTTAAGATGACAGCAGTATAACTTTCTTTCACAATGCCAGAGCATTACCTTTAGTTATTACTAATCTTAAAATTCTTATGAATAGTTAGGTAGCTTTAAAATCCACGCATGTTATAGTTTAGACGTTATTCACATCACGATTTTTTTAAAGGTTTACAAGATTTCAGAACTAAATAGTTGCTTGCGCAGCTACATGTCTAAACACACGTTTCTCTGCAACTATTGAATGCCCACACTAGTAGATTAATTACCGATTGAAAAAATATAAGAGTTGTTTTAACACAGGCATTAATTACTTTTAAAACACAAATTGCTGAAAGTAACGTATATTTAATTTAATTTACTATTAACTACAGACGCCGCGTAGCGCAGTTGGGTAGTGCTTGGTTTGCATTAATCAAGCCCTCGGTTCGAATTCCGCTGGGGCCAGAATTTTTCTGCAGCCTTGGCGATTGGAATCAAGAATCAAGCTCGGTGAGAGCATGACACACACACCTCACACAGTGGTTGCTACGCAAGCACAAAGGGCGCGCTCCAACTTTGTATCTCAAATTTGGGGCAAGTTAAGCATTGTACCGCCAGATGCAAGCGCATAAAACACCAGCCTCTACACCGCAAGGTAAAATGAGGTAATCGATAATACATACATACATAATACATTAAATACAGACTTACAAGGAACTGAAATAATTCGTTTTTGAAGACCAATCGCCGTTGTTAAGATTTATTATATACCATAATTACTACAGTTCAGTTACAGGAATATTAAAAAACAGGGTTTTCTCAATGCCGTCTGTCTGTCGGTAAAACTCAAAAATTATTTATTGGAGGAAGACGATATTTCGCATGCGGATTGTATGGCTTCCTGGCTTGAAACCGATAAAAATTCGGTAAAATATATAAAGGATGAGCACCACATAAAAAAATCTGCCTATTTTTTTACCCTTGACGAGAAATGGCATATTTTGGACCGAATATATGCAGGGTGAGCACATTAAAAAAGTATTTTTTATTTATTTTGTGAGAAGTGAGATATAGATGAAAGTAGTAATTTCTACATAGCTCAGGCTTTATCTTGACGAAAATAGGACTCACCCAATACAGGATAAATATTATAAGAGACAAAAAGGGACAACGAGTATGTGCTTTGTGTTTAATAGAACTGCATCGCACAGATCCAAACCGTCCGCTTAGCAGCGTGCGATAAGTGGTCGAGCGTTGAAATCGTATTTTGCAAGTGCTGCAGTTCGAATCCCATTGTCGGTAATGCTTTTTTATTAAAAACTCTGTTAATAAAGCTTGATACAGACAATTCTAGTTTGAGTGGCGGTCATGTTAAATACTTAGCTGACAAAGGAGTTTATTGTAAAAATTGTATCACAAATGTTTGTATTATTTAAAGTACTGATACGCCCAGAGGTTGAAATAGTAAATTACATAACAAGCTGCGAAAGTGGCGTATATTGTGCGAATATATTTGAGAAACGAGGCGAAGCGTAGCAGAGCCGAGTGACTTAAAATACGAGCTTACGATCCACTTTCGAGATAGTTATGTACGCTATTTTTCCGACTACCACAAAAATACACATTTTTGCAATTTATCGAATGACAGCTGTATTGGACAACTGACAATGCCAGTAGATTGTTCGTAATCTTTAGGACAACATGACATATTTTCAGTAATTTTTAGGTTAAAATGATATATTTAGCCCACTGTATAACTGTGAATTGTGCATTTTTTCCATATATGTAATATGTACTCCTATATTGTTAGCTCCTGTAAGTGGAGAGGTCACAGCGTGAGACAGATAACCAACTCTTTCTACGCACTTGGTGCATTGCGCGCAAGCGTCTGTCCGTGAACAAGTGAACAAAGCTGTGCAGTTCGCATTCTCAGGCATGCGCACGAGACGCGTAGTGCTCAGAAAGAGACGGACATACTATATGTCGGCGCCGTAATTTATTTCCCGTTCCCAGACCCTACTAGCAATTATAGGAGTATTACATATATGATATTTTCGTAAGAAACACGTTCGTTATGATAATGACTGGGTGAATGATGTCGACGTGGTAAAATGAATTTGTTAAACTGCGAAACCAACAAATTATTTTAAAAAAACTTTCTATTGAGGTGCATATTTTTAAGGACATTATAATCATAATCATCATAATCATAATCATAATCATCATAATCATAATCATAATCATCATAATCATAATCATAATCATCATAATCATCATCATAATCATCATAATCATAATCATCATAATCATAATCATCATAATCATAACTCTATAATAAAGCAGAACACTTCCCAAGGTCAAACATGCATGCGCGTGGTCTATGTGTAGTTACGATTGTGGGCGTTGTCTTGATATTAGCAGCGTTGCCAGACCTGGTACAATTCTACGAATCTGGTACATTCTAAAACCGTTTCTGCAAAAGTATATTTTAAAACGCGCATGCATTCAGTCTGGCAACCCTGCATATTCTGACCCGAGTGGTGCCGACCTACCGATGCCAGCGGTGACGTAACCGATCTTTGCCGTTTATGTTTGGAAGTGTGGTTAAAGTTTCGAAATAATGAATTGGAGTAATTCTTCTGCAGGTACGTCATTAAAATCATTTGATATAATATCCGCGAAGGGCGCTGATAATAGATGGCGCTACCGAAATCTAACATGCATTAACATGGCTGCTAAGGACGGGGTAAACCGTGGGGATAAACAACGAGCGCCAATGTGATAAGCAATTACGTCATTCTCATTCGTCCTATTCGTTTGTGTTGACTTCCACGTGTTTAGCAGCGGTTAGTTTGTGAGTTTGTGTTAGATTTGAGCACCGATAAAGTAAAAATGCCCCTCGTAACACTGTGTGACATCTTCGAGTATGTGGAAAAAGGTACGAGATGCTTAAAGGAAGGTGAAGCAGTGCTGAATGCAGGACATGTCATTATGTGTGGCCTGAACAATAAAAATAATGACGAAGTTGATGCCCTGTGTTTGCAAACATCAAACCTAAAAGGACCACCACACTCGATTAAACTTATTTTAGAGTTGTGTAAGTTGTTCAGAAACTTGGTTGTTTTTACATAAAATTCTATTAATCACACCTACTTGCAGCTACTTCCAAAGAATGGAACTGCAAATGCAGTTGTAAAGCAGGTGCAGGAGGCAAATGCAAACACATAGTTGCTTGTTTATTGTTTATTAACAGGTTAGTCATGCCCTGATGAAAATAATTATTTTTCCCACGCCCACATACGAAAGTGGCAGTTTCCATGTTATCCATATCGTAACGAACGTGTTTGTTATGAAAAAGTGCACAATTCTCAGTTATATAGTGCGCTAAATATGTAATTTTAACCTAAAAACTGCTGACAATACGTCATTTTAACCTAAAAGTTACTGAAAAGGTCACTTTAACCCAAAAACTACTGAAATTGTTAGTTGTCACAGTAAAACTGTCATTTGTTAAATTACAAAAATGTGTTTTTGTGGTCATGGGAAAAATAGTGTACATAACTCGCTTGAAAGTGTATTGTATGCCACTTTCGCAGCTTGCTGGTTATGTAATATACTATTAATGTATCAGTATGTTATAATTTTCTAGAAATAAATTGGAACAACTGAGTTGCACGGACGTAGAGCAAGTGTGGGGCCAAAGGAAGCTCACTATAAATTCTGAGCATGCTGATGTAGAAGCAGTATCAGAGTACTGCCACGTGAAATCCACCACAGCTGTAAAAGGCATTCATCACATTACAGAGGAAATGATTAAGGACACGGTACAAAAATTAATAGTTGGTAAGCAAGTTTGAATGATTACATTTGGATTAATTACTAACAAAATATTAACCCTAGGTTGTGCCTTTTCTTGTAATGAGAATAAGATTTAATTCTGCATTTAAGGCACTTACTTTTTTCAATGGGTATTTCAGTACAATCTAAAATTATTCTTGTTGCCTGATATTTTTCAAAGCAGCGCGGCATATTACTTAATATTTCTTCCTTTGGAGGGAACCTTATAATTGGTTTTAAAAATAAACTTAATTTTTTTATTGTTGAACGAAAATAGGTCCGAGCAGCTTTTGTGCTGATTTGAAATAATACAGCTAAACTACTGAAAGTAAGATCTAATTTAATTTTCATTAGAGTCAGAAGAATCTGATTTTGACAGGATAAATTTGTGGTTGCAGATGAAACCTTTGAAATTGCCGTAACTAAAATGTTAAATACAGTTAAATTAACCACCCCTGTTAAAGTTCTGCATTTGTAATCGTTTTCAATTAACCTATCTACATTATACTTGGCAAATTCTTCGAAAGTGTTTACCTGAATAGATTTATCGTCACATATTTTTCTAAACTCCACCGGATTTTCTTTAAAAAAAATAAATTAGAAATTACTTCCGAGTTGCTACTGCTAGCTTCTGTACTTAATTCTAAATCAGGTTCATCTTCACAAAACTTGGGAATCTGTACCAACTGTTTTCTATCACTACGATTTTTAGCTCGTGCACAACGTTGTTTTATAGAGTTTTTATTAAACACACGATCGTGGAGCCCCACTGGTAAATTCACTGAAGGCACAGCAGTCTTCTTCAGCCTGGGTAATTGATTGACGTGAGCTGCAAAAGATTGTACAAGTAGTTGTAATTCGAAAGAAAATATTTAGAAATGTGTTAGGTACTTGTTAATCTTGAATTTAGAAAAATTATTACGTGAAGAACTTGATCTTGAAAATATATGATCAATTTAATTACCTCTATAGAAGAAATCGTCGTCCTTAAAGTGCAAGCTGCACAATTTCATATGAGGTGAAACCTTTTTCCCCATTTTTAGCAATACTGCCCATTCCTTACGTATTGCTTTATTGGTTCTAGGAAATTTGTGCAAACTAATATCATTCTTGTACGTAGATGAACACTGCGGTACGCAACAATTGTTTTTACTTTTAGAAACACGTGAGGTAGTCGCCATCGCATTGCTTTTAACGGATAGCTGATGGCGTAAACAAACTTCTACCCCGTCCCGATTGTTTGCGAGTTTGGCCGCTTGGCGTCGTGTCGATCTGTGCCCTTCGCGGATAGTCATTCATGATACATGCTTTCCAGCATTTCACCAGTGGAATGACCAAATTGAAGGACGCACTTTGTCATCGTATGGACTTCACACTTCATCTAAATTGCTGGCGGATGGCAGTAAGAAACAATATTACAACTGTCATCGCTCTGTAAACTTTTTGTGTGTTCTAGGCAAATTAAAACAAGGTGTAACTTTTGAGCACATATTAAATGATATTCGTGATGCTGGATTGACGAAAGAGGAATCACAACAAATCCTACCTTTATAGAAGAAAGACTTGCACAATATCGCAAGAGATTTTCGTATAGATTATACACTCACCGGCACACTGTTGTATCGACAGCCTTATTTTTGGCCAAAACTGCAAAAATTAAAACGTACAGTAAAAATGTCTAAATAATAATTCTCGATTGCTATAAGATCACTACATTAAATGCTAACTTTAATTTAGTTAAAATCAAGGTAAGCTCAGAGATACCGCTCGGCAAAGTTGGCTTTGCCTGTCAGTTGATCTAATTATTTTTTAATCACACATATTTTTTGTTGTGCTTGCACCTAGATTTCTCTAGAAGAAATAATAAACCCAAACTTTTTTACGATGGACCCCATAACTAAATGTAAGTGGAATATTTTAGATTGGAAAAATTACCTTACAGTTTGTTACTTTATTTTTTACGAAATAAATAATCAAAAATGCAAAAGATATATTAAAAAAAAGTTCTGTTAAACTTTCTAGTGGGCTACAAAAAAATGTCAACCCGAGTCATCCGTGGTTTCTGCGTCGCGATTTTTGCTGGAGTCTCTATTTTTGGAAAATCAATTTTTCTTTTGCCTTTAGCTGCCTTTTTGGTATATTTTCGATGTTACAAGCTTTCAAGTATGTGTGTATATCAGTTTGGGACAATTGTTGCAAATTATTTTTGTCTACTTCCACGTCTTTGATTGACTTAAAATTTTGCACAACTATAATTTATGTAATAATAAAATTTGGTGCCATTTTTATAAAGAAACAAAATGGCGGATCCAAGATGGCGGGCAATTTTTGTAATTTACGTTCAATTTGTACTAAAATCTGTGTATAGGGATTTTAGAGGTCGCTGATTAGGAATTTAACGTTGAAAATAGAAACTTTAAAATAATCGATTCAAGATAGCGATTAAATTTTTATTTACGCCACTTCAAACCAAAATCTTTAGGTGAATTGGAACAGTTAATTTTTTGGACTTTTTAACTTTTTACGTAAGTTGGTCTTGGTGAAAAAGCGTAAAAAGGATCAATAGTCTTTTGCATAATAACAATCCATTGTATCCAAGTAACTAAACTTTTTTTATTTTTCGTTTTTAGATGGATACCGCTTTGCAAATATGGAACTTTCTAATATTTGGGTTTCTGAAAAAAAATTCAATATCTAAAGACCACTGCTTTAGTCAATTTTTTTTGAGTCGTAGTAAACCTTACCAAGATATTGAAGAATATTACAAGACTTTTAAACAAAATATTCGCAATGTAAGCATACATACAGGGTGTTTGTAGATCGCTAGACAGCTCATAACTTCATTAATAATAGAGATATAAAAAGTTTGATGTTTACTCTTGTGTTTCAAAAACGGCTCAAACGATTTTTTTGAAACTTTACATTTTTATTACATTTTTAATGTGGATTGATTGAGATGAGTGATTTTCAAGTTGAATTTTAGAGGTATTCAACTGAAAAATCACTTATCTCACATCAATACACACCGGTTATGCGATTTTCTTCAGAAGCTTGCTGTTGCATTTAGATAGTACAAAAAACTTATATATGAAATTTCAACGCCATACCTCTTTTCATTTATGAGTTATTCTGTTCACAGACAGATCGACGGACGGACACACAGACCAATGAGCAAAAACATGTTTTTTGGGTTCAGGGGACTCTAAAACGTGAAGATCTGTTGAAAACCCAATTTTCGAATTTTTGGGGTGAATCCAATACTTTCTTTATCGTAAAAAGAAGTAAAACCCGTCTGCAAAACTTAATAGTGTGTTATTTACTGAACGGTTAGTTGTATGTAAAAAAGCTTTATATTCTTTTTTGTAGAGAATTTCCTAGCCTTCATTTTTTGTAATAACTAAAAAAGTCATACGACCCATAGAAAGCGAGATATTTGCGAAAAACTTATTTCTGTGACATTTGACCTTGAATAACTCAAAATGCAAGCGCGATATTGATGGGGACTTTTGAGACATTATTTGTAATGTCAAAATAAAGGTGTATGCAAAATTTCAGCTCACTTGGATTTTTTCGGCAGATGCTGCGGTTGTCCGTCTAATGTAACTGGACTATCTTGCGATATTGTGCAAGTCAAAGTGTGAAAATTGCTGTTGATTTTGTTAATTCTGTTATTTTGTTATTGCTATTGTCGCTATTTTTGTGTGTTAATTCTGTTTTAAAATGCGCCATACCACAATGTTGAGTACGCCTCCGATTTATTGTGTCGTTTAGCTTAAATAAGGTTAACAATTTAATGTCAATATGATAGATGTCAAAAGTGTTACCAATACAAAACTTGGAAATTACTAGATTCTAACATTAGTTCTGCCATCTATGACCACTGGTTTGGATTCAAGTTGTAGTGACATCGCCATGGATATGCCATCTACGAGTGCTGGTCCAAGTTCAGACGACATCCCCATGGACATTCGAGCTATAGGTGTTGGTTCAATTTCCAGTGACATCGTAATAGGCACTGATGATGAAGAGGTTTGTATTTTTGTGAATTATATGTTACAATGTTATGTACCTATTTTAATTATGGATTGCAGCTATGGTGTCACTGTAGGAAACCAGACGACGGCGAACAAATGGTAAAATGTTATGACAGAAAATATAGAATAAAATGGTACCATTCAGCATGCCTACAATTAAAAAAATTCCTAAAGGAAAGTGGTTATGTGAACTCTGTAAATATACTGCTCCACAAATGAACTGGACCATTTGCATATATTGGTGCAATTTTTAAAAATATTTTTCAAAAGGGCAGTCATGAAATTTTTGGTAACCTTTCATGATTGTGTCACTATAAAAAGCATTTCTTTTCATAATTCTGTTTAAAGAAAACTAAGTCCATTAATAAAATATTATCATTTTAAAATTTTGAATTTTGCCCAAATATTGATAGCACATTGCATACAAAGTATGCCGAATTGTTGCCAAAGATTTTTAAACGTTCTGGAGAGACTCAAAGACCTTTTTTGTGATTCCTCTTATTTTTGTGAAATATAGTTTTTTTATAGTTTCATAATTTTTTAATTTTATTAATATGATTTTGTCAATTCTTCAGTTGATATTTGAGAATAGTGAAATTAAATATGCTTAATATGAGTATACTATAAAACAAAAGCTTTTATATATATATATATATATTGTGACGTAATGTAATAAATACATTTTTTATGGGTGGTCCAGTACATTTGTGGAGCAGTATATAAATAGAATTATTTTGTTATTCTGTGTTGATAGAATCTGTATATATGTTGATTGTTTATTTAGCATAAATGGCTTCGAAATATTCTTTATACTTTATCCATTGCAATTATTTTTCATACTTAATTTAGACATTAGTTATTCTGTTATTTTGTACTGTTATGTAAATATTTTGATTGTTTATGTACCTTAAATTCATTAAAATTTTGTTATAAATTATGGAATAATAAGATTAACGATAGCAAGCTGCTTTCGCTATTAACTTTAGGAGTACCCGCTAGGCCTGTTTGTTTCTCACCGTTATTCTTTGTACCTTCTTTTTATACCAGAATTCCGATTACTTATATATTAAAGCTTGAGAATCAAATTTACATACTGCTCAACATTGATTTGTCAGCTCCATACAGTATGTTTGATTCTGTTGTAAAAAAGTATTATTATAACTAAAATGAAACAAAACGAACTATTGATGTAACAAATTTTTAAGACTTAAATTTACCAATCAATACGGGAAGTCATAGTAGCAAGTTACGGCGTCGATCCATCTCCTGCAACCATGATTAAAGTTTATTTTAGTTAGGATGATTATTTTAATTTTAATTTACATGCTATAACGCTCATACCTGCATATAGCAGAATATATCTACACTGCATCTCTTGTAATAAGGGTAACACCTGTTAGAGATGTCGCAATAAATACATATTAAATAGCTTCAAAATATCCGTTATGCTTTATGCATTAATAGTTATTTAACCAACAAGTGTGTTAATGAAGGCGATTAATAATCGAAACTGTTTAAAGCACGAACAAGCGATAGCGAGTGAGTGCCTTTAATAGTTGAGATTATTAATCGCCCATTAACAAACGAGTTGATTACAAAATTTTTTTGTTAACCGCAAAATCTTTTTTTGTGGTGAAAAATTTGATTAATACAACTAACCTCCATGCAAAATATCAAAACCTCAAAATCACATAAACAGTTAATTAATGAAAAAGAGTGGATTAATCAAAAACAGTGTATTAATAGATCTATTAATCCATCCTTTTTTTTAAAACAGTTAATTAATGAAAAAGAGTGTATTAATCAAAAACAGTGTATTAATGACTTCTATTAATCCATCCTTTTTTAGAAAAAATAATTCATTAATATTGAAATTAAGAAGCGGTCAACGGAAAAATTATTTTTCATACTTAATTTAGACATTAATTATTCTTTTATGTTGTGTAGACAGCATGTGTAATTTTATTGATTGTTAATGTCGCTTACATAGTTTCGAAATATCCTTATGTTTCTTATCATATAGGTACTATTTAATAATTTTTGCTATGTGATATTGTAATTTTGCTTTTTATTAATTGGCCACATGCAGAAAAAGATAATCAAATAATTTTACATTATATAATAAATGGTGGTGGATAGTATTAACGTTAGATCCTTAATTAACTAATTTTAATAATTTTTTAGATATTATTATTATTAAAGTAAAAATAATTAGATTAACTTTGTTAATACAATTTATTTCATAATTATACAATTATAGGAGGGCATAAATTTACGAGTGCACAAGAAACTGTTAATATCTGATCTACCACGGCAACATCGTCAGTTTTCTTTTTCACCAGGAACATAGGCATTGTTTCGTGAAGAACTGTATTTTTTTGACAAAGGACTCCAATAACGCGTTTGACGTGTATTCTGAAAAAAAGATATAATTAAGATAATTATTGTAACAATATACTTGCACTACCTCACAATTGCTATATTCCTGGTTGATTCTATATCCATTGGATCGAGCTGCCGTTACCCTTTTAGAAAAGCAGGCGTAATCACTGTGGCCATATGTAGTCCTACGGAGTCTTTTATTAAAAAGCCAAGATCTGCCAATACAAAATCTTCTGGCAAGAGATTGTTTAAAATCCCACAATCCTCTGTTAGACCTTTATCGCTTATTCTGCCACCATATCCATGTGATACAAATGATATTGATCCAGGAGGAGTGATGCCTATTAGTACCTTTACCGTATTATGTTGTTTGTACGTAGACCATGTAGTACATTGTACTTCAAGGCTACTTGATTTTTCCACTCATCTCAAAACAATCGATTATTACTGAAATCTTGTTGCCAAATGCTACCTTGAAGCATTCTGGCATTGATTTAATCAGCTGATCTCGTTCAGGCCAAATAATAAAATTTTTCATCCGATGATACATAATATTCAATGTGGTATAAAATATTCTGGAAATTGTTTGTACGCTGACGTTAAACATGTATGCCAATAAACTAAAATCTAAATGTATTCTAAGTTTTATCACCGTTATCAAAAACATGACTCTAAGCATGTTTTACTTACTGAATTAGGAATAAATATATATAATTAAATGTGAACTGTATATATTGTATGTACCTATTTGGTGTAGCATTTGCCATAGTAGGCGTGTGTAAAAGAATTTTTTTTTTGTAATGTCACAAACAAAGTATATCTATCTAACGCGCAAAACTTTATATGCGGCATGTGCCGTGGGCTACAACGTCATTCTTCCATGCTCACGTAAAACTTTTACATTCACTGGAAAACTCTCACTTTTCTTAACTTGTAGAACAATTCTTTCCGCATTTTTTTTACTGCGTTCCAACAACGTCGTATTAATTAGGACGCCTTCCAGAGGCGAGCGTTTCCTTTTCAGAGACTTTCCATTTGAAAAAATATTTTTTGGAACTTTTCCTTAGCGTGCTTTTAAAACTTTCTTTAGTGCAACAAAAGTAATAAAATTTGTCGTACATTTTAAATGCGGCATATGCCGCGGGTTTCAGCTAGTGGATAGTATAATTTACAAAATGTTCATTGCAAGAGTGCGGTGCACTTCTGCGGTGGTTTTATATTGTATTATATAGTACCATACCCCACACTGCATTTTTGAGTCAACCAGGCCCACAATTTCGCAATTAGATACATTTTATTTATGTGCTTTACGCTGTTTAAATGTTGTTAGCGAATTTTGGCCGTTTAGTTCAATTAATCACTCAAAAACGCCCGTTACAGTATAGCCCTATGCTAGTACATCATTTAAAACAAGCAAATTGAAAGGAATAAATAATTATTTTCAACCAATATCGTCTAATGAAGCTATTTTAAATTATATTTTTACCGTAGGTATTGTAATCCATAACGTACTTACCACAAATATAGTTTTAGCGTCTTCAACAATAAATATGAGTTTCCTACATATCACATCTACTACATACACGCACCAATGCACTCTTTGCTCGTGATTCGTGAACGCGTCGTACAAAATGCAAATGTTGCACAAAAGTTGCTGTTATTCGATCGTCAGAGAAAATCATAAATTAGGCCTATATTGGTTGGGGAAACCCTATCCTGATTTGTTTAATATGTAACTTAATAAGACCTTATTGTATTTTTTGCGTTCTGGAGATTTAGCACTCAATCAAGGTCAGTAATTGAAATACCACAATGTAATTCAATTACATTCAGTAATTTCAATTACCACCGGTAATTCAAATACTTGTAAAGTAATTCAAATACTTTAGAGTAATTTCATTACACAAAAGTAATTGAGTAATTGAATGTATAATTAATTACTTTCAAAAAGTAATTTCCAAGTACTTTTTAACAAAACGCGCAATTCCCAATTACAATTACCGCATTTTGAAAAGTAATTCAATTCCAAGGCAAATAAACAAAAAGGAATTTAATTAGTAATTTAATTACAAAGTAATTAATTACTGTCCAGCTCTGCCTACAACCCATTACTGATCTCTCGTCCACTGGAGTAGCCCTGGTTCTGTCCTATCCACTCCAACACCAGCAACCTGGTCTCTTCCTTGATCTCCCAGACCCAGCACGACCCTGTGCATCAGTGCAGCCGAAACTAAGTTAAGTCACCCATTTATTTTACCAACGAAATGGAAGGTAAACTGACCTTTCCGTCTTCTACATGATGTCACTCCTTATTTTGTCTTTTTGGCCTATTTTTCACACAATTAGGCATAAATTATAAAGCCCAAAGGTACAACTTGCTTCTGCTTAACTTGTTTCTTGAAGTTTACCTACTAAGTTAAAATTGTTCGCGTATTCCAACAGCAAAATTGACATTGCGGAACTACTCCGTAAACTCACACAATTTTCTACATTATCTCAGTCAATTAATCAGCCCGCTAGCAATACGTTTGCTTCACCGCACTTTGATAGTAATATGTCACAACTGACATACAATACAAATTGGAGTAGCGAAACATGTATTCCAAGGCAAACTAATTTAGATAACGTAAAGTCTTTTTTTTTAATCAGCTGTCAAAGTGTTGTCAAGTTGGTATGAGGAATTAAAAGTAGCAAATAGTGCATTTCACAATGTAAGTTGGCAGCGTCGAGCCATTCAAGGTCACGCACGTTCGACATTTCAATTACGTTAGACAGACATACCTACCTCAATGTTGCCACGGGGGAAACTGTTATACAGTTGGTCGGTAAGTACAGAATTTAAGGTAACGCAGTCTGTTTTTTTTATAAAGTTTTGACACTGGCAGCTGATTTTAAAAAATAGACTGGTCTATTTTTTAAAAATAAGCTGTCAAAGTGTTGTCAAGTTGGTATGAGGAATTGAAAGTAGCAAATAGTGCATTTCACAATGTAGGTTGGCAGCGTCGAGCCGTTCAAGGTCACGCACGTTCGACATCTCAATTGAGTTAGACAGACATAACCTCGATTTTGACATGGGGGAAACTGCTGTACAGTTGGTCGGTAAGTACAGAATTTAGGGTAACACAGTCTGTTTTTTATAAAGTTTTGACACTGACGGCTGATTTAAAAAAATGCACTGTACCTAATCGTCCTGATAAGGATATATGTAGTTATCACAGTAAATTTGGGTCAAAAACAATAAAAACTTCACCATGTCCCTTTAGTTCAAGAAACCCAAATTATGTTTAACGTTAATCTATCTCCACCCCAGTTAGACAACAAACTTCATCAGCATAACAGATTCCCAGAGAGTTCAATTCCCTCTCTAACAGCAATTCATCAAAATTCGCATCCATGACCTACTCTGGTCCGGTACGTACAGCAACCACTCCTGATCGATCACATGTCGATTATCGCACATCCACAGTTGCAACCGCAACCAGCTCTTGCTGTCCACGTACCTTCATGGCCTTCGCTGGTCCGGCACGTGCAGCAAACCCTTATGCATCGCACATCCGCAGTTGCGAATATGCTTAGGGCCTTTTAAGTTTGTCAATAAGCAAATAAATACATGTCACTGGAAGTCATTGCCGGGACAGTCAGTTTTATTCGGCTAATCCCGCCTACTTTATAGATTAACAAAGTTTCATCGCTTCCATGTGTTTATTTCTCTGTTGCTTATTATTTTTTACTTTTTCATGCATACATTTGCTGTGTTTCTCTCTTTTTAGCTTTCATCTCTGAAGTAGGAAGAGACGCTAGATCAACGAGCTAGACTCGTATAACCAGTGTCAGTGCATTTGTTAGTGCTGTGTTATTTGTTATTTATTGTTACTATTTTTTTTATTATTATTTGTTATTGTTACCGTTATTGTTATTATTGTTATTTTTAAAGATTGCTACTAATTTCATTCAGGATTATATTATTTTTCCTAACTGGCGTTCCTCTTTACATTTTCATTTTTAGGGGGGGGGGGAGTAATGTTGTGATGGCGTCACCTAGTTGGTTTTTGAAGGTGGCGCATTAAACAAACTACAAGAACAAATTTATTATATTAGTTCTGAAATCTATACGCATTTTATTTCAACTTTTATAAGTAAGCGATATATTGTAAGATATACACACCCTACAACCTTACAAATTCACGTCGGGGTCACCAATTTGTAAGGTATAAGGTCGTAGGGTGTGTATATCTTACATTATATCGGTTATTTATAGAGGTTGAAGTACAACGCGTGTTGTTTGCAGAACCAACATAATAAACTTGATTTTGCATTTTGTTTGATGAGCCACCTTGACAACCAACTAGGTTACGCCATCACAACAGTACACACTTTGGAAGAATTGCGTCTTAGAATACAACAGGCTACAGATACTATGCGCAATAACCCACAACTTCTTTTAAAAACTAAAAATTCACTTTTCGACGTACAGCCTTGTGCATCGATCGCAATGGGGACAATTAGAACATTTTTTCTGAATAATAATAATGATAGTATAATATCAAAAAGGTTATTTGGTAAATTCACTTTTATGAATGACTAGCTGTTACCCGCGACTTCGTTCGCGCGAGGTTCGTTATTTGTGTATTAAATAATGACTAATTATTTTCTGTCATCCCATCTCATCCCATCCCATCCTATCCCCGTCCCCGACCCTTTCTCCGTCCTTGTCTCCGTACCGTCCCATCCCGTCCCGTCCCGTTCCGTCCCCTCTCCTTCCATCCCATCCCTTCCCTTTCGGTCCCGTTCCGTCCCGCCCCGTCCCGTCTCGTTCCTTCCCGTTCAGTCCAGTCCCGTCCCGTCCCGTCCCTTCCCTTATGTCATGTCCACCGTCTTGGACTTAAAAAGAAATGCCATTTTCGCAATCAACGTCCCAAAAAACCTCAATAACGACACCCATATCCTATTTTAGGCTTATTTTCCCCATTTCACCTCCAAGGGTATGATTTTCGGAAAATCACGAAATACGTGTTTCCTTATTTGTTTTTAGGAGTACTCCTACGAAGTTTTAAGTCGAAATGTCTATTTAACATTATTTCTCCATACAAAATTGGAACCCCCATTTTACCGTTTTAGGGGTTGAATTTTGAAATATCCTTCCTTATTCCTTGTATACATCATAAAGGAAACCTCTGTGCAAAATTTCAGCTTTCTAGGTCCAAGGGTTTGGGCTGGGCGTTGATGAGTGAGTGAGTGAGTGAGTGAGTCAGGACTTTCAGTTTTATATATACAGATTGTCCGAAATCCGTTTTGAACATAGGAAATTAATGAGTGCGACAAGGAAGTCATAAACAAAATGAGTAGCAAGACAAAGATAGAACGTAATCATGGCTAGCTAAATTTTTAAACTAAAATTAAGTCAATGAAACAAAAACACTTTTGTCAAAAATTTTGTCTGTCATCAAGAGTATAAAGTGAGGTTTCAAAAATTTAAATAATTATAGTACAGTAAAGATAGCTCAAAAATTGTCAAAACCCAAACATCCAAAAAGAAAAGTTCTACCCATGGCAAACCGTTCAGTACCCTCATCTTAGTATGTGGTAAAAAGTTGCACGACCTTGCGCGTCGGGTTTCGTGGGAGGAGGAGGGGGGGGGGTGGAAAGGTGGTAAAATGATAGGTTTCAACAGTTTTTCTCAAATATCTCGTTAACTATGAGGTTTAGCGCAAACTTTATCTTATAAAAAATTAATCTACACTTAATTTAAAATAAAAATGGTCTTATACATTTTGGCGCTCCAGTAAAGGATTACGGAGATATGGAGGGGGCAAAGATTTTACTTTTTCTGTTTGGCCAAAAAAAAGCATGAATGCCTATGGACTAATGTCACTCTTGGACAAGCAGAATTTCTAACTAATAGTAAGAACAAGATGCAACTGGTTGTTGTCATCACAGTACACTTACAGCAAGCTGGCTTCAAAGTGACTCAGGCAGAAGGTGATGCTGACACCAAGATCGTTTTTACTGTAATTGACGAATCAAAAAAGGATCGTGATTGGCAATGACACCGATATATTGGCATTGTTGGTTGTTCATGCTCCAGCCAACAAACAGTTGTAGGTGGCTGTACCGAAGAAAGGTAACCAAGAAGAAAAGTGTACTGCATTGGAGACATTCAGCGTGGTATCGGGGAAATTACATCTATAAATTGAAAAAGGAGAACATCCTTCATTTCCCCGATACCACGCTCAATATCTCCAATGCAGTACACTTTTTCTTCTTGGTTACCTTTCTTCCGTAAGCCATCTTCAACTGTTTGTTGACTGGAACATGAACCACCAACAAAACCAATAAATCAGTGTTATTGCCAATCGCGATAGCTCCTTTTTCCTTTTTTCATTCTTCAATTGCAGTAAAAACGATCTTGGTGTCAGCATCACCTTCTGCCTGAGTCACTTTGAAGCCAGCTTGCTGTAAGTGTACTGTGATGACATCAACCAGTTGCATCTTGTTCTCACTATTAGTTAGAAATTCTGCTTGTCCTAGAGTGACATTAATTGCATCTTCCACTTTCACTTCAACATGTGTAGTAGTGGATGATATGCGCAAATGTTGTTCGTCTTTTGTGATGGGTTCTTCACCATAACCATTTGGCCTCCCCACTAACCTGAACCCTTTATATAATACACTTGGAGCATAGGCATTCATGATTTTTTGGCCAAACAGAAAAAGTAAACATTTTGCCCCCTCCATATCTCCATTTTTTATTTTAAATTAAATGTATATTAATTTTCTATAAGGTAAAGTTTGCGCTAAACCTCATAGTTAACGAGATATTCGCCAAAAACAGTTGAAACCTACCATTTTACCACCTTTCCACCCCCCTCCCGTCTAAACCCGACGCACAAGGTCGTGCAACTTTTTACCACATACTAAGAAGAGAGTACTGAACGGTTTGCCGCAGGGTGGAACTTTTCTTTTTGGATATTTGGGTTAAAGCTTAGTTTTACTGTACTAATATGTGAATAGTAAACAACAGTATATTTAAACCTCACTTTATACTCTTAACAACAGCTAAAATATTTGTGTTTGTTTGTTTCCTTGACTTAATTTCAGTTTAAAAATTTAGGTAGCCATGATTACGTTCTGTCTTTGTTCTGCTACTCATTTTGTTTATGTTTTACTTGTCGCACTCATTAATTTCCTATGTTCAAAACGGATTTCGGACAACCTGTATAGATAATCACAAATTATAAAATTAAGAATAACTCGTTAACGGTTGAGTTTAAAATATATGTTTGTTTAGATTTTTGGACTCTTAATGAGTTGCCCAATAGTTCCTAAACTACTTCTAGTACGTTTTGGGTCACCTTGTATATTTCATTTTCCGTTAAAATTTCTTTTAATTATCTGTAATTTGTATTCAGGCCGAATTGATTGAGTACTTTTACATTAGTTACAGGGGCGTAGCTACTACTATATCTGCCGTATCAATGATACAGGACCCACGAGCCAGGGGGGCCACCAGCACTCAAGCTCTGAAAAAAATATATAAATTGAATTTGGAAACTTTTGCTCAGGTCACATTTAAGAATTAAGTTTATATACGTATATTTCGTAGGCGAAAAGTGTTTGATTATTGGGTTTAGCCATATTATCTATCGAAAGGGAAGAGCTTAAAAAATTTAAATCGTCTCCAAATATGGAACGTCTTATAAACATTTTCACGGGGAAAAAAGTTCTGAGAATAACTGTGTAAATAATTATTATTTACTTCAACCTTTTTTCTTGTTATTTGCCATTTACTTGTTCCTTACTTATGTTAATATATGTAAACTGTAAACTATGATTTACCCATCTTTTTACGTACTATGTCCGTTAGTAAAAATATGTAATTAAATGCTACCTTTTTTATTATTTTTTTTATTAGTTTTTATAATTATATTTCGTTTTGTTAAAAAATAAAATTGAGTTCGTATCTTTATACGTTTATTTAATAATACCTTGATGGGGTGGGGGTGGAGGGCCCACTAGGCAGTTTATGATACAAGGCCCGTTGATCTCTAGCTACGCCTCTGATTAGTTAATGTATGTTTGCTATTGCATCATTTTATTTCCAACGTAACATCAGTGAGATGATTTCCGAATTTATCTCCTTTCTATTCTGCATTCTAAAATAGCTATAAAAGTTGTGTATGCGCTTAATAAAGTTCTCTGTGGCACTGTTTATTCTAAAAAATGTATATTATTTGCAATAGAAATCCTACCAATAATATAAATTTAATTTTTACTTTTCTTCAATTCAATTTTGCTAAAAGTTAAAAACAACATTTTGTAAAATATTGAGTGTAAATTAGACAATCCTAAAAACTTAAAGAATTTTATCAAAATCTACTTACTCCTTATCTATCTGGTATAACATACATAAGACCAAACATACAGCAACTACTAAATTACATTAACAATTTAAAATTGTAGAAACATAATCCAAACTCAATAATTTCTTAACTATAGCATAATCTAGGAACATGTCAAGCTAAATATGCAATATGTATCTCCAAATTAAAAGTTGGTGAATATTTGAATACGTACATAGGCCTTTTACACCAAATGTGATAAGAAACTAATTATTCCTATATTTGCATAACCATTCCAAAATAAGCTTCTTTATCAAAAAAGTATTAAAGGCATGATATGAACAGATAAGGTTTGTGTACTAAATATCGCACGGTTACAACGATGTCTCCAGATGTATACTTGTTCGCAGTATGAAGTGTAGTAGTTTTTTGTTAGCAGTAATTTTAGTACTACCAAAATGTCTTATAGTGTTAGCCAATAATGTGTGCAAGACGTTTCCTGACTATTATTTAGATGTCAATAATAATCCAAACTGTTATTTTAACCCAGACATGGATCTAACCGTCGTAAGTACTCAGTGTAGCATTTTTGCCAATAAAAATTGCATTTGTCTTTAACAAACAATTAATTATTTCTTTTTCCTCTAAGTGCAGGCTTTGTTTAAAAGCCAAGCAGTTTAGAATGTAACGGCTATCTTATTTTTTATAAAACATTTTGCGACGAGCATTGTTCGTTTTTAAATCGTTTTGTCAATATATGGAAACAGTTAATTATATACAATCAGTTTATATCAGTATGTACGTATCCATACTCCATTGTGTGATTAACTGCAGCCAGAAATTATACAAAGGCATGGATATCCAGTAGAAACCCATCAAGTAACAACGAAGGATGGATATATATTAACAGTATTTCGAATACCATATGGAAGAAATTCTATCACCCAACAACCAGGGCCTCCCGTCTTCCTTCAGCACGGTATTACTCTAAATTCCGTGTGCTTTGTGGTTAGAGGTGACAAATCTCTTGGTAAATAGATTTACAGTTGATCCAACAGGGGTACAAATATTATCAATTTCAGGGTTCATTTTGGCAGATGCGGGATATGATGTGTGGTTAGGAAACTTCCGAGGAAATCTTTATTCTACAAACCATACATTCCTGGATGTATCTAGTAGACCATTTTGGGACTTTAGCTTCCACGAACACGGGGTTTATGATCTGCCAGCACAACTCGACCGCGTTTATGACACTACTAACCAAAAAATTATCTACATCGGATACTCGATGGGCACGACTTCTGCTTATGTTTATTCGACCACGTATCCAGATGAGGCGTTTGAAAGAATTAAAATAATCATTAGTCTTGCACCTATAGCATTTCTGAAATACGTAAAGACTATGGTGAAATATATACTTCCACTGTGGGCAGTTTTAGAGGTAAACTTGATTGCTCTTTGCTAACGTAAAATTTCTCATTAAATTTGAATTCTTTCGTGTTCTCTATTAAAACAGAAAAGTAAACTATTAAAATTGAGACACTAGTATCTTAATAAACTTAAATATTTCCAGCCTCCCCTGAACGCATTAGGTAACGGTCAAGTTCAGTTGCGCAACCCAGAACTATCCAAAACATTGTGTTTGCCTTATCCGTTCCAGATGCAAATGTGCGAATTCGTGACAAGTGTTCTTTTTGGATTTGATTATGAGCAGGACGATCCTGTAAGTATTAACATTAACAAGTACAAGATCATAACCTAGAACGCAAAGTAGGATATTAGTAATTCTCTTTTAAATTAGTTCTTTGTGGTCAAGCTGTACGTGATGGTTTGAGGTTAGGTAATGGTAATAACTAAGTATATACGTGATTATTACATATTACAATGAACATTCACTTCTATAAAAAAAGCAAAGCGCATATAAACAGAGCAAAGTCTAAATGGATAAACAAAAAATGAAGTTGACTTTACAATGGCTAACAAAACACACCATGCATCGAATATGTCAAACTAACAAAACTATAATAAAAATAATAAGAGAAGATATAACAACATAGCAAATAAAAACGATAATAGAAAACTATAGAGACACAAAGGTATTCCAAGCAAAACTGCAATAAGTAGAAGTACAATATCTAAACTAACCGAAAAGAAATTATGGACAGAGTTGCAAATTTCTATGAGGAATGATATGAAACGAAACAGAAAAACAGGTCCAAGAGATAGATCACAGACTAAAATTCACAAAGCACTATACAGAGGGCGTCCCCAATCCCTTCTTCTTGAGTGGCGCCCTTAAACACGCAGAAAAGATGTAGAAAGACCAAAAACCAAATGATCAGATGATATTGCTAGGTTTTGTAGAAAAATATACATGCAAGAAGCAAGAAACCGACAAAAACAATTGCGAGAGACCATCCAGAAATGGAGAACTACGCTTTTAAGAGACAGAGAGATGTACGAGCTAGGTATGTAAAAATTATTCTCTCTAACATAGTGAACGTTATCCGAAAAAGAAATATTTAAGTAGGTACAATGTATCACTATTTCGAATGGGATAATCAGTGGTCCTGACCTGCCAAATCTTCGACCAAACTCTCAATTGTACACTCTGAACTTCCCTTTTGTTTAAAGTTATAACTAAAAGATGTTCTATCAAAGCACGAGATCGCTAGTGTACCACATATATAAAAAAAATCTATGCCAAAAAATCGAAAATTGTGTTCTTACAAATCTTTTGCTCGCGTATTAGAAACGGCAACTGACATCCCATACATATGAGGGACTTTCAAATTCCAGCTGGCTTTGGCAAAAGAAATTTAATGTTAAACTAAAGGAAAAATCGTCCGATATCTATATCTTAAGAACGAAAAAGGTAAAAACATATAAGTTCCTAAAATTATTCAATCTTAAAAGATACATAAGTTAGAATACCGATAATGGATACTTAAGAGCAATTTTTGTGGTGCTTCTATAAAGAGAAAAAAATATTTTTCAACAAATAGTAACCCTGAATTGATTTTGGGTTGACCATTATGATCCAAAAAGAAAATTAGCTTCAGTACAATTGAAAACATCAAATAAAACAACCCAGAGTAAGTTTACAGCTCAGACTGCTGTAGGAAAAGTGAATCTGATTTGGTTTGGATATTGCAAACGTGTTATTGGACAACGCACCGAACCACAATCGATACGGCACCTTCGACCTACTTCTTTTCTTTACTAAAGAATTACTTACTATGAAACCATTTTGAAGACAACCATAAAATGTTTTTTAACATGAAGGGGAGATAATAAACTTTTGAACAAAGATGGTGGACCTATACCGTCCTCCATCTTGTATGATCTATTGAAGTTATACTGACCGTCGGCCATGATAATTGGCTCTCAGCCACGCCCTTCGGGTCAGATAGTATAAATAGCTGTAGAATGAGTGGGATCGCCACCGAGCTCCATGGCTTAGTGCATGGCACGTCCACTTTGCATTCGGGAGGTCGTGGGTTCGATTCCTGCGGCCGCCTGCCTTGATTCAGGTTTTTAGGTGGTTTTCCTGAGTCAACAGAGTACCTTCTCTGAGGCGAATGCCTGGGCAGTATTTCTCCACCTTTCCTGACCTTTATTCCAGTCTCCACCCCTCCTTTCTCTTATCCATCCCGAGTTTCCCGTTCTTGGCTGAAGAGGGACGGAAGGTCCCTATAGCAGCCCGCCCCCAGTTGGAGGAATTGAAATAACCTTTACCTTTGTCCTTTTTGCGGGATCGCCCACTTCCATTTGTGATTTGGTCACGAACATATCGTTGCCATTTTGCTATGTAAGTAGCTACTGATGATAGCTTGGCTGTCGAAATACGTATTTAGCAGTTGTTAAATATTTGTGTGGTGAGGGGTTTAAAGACTTTGGGATTCGTTTTATTTGTTTTTATTTACACACGATTTTTGTATAAAGCCTGTCATAACTTAATTCAATTCTCTATATAGTGCAAATTTATTTCCATGATTTTTACTAATGTGTCATTGTTTCATGTAGGAAACTATTCCTATCACACTGGTTCAAAATCTTGATGACGTGTCTGTTAAAACAGTGAGTCACTACATTCAGCTGATCATGTCAGGCAAATTTCAAAACTTTGACTATGGAGTTCGAGGCAATTCATTGAGATATGGGTTTCCAACACCTCCTCAGTATGATTTTTCAAAGTTACGAGTACCTGTTTATTTAGTCCGTGGAGAAAATGACTTATTGGGCACAAGAAGGGTAAATACACAATATAATTTATTTTTTCTTATTGCTATTTGAGAAAATAATATCCCTAATAATTGACAAATCTTTTAGAATGTGGAAACACTTGCTGCCCACCTACCAGCACAAGGAAATCAGTATGAAATATATGTAGTAAAATTAGAGAAATTTAATCATGCAGACTTCGTCCTTGCAAGAGATGTTGTAACTCTTCTTTATGACCACATTGTAGAGTTTATAGCCAAACTGCAATAGTATATGTAGACGACAACACAATATATCAGTATATGGTGTAAACCAGATACCGTCCTACCATAAAGTATTCTCTTTAGTTGCTTGATGAATATACGCTACACTGTTCAAATTTCAATATCTTACTGAAGTTGTTATTAGTTAGAAAATTGTGAACATAAAATTTAAAGAAAACTAATTTTTGAAGAAAATTTAGAAGGTATAATTTTTGTAAATAATTGGTTTATTAACAGTACGTCTGACATGTTTTGGTTATTTTAAATAAAAAATGAAAACGTATTCTTTACGAGCTTCTGAAATTTCATAGTTTAATCTTATTCTTCAGAGAAACTGAACTACGATAAATGGCATCTCAAATTCATGTACTGGCAATATACTGTAAGCGTAGACAAAAGGTCAACTTGTTTTCGTGACTTAAGATGTTGTTACTTTCAAGTAACAGTAACTCATTAAAAATATGTTTTTACTGCAACATAGCGTATTAACATCAAATTACTTGAGAGAGTGTAAGAACTACCGCAGGATAGCTAAACGTCAGCCAAGTTAGGAAGGCGAGCCAGGTAAACAAAAGCACGTAGTCGGTGAATATCAAGTAGTAGAATGGCGTTCTGTGGTTGACCGTTTCGAAAACAAAGTTGAACACAGTTCATACGCGCCTTCACACTAGAGGAGGAATGAGCGTTGTTTTGTTGTGGTATAATATCTTCTACGGCAACATGCAACGGATGTTTACGTAAAAGTCGCACCATGTGAAACTGGTTTACGTAGCCCTGAGAACTGTCAGAATATTTGTTTACATGGCTCGCCTTCGTAACGTGGCTCAAATTTAAGTGTTGTCAACTCAATTGCGACAATCGGTGGAAGAATTACAAAAATTAAATAGAGGAATTACATAAAGAAACAGAAGAGCAACATCGCTGGAGGGAGTAAATATTTCTACTCATACAGCTTCGCTTAGAAGATTGCGGCGTCAGAAGAAAATACATAGCAGCAATAAGAAATTTGTAGGAACACTGCTCTAGTTCAGTTAAAATTAGAAAAAAATCACTCAGGAATTTATGGTGGGAAAAGGTCTTCATCAAAACTGTTCTTTCGCCCCAACCCAATTGATTCAGAATAAACTTTAAAATTCTGGAGGCGTAAGTATTGTAATACGAACATACAGCGTTTCAAAATTGCACAGAACACATATAAGGGCGTTATTCTGCATCAAAAAATAAGATAAAAACTCTAATGAACATATGTTCTATAATACTTCATTTCAAAGATATCCTTGATCAAAGAATTAAAGATAGCAATTCGTTTTTTAAACGTTTAGATTTAGTCGGCTGATGTATTATTTTCATTATCGGTATGTTTTACTTATAACTGTCAGACTTACTAGGAGTGACTCAGAAAAAACGTGTGCTTATTAGTTTTCTAGTTTTTATTATACCGAGTGATCATAATGGTTGTGATTTTTTTCTTAGGTTGGAACTGTTTATGTTGATGGCACTGTACGTCTATGTCAAATTCGAGGTTAGCAGGTTAGGTTTTGCGTCAGTTTTGACACAAACTAATGCAAAATCTAACCTGCTAACCTAGAATTTGACATAGACTTAAACTACCACCAAGATAAACAGTGACAACCATTTATGGCCACCCAGTAGAACAACACCCACATATATATTGTATGTAAACAAAAAACATGTGCTAGAACAAAACACCAGGCTACTCAATCTTAAAGGTTTAGAAAACGGATTGCTATCTTTAATTCTTTGATCAAGGACATCTTTAAATGAATGATTTTAGAACATAATATGTTTTCTCTTATTTTTTTATGCAGAATAACGCCCTTGTTCTTTGCAATTTTGAAACACCTTGTATATTGCTATGGTCTCATGACTTTATTTTAATTTAATGGAAATGAATTTTTACTATTTATTTAATTTCAGGATTTTATGAAGCAATAAAACCCAATAGTCTTCTTCACGAACATTTATTTTAAAGTTATGGGTGGCGACATATTTCGAAACAAAACTGGTGTCATCCTCAGGCCATAATGATCATTAGTAGTAGAAGCACATGTTAAAGCGAGGTTAAAATGAGGTTAAGATTTTTATCTTCATCGGTGTTGTTATAGAGTATTAACCAAATTAATTTTAGTTTCGTTAAGAGCTTGAGTGCGGTAATGAATATTAATGAATATTGCCGCACTCTTTTTATATAAAAAGATACATTAAACCAGCATTTATTGATGAAGATAAAATATTGAACAATACCCGTTTGCTTATGACACTTAACGAGACTCGTTTGATTGCCGCAAAACTCGGCTCACCGCCTCGTTTTGGCAATCAAACACGTTTCGTTAAGATGCTCATAATCAAACTTGTATCGTTAATATCTATAAACGTTGAAGACGAGGTAGGAGTAATATTAAAAAACACACCACAGTGGAGAGGAAAATTTAATTAACCAGCAAACTACGCTATAAAGATCGTTTAAATTTAGTCTGGGCTCTGTTCGTCTTCAATGGCAGCTACTCTTTTACTTGTTTAATTTTAAATTTTTACATTTTGGTGTATTAACCAGTAGTACAACGATCTTTATAACGTAGTTTTCTGGTTAATTAATTGTTCTTCTCCAATGTAGTGTGTTTTTTAAATATTATTCCTACCTCGTCTTCAACGTTTAAAATCTGAACCTAATTTTAAACTCACTTTAACATGTGCTTCTACTGCTAATGATCATTATGGCCTGAGGATGAAACCAGTTTGGATTCGAAACATTGTTACCGTTGTTACCGTTGCTCTGATGGTAAGGGCGGTAAGCAAAGGCAGCCGGCTTCTCAGCCAGAGGAGGTCATGGGTTATATAAGAGACTCAAAAGCTTCAGCTAAAAAAAATATATGGGCGCCAAGTAGCAGATAACCCAGTCTTTGCTGAACGCTCAAAAGGGCATACGACAAAATTGCCTACTAAACACTTCCTGAAAAGAGAGATATAACAAGCAACAATAAAATGGGGTGCTCCACAATTATCACATAACATAGAATACAAGGAACCCGCACATAATCTCAATAGGGAGATAATATCACAGTAAGTCAGTAATAATAAAGCGTTTGGGTTAAATCTCACCAAAATATTGACGTATAATTTATATAATCATTAAAGCGTAGTTGACAAGTAGGCGCAACTTAGTTAAATAGGTAAATGGTAAAGTAATGAATTAATTGTAATAAAATATAGGTATGAAAATTACAAGTTGACTCTTGACATGGCCAAATGCACTACTGAATAAAAACGGTCGATAGCTTCATGGCTACGACACAATTGTTATAGCTGAAAATTTAGATTGGCTAGTTAAATTCGTCCAACTACCCACTATGCAGGTTTGCCTTAAATTACAATAACGTCTACACGGAATTCAAGATCTTGCTTCCTATCATAGCGCTTTAAAAACCGATAGTTGACTAAAGTACTTATCAATCTGCACTACAATGTCGTAAGCGAAACTTACATTGAATTGCTTGCAATTGCGGGGCGTATACTGAAGTTATATTCAACCGAATGTTATGTCACTAATGAATCGTGACGCTAGAAAATGGATCAAGGATTGTCATGGAAATGCCGTACAAAAAAAAGCAATACTATTAACACTCGAACACACGATCGTTCGAATAATCTAAAAAACTAAAGGCTAGTTAGAATGAACTACCGCAATAGTTTCTTTACAATGACAATTACATCAACTACTTTACATGGGTGAGTTACACACTTAAAATACATATTAAGAGCATCCTAATGTTTATCGAGTATGCCGTAGCACAATCACAAAAGCACCTTCAGATGGATCTCGAGGCTCGAGAAAAACGTCGATTTTCGAGGCAGCTATCTTTAGCAGCACAACATGGCGAATGGCAAGAATGGTCCCAAAAAGCCTGATAAGAAAACACAAATTTGGAAGGGGCTTTTTAAAAGAAACCTCACATATGCAACCCAAAAATCTTTATGCGCAAAGTGAAGTCTAAACTCTAGGAGCTCTCAAGCACTGTAATTCTGATTAAATGGCTTACGTTAGATAAAAATGTAGCTTGCAGAAGGTCTGAATGCTCAGTTTTATTGTAGGCAAAATTAGACTTAAAGAAAGATAAGGCAAAAAGTTAATTTTAACCAAGATTAGGGCAATTGGGTCCCGAGTGGTGTAGCTTGAACAAGCATCCACGTTCGCTCAGCAGAGTTAAGCAACGCTGTCTCTGGTCAGAACTTGGATGGGAGTTCCACGGCTGCATCTCTCGGCGCCTCGTGGTACGGCTATCACGAAAAAAAGTTGGTCCCGGCGGTCATACAACATCATAACAGTCGTTAGTGGGGTTGGAAGTCCTCATAACTGCACAACGACGCCTGTAATTGGCCTACCGGCTGTTGGCTGAGTGCAAATTAAATAAATAAAAATAATTAAATGAATAGCGGCAAATGACTTTTCAACGGTAACAACATGTCGCCACCTATAACTTTAAAATCAATGTTCGTGGAGTAGACTATTGAGTTTTATTGCTTCATATCAAGGCATCTCCGCTAAAAGCATGACGGATCACCTTCCTATTCAGGATTTTATGACGTTATATTCTAATCTTACCTTTCTTTGTCCACAGCTAGAGCATGTAGGTACTTGTAATAAAATTGAATGTTCGACTCTTAATCTCGTTGGGTTACTGCACAATTTAATTAGAACGTACACAATAAAAACCCATAACACTTTAATGTGAGGCAATTGATATTTATTTATTATAAATCTGTATTTTCAATATTAATCAGTTTTAACAAAGTACCATTAGTTCAAAATTTAGTCATAAATTCAATTTTACGTAATTAATACTGTATGTTAACATAAAACTCATTTTAATAATACTGAAATTAATGTTTATTATCGTTTATTAAACATTTCTCTTAAACAAGTATTATCTTTACTAAATTGCTTGTCTTTAAATTTATTAACATTTGTTTTAATCAACTTTATCGTGATCTAATTAACAGTTTAGTTCTTTTAACTTTCTGCTTTTTAATCAGATCTGGTATTTATTTATATAATCTTTAATTTTCACTTACATTCTGGATTTTTTTTCTTCTAGCTAAATTTCTTTTCTTCTGATTTGTCAAAATGGATTTTGCACCTGCTACCTCCGATTGCTTTGATGATGCTTCACGCACACATCAACATTTTCAGTATGTTAACCCAACTCCTCTTCTTATAACACTACACTTATCTCTATAACACTTCGTATAGTCACATAGCAGTATTTATTATAATTCAAATTGAATCTTTATCATTAGCTCCAATTTTTAAATGGTGTCATTCTAATGAAAAAATTTACACCCCTATTTTGTTCTTGTTTTATAATCCCAGCCAAAATCTTGAATATTAACACAATTTAGATATCAAAAATACAGATTCCTACTTATCAACAATTATAACATTTTAACTAACATGTCATGTTTTTAGGTTATCTAGTTCTCAAATTTGAACGTTCCCATCTATTCCGCATCATTAATCCGTTTATAAAACAAATATGTAAGAAATAAATTTGTTTTATCTTTTCTGATAATATTTCTGTTACAGATAAAGCCTGACAATACTCGCAGAATAACTTAGTACAAACTTTTATCATCTTTAACCAAATTGAATTACAATTGCAACCAACAAATGGACAACTAAATGCTATCGGTTATAACTTCACATGTAAAATGAATTAATAACCATAATTCTTTTTAACTTATATTTGTTTTAGTTAATTGACAAGTCAAATTTACTGAATAACTGCAGATACTATTGCAGGAAATAGACATTTTAATGAAAAAACAATGCTATTCTACTCAATATCCTTTTTATTTGCTTTATAATTAAGCTACACGTTGATTTTAATTTAATTAAAATGCTTTGCAATTTTTTACCATATCAATATGTTGCAGATGACTCGCTTTACAAGTTACTACTTGTGGGTGATCAAATTTTAGTAGTTCAAGATGAAGACGTCGCTGCGTATAT
This sequence comes from Agriotes lineatus, assembly GCA_940337035.1. Classification (NCBI taxonomy): domain Eukaryota; kingdom Metazoa; phylum Arthropoda; class Insecta; order Coleoptera; family Elateridae; genus Agriotes; species Agriotes lineatus. Next base: position 69,168,565 of record OW679197.1, on the reverse strand, counting down.
GCCATAAAAAAAACTAAAGAAGTAATATGGAAAATAAAGAATTGAAATTTTAAAATATGGTGGAAATCTCGTGGTTCATAATTAAGAAATGTAAAACAAAACAAAACTATTCTAGAAGGTAAACTGCTGGACAAAATGATCGCATCACCAAAAAAAATGTTCTTAAAGATCTCTAGTCTTTGCAGAGCAGATGCAGTTGTTTCTATTTGTTATTGCAAAGTGTAGTTGATCGCAATAAATGTCCCTTCATAATAGTCCTTTTTACTATTGCGAAGCTCTTAACACTTATAATAATATGAAAAATTTAGTTTTCAGAATATTTTTTTGTGATGCGATAATTTTGTCCAGCAGTTTATATGTACTATTACCGGCACGAAATAGTTTCCAGCTGTATTTATCTAGTTACCAAGTTTTACAATTTTTGCACAGTAAAATTGAAAAAGTTAGTAACTAGATAAATACAAATGGAAATTATGTGTCGCCCATCAAAAACTTCGAAACTAAATAACATAACTAAAATGCGATTGGCTGTAGCAGAGATGGATTTCAGGCGATGCGGTTGCAGTATTTCGCGAATGCAGTATGTATAGGTAACGAACAAAGACATCAGACAGGGAATGAACATGAAAGGAGCAATATTAGGTATAGTAGAAAAAATTAACTCTGCAGGCATCTACAACGTCTGTTTGAATGCAGATGGCCAAAAACAGTTTGAAATTGTATACCTACCCCCAAAGTATTTATTCTTAGGCGGTACAACTAAGTGAGCTACATAAGATATTATACATCCAGTTGCAAACCTATCAAAATCTAACTTAAATTTCGAAATTACGAATGCAAAATTTGCCAAAATGTTTAAATTTAAAATTTGTTTGTTGTTAGGTCACTTTGGGAATTGACGCCACCACTGCCTTTTTATGAACAGGGAAAAAAATCGAGGGACAAAATTAGTGCTGGGTAACCCAAGTCAGTAGGAAGGCAACTACGCTCAATAAAGCAGGGTACGAGTACTCTACATGTATCGTTTCATGCGATCTGGCAGCCATTTCTATAAAATTAACGGCTTTTAGAGACTATTGCATACTCTGTCAAACGATGTCATTTAACCAATGATCGAACTCGCTTTTTTAACTTTCAACCAATCAAAAACGACTTGCGTCGATAAGGTGTTACATAACAACTTATCGGTAAGTTGTTATATAACTACTTATCGGTAATACTGCGTCTAACTTGAAATTTAGCTATTTAATAAAGAAACATGAATTTCATAAATTTTATTCAAACAAATAAGTAAGTTACAACATTGTTATCCATTATCTGGTATAATAATTATTAAATGTACAGTTGTAATAATGATGCAACACAGATTGTGCATTTTTATTAACCACTAGGTCCGCAGAGTTGTTCGTATTGACCTTGGTGTTGACGTTGATCTCGCAATTATTTTCTGATGTGGTGGAATCTTTGTTTTCCTCAACACTAGTACATGTAGTAGTAGACGGCTGATACCTCACTTTTTCCACAATACTGCGATGATGATTTTCATCCAGTTGTAAATAAGGTTTGATGGAACTGGCACTGGTATGTCCTGTCAGTTTTATGAGCTGCTGTTCAGGAACATTAGCTTTCGCTAGATGCGAAACTGCTGACGACCGGAGAGAATGATTGCAAATTTTGGCCTGACTGGTATCAATACCAATCTTTTCAGCAGCTTGGTTTGTCCACTTCGACAGCTCATTCCTGCTTACGGGTGTACTTTTGTACCATATGCCATTTTCTTTTTGCCAGTGAGGATTTGGAGTTAGGAAGAAGCGATCTGTTTTGATATGGGCAGCGCGTTTACTCACCAATTTTTTGAACAATCTGAAATGTACTTTTTTTAGAAATTGAAAATTAAAACTTGAGTTTTCATATTTACCTGACTGGACATAATGAGGGATTTTCTTTATTGGGCACGAGCCACTTGGTTTCAGCCAGACGTTTGGAACCCCCCTGTGCAGTCTTTTCAAATATGGGATTGTAGGCTATCCTTCCTGTTTTCACTCCCATATTATCAACTACCTCGCTGAAATGTTGCAATAGACATCGAGACGCTTCTCCTTCTCTCCAGGCTAATTCCAGGCCAGCCACATAATAAAACTTGCGCTGTAGGCCAGCAGGCGTATCTTCAGGCCACAAATTTTTAATTTTGAAACATTCATCCTCTGTCATAGCAGCGGCACTTACTTTCCGTTTTTCAGGAATTTCTTGTAATTTTCTTCGTTTTGCATTGCGGGCATCTCTAGCAGATTTAAAAGCGATATCTGTGAATGGATCGAATTTCAAATTATACTTAGTGAAGTACATCTCTTGAACGCTTTTTGCCGTGGTATTCCAAAATAACTTGACCACGGTTTCTTTGTAGTCAGATCCATCTGCTTTCCTCATATTGTAGGCCCAATCTGTTAGAATTTTAGATAACTCTTCCATAGTTCTGGGTCCATCGACTTCAAAGTCCCTTGTGGCACAAAATTTCAGGAACTGATTCCAAATGTATTTTTTTTATTTCTTCGTATTTTCTGGGCGACTGTTTTCCACAATGTTCAATATACTAGTCACAGATTCACTTCCAAATCGAGAAAAAGCCACGTTTTTGCTCATTTTCGTACAGAATACAACTTTTTGCCGTTTTCTGACAAATAAACAATTTTTATTTGCGTTGCCAACGGCTGTCAATGCATAAAATTTCAAAGCAACTAGATAAATACGCTTTTAATTTTCTGATTTTTGGAATGGGATTTATGCAATAGTCACGCAAAATGTATTTCGTGCATAGCTCCTTGCTTTGGTAATACTGGCCAAAGATGCACTCCAGCTTGTTGCTTAAGAAAATTTGCACTCCTGCTTCGCAGTCGTGCAAATTTTCGTCGCAACACGCTGTCGTGCATCTGTCTGACCAGTATTACCGGCAAGTCGCTATGCACTTAATACATTACTGTTGATAATTTCGACGTCGTTAAACCCAATAGCTCGCAAGGCATGACATGCAAATTTCGTTTGTACAATGAAATTTTATTTCGATCCCTGATCGGATCGTAGGAGGCACGTGTTCCGCCCTCAATCGTTTCGTCACCATCCTGTAAAGCAACCCTCCACGCCGACGCATCTGGTAGTTGAAATATAGGATGTAACAACTTGTTTAGTAAATACGTTTCTAGTATATTTCCCAGACTTATAAAGAAATTGCGTTTAATAAGTTTCGAGTAACATTAGGATTTATTAGACACAGAAGTAAAAACGCTGTAAAGGGCTATACTCATAACTTCCCTCCCAAGTGGACGTTGTGACAATAAACAATTTTAAAAATCAAAGGAACTAGGTGTGAAAACATTCTGATAATACTGAAACAATAAAATGAAACGCTTCGCAATGCGAATTACATCAGTTTTCAAATAAAACATTACCGGCGATAGAATTTGAACTTCAGGTACTGCAAATGCAAACTCAACGCTCCATCCACGTCACCACACGGGACCGTTCGAATCTTTACGATGCAGCGCCATTAAAGGCACGACTGTTATTCGTTGCCACTTTTTGTCTCTTTTTACATTTATCCTGTATCTGCTGGGTTCCATTTTCGTCAAAGGTAAAGCCTGAGCTATGTGCAAAAGATTACTTTCATTTAAGTAATCGTTCTTTAGTTAAAGCAAAAAAAGGGAAAGGAACAGAAACATAAAGCTTTTTGAATCTGCAACGTAGTGGAGGAGACAGCAAGAGAGAGTAGTACAATCAGCTGACTCGTGCAATTAAAACAAGAGAGAGAAAAGACGAAAGTCGGCAAATCGATGAACTTGCCATCCGTACAAGTTCACTAAGTACCTGTCGGGAAATAAATTTAACCAAAGGAAACCAGTGAATACCAAGACTGGAAAACAGCTCTCCGACAGCAGGAAGCAAGTTCACAGGCGATGTGGATATTTTAGCCAGATTAGGAACTACAAAAACCGTGTAAACCCCTAGAAACATGCAGAAGGAATGGTAAATACAAACTCATCCACGAAAGCGAAAATCGTCAGGGTGCTAACAAACAGCAAAAATGGTAAGCTCTCAGAGGCAAACAATGTAGTTACAGAAGCTCTTTTAAAATATCTGAAGAAAGAAAAATATCCCGCAAGAGTGGACGAAGGAAATTATCATAAAGTTGTCGGAAAAAGAGAGACCTCGCGCCCCGAAGGTGCCATAGGAATTAAGTCTATCCTATAATACAGATAAGATACCCACTTTTTAGCTAACAAAGTGTTGAACTTCCTAACGTTTCAAATCTTTTTAAAAACATAATATTACAAAAGAGGTGTGCTAACCATCCCCGGTCTCCATTAAGTAAGAATTACCTAAAAGCAGATTATTTCGGAAGCTTTCACGGCCATTGTCATAAAGTAACAAACGACTGCCGGGATTGGACCGTGTCATTTTTGAGGTAGAAGAACTCAACGTTTCACCCACTTTTGCAAAGTGCTTCATCAGGAGGAAAAGCAAAAGAGCACGGTAACTCAATGTGTAAACCACGCCAGAGCCGAAACTCTTCAGAAGAGTGGCGTGGTTTACACGTTCAGTTACCGTGATCTTTTGCTTTTCCTCCTGATAAAGCACCTTACGAAAGTGAGTGAAACGTTGAGTTCTTCGACCATATAATGACACGGTCCAATCCCGGAAGTAGTTTGTTACCTAAAAGCAGTTGCACTGCTGTCTTTTATATCTTGAAAGTTCTATATTTTGAAAAGGTAACTTACTATATAACCAGTGTAAGTTCATATGGTATCATTTGTAAACCAAATTAACTTTATCATCTTCCATTTTTTCACTAATTAACACTTGTAAAGGCTCCACAAACAATTAGAGAAACACTTTGTACTGAATTTTGTCAGTGCGAAGTCGCAAAAAGAAATATTCAGTACAGCATCAAAATCATAACCTCACTAGGTAATACATAATAAATGAGAAAGCCCAGACTGAATAAGTAGTACCTATTCATTCTAAACTTTTATTTATGTTCTTACCGTACTTACCGTATTACTGCAATAGATAGATCAGTTGCTTAGCTCTTAGCTTACCAAGGTAAATGCTGGTAAATGTTTTACACTTCATATGTTGTACAAAATGCTATAGAGGATAATATACAGATGTTATCAAAATTTTAAAGAAATATTTATAAAATAATTATTGATATTTTAAACAATTATCAAAAACTATGTTTTGCCGTATTTCATTTCGCTTTTGTATTTCGAAGCACTTAACAACTACTAATAGCTTGCTTCGTTTGACTGCAAAAATTTATGAATTCGGTAAGAAATATCGGCAATTAAGTCAGATGCGTATTTCTCAGTGATAACTTGCTATAATTCTAAAACTGGTGCCATTAATTAAGGTCTGGTGCGAGCTACCGCACGTTCTATCTCGATTTTCATGAATTCGTATATATTTTCAATGAGGTTCAGGTCAGAAGAAGCTGCTGTAATGAAATGTTTTCTTCTAACAAAATTCTGGTACACTTGGAGGTATGGCATCGGTCGTTGTCTTGTTGTAATGACAACACCGAATTTGTCTATTTAAATTATGTCAGGTAACTGTCACTCTAAGCCAGTGTTGATATATGTTGTTTTAATAAATCGCATGCCGAACCGCCGCGCCGGGATCGGTAGCTCAGTGGTTAAGCATTCTGACTACTGATCTAAGGTAGCAAGTTTGATCTCCGGTCCCGGTGAGGTTTTTAAATTTTAAAAAAATGGGAATGAAAGCCTCTACAGAATTCCATCATTCGTGGGTCCCATATTACTACGATGTGTAATATGTAAAAGATCCACTGCTAAGGTTGGAACTCCTTAGTCTCGACGAAATTCTAATCAGGGCTTTGACCATATGACCAAACCAGTCGGTGTCTAAGGTACCTGGTACTCCGCATGCCTAGACATTGTCCATTAACAAAACAAAAAAAAAATCTGTAAAAGGCTTTACCCAGAGCTTCCCTCGTCAACATTGTGGCACTAAATAATTTTCAAAATCAAATTAAGTTAGGAGTACAAATATCTTCACGTTTCTAATAAATTAAATACATTTTCAAATAAAAAAAATGTATCCCGCTGGGGTTTGAACCCGCCGCATCTGCAGCACTGCAGAATGCTCGAACCTAACCGAATCTCCGCAGAGGATATAAGTACTGCAAAATTCCATCTTTCAGACGAGGGAAGTAAAAAGAGAAAAATTCGACATACTTTTTAGACGCATTATAGTAGACACTTAGATTTTTATATGAATAAGTAGGTACCCTACATATTTATAAATCCCTAAACAGGCCCTGTTAAAGATATACTTAATCAGTCTACACATAATGCTTCAAATAAGTACATTAAAATTGTTCACTGTTTATGAAGACAGTTTTATATATTTAGACGAGTTCAGATAATTGTAAAAACATTAAAAGGTGTATGATTTATTTGAGAAATAAAAGATATGTAAATAAGTGAAAATATCTTTAGTGATTACATAAACTGCTTACAAGTATTAGAAAATCAAGGGAAGCAGGAAGATGTACATTAAATATTTCTTATAATAAATAATATAATATTAAATTATCTTTATGTCCTACCAGTACATTAATTGAAATTAATGACTCTATTTTAAGGTATCTTAGATACAAAATAACGCTCCAGGGCAATTATCTTATATATATTTCTAAAAGTCCTGACTGACTGACTCATCAACGCCCAGCCCAAACCCTTGGACATAGAAAGCTGAAATTTTGCACAGAGGTTCCCTTTATGATGTATACAAGGAATAAGGAAGGATATTTCGAAATTCAACCCCTAAAGGGGTAAAATGGGGGTTCCAATTTTGTATGAAAAAATAATATTAAATAGACATTTCGACTTGAAACTTCGTAGGAGTACTCCTAAAAACAAATAAGCAAACACGTATTTCGTGATTTTCCGAAAATCAACCCCTTAGGGGGTGAAATGGGGTAAGTAAGCCTAAAAATCGATATGGGTGTCGTTATTGAGGTTTATTGGGACGTTGATTGCGAAAATGGCATTTATTTTTAAGTCTAAGACGGTGAACATGACATAAGGGAAGAAACGGGACGGGACGGGACTAGACTGGACGGAACGGGACGGACTGGACGGGACGGGACTGAGCGGGACGGGACTGGACGGGAAGGGAAGGGACGGAACGGGACGGGACGGGGCAAAGCGTTACGGGGCGGGGCGGGGCGGGACGGACGGGACGGAAAGGGAAGGAAAAAGATGGGATGGAAGGGGAGGGGATGGGATGGAAGAGGAGGGGCGGGACGGGACGGGAAGGGACGGGACTGGACGGGAGGGAAAGGGGCGGGACGGGACGGGAAGGGTCGAGACGGGGCGGGGCGGGGCGGAACATTATTTAATACACAAATAACGAACCTCGCGCGAACGAAGTCGAGGGTAAAAGCTAGTTTTCTTCATAAGAACACTAGGGTTCTTATGAAAAATTAACAGTACCATTTGTTTCCATGGATACAACTTTATTATGCACCACTGTCACAATGAAAATTAATGACAGCTCAGCTAATGTCACAACTCTAACTTAGATCAGCTAACTAGATACTATATCATAGTAATTATATGAATTGAATTATGAATAGGAATTAGGTAAGAAAATTGGTAGGACATAAAACCTTGAAGGCACCACGGGCATTATGAGCTAAGAGCCCGCGATTGTTGTACACACCTCGGGCCAAAGCCCTCGGTTAGTACACTAACAATCTTGGGCTCTTATTTTACTCATAATGCCCTTAGTACCTTAATAACTATAAAATAGCACATAATATTAACTGGTAAATTTAATATCTCCATAGCGAGCTTGATGTGTTAAATTCCAATTCAGAGAAACTATGCTGCAGCTGCAAAGAAAGAAAATGAAAGTTCTTAAGATGCCTTTAATATGCCAGTAATAATAGTAATTATACATTAATCAAATGTATAAAGTCTTCTTAAATGCTGATAAGATATAAACTAACAAATGCAGAATATTAATCAAAGTTTTTAGAACTATTGCATACAAAAACTATTTATAGACGGTACTGCATTTAGAATAGGTACTACAAGGATTTAAACAGTCTATCAAAAAGCGAATAGGTTTTTCCAGAATATTTCAATCTTTGTGTGCAATGTAGAAATATGAAAAACACACATGATTGAACAGTTACCACAGCATTATATCATTTTTCATAATAAACAATCATTATAAATTACATTTTAGTTAATATTATAAGATTACATAATTAATTCATGTGACAGTAGGTTATCCTACTTATACCATAATATACGACTAGGTAACTATTTTTTATAGAATGATATCATATAAAGATTATTATTATTACAAATTAAATGAGCTAATGCTAATGAAAAAGCAAATATAATGATAAATAATGAAAATAATGAAGAACAATTTAAACAAAATTTTGCTCAGCTTAATATCTATAATAGATGAAAATCTCTATCTACATAAAAAAATGCTAATAAATGCAACTATGATATTTCAAGTCCAACAAATTTGCAACAATTATTTCTGCGATCCTATAATTGCAATACCTACTGCATTTAAAACTACTGAAATTAGTAATTTTTTTGTACTGTACACACCTTCCACCACCGCTGGTTGTACGGAAGGAGCTTCAGCAGGGGGTGCTTCAACGGGAGGTGCTGCCTCAGGTGGTGGTGGTGGTGCTGCTGCTTCTGCCGGGGGAGCTGCTTCAGCAGGTGCAGGTGCAGGTGCTTCAGCTGTAGCAGGAACCGGAGCTGCAGCTTCAGCAGGTGGACCACCTTCTGCAGGCTGAGCCGCTTCTGTAGGGGCAGGCACAGCTGCTGCTGGAGCTGGTGCAGCTCCTTCTGCTGGTGCATCAGCAGGTGCATCTGGAGCTGAAAACATTGTTACGACAGTCAATAAAATTTGAAAAATATGAGGTTTAACGATTGTATGTGTTTAGAGGAATTTATTCCCAACGAATGATATTTTCAATGAATTATTAAAATATTCAAATACACTAATTATAACTTTGTGCTTTTTATATACATGTACTATGTAAAAGTAATAATTGATAGGTACTTCGAATATAATTCAGTTTTGTAAAATCAATTTAACTAAAAGTGCTCAGACTCCAATAAGAAAATCCATGTATTGGGTAAGTACCTATCTGAACCTGAACAACATGTGGTCATTAACAGCAACTAAGTATAAGTAGATGTATTTCCACTCATCATACCGATTACTTACATATACCAACATTTGCATTTTTGGTTTAAATTTATTGGAAACTGTGAACCATAAACATAGGAATACGAACTCAAATTGTACTATTCATTTCTGACTCATATTTAAATTTAATATTTCCATTACCTTTATTAAATAGTTCAATCGTTTAAGTACATGTGCGTTTTTTTTAAATGCCATTCTACTACTTGAGAACTCATAGCTTTTGGTAATAATTGCACCTATGCTATATTGCTATATTATTCAAAAATAGTCAGAACCAATTGGTTTGTCATTTAAGACAATAACATTTCCATAGTTTATCCTCCAAAAAAGATAACGGCAAACTATTAGAAAAAATATACAAGAAACTCTCAATAAATAACACAAATGGAGGTATAAATGGAGAAGAGTTGTTTTATCCATCTTTTTGCATTTTTATAAATAAATTATACTTACACAAAGACCATGGATAATTATTTTAGTTACACTGGTAAAAAAACTGTTAAAAGTTTTGATTATAACTCTGAAATTAATAATAATATGTGAGAGAGGGAGAGAGAGAGAGAATATTTTTATATATGTTACCTGATATTTATTATTTCATTAGGATAAACGAATAGTGTATGACAGAAGCAGAATAAATAAAAAGGCTTTTAATCCAATGGAATAGTACAAGTGTAAGAGATAAACTTTTTTTATGAATGACATGCTTTCCAATGATTCCTCTTAAATAATAACAAATACGATAATTAGTAAACTGATTTGTTTTTAAATAACAGTCATATAATTTTATGTATTAACTTTTAGGCTCAACCTAATGCTAGACCTTTTAATAAGAAAATCTGTTTTAGTTGATAATGCGTAAATTGAAAAAAGTTGAAATTACTGAAATATGTTGCATTTTGTTAAAAATTCTATATTCATGGATACCAGCACTAAAATTAAATTCAAATACCTAACTCCAAAATCACCTCATTAAAATAAATTTATATTCAGAATACAGATGTTTGAAGCAAGTTTCAGTTTGTGAGTGACCACGCTCAAGTAATAACCTTTGCTATACTTATACAAGAAAATATAAAAAGAAAATGTATTTATGAAGATTAAATTTACTGGAATATAGGAACTATTATCAAAACGCTAACTACACATTCTTTAACAAATTGATCCAAATTTATTTAACCTTTTGCTTTTCAGTAAGTTGTAAAAAATCATATTTGTGTTAGCACTCAAAAATGTATTGCGCAGTTCAAATTGTGTAACAAAAAATGATCCAATACAATTAATATCAGCTTCTTCTTTACATTAAATAACAAACGACTTCTGGGACTGGACACGGGTCATTATTGAGGTCGAAGAACTCAACATTTCGCCCACTTTCGTAAGGGGCTTCATCATGCTTTACAATATGGCCACATGGTAAAGACACGTTACCTGTCTTCTTAAATCATCTCAATAGCCAACATCCAGACATTAACTTTAGTAAAGTAACGGAGATAGAAAGTAACGGCTCCCTTCCTTTCTTAGTTGTACAGGTCTTTCACCGACACAGTGGCCCAGTGGTCAATCTGTATATCGCAAACCCACTCACACTGATCGCTATCTACATCCCGATTCCCACCATGATCCTACACAAAATCTTTTCGTTATCAATTCGCTTGTACACCGGGCTGTTTCCATATCCCAACCCGATAATTTTCACGCTGAATTAAACCACATTCGGAAAGCTCTTAGAAACAACAGTTACCGTGCTAGGGATATACACTCTGCCATCAATCGCCATCTTAATCCACGACCATCCAAACCTCCAAAAACCGATACCTCCGCAACAATAGTCTTTCTCCCCTATATCCACCAAGTCACCGATCGCGTAGAAAAGTTTCTTTGAAAACAAAACATCAAAACAGTATTAAAACCCCCCAGCAAAATCTCACAGGTTCTTCTTTCACCTAAAGATAAAGTAAACACTATGTCATCTAAAGGCGTTTATAGAGCTACTTGCCCTTGTAATACTGTATACATTGGTGAAACAGGACGTTCAGTAAAAACTCGCATCTCTGAACACCAGCGCTATATCAAGTCGGCTCTTGTATCATCATCATCAAGTTAAGTGGTAGAGCAGCTTCAGTATACCTGAGGCTGAACTTAGCATCGTTTAAATATAGTTATTAAGAAATATGTTTTAATTTTGGGAAAATAAAGACCATTATTATTATTATTATTATTATTATTATTATTATCAGCGATCACCAAACACCAACGCGATACCAGCCATAAGATACTTTTTGATTAAACTTCCATTATCTGCAAATCCCCATGCATCTTTAACAGAAAGATTCGCGAAGCCATTAGGGTTTACAAACACCCTAATAATCTCAATCGGGACGAAGGCTTTCCCTTTCCTTTTATGGGGAAGGAGCTAATTTCTAAGCTCCGCCCACCGCCACTCAACCGCGACGGCACTTGCTTATAAATTCTCGCCTTTCTGCTTCCGATCGTTAGAAGAGTTTCGCCTCTGGCGTGGTTCAGGCTTTCAGTTGACGAAACATTGAGTTCTTCTTACAGGCTTTATTATGAAAGCTAAACTGAAGATTCTTTCTAGTAGGTAGTAAACCAAATCAAATCATTTAGTAAGTTAATAAATGAGATAATTAATAGTAATGAGCATTATTATAACAACAAATGAATAATAAAAGAGACAGTTATATACACAGAGCACAAAGTAACATACTTTCTGGTGTTCCTGCAGCAGGGGCTGCAGGAGCTCCTTCGGCTGGGTTTCCTTAAAGAAAAGTCATCGTGGAATGAATACTTTAGATAATTATTTATATCCTACCTTCTGTTGGTGTAGCAACTTCAGCTGCAGGTGGTGCACCTGAAAATCAACAATAAGTTGCATTAAGTAGGTACTATAGATTTCAATATTTTTAACTGACAGAGTTTGTTATTTGTATTGAAAAATATGTTAAGCAAACTGTTCCATACCAACTGCTTTAAATAAAGCTAAGATGAATAGGGAGTTCATAGAGGGTTCATGTTATAGTAAGTAGGTACCTAGCAGTAGTGTGGGAATGTTGCCCTAAATTTGATCTTAAAATAAAATAAATTCAGGAAGTTAAAATAATGAGAAAATAAAAAATGACTGTAGTGTTACGATAGATTACGGTCCCTTAAAGATTTGTAAGTTGAATTATAATCTAATTATACTGATGTTAACAGTTTTATTGGCGATGAAGAACAAGTACTTTATTATATACTTCGATGATGAATAACTACATTCGGGGTCATACTCGTGTTTACACTCGGAATACACACTACACTCATGAAATTGTAACAAACTGAAAAGAGCAATTTATTACTTAGATACCGGATAAAACTGCTTTTAGATTCACACTGGCAAAGAACCAATAACAAATGTGTTAAAAGCTTTATCACTGTTCACAGATATAAGAAGAGACCTGTTTCAGTTACTAATAGCTTCTCTACTCTTTCTTCTTAACATATGGGGGGGGGGCTTAAATCCTAAATCTAAAAAAAATGTGAGAAGCCTAAATTTACTTTTTAGAAAATAATAAAAAATACATTTTCTATTAATCTGAGGTCTACTTCATTACAGTTTTCTAAAAAAGATAAATTGCAGGACATTAAGTAACAAACGACTTCCGGGATTGGACCGTGTCATGATTGAGATCGAAGAACTCAACGTTTCGCCCACTTTCGTAAGGGGCTTCATCAGGAGGAAAAAAGACAAAAGAGCACCGTAACTCAACGTGTTAACCACGCCAGAGGCGAAACTCTTTGCAGGGAAGGGACAGAAGAGCACGGTAACTCAACGTGTGAACCACGTCAGAGGCGCAACTCGACTGACTATCGGAAGAAGAAAGGCGAGAATTTATAGGCAAGCGCCGTCGCGATTCAGCAAATGCCGTCGCGGTTTAGTGGCGGAGGGCGGGGCTGAGGAATTAGCACTTTCCACATAGAAGGAAGGAGAAAGCCTTCGTCCCGATTGAGATTATTAGGGTGTTTGCAAATCTCAATGGCTTCGCGAATCTTTCTGCTAAAGAAGAATGGGGATTTGCAGATGATGGAAGTTTCATCAAAAAGGATCTTATGACCAGTATCGCGTTGGTGTTCGGCGATGGCCGATGATGAAACGAGACCTGACTTGAGACAGCCCTGATGCTTAGAGATGCGAGTTTTTACTGAACGACCTGTTTCACCAATGTATACAGCATTACAAGAGCAAGGGACACTATAAACACCTTTAGATGACATAGTGTTTAATTTATCTTTAGATGAAGGAAGAACCTGTGAGAGTTTGCTCGGGGGTTTGAATACTGTTTTAATGTTTTGTTTTCGAAGAAACTTTCCTATGCGGTCGGTGACTTGGTGGATATAGGGAAGAAAGACTATTGCTGCAGGAGGATCGGGTTTTGGAGGTTTGGGTGGCCGTGGTTGAAGATGGCGATTGATGCAGGACATTGCACATTGCTAAAACGAGAAGGAGGGGTGGTAGGATTCCACTACCTATAAAGTATTGCTGATACCCTCTTCACTTATAGACCTTTAACACCAATTATCCACCTGCATATCCACAAAAGTAGAAAAAAATGTAGGTAATATCAACAATAGTTAAACTTATGCAATGCAAACCATGTACCACGTGCAAACTAAACTAAAATACAATATTTATGTCTTCTATAGAAAACTGTCCAGTAGTGCATAGCAATCTCACTAAAATTATGTATAACACACCTTCAGCTGCAGGTGCTCCTTCAGTAGGTGCAACTCCTTCAGCTGGTGGTGCTCCTTCAGTTGGTGGGGCTCCTTCAGCTGGTGCTGCACCTTCAGCTGGCGCTGCTCCCTCAGCTGGTGGTGCTCCTTCAGCTGTTGGCGCTCTCTCAACTGGCGGTTCTGCTTCTGTGGGTGGAGCAGCTTCAGCTGGTGGTTCACCCTCCGCAGGTGGTGCTGGTTCTCCAGGTGATGCCCCTTCTGCTGGTGGAGCACCTTCAGCTGGCGGTGCTGCTATAAGTGAATTACAATATAAAGTTGCCATTATTAACTACCTATTGTACATAGTATGAAAAAATTATAGAGCCAACATTAAAGAAGCGAAAAACATAAATTAAATAATAAGAACAATTTAATATATCGAGGGTGAAAACGCAGTAACTCGTAAGTAGCAAAACATAAATTTTACAGGAAAGACAAAAAACTACTTTAAAATAAAACGAAAGTTATACGGTGAGTAATTTTTGTACAAGATGTTAAAAATCAAGTACTTTGCACAATGAAGTTAATTAACACAAGAAATTTGTTTAATTTAAGAAAAAAGTGTTACATACGTGGTACTGCTTTTTTTTATATTACAGATACGATGCAATGTTTCATAATTTTTAAGTGGAGTAAAATAAAAAAAAACTAATAAAAGATGAGAATAGTAATTTTTGTATTAAGTGCGCGAAATGAGTGTTTTTTTTATGGCGCGTGAGAATGTCAATTTTCAAAAGTCATTCAAACGCGCCATAAAAACACGAATTTTGCCACGAAATACAAACAACGTTTTTTCTACAGCCGTCAAAAAAAGAATAAAAGATTCTCTGCAACAAAATCATACGTATACCTATAGCAAATAAGTAGAGTAATATTATTATGTACGTAACGTTTTATATGTGTTGTAACTAAGAAAATGGTGTTCCAAAACCGTTTTTTCACTGCTAGCCGTGAAGAAATATTATTTATCGTCTCCAGTGGGATA
Organism: Agriotes lineatus; assembly: GCA_940337035.1. NCBI lineage: Eukaryota > Metazoa > Arthropoda > Insecta > Coleoptera > Elateridae > Agriotes > Agriotes lineatus. Next base: position 69,153,543 of record OW679197.1, on the reverse strand, counting down.
AGTAACGCATTACGTCACTCATTTGACACTATTTTAGTTAGGTAATGAAGCTCATTACACCACTCAGTTATGTAATGGTTTTGTAGCGGAGCAATAAATCATAAAAGATCGTTGCCAAGAAGAGGAAACTCGCCCATAAAATTAAACAGTGCGTGCAATAAAAATTCTCGAAGTGCGAGCAGTTAGCTTAAGTGCCATTTGACAACTTTCGAGTAAAAGGGATAAAAACGCCTTATGCCAAAAAGTGATTTGTACGGCGGAATACAAAAGAGAGAAACTCTCTAAACGTCCACGAGTTCCTGCAAACAAAAGCGAAAAGGAATTCTCAAATCTGACGAACACTTTTCTAAACAAAAAGCGAAAGTGGACGAACAATACGGCAGTAAATCTGCAGCTTCAAAAATCGAGAGTGAATGTCCAGTGGGTGCATCATAAACCTCCAACCCTTGTGCGCGCTAGTGAAAGTGTGTCGACCCTTCGTCCAATAGATACATTGCCATTGTTGTGACTAGAATAGGAAATCTTATGTAATTGTATGAAAATTGTATATATACGGAAGCGAGGAGCTTAAGAGATCATTGCATATCAGGTCTTCGCCTGTTAAACCACTTTGGTTAAACAGACACGCAAAGAGTCAGATCCTCAATGCGTTTATTATTAATCTCATACTTAGTGGAACATTTACTTTGAGTGTTTCCACGAGCCAAGTGTCAGATCCACAAACGCTCACATGTATGCTGATTAACAAGACCTATTCGATCCACACGTGTAATAGTATAGTAGCAAATCCGCACATGTAATTTTATGTCTGTAATCCGTTGCGTTAAATAAAGAATATTAAAAGTGGTATAGTTATTCGTGTGTGTAATTTCTAACGAACACCTTAACCACCCACTTTAGTTTCATTACGCAACTGAGTTGTGTAAAAACTTCATTACGTAACTGAAATAGTGTCAAATGAATGACATAATGACATTTGCCTACTAAAATATTTTTGAAAATGACAGATCTGACATTTCTCTTAATGCACTTTTCTCAATTTTAGCGAGTCGTAGATAAAATTTTGTACAATACATGTGTGATAATGCATCATTAATATACTTGTGTGCTTACATAACTCGTGCTAAGCACTCGTTTGTAACTTACACACACGTATATTAATGATGCTGTTATGCTGTTATCCCACTTGCATAGTAAATAACTATTATCTACTAGCAACATGATATTATACATTTTCGTCATAGAAACAAAATATGAAAAGCTACTTATAACTCCCAAGGGTCAAATTATTTCTCCCTCAAACGCATGGTAACAATGCAACTACAATTAACGTCTTAGCAACGATACAATGAGGCAATCCTTGATGTGACTTACATATTCTAATTTTAAATGTCATTATGACAATTTGAAATTTCATACTATTTTTACAAATATGCTAGTAGATAAAATATTGTATGCACCACGGGAGATATTCATGTTCTTTACCTTCGGTTGACTTACAGACCTCGGGTCAGACGCCCTCGGTCTGTAACACATGTCAACCTCAGGGAAAAAACATATTCATATCTCCCTTAATGCATAAATATCTATTATCTACTAGCAACATGATATTGTACATTTTCGTCATAGAAACAAAATATGAAAAGCTACTCATAACTCCCAAGTGACTTGTCAAATTATTTCTCCCTCAAACTCATGGTAACAATGCAACTACAATTAACGTCCTGGCAACCATACAATGAGGCAATCCTTGATGTTACTTACATATTCTAATTTTAAATGTCATTATGACATTTTAAAATTTCATACTATTTTTACGAATATGCTAGTAGATAAAATATTGTATGCACCACGGGAGATATTCATGTTCTTTACCTTCGGTTGACTTACAGAGCTCGGGCCAGAGGCCCTCGGTCTGTAACACATGTAAACCTCAGGGAAAAAAATATTCAGATCTCCCTTAATGCATAAATATCTATTTTTCACGTGTTAAAAAAGTTAATCTTCGCGTATCTATAGCGATGCATAAATGTCACGTTTTTTTGACGGCTGTAGAAAAACATTATTTTATTACAAAACTTTAAATACAAAGACATAAAAGCATTCTGCGTAGAAAATAATTATTATTTCTATAATAAATAAACAAATAACATTCCGTAAGTTGTAAAAACTCAAACTTAATTATTAGATTATTATAATACATATAATTAAATAAAGAACAATATGTACATTATTAGAGATCTTTGTGTGGCAATGAATCGTAGTAATTCCAGCAATCCTCGGGTATAGTCGATTTAATTATTTGTAAGTGTTCATACTTGATTTTTGAAATCTGTAGTCTGCTTTTAAATAGTTGAGGAAAATCTTGTTCGCTAGATCAATAGTTTTAGGTCTTATTGGAAACTCCTTGTAATCATCAGCAAAATTGGTCTTATACATAATTTTGCCATCAGAGTATTTCAAAACACGTAAATCTGCTACATTGTGTCTACCAGATATCTTTGTGGGTTTAATAGAACTGTACTTCAAAAGACTTTTCGCCAAAATTTAAAAAAAAAAGAAAAATTCATATTTTTGACAATGTATGGATTTTTTAATCTAGCTTGCTTTGTTATTCGAAAATAGTCACTTGGAAGGTAAATTTCTTTATTTTTTAAAGCTGTCAATTGCACTGTGGACTGAGTCACACTCCATTTGCGTATGGCCCTTGTCGAGGAACTTTTGTATTATGCAAGCATTGTACTTTTCAGACAAATAAAGCAGACTATTTGCTAAAATTGCGTTTCCGTTTTGGGCAGTGCAACTATCAGAATAAATAATTATAGGAAGCTTCTGAGGAAGTTGTAAAAAATGCTCTTCCAAGTAGTCTACCACGAATGAAGTATACGTAGAAGCTTGGCCGTCTGCGTTGGTCTCGTTGAACCAGTAGCATGTGGCCTGACAAGTAGCTAGGTTATAAACAGTGAAGTTATGACAACACAGTTTAGTTTTGCAGTACAAGGTACTAGCCGGCACTTGTGGCGATACCTTTACTGCCTGCACGTCCATTATAATAACGTGAAATGTTCCTTCCAATGACTTCTGCTTATCCTTTTCCTTTTCATTTCTAGCACTTTCTTTTCTGTTAATGTGTTTTTCATATTCGTCGTACGTCAAGTTGTTGTTTTTATATTTGAAGCATACGTCGCACTGGTCTTTACTTGGTCTAAAAATAGATATTTTCATTTCTTCCATCATCGTAGTCAAACACGTTTTAGACAAAGGCATTTTGTCGTTCTCTTCGCACAATTTAACGTATGCACGATATAGATCTGTAGAAGATTGAAACACTTGCTCCAAGTATAATCTATCAGTGGCCTTTCGACAGTAGTGGGAAGGAAGCTTATTAAGGTTCTTCAAGATGTTGCTTAAAAATTCTCTGCGTTCACGAAATAAGTCATGTCTTTTGTTTCTTTGGCTAACTCTTCTTTCAAAACTTTCATTCATTCCATTTTGTCCTTGCAAAGCCCATGATCTAACAGACCATTCTCATAATCCCAATGTACCAAGATACATTTTTTTGCAGACAAGTATTTGTTTATTACCAACGGTCAAATTGTAATCGGTCTAGGACATTTGGGCGCGGCCGTTTTGGCGCGGCCGTCTGGGCGCGGCCGTTTGGGCGCGGGGACACTTGGGGGCGAAACACTTGAGTCAACGTTGGGGTTTAGGAACACATGAAGTGTGAATAATTTAAATTTGGCATAAATGAACAAACATTTATTAAATCATTGTTTATCCTGAGAAGTTAATGTAATTAATCAAACAATATTAAAAGAATAATCCAATTATTTATTGAAACCGTTATGAGATGAATTTTAAATAAGTAGGTAGTACCTATATTAGATATATTTTGAAATAAATCCGAATCGAAATAAAGAAGGTAGTGGATTAGATAAGTTTTGAAATAATTCTGAATACATAAAAAGGCAGTATGTTAGATATGAAATAATAATTCTGAATTGAAATAAAAATGGAAATAGATTATATGTATATACTTAAGTGTTGAAAATAATTTTAAATAGAAATACATTTATTGTACTGGTAAATGAATAATACTATGCTATATTTAATCGATTGATGCTTCAAATGTTTAATATGTTTTTTAGCATATATGACTCTAAACAAACACTAAACACTTTTAATTTAAATATTTAATGAAGATAACTCAGGTTTTAAATACAATTCGTGAAAATAATAACAAAATTACTTGATAACTCTAAAAACTAATTAAAACAAAACCGACGCGGAGACGCGACACTGTCACTTTTCGGATTCCCGGTCACAAGTGTGTGTTTCTTAAAATCTACTACCATCGCGCACCTTTTCTAATTGGGGTGTCTCACGTCCGAGGGCGTGAGAAGGCTGTTCTGCATATGGGCATGCTAATATTTCTGCTACAGTCTCGCCCTCCTGACGTAGTAAACGTCTCGTAGTACGTCAGGTCCTTTCTGTTGGGATGGATTCGTTCGGAGGCGTCCTCGTTTCCTCTTTGGAACCATTACCCGCGGGGCAGCCGAAGGAGATTCGCATTCCTCTATTACATCATCTGCCCACATCTGATGCAGTTCCTTTTTGAGGAGTTCCTTTTTTGCGGGATTCAGGCTATACGTGGGCACTGCTACAGGTTGATGATCACCACTGTCGATGGAATGCTCTGCATAAGGAGGAGGGCCTCCCCCTGGCCGAAACGTCCCTTCATCTTCTCGAAGTTCGACCTCAGTGACACTGACACAGTGCACGAAAGTGGTCTCATTCTGGGTGGAAGTTTCGTCTTCTGCATATTGGAACTGCTGATCCGGTTGATCGGCGAAGTGCCAACTGTGTTTCCCATGATTTATCACGATGGCAGCAGCTTGCAGAAAATCTATACCTAGAAGCGTGCGGTTCGTCTCTAGGCGTGGTAGCATTATTAAGGTACGATCCTTAATATAAATTGGCACCTTGGCAATCAGCACATCCTCTTGCCGAGCTATTCCGTCGGCAAACGCGAGGGTCCTCTTTTCAGCCGTCATAGGGTAATCCAGTGTCTGCAGGTATTCTAACACCCGATGTCCTCCGATACTAGCTTGGGCTCCGGAGTCAGCGTACGCCACACCTGTTCGTCCAAAAAGCTCTAAAGGTAGTAATGGCCTTGCGCACCCATTTTCAGTGGTAGTCCCCATCACTGCTGTGTAATTCAACGTCGTCGTTGTAAGGTTTATGGCCCTTTTTGACGTCGAAGCTCCGTAGCACGTAGTACAATTGGAGCGCAATATTCCAGGAGCACCGCAACCGTAACATCTTATTGCCGACGTGCTTGGACTTGTTTTGTCTGGCGCCGATCGCTTTGTATCTTTTCGTATTTCCTTCTGGCATTCTTCGATTGTGTGTCCGAAATTTCTACAGAAAACACAACGCGGGCGATCTTTTGCTGGCGCATAACTTCCTGTGTGGGAGTAACCCTTTTTGCATCCGCTTCTTGTATGGTGCGTTCAGACTCGCGAGCTAAAGTGAGAAGATCGTCAAAGGTCTTCGCATCTTCGCATTTGACTCTTTTCCGTATTCTGCGGGGAAGTAGCCCATAGATCATGTCCAGCTAAATGCTTACAGTAGGCGCTTCCTTCAATTGTGAAAACATGGCTCTTGCGCGACTGACAAAAATATCTGTGGACTTTTTATCGTCTTGTTCATTGGCAAATAAATCCCGATATACTTGATATGCTGGTTTTCGCGGTCCAACGCTGTAGTGACTTCTTCCCATGTTTTAATCGACGATTTTATACCTTGCCACCATGTAGCAGCTTCGCTCGTTAAAAGCATGGTTAGCCCGAGCAATGCGTTTTCTTCGGATACGTCCACACATTCTTTATATGTGTTCACAGCATCTATAAACGCAGCTACATCGTCGCCTGCAGTTCCCGAAAACCTAGATAAGCATTTTGCAAAGCTTCCTTTTGATGTAGTTACAGTGGATTCTGGAGTAGCGGATTGCGTTCGTAAATGTTGCACATCTAATTGAATTTGTTGTAATTGTTCGTTAACTTTTGTTTGTACACCGGCAAGCAGTTGTTGTAATTGTTCCGTAGTCATTTGAACCACCGTGGAACTCATATCTCCGGCCGAAGAAACGAACGCAACTTGAGATTTATGTGTTTTATCACGATTTTTATACTGCAGTCGTTTACTGCGGCGAACACTTTCTGGCATTCACAGAAAAGTTCGTAATCAATCTTACGTTAATGTCTATAAACAAAGTTAATAGTGTTTAAAATCAACGTAATTAATATGCAAAGACGCGACACTGTGTCAATTGTCTTTGTGTATTTGTCAATATCACAACAACAATATATCGCGAACGCAGACGCGACGTGATTGTCGAAATGTCTGTACAATGTTCGTTTTGCGTATATAGTTAATTAATAAGCAAAGACGCGACACTATGTCAATTGTCTTTGTGCACTTGTCAATATAACAACTGTCTATTACACGACGAACGCAGACGCGGCGTGATTGTCGAAATGTCTGTAGAATATTCCTTTGGCGTATATAGTTAATTAATAAGCAAAGGCGCGACACTGTGTCAATTGTCTTTGTGCATTTGTCTATATCACAACAATAATTACATACACGGCGAACGCAGACGCGACCCGATTGTCGAAATGTCTGTACAATGTTCGTTTTGCGTTTACAGTATCACTTGTTCACAGTTTACAACCACCGAATGGTAAACAAACCCGGGAGCTTGACTTACCCTTAAATTCCGGGTTACTCGCGGTCAAGTTCACAACCTTTTTCGTGAACAATGGCACGATGCGGCGGCAGTTCCACTGTAGCGGGAATGGGATGACGTGTTCCTCTTCTAACAGTAGCGAGCAGCTCACTGGGGTTGAAAATGAAAGCAGTTTGCTTTTGCGCAACCCTGGCTCAGCAACGCTCGGGGCTAATGGACGACTTTCGTTGGTTATACAAAGAGATGCGGCAGTTGATGTGGCCTTAGGCGTTTGCGAATTGGCCAAAATGGCTAAGCGTTGCACCTCCAATTCACACACCACTTTCCTTGTATGATATATGCACTACGAAAGTCACCTTTAGCACTAATTTTAATTGCTGTTCTTGTTTATTTGTTTTAATTGCTTTTTGAGTTAGATTTTTATAGTATTTTTGTAAATTAACACGGCTTTACGTTGGGCACCAGTTTAGCATATATGACTCTAAACAAACACTAAACACTTTTAATTTAAATATTTAATGAAGATAACTCAGGTTTTAAATACATTTCGTGAAAATAATAACAAAATTACTTGATAACTCTAAAAACTAATTAAAACAAAACCGACGCGGAGACGCGACACTGTCACTTTTCGGATTCCCGGTCACAAGTGTGTGTTTCTTAAAATCTACTACCCTCGCGCACCTTTTCTAATTGGGGTGTCTCACGTCCGAGGGCGTGAGAAGGCTGTTCTGCACAGAGCCAGTAGATATAGAGAGTACCGCCACGTCCGCCATGTTTGTTCCTTTGTCATACGCGTCACTTTGAGGTTACACACAATTCAGCAGGCCGTCAAAGTGACGTTTGTGTCAAAATTCAGCAAGTGTGCGCGATTATTTGGGTGAAATAAAAATAAAACTTGTTCTCGTCTAATCACTTTACTAGAAACGAAGTAATTACAAAAAACTTACTATAATCAAAATTACTATAACTAAATAACTGTTTATGCTATGTATATTAATATGGCTATTGTTAAATAAATAAATAACGTCTTTATTGACCTCAAACATGAAACAGCCGATAAAGCGTCGATAAACATTCTTTCTAAACATTTATCAAATCAATACGTGCAACTACAAATCATTAAGTAGTTACAAATTACCTACCCCTCAGATTGACTGGGTTTCGAAGAGAGATATTTCGACGACCCTGACTCGCCTTGTCTCAGGCCGTGTTCCTACATGGAATGAAGTGCCCGAACTTTACTTTTTTTATTTCTGAAGCTAGGCAGTCTTATTGAACGTTACAATGAGCCAAAAAACCGAAATTCTGGTCACCTTCTACCACCGACAACGATAGGAGCACACAAAAACGAATGTACCATCGAACCGCTATGTTTAAAACACAATCACAATCACCGCTACACTGGCGGCAATGAAAACAAAACTGTTCTTCCAGTGTGAATCAATTATGGCGAAAATCATATGGATAATTACAGAGCATACAACTATTATCAACAACAACAAAATATACGTAATCAAATATTCACCACCGGAATAGAAAAACCATACACCAACAGAAAATAATATTTAAACCTTCAATACTACTGCAAGACGTACAGTTACGCATCAGTTACTGAACTATCATTTCCTAATAACCTTACGATTGTTGACACTAGCTTAAATTTCATCTGGAATTTACTTCCATCGTGCTATCCCGTGGAGTGAGGAACCAGTTAAATATTTTGGTGTTTACTTAGACACGCGATTAACTTGGAAGTACCATATTTTAAAAACAAAATTAAGCAAGGGTTATACAGAGCTAAAATAATTAGTATACCCACTTATTAACAGAAAACCTTTCTTAAAAATGAATTCCACTACTTTTCTATATAAATCCATCAAACGTCCGTTATTCATATGTTAGAACTTTTTTATTGCAATTCTCATTCCAACGCTTCGGCTGTCACATTTGAAGATTTTCTAGAAATTATTCCATTAATTTCAAAAGATTGTTTTCTTAGTAAAAAGTACAACCTAGTTTTAAAGTAAATATTGCAAATTTTTTCAAAAATGTTGTGACAGTTAGGAAATCCTTTGTTGCAAGTTTTTGAAAATGTTAACGTTAGTTGCTGTAATGTTAACCCTCCATCTAACAGCTTCCTTAAATTTTTCTGAAATATAGTTCAGCTTCTAGAATGGCATCGTAAATTATTTTTGATGGATACAACAATGCATTTTCTTTGTAACATTTGAGATTTACTGTATTGCACACAGAAGTAATTGAACTATTGGTGCCATTAGTTACAACAGATGTTAAACAAGTACTACACGTTTTCTGATTATTTTTGATTTTTAAAATAATAGAACCGATCAAATGATAAAGAGATTGTTCTTCGCAGTCATTAAGCAAAACGCTATCGTCAAAATTGCATATGCTAAACAATTCCTTTTCGCATTCTTCTTCTGCTTCGAATGGCCTTTTTTGAAGATGTTTATTATTTTGAAAAAAGTCCAACAATTGTTCACTGTCACTAATTCCGTAACTGCCGTGTTTCGGAGGTGAAAAAAATTGCGAAATTGAAATTAAACGTAGAGCAGTCTTAAATTCTCTAGCGTCTGGAATTGGGTTTCTGGAACGTACATTCGAAAATAAATTTTCCAATGCATCTTGCATAAATCTACCCAACATTTTCATTATTTATAAAGCAATTTTGAAGATCGAGAACTGTTTCAGTAGCAAGCACGACACGTGTTTGAAAAGGCTTCCAAGTTCCTTTCTTTCCAACTTTAGTATTTTCCATTATGAATATTACATCCTTTAGAAAATAAATTGTGTCTTTATATGCTTCTTCTTGATTAACACTCATTGCTAATTTTGCAGAACGGCAATTCATAATACAAAACCATTTATGCATTGTCTCAAAAACCAAGCAGTTGTTAGGTGTTTGCTGACAATTTTTTTTGTCCAATGTAATACTTTATAGCTGCTGCTACATCACGATTTATCAATGCCAATGCGCAGCCGACGTTCATTTTATCAAAATGGCCTGGTTTTATAATATTTTCTTTTAGGCGAGGTCCTACTTTTAAATCAAACTTTTTGTCTTCAGAAATAACCATTTTCACTGAATTGAGGTTTACTTCATTGAATGGCAACTTAAAGCGCTTAACAACTTCCTCGGATAAGTAAAATGACTGACCTTCAGTTAGTAAAAGTCTCAAAATTTTTAAAAACATGTGGTGAATCTGGCATAAAATACAATTTGTTTTGCTCATTTGCAGTAGAACAAGATGCATAATAAAATTAACTGTTTTTGAATATCGAGAACACATTATTCCATTTAAACGGCATACTGCTTGATTTTGTGGACACATATCTGACACCACTGCACATACTTTAATACCAATCCACTTGCATTTTGTTATAATTTCGCTGATAATTTCATTTGCCTGGTTGCTATCGTAAGAATTGGCTGTATATTCGTATGCAACAGTTTGCTTCCAACGACTAGTTAGTCCCGCAATCATAAACACAAGAGCATGTGTGGCTGCTTTTTCTCTGGAGGGCTGTCCACCATGATCTAGTAATGTAGGTTTACCTATAAAATACGTATTGTAGTTAATACGAAAAACATTAAAATTATAACGGATCTATTATTTTTCCAGTGGTATTGTCATACTGCAAACCTGGTTTTAAATCCATTTCATCAATTATTAAAACAGCATGCTTTTCTTTCGATCTCATGCAATCTACTTTTTCTTTCAGCAAAGGAAATAGGTCATCAAATACACCAGCATTAAATTTAAAGTTTTCTAGTCTTCGTTGTAATGTGCGAATGCTAGGCAGCGGGTAACCTTGCTTTCGAAGCTCTTCATAGCCTGTAGTGCTGCATGTTAAATACAACTTAAGAGCTCTTTTAATAATGTCAGTTTTCCAATGGCGACCAGCCATGTTTCCTTTTTTCATATAATTTATTTGATCTTCACTAAAAATACGCTGAATGTGTTTCTGTAGGTTTTTGATTTCATTTTCAGATTCTCGTAATTTTTTTTGGGTAAATTTTAACTTTCGTTTTAATTCTACCACGACTGCATCTCCTTCCGTTGTTACAAGCAAATCCTCTTCTGAATTAACTTCCATATTGTGTTCGATTACTGCGTTGGTTACATTTGCAGGTACTACGTTGAAAACTTATTAGAAAAACGATCGGTTATTAAAAAAAGCTAAAAATATGTACCTTCTACCAACTTCATGCTTTCTGCAGCATTATTATTTGATGATACTGCTGAACTTCTTCTTGCTTTGAGAATTTTTCTGTGAGAAAATATAGTTGGAACCGCATTCCAACGCAGTGGTCTTTTCTCGTCAGCTCTATTATTTTCGAACTGATTTGGGGTAAAATGTTTCTAAAATACAAAATGCTTTAGTCAAGTAGCTACTTGCAGTGTTTAGTACTTCCAATAATGGCATTTAGAGTAAGCTTTAGTTTCCTATTATTCAAAACCACATTTAAAAAACGTGATTAAATGCTAACCTCGCAAACGTAAGCTCGATAATGCAAATTATTTCTACCAATATTACACCTCCATTGCTTCCTTCTGTCTTCATTTTTAATACCTTGAGGTAGTAAGACCTCGACACCTAACGGTAGAAGAGGGCCAGATGAAGTAAGTAAGTAAGTAGTAGGTAGTAAGAACATCCGGACACCATTTTCCGAGCGTTCGCTGCAATTCAGAGCAGAACAACACGTCATGTCAAAATGTCGCAATGAATGACAAGTAACAAAGGAACAAAAATGGCGGCGATGGCGGCATTTTCACGGATCAAAGAATGGCGGTACTTTCTATATCTACTGGCTCTGGTTCTGCATATGGGCATGCTAATATTTCTGCTACAGTTTCTAATATGTGTTCTGTTTGGACCTAAACTAATCGACTTCGAGTTTTGTTTAAAATGATAATACTTAACAATAAACTGTTATATTTTAAAGTAATCAATTATTATTTTCGTTATGTTATGAACCCACTAACTGAAGATAAGAGCATAAATAAGAATGAAAGTAAATAATAATATAAAAAGATTAATTTTAATAATCAAAATGTATTCTTGCCATTTTTACCATTATAATACATATTATTCTTAAATTTTTTAAGATATAAACAAGAAGCATCTACAATGTTATATTGTTTGTGCCGTCTACATGATTATATTGATTATTATAATCTTCAACCAAAAGTTTTTATTCTTCTATCAGCCTGGATAAATATTTGGTTGGATGGTTCATCGATAGCTCTGTTTGTACCCAATTTATTATTTTAATGTAATAAAGCTCCGCAAAAGATTTGTTAGTATTTACCGGAAAGTTAAAATATCTAACTTGTTTTCGTCGAACCTACTTGTATTAATAAAATTTAAATTTTCGACAATTAATATTTCTATACTAAATTTTTGCCGCCCGCCACCTCGTGGACGTGCTTTAGGTAATTTTCGTTATTTAAAATATATTTTTAGACCTATTAATAGTAAAGCTAGCTAATACTAATATACTTTAACTAATTTCCTCGCGCCCAAATGACTCGCGCCCAAGTGGCCCTGCGCCCAAGTGTCTTCGAGCCCCAACGGCCGCGCCCGAACGGCCGGCTCCGAATTGTAATTGATAGTAAATTTGCACCTTGAACGATCGTCTAAAGACTTTGGCCTTTTCTTGTCACAAATTTTTGCAGTATTGCTAATAACATAGACTTTTCTTTGATCCCACGTCATTTCCTGCCAAAATTTCTTAAAATGTTTTTACGGACGTCATTTCCTATAAGGAAACACTTCTTTGTTGGATCTATAGCTTTATTTTTGCAATTGCATCTTGCTTTAAGTTCCCTTTCTGCTCGTTTGGTATCGTGAACCGTATTTTTTTTTGGACAAGTGGCTTCCTAAACCCTACATAGCTTTGTTCAGTCATTCTTAATTTTTTATTACTAATTCTTTTATTGTCTCCTTTAACCTTTCGTTTTTTCATAATCAAAATGCACCCTTCGTTTCCTACTTCAATGACCATTTCATTATTACTTATTATGTTTTTACAGTGTGGGAATACGAAAACATGACGATGTAGTAGGCCAATTCGGTGAACCAACAGAAAATGAGAACGGCGGAAGACTAATAAATATGTGTAAACAATATAATCTAAAAATTTGGAACACATTTTTTGACCATAAAAGTGAACATAAATACACATGGGAAAGACCCTCCTTAAATCAAAAATCTATGTTGGATTATATTATTACAAAACAACAACCAACTTTAAAATACAAGATGTCCGCGTAAAAAGGGGAGCAAACTGTGGATCAGATCACTATTTAGTGGTAGCAACAGTTGTATTGTCTCCAATACAAGGACAAAAAAAAATAGGAAAGTACCAACAAGCATAACAAAAACAACAAAGCCACATCTTAAATACAAGCTCTACTTATTAAAAGAAGATAGCATTAGACAACTGTACATCAACAGATTACAACAAAAATTACAAACAACCACTGTAAATGACAATATAGAAGTAGAACACAGCCAGTTAACAGAAGCAATCCACCAAGCAGCAATGGAAGCCTTAGGAACAATAAAAAAGGCAGAAATAAGTAAGCCATTGTGGTGGAATGACGAAATAGAGGAACAAATCAACAGGAAAAATAAAGCGTACCATACGTGGCTAACCCAAAGGACAGACGAAACATTACAGAAATATAAACATCTAAACAGAATTACAAAGAGAAAAATTTCTAGGTACAAAAATGCTTCGTGGGAACGACGATGCATAGAAATTGATAGTATGATAGGTGGAGCACAATCTACAGAAGTATGGCGATGCCTAAAAACACTAAAGAAAGACAATAACAATACAAATCGAACATTTATTGATACAGACACATGGATGAGTTATTATAAAGCGCTGTTAAAAGAACATAGGGCAGAATATCTATGTGAAAATAACAACTATAGAGAGTATCAAAACAGACATTATACTTACCGAAAATGACGTACAAATAGCGTTGAAGACAATAAAAAATGGAAGATCACCTGGTCCGGGTGAAATCCCGCCAGAATTACTTAAATATGGAGGAAACTACCTGATAAGTAGATTGACATGTCTCTTTAAGAACTGTATTAGACAAAATAAAATACCAACTCAATGGAAAGAGTCTTATATTATATCTATTTACAAAAAGGGTTCCCGAAAAGATCCGGGTAATTACAGAGGACTAAGTGTTAATAGTACTTTTAACAGAATATTTGGTAAAGTAATACTGGCCAAACTACAAGAAAATCTGGAGGGAAAGATTAGTGACGAACAGAGTGGTTTCACTCGAGGAAAATCTTGCGTTGATAATATCTTCGTGCTACAACAACTAGCAGAGAAACGGAGAACGGTAGGAGAAGAAACTCACTTAGCCTTTATAGATTTGACAAAAGCTTATGACACAGTACCCCGAAGTAAATTATGGAAGCTCTATACACGATGAACATAAACGAAAACATAATTAACATCATTAAAGAAATGTATACAGATAATAAGGCTTATATAAAAAATGGGAAAGAAATAGCACAGCCATTTACACCAACGAAAGGACTGAGACAAGGCTGTACGTTATCTCCTCTCCTTTTCAACACATATTTAGAAGTAGTTTTAAAGAAATGGAAACGTGATGTAAGTAGAATGGGCATACCAGTTAACGATGTCCATTTGTTTACACTGAATTTTGCCGACGACCAGGTTGTAATTGCACAAGATGCCTATGACCTGGAATTTATGCTGAAAAGACTTTACAAAACGTACGAAAACTGGGGCTTAAATATTAACATAGAAAAAACGGAATATTTAGCGATAAACACCGATGCTAATTTTCAAGTGCTAGTAAATGACACAGAAGAAATTAAACAAGTTCAACGATTTAAATATTTAGGTACGATAATAACAAATAACGGAATAGGTCAAGATGAAATAAAAGCCAGAATTGAAATTAGCCGTAAAGTCCTGGGAAGCTTGAATTCTATATGGTGGGATAAGCACCTCTCGAAGAACGTAAAAATCCACATTGGAAAATCGATGGTAGAATCAGTGCTATGCTATGGATGTGAAACGTGGACAGTTAATAACGAATACAAACGAAAATTGCAGGCTGTAGAGATGGATTATCTAAGAAGAAGCGCTCTAGTGTCCAGAATAGAACATGTCACAAACGAAGAAATTCGACGCAAAATGAGGGCTACAGACACCGTAACTGATAGAATCGAAAGACGAGGCCTTAAATGGTTTGGACACGTGCTTAGGATGGATGACGTACGATGGCCAAAACGAATCCTAAAGTGGACTCCCCCAGGAAAACGAAAAAGAGGCAGACCTAGGAGATCGTGGAATAATGGTATTAGAGACGCGATGGCCAATTATCAAGTACAGGAAGAAGATGCACAAAACCGAGATAGATGGCGTTTGCAAACTGGAAAGCCGCACAGGGCGGTATAAACCGGGATATATATATATATATGTTTTTACTAGACACTGCATTGTTATCATTACTGTCAGTATCAGATTCAGCATCAGAAAATGTAGGAGAGTAGCTGCAGTCACTGGTTTCGTTTTCGGAGCGTTTATCATTAGCAGCAGTTATATCAAAACTATTTTTCTCTATAGTATTATCACAGTTAGCAGTCTTTTTGGATTCAGCATCAGACAATGTAGGAGAATAGCTGCAGCCACTGGTTTCATTTTGAGAGTTTTTATCGTTAGCAGCAGCAGCTATATCAAAACTATTTTTTTCTATAGTATTATCATAGTTAGCAGTCTTTTTGAAAATTTCTATCACATCTTGTCTTACAATTTGGTGATTAATATTGGAATTCGACATTATTTGATTCAAAAACCACCTCAGCACTGTTTATAAAATCAACTATCTCTTGCGGACTTAGAGCTTCCACAATAGAATTCATCGCGTAAATTCGCGTAAATTCGTAAATGACGTTTTAAGCAGCCATGTTTCACAGTCACTAGTAATATGTTGTTTGCCGTCACCGTAAAGCGGGAAATTCAAATTTATTTAGCTTGTCTCATTGTGAAATACGTCTTATTGTATACCACCTTCCCCTACCGTTTATCCCATACATTATCTTTATACACTTTATAATACAACATTTTGAATTCAAGACCATTAATTAATATATAAAACCATATTTACCTTCTGTTGGTTCAGCCTGTGCTGGTGGTTCCTCCTATAACACAATTATCAATAAGTTGAGTAAATTATCACATGTAATATCATAAGAGCATTAATTCTTTCCGGAAATTTTTTTGAGTGCGTTTTAACAACGTCGTATTAATTTGCCCGAGCGGACGCGAGGGCAAATTAGGACGTTGTTGGAATGCACGAATAATAATTTCCGGATATGAATTAATGCTCGAATGCAGATTCGGTAAGAAAATCGTAACGACACAAACCCTAAAAAGAAGTAATGTCTACCTACAAAAAATTTCCAAGAAATTTTTGTTGTTGTCTTGGTTACGACTCGTGAACTAATTTTTCTATTGGTTATTAATGAGTGTCGCACGATTTTCTCTAAAAAATATTGTACAAATTATATTATGATGGAGAGCGGTATTAGTACCTAAAATTGCATACCTGCTACTTGTGTTTGTGTAACAATGAATTGTGTTGTGCTGTTTACTTTATGCATACAGACTACACAAACTTAAGTTTTGCTTTTCAACATTGCAATGTGTATATGAGTCAAGAGGCCTACAAATTTATTTAAGCATCAAACTACAACTTTTACACTACTTGTGCATGTGGCATAGCGATATCAATATGGGTTTTAAAAAAACAAACATGTTCTCAAAACCTTATTGGATTTGATGCTGTAGTCCTAGCAGTTTTTACTTCCCTCGTCTAAAAGACGAAGGAAGTATTGTAATCGCGAAAAAATCACCTTCCGAGATTTTCCTAGATGACGAAATAGACATTTATGCATTAAGGGAGATATGAATATGTTTTTTCCCTGAGGTTGACATGTGTTACAGACCGAGGGCTCTGGCCCGAGGTCTGTAAGTCAACCGAAGGTAAAGAACATGCATATCTCCCGTGGTGCATACAATATTTTATTTACTCGTATATTAGTAAGAATAGTATAAAATTTCAAAATGTCATAATGACATTTAAAATTAGAATATGTAAGTAACATCAAGGATTGCCTTATTGTATTGGTGCTAAGACGTTATTTGTAGTTGCATGGTTACCATGAGTTTAAGGGAGAAATAATTTGACAAGTCACTTGGGAGTTATGAGTAGCTTTTCATATTTTGTTTCTATGACGAAAATGTACAATATCAGGTTGCTAGTAAATAAAAGAGGTTTTCTCAATTCCGTCTGTCTGTCTGTCTGCCTGTTGGCGGTATAACTTAAAAAATATTTGTCGGATGAAGACGATATTTTGCATACACATTATATATATATATATATATATATATATATATATATATATACCTGGAATGAAACCGGTACAATTCCATACAAATATATACAGGGTGAGCACCTTAAAAAAATAAAATTTTGTTTATATTTGAGTTAAGTGGAAAATATATTAAAGTAGTAGTTTGCACATAGATCAGGCCTTACACTTGATGAAAATAGAACCCAAAAAATACAAAATAAGGTCGCAAAACGCACTAAACGTTAGGGCTGCACACGCGGTCCGCCTGCCGTTCGAATTCGACCACCGGTAACGTGTTTTTTTTAATTTGAAAATGTATTTAATTTATTAGAAAAGTGAAGATATTTTTACTCCTAACCTAATTTGATTTTTAAAATTATTTATTGTCACAATGTCGACGAGGGAAGTTATGCATAAAGCCTTTTACAGTTTTTTTTTCTGAATACAGTCATAGACAAAATTTCTAAAATTTTGCCAAGATTCTACCAGTCATTATCAATGATGAAAATATGCTTTCAGGAATTGAAACTTATAATTATTAAGGTTGAGAACTCAATGCTTTAAATGATTATTGCATCAACTATAAACAACGCCCACTACAATTAAGTGCCTGCTAGCCTTGAGAGTTACAAGTTTATATGATTGAAGTTTCAATATAACCGATTCGATGCGAATTAAGCTTTATGCTGATTGGTTATTTAAACTTACAATATACAAAATAGTAAAGTCCATTTTTTTTCTATAATAATTTTCAAGGTCAACTTTCTAGGGGATAAGTTGCATTCCTGCAGGGTCCCTAGTTTTAATAATGTTGGTACATAGATATTTAGTTCTTTTCTTCCACTAAAAAAATGATTTGTCATTTTGACAGATATGTCATAATAGTGGGTAAAACGAACAGCCCAGTAATAGTAAAATATTGCAAATTTATTAATTATTAAACTTACAATATTTGAAAATAAACAAAATGAACGTTTGATTCCAGTAAAAAAATGAAATTTGTCAAGAGTTCAAATTAAAAAACTTTGACATTCAAAATTGACACATAACCATAATTTTGAAAAAGTTCTACCAACACAAGGTATAAAAATTTCCTAGCGTTTTACCCACATATCTACCAACATTGTAACACTTTGACAGTTATTATAGAAAAAAACGTACTTTATACATAATGTAAGCTAGCCGAGTATAAACAGTGAGCTTCTACGATTCAAAGTACACATCTATAATCTAGGTTGCATAACGCCTAGGCTGTAAACAAAAAATTACCCTTAACTAATTAAATTTTATTCGATTTGTCACTGTAGTGCGTAGTGGTGACTTTTAAATTTTAAAGAATGTAAATAATAGATTACAAAACTAATTGCATTACCTGTTTCCTAAAATTAAACATTAACCGCAAATACTTTTATGTAATGTTTTAAGCTATGTACCTCAAATTTAAAACTTCTTGACCAACAGCTACTTAATTTACCTAAAGTAAATAATTCGAGAACTAAGCTTTATACCTTATTTTAATTAGAAGTTTGTCTTTATCTTATGTTATACTACATTAAATATTATTTAGTTAAATATTATACTGTTAAGGTATAAATGGTATCTACTGCAAACATTATATTTAATTCTTTATACAGCAGGTATACACCTATTTAGCAATTTAGAGATAATTTGGAACGAATAAGAATTTCTCTAGGGGTCAATCCTAGAATTCTGAAAGATAATGTATTTTAACATTATCAAAATATTATTCTATATTATTCTAAAGGGAGACTTTACAATTATTCCACATATTGTTATTGAATTCTAAGATTAGACAATGACCTTCATAGAAGTTGTTTAATAATAATAATTATTATTATTATTATTATTTAATAGTTTACAGGGCAAATGATGTTGACGTTTTTGCTGTGGCTACGATTTTTTTTTAAATTCGAGCCAATTTTTTATGGTCTAGAAGGGGGGTTCTCAAACTTTCTTTCTTGAGTACCTACCCCTTTACGACATTCAGCAGTGGCTGTACCCCTAACTGCATTGATCGTGTTGTTGGTTGACATCCCTCACTTAATATGATATCATGGAAGCGAGTGAAGGATTTTCAACTTCGACACAAAGTTACCCAATCGTATGGGATGTTGACAACTTAATAAAATCAAAAGAAGTTACAAGGTTACGTCAATTTTATATTGTTTTTTAATGGAATCAAAATTCACTTATTTCACACAAAAATATTTTTCTAATGTGCAAAATATTATCAAAACTAAATTTCCACACCTAATAACATTGGGAGTAGTTCAAGAGCTATTTGGATTAATACGTCGTTTGGGTTAAACATAACTTGCATCAAACTTAAACATCCTTTGAAAGTGAAAAGTATTACACACTTGAAAACTGTCCAAATAAATTCAATGGTTATTTAATATTCTAAATTATCTCGTGTTAATACAATTAAATACATTTTATTTCACACTGAAACAATTTCCAATGCGCAAAATATTAACAGACATTTGCAATCTGCTGAAATAAATTATCTACACGTTTAAGACTTAATAAATTGGAAGAAATTAAACTAGTAAATGTTTTACGTTTTCCCACAAACATTTCTTCTCTGTAATAATGTATTACGAGCAAATGATTTTGCTGGTAAAAATGTGTTAAGAAAGGTTTTTTTTGGCAATCTCACAAGACAAACTACAACCTTGTTGACGTTGCAAAAAAACA
Organism: Agriotes lineatus; assembly: GCA_940337035.1. Taxonomy (NCBI): domain Eukaryota; kingdom Metazoa; phylum Arthropoda; class Insecta; order Coleoptera; family Elateridae; genus Agriotes; species Agriotes lineatus. The sequence goes on along the minus strand of OW679197.1, from coordinate 69,133,622 downwards.
GCAAAACTTAGAAGATTTTTTCGAGCAAAATCATGACCCCGAAATACATTTTGTGGACTATTTCCCAATATCGGTTCATTTTGTATTGGTATGCAATGAATATGACATTTAACTGATGCACAATGACAGTTTAAATGAGGTTTTTGAAATACCACCTTGATTAAAACAACATTTTTGGTGGTTGCCATGAATACAAGTGGTAAAAAAACTGATAAAATATCAAGAACAATTTTGTTTTTTACCACTATAAAAACACGTATTTGAATTTTGGAAAATCATGGCAGCTGATTGGCTAATCATAAATACATGAAATAGTCACATATAATCTCATAAGAGCATTAATTATTTCCGGAAATTTTTTGAGTGCGTTCCAACAACGTCGTATTAATTTGCCCGAGCGGACGCGAGGGCAAATTAGGACGTTGTTGAATGCACGAAAAATAATTTACGGATGTGAATTAATGGTCGAATTGAGATTCGGTAAGAAAATCGTCGAATGTCGTACGATTTTCAGTAAAACTTTCTAGTAGACAACTGTCAAAATTAAATTAGATAATGCTCACAAATTGATCAAATCGAAATGTGTTAAATGGATATTTAAAATTCTAGATTTGCCTGTGGTAATAAAATAAAAAAGACATAATTTTTTCTATGTGAAAAGCACCAACCAACATTTTGAATTGAAAAATTTTTCTCCTAAAAAGCTCTTTGCGTAAAAATTATGTTGACATACTACTTTTCGATAAAAATAAAAAATCTAAAGAACTAATTAACATTTTATATTATTTATCCCAATTATAAATCTTTAAAGTGTCCACATAAAAAAATGAATTTTAATATTAAGCCTTGGTATGTGAAATTTTGGAAAATATTTAAAATGTTGAAAAATTAATTTTTAACCAAAGTTGAAAAAAATTAGGAACTTTCTGGCCTTGAGATTGTTCAGTTAGCTGAAAATAACACAGTCTAAAAAATTTCATTGAAATCTTACTTAATTTCCGAAAAATAGCACTTTTCGGATTTTGACAATTTCGAAAAACTTCATTTTCTAAATAAGTAAAAATTACTGGGTATATATGATAGGGTATAAATAGGTTTTTAGACAAGCAAAAATTATTGACGTAAAAAGTTTTTTTTTAAATCAAAAACAATTTTTTCCCCATATTATGCCGACTTTTTGGAGGACACTGTACAAGGAGATTCACTTTTTTTGACTAAATTATACATTTAAACGGAAATGAAAAAAGGATATTCGATTCAAGTTATCATCTTTTATTTTCCTGTAAAGTTTGGTAAATGCTTGCCAGTCCGTACGCGAAATATTTAAATCTCGTGATATCGAAATCTGTTTTTGTCTGTGAGGAGTTGGAAAATGCATTTTACATTCGGTGGTTGACTCTACCATCAGTGATCTCTACCACCGATGGTAGACAAAAGCATTATAGCAAAGAAACATCTTTTGTTTTATTAATGCCGTTAAACAAAGTACTGTGCTGTTTGCAGATATTTTCTATATAAAGAGGCATGACTGTAATATAGTCACTGTACAATGTACAAGCGTCATTCCACTATTTTTTTGAAGAGTCAATATAAATAAATCCTTGCTGGACAAAAATACACTAATTTATTTTACCAATCCCCAGAATGATTTGGCTTAGTGGGTACAACGATACCAACAACATATTTTTAAAGACATTTGCCACATTCAATTTTGGAATCGAGGTTAATCTCTAACGTAATTCTATATATAACAATGCTTTCAGTTATTGAGCGAGTTTTAGTTACACACTACAACCAACTTATAGCAGGTAAATCACAAAAGAACTAGTGTTTTAAAATATTAGGTTACTTACTTAAAATTTAAGAAACATTAATTTGTAAAAACATAATTTTGCAGTACTTAATTAACATGATTGTTTATTTCTGTATTAGTAGGTAAGATAATAGGTAAGGTCAAAGTGATATTAGAATTTTTCTGAACGTTTAGTTACTATGTTCTCAATTTTCTATTCAAAATAATACTTTAGATTAAAGTTTAATAATAATAGACATATTTTTAGTATTTTAATTTTCATCCAAACCATTTAGTTTAACAAACTTTATGTATATTGTATTTTAGTTTCTACAACAACGGTCAGAGTTGGGCAAAATCTAATTAATCAGTACCAATGATAGTTGATACATAATGCTTCAGTTTTAGTATCATTGCTAGATACATGAACTTCTACTTTGAGTATCATTGATGCCATGATACGTGATGCAAGTTACATGGTCTGATTCCTGATTTATTTCTTCAGTGCATCCATCTATTCATGAAAAATACAATACGATGCTAATAGTTTTTATTTGCTCTTGTCTTTGTTTACTAAATAACATATTTTTTATAAGAACTCTAAAGAGAACAGTAGATAACCAAGTTCAATGTAAAGTTAGACAATTTTTGCTTACTGTAGACGTTAATTTATTGTATTTCTCAGCTTACACAGCAAGACATTTTTACAACCTAATTGCCATTCAAACAAATTAACCTTTCAAATTACCCATTGGTGTAGTTTCTCGGGAAAGAATATCCAAACAGGTAGCAATGATACGTAGCATGTCACTTTTCGCATCACTAATACATACATGATACTTCCAGCTTATATATCTCCGATATATGATGCAAAATACAAATGTCTTAAGCATTCATCAAGATATGTATCAGAGAAACTGCCCAACTCTGGGAGCAGTATTAGGTGAGAAGATAAGTTTTTCATGTATTTTGTATATGGTTACAAAGGGACCAAGTTTTAAAGCATATTTTAATTAGATGTAATTTGCAATACGAAATTAGCAGTTCCTATAATAAAATTAATGTTTATTTTATTTCATATCGAAACATTTTCGGTAAACAGTAATAATACAGTAATCTGTCAGTCGTTTTAAATTTTATTAATATAAATATTCCGTTAATTTTCTTTATTTCAAATCGTTAACGTTCCAATAATTTTTATAAACATTTTGAATATAGGTCTGTTTTTGTAAAAAAAAACTAATTAGTATGCACAAAAAGCAAAAGCTGCTTGTTTCATAAATAAGATAGTAAAAGCCTTTCTGTAGCTATTAAGCAACACATTTAAAATATTAACACATACTTACTGTTGCTGTGAATTATACTGAAACAATTCATATTTTTTATATGTTATTAATTTATTGTTATATATCAGCTCCAGTGTAAATCAATCCATTAAATAATGTTTAAATATCAATATTTCGTAATTGCGCAAATTAATTAATTTGCTGTTTATGCTCATACTAGCAAAATGAAACCCGAAAAGAATCTTGTATGCTTATCCTCTTCGTCCTTTTTTAAATAGTTATTTCGTAGATTTTAAAGAAATCGAATATATGTTAAATTTAAAGAATACGTTGTATTATATTTACTAATATTAGCATAAAACACCATTGCAGTTCCACTAGTCAATGACAAATACAAAAACATTTATATTGAATCACATATTAACACGTACCGCATGCTTTGGGGAGAGGAAACAATAACAAAACATTAACACTTAAAATTTCTTATTTTTTAGACAAGACCTTTACACAGAGGCAGAAAAGTATACATGTTTGTAAGGAATAAATGGACCATCAAGTGGGTTATTAACTCTCACATCACTATACTGTAAAAACGAGCTTAATTGGAAAACGTAGACATCTATACAGTTAGCAAAAATAAATCCCCAATCCCCTAAGAGAGATGTTGATGAGTTACAAGGTTCATGCTTCAACTTCCTGTACCTTTTTCTCTTCGCCTTTCTTGGACCAATCGGGCTTTTTCTGTAAATCGAATGATAAATTAGTAATCGCTTAATACATCCATCAAAATAAATTGAATGCTCATATAATAAACATGCATTAAATTTATTTTGTAAGTTTTCCTAATAAGCTGATGGGAAACCATCAGCATTGACTATGATTGTATGAACCTCGTCAAAACGCTTAACATATCAAAGTAATGTTTAAACTATGGTTACCAAGTTAACTACTATGATAATGGATAACACGATGACCATAGTTTGTGTTGATTATTACCGAAGGAAATTAATATAATATAAGAATATATTTTGATAATATCAAGTTGTTCAACCTTAAAGAAAAGTATGATTTTGACAAACAAGAAAAATGGCGAAATGAAAGTAAGGGTGATATGAAAATGATAATACGTATAAACCCTGTGTTGTGTTAAAAGAAAGTAAAACGGAAGTCTGTACGAGTAATGCTCTGTTTCTTTATTTCTACATGTACGTAGATGCAATGTTTCCCTTTTTAGATTTTTTTGTTGTTGATATTAACTTGTAGAATATAAAAACATCATACAAATTCTACTAAGAAACAGTGCACTTCTCGAGAAACACCGTAAAGCGTAAATGTGCTAATGTATAAAGAAATATAAACAATAAAGAAAATATTTAGCAGCTTTACCTTAGAAGAGCAGCGGCATTTTGTGCATTCTGTAAAGTTATTTTAAAGCACTTAATACACAACAATACGTTTTGCAATAGTTTTCTTATAGTATTAGATTAAAAGTATAAAATTATCATATATATTTTTAATTAAGATAAATACTTTTTTCTATTCATTAGAAAGAAGAAAATTATTGCCGGAAACGCAAAACAGGACACAACAATATGAAGCTACAAGACGTTATACAGCAGTTCAGATTCGAGAAATTATATTTTTATGTGCTACTGTATATAATATATTTCTTGAATCTGTTGTTTGCTCAGACAAATCTAAACGGCATCTGTGGTTTAAATGCGAAGCGAGTTTTTTAGCACAAGGGCTCACCTTTAACGTGAAATGGCAGAAACGACATTTATTATAGAAATATTAAATATTACGACAGCCTATAAAAAGACACAAAAGCTCAAAACAACATTTTGCAAAGAAAAAGTTGATAGAGATTGTCGTACAAGACAGAAAAAAGAGAAAAATCAAAAAGTTTAAAAATACTTTTATTCACGTACGCCTCTAAAAATAGTAAATAAAAACGTGTATGTGTGGACTGTCTAAAGTTTTATTTAAATATTAATTGTAAGTGTATTATATATATGTATATAATTTATGTGATTAATGCCATTATAAGAAACAGGGTGGAACACGGACGAGTGATCTTATTTATTTCTTCTGCCATTCGGCCTTTTCTTGTTGTTTGGTCTGTGGAAAAATAAAACCTCTACTCTAGAGCTGTTTATGGGACAATAGTAATTGTGTGCAACTATAGTGCTTTGTATTTCTAAAATTGGTAACAATATTAAGGAAAACGTCCAAACTATTTCCTTATTAAAGTACCCACAAAGAAGTATAGTTGCACGTTAAACATTAAACATTGAAAAATCAGTAGAAACAACTATAGAAAATTAAAATTACACTGAGTCACTACAAAATCCAAAAGGGGATCGTATACTTGCAAAGTTTGAAAAATCCTTCTCTCCAAAAAGATCATTATTACGTTGTTCCTAATGATGCGGTATGACTCACCTCTTTATCTTCTTCTTCAAGGGTGAATTCCTTCTTCTTGACAACTTTGAGTTGGTTACGGAAGTTGAATTCTGCTGCCTTCTTTTGAAGCTTGGCGAACTTGTTTTCGTATTTGGACACCTTCTTCAGGGTAGGTTTGATGCTGAAATGTTTGAGAATTGAAGAGCAGGGTTCGAAGCAAAACATGTAAATTGCATAAACTTCGATAAATTGATTTACTTTTTGAACGTTTACTTACAATTTGCCCCTAAGATCATTTACTTGACTGTTCAAGTCGTTGATCTACACAGAAATTGTGGCAATTAGAAAGTGTACAGTTTTTAATGGTTTCTTTGCTGAAATATTTTATTTAAACATTTTGAATTCAACATTCTTCGACTGTATATTTTGACTTGATTTCAGCAAAGAAGTTAATTGTGACAGATAATACTTGTGTGAATTACAATGCACACGAAATAACTATACTCCGTTAAGCTTTACACAGAAACAGGTGCAAACAGTATTTTCTGTCATATATGTAATAAAAGCGACTATAGACAATTTTATAAACAAGAGCAAACGTGAAGCTCAACAAGACAATACAAATCAGCCAAACTGTGTTTCCACAAATTAGTCGCAGACCAAACACAGTTAATAAATAGTTGAAATTTAGCTTGGTTACGTGCGAGCTTTATAGAAAGGAAGAAGGCTTTAGAATACAGAGACAGATAGAATATAGAGGGGATCGGAAAAATATAACAAACATTTCGACAAAATACTAACGATACACAAAAATATATACATTGATATACAGTGGTGGAGAAATTCAAAAATTCTTCTTATTTCTCGTAAAACACGCCGTTGGCAACGAGGAAAATCGTAACCTCAAAAACAAAAGATTAGAAAAACTCGCCACTGCTGTGGAAAAATAAAAATGGAAGTTACAAAATTCCAAAGAGGCACTTGGATGGAGACGACCACTACTCTACAGGCCGCTGGTTTTTTACAGCTTTGCTGTTCTGAAAGCTTAAAAATCTAACATCTGGCAGGGAACATATATAGCTGTACATACAACCATGGTATATACAGATGAAAACGACATATACTACGCCGTGTGCAGCAAACGGATCCTGAAAATGGTCGTCGTGTACACACTGTACAGTATGTTCAAAGCCAGAGCAAACTCTACTATCTACAGCTCAAAATGTACAAAATCGATCCTGAAATGCGAGTCACAAGGAAACGGCTACGGTATGGCACTTCTAACTGTTCGGTTCCGAATCCTTTGGTGCTTTTGCTAAAATCTGAGCAAAAAATACATGGCGATTTGGAACGGTAGACAAAAATCGACGACGTTCAAAAATAAGTACGCCCAGACAAAGCATGAAGTGCCATACCAAAAGGACTACGGGACACTTCAGCTTGGGGCAGCTGTTTAAAATAAGCAATGGCATTAATGCTACGTTTTACATGCATATCTATCACTGAAAAAAATAAAAATTGAAGCAAGAAGATTACGCCCAGCAAGAGCTGTCGAGTACGTTATGGCAGGAAAATTAAATTTGCTGAATATGCAGATCTCATAAAAAATAATGTTAAAGGCAATAAAGAAGAAGAAATTATTATTAGCGATGTTGTATAGAAAGCGACAGTTCCACTAATCAAAATATATTTTTAATTATAAAATAATTACAAAAAACGGAAAGTACGAAACTAACGGTCATTAATAAAAGATAAAAAACATAATAAGCATGCAGAGTGCGCTTAGATAAAACAAAAAGTAAGGGAGAAGTTAAGCAAGAGGATTTTTAGAGAAACTCAGAATCAATTTTGGACTTTTACTTATTTAGTAAACTTATTCAGCTTAAAGCATAAATTTACTAAATTATAGGCAATAATGTAAATGCTAATATTTACAAATGTGTGGTTTAAAACATATGACAGCCCTGGGTTTCTACAATTTTATTTGAACTCTTTGGTCTGTTAGAAGGGGGGTTGGGATATTTGGCGTAACACTTCATGTCGGTTTTGTATTACATATAGTCTCAACATCACAAATAAGTGGAGGTTTTACTTTGCTTAACCTCAGGACTGACGTGGTTGTGATTTATAAATACTGATTAAGTCTCCACCTTCATAGAATTCTGAGTGGATAGGTTTATTCAAGTGAACGAAAGGGCATCCGTAACAAAATTTACAAAGTTTTGGACAATTAAAAATTAACTGAAGGCAGCTTGTTGGTTATCGCTATCTATTCTAATTTCAGCACCCAAAGCTCTAACTAAAATTAATATCAATCCGCATTTGATCAGTATTTATAAAATCCCTCATTTATGAGGAGACAAAAATATCTCCCCGAAGAGGAAATATGTTTGTCAACACCTAATTAATACAATGGTAAGCATGAAAACAGTGTGTCACTCAGCTGTTGTACCTCCCAATCTCGCTTTCGGACCTCACGTTCCAAATCCCACTTCTGTTCCTCACAAATATACATGCGATCGTAATAATCCTTAAGAATCTTCTTAAGCGTAGCTACAATCGGAAATGGAACCACCAGTCAGCAAAATGACACACAGCAATAGATTAAATGCCCTCCAATTGTGCTCAATTGCAATTCTCTTTTCTCAAATGAACATTTTCGTGGACTCCCAGTCCTCAACTAATGATGAATCGAGATTACTGAAGGAAAATGCAACTTTGCACAAGTCGAGAAACTGAAAGGATATTCCTATCCCTTAAACCAGGAATTAGCCCTTGGTTTATTTTGGGGGAAAATTCTCCACGTCCAAATAGGAGAATATCGTCGAAACAACCTGCTGTTCGATCTACAATCTGTACAATGCTTGTGGCAACAAACGCATGTCAAGAATGCGGGGTAACTTTAAAAATATTGCTTCAATAGAACCGGCAGTGACGATATTTTTTAAGCTACCCTCATTGCATTTCAAAAGAAATAGCAGAGACATCTACTGTAAAATATATGTGTATCGTGTATTGTCGTGTACCTCGTGAGCTTTAAGTTTTTCAATCCATTCGAGGTCAAATTTATCCCCTTCAAGTTGGTGAATTCTTTGCCAATACTGTTGGCATAATGTTTGAAGCTCAGCTAAAAGAAATAAGATTGTTAACATAGAAAGGATGTTGGGGCTTTGAACAAAATCGCCATTGGTTATTTTATGTGGTAATCTAGATAGTGAGAAATGTCTGTAGAAAAAGTGAGGAACACAAAGATAGTGTTGTGGAAATAGGAAGAAGGAAAGTCAAGCAGAAGCTGAAAGCTTAATAGTAGGCAAAGTGTTTAGAGGAGATTACTAGGTTTCGTTCTACCGGGTGGAATCGCCAATTTGCTAGCGAAACCTATTTACAGTTGAAACATTCTTGTGCACTGACCGAATGACATTTTATTCTACTAACAACTATTCTATCTGACATATACGGTGTGATCAAACTGTGCAACTAAGAGGCTCGTGCTAAAAGCGCATGGTGCTGGTGTGGTGCGCAGATTTGCATGCGACTGCGATGGTCATCAATTAATTCTACCTGAAGATCTCTGTATTCGACATCCTTCTCAATATCGTATTTCTTATGTTCCAGTTCAGTTATGCGTTTGTGATATTGTTCGCAGAGTGATTTTAAACTGGCTAAAAGGTAGAGTGTAAAAAATGTAAATATTTTTTACAAATTTTCTAAGTAATCTACGTGATTGGTTCATGTTCTACGTGGCAATAAGTTTGTTTTGTTCGAATGGACAATTTCTTAAAATTCCGAAAAGTTGCTTAGGTTGGCCCAAATACAGTGGTTATGAAACTGGTTCCATAGGCATTTGATAAATATATACATATATATAGAGTACCTAATAAATTGTCCATAATAATCTATTTAATATGACCCACTGTTTTGTAACAATTATTATATTTAAAGCAAATTTGTATTTTTTTTTCATAATTTCTACAACTACATAAGCGAGTTTCAGTAGCTAATGTGGACTAATTGTTCCCTTTTTCATGTAAAATTCTTAATTAATCCAACGCTTACTGCCACATTATCTAAAACATATGAGGATATGTATTTAAATTATATTTCTGGCCATGCAACAGTTCTGCCTTCAACCGTGTAGAATAATTAATTTATGTTACTATTCTATATAACTATCCTGATTTATAAAATATATCAATGGTTCCAAAATGATACGAAGAAATAATGACTTATGAGCAAAGTCTCTTAAAATCTCTACTTTTAATTTGAACACATGTGAAAAATTACCACTTCGCTGTTTTGCAAAGAAACCTTCATATACAATATAGCTGACATAGTAATGTAGACCATCGTTTTAAATTTGTTATTAACACAAAAATAGTTGTTGAAAGCGGCAAGTGCTCTTCTGAGACGGAAACCTTTGACAATTTTTCACACAACGAATGCAGCGATTATGTTAACACAAAAATTAAGAAAGCTCTTTGACATAATAGATTATGTGAGTACAAGATGTATGGCGTCGTGCAACATTTAAGGCGGACTCAATGTTGTCTAACCTCAAATTCTTTGAATTTAACCTGCTGTTCCAGATCATACTTTAGTGATTCCAACTTGGTAATTTTTTCGTAATAAATCTTCGTCGTGCTCTTAAGCTGTTCTGTGGTAAATAATAAAGATTGGTACATGGTTACAAGCAAAAAATTACGACAGTATAGTTTCACTTATCTTTCTAATAACACACAAAATTAAGTTGCAAAAACATGTAAAAAATTAATTTTGAAACACTCGCTGGTCGAAATTAACATTTAAAGAACAAAAATATTCAGTTCATTGTAATTTCACCCGTACTACTTGCTGTCCTGAATTAAACCACTACAAAAAATATATGTGGTACACAATTAGTTATTCAACTCTTTTGATTTCTAACTTTTAAATTCTACTTTTTTATATTTTTTCAAATTGTCCCCGAAAAGTAGAAGACTATTGTAGCCATTGGCAAATTGCAATTGAAAGCAATCAACAAAGCTTTGTAAATGTAAATGTAGTTTTTTCAACATTTGCTACTTGATTGTAGATATATTATTAAACACTTACTCATAATTACTTTTTGGTATTTCAATATAATTAGAGTAGCACAACTGTACTGAACTATATAATTTTCTTGTTTTTTGCGAAATTGAACAAATGATTGTATGCCAGTTACACAAAATATTTAATTAGACGATTAGACATGAATTTAAATGCATGAGGAGATATATTTTTTGTTGAACATTATTTTGACCACATATTTATTGAGTATATCTGCACAGTTAATATGCAGACAGACCATCGTTTATAACTGGTTAGACACATGGTTTTCAAAAGCAGCTCTAATATCACACACTAAAATAAGAAAAGCGTCGTTGATAAACCAGCTCCGGATGCAACCACTACGTCGCATGTAGTGTTTTCTAACCTCATATTCTTTGTAATTAACTTGCTGCTCCAGATCATACTTTAGAGATTCCAACTTGGTACACTTTTCGTAATAATTCTTGATAACATTCTTAAGTTGTTCTGTAGTAAATAACAAAGATCGGTAAATAGTTGAACAATAGAAGATTACAAGAGATTAATTTAATTTATTATATACAATTAAATAACAGACGAATTTTAATATAATTATTGAATTCTGAATCACTCGTTTATCGCTTCACGATTAAAATAAATTTGTCATTTTCGAAATATTGTGGTCTCATAGATTCAATTTGTTTTTCTGAACTATATGGTATACTATTACCATACCCCTTTTCTAACGTAATTTCTCGAATTCTATTTCCTGTTTCAAATCGAGCTTCTAAAGTTCCACTCTAGAAAGCTTTTCAAAATATATTCGGAATGGAAGAGTACTCTAGCAAGTTACACATCATAATTAAATATAATCAACAAAGCTTTGTTCTTTTCAACATCTTCTACTTGGTAATTTCTAGAACTGTGCCAAAGTAATTATTATGTATCCACAAATATTTATCATATCGGGATATGTTTCTAAAATTCAGTTAAGATCTGACTCGTGCAACAGTTCTACTATGTCTTATAGTCCAGTGTTCTCTAATAGTGTAATGTCCTGAATCTAGTGTAATTCTATTCGTTTTATAATTGTAACTTCTATGAAATTGAATAAAGGATCATTCGGTAGCTACGCTTAGAAAAGGTCAGGCAATCCCATCCACATTGATTGTAATTCACATAGAGATGGAACTTCTCGTTGGAATATATTTTGAACATATTTTTCCTGTATGCACAGTTGGTATAGGGACGCAGACCGTTGTTTCTAAGATACTGATAAGTGGTTGTCATAGCAGCTAGAACTACTCTACAGTTTTGAAAATCGTCTCACACATGGATGCAGATGTAACGTCACACAAAAAAATTAATAAAATAAAAAAGCGTCCTTGGTAGAGCTAAGAGAAAAAATGGCTTCGTGCAACAGCTATGCTGCATATAATGTTTTCTAACCTCGTATTCTTTCATATTAACTTGCTGCTCCAGATCATACTTTAATGATTCCAACTTGGAAATCTTTTCGTTATAATTCTTGAGAACACTCTTAAGCTGTTCTGTGGTAAATAACAAAGATCGGTAAATAGTTGGCACATAGAAAATTAGAAGAGATTCATTTAATTTATTAAAATTAAATAACAGAGGAATTTTAATATAATTATTGAATTCTGAATCACTCGTTCAACCCTTCATGAAATAAATATATGTACTCGTAATTTATCATTTTCAAAATATTATGGTTTGATACATTCAAAGTGTTCTTCTAAACTAGTTATATATGGTATACTATTACCATACCCCTTTTCTAACGTTATTTCTCAAATCATATTTCCTGTTTCAAATCGGGCTGCTAAGTCCAGCTCCGGAAATCTTTTCAAAAATTATGTCCGGAATGAAAGAGTGTTCTGGCCAGTTGCACATCATAATTGAATATAAAAGCTTTGTTTTTTTCAACATCGTCTACTTGGTAATTCCTAGAACTGTGTCAAAGTAATTACTATGTATCCACAAATATTAATCATATCAGGAAAGCTTTTTGAAATTCAGCTAAGATTCGAATCGTGCAACAGTTCTATTATGTCTTATAGTCCAGTGTTCTCTAATAGTGTAATGTCCTGAATCTAGTGTAATTCTATTCTTTTTCTAATTGTATCTTCTATGAAATTGGATTAAGGATTATACGGTAGTTATGCTTGGGAATGGTCAGGTAATCCAATCCACATTAATTGTAATTCACATAGAGATGTAACTTCTCGCTGGAATATATTTTGGACATATTTTTCCTCTCTGTACAGTTGGCATAGGGGCTCAGACCATAGTTTCATATGCGTCCTTGGTAGAGCTAAGAGAATGTGCTACATATAATGTTTTCTAGCTTCGTATTCTTTGAAATTAACCTGCAGCTCCAGATTATACTTTAATAATTCTTGACAACACTCTTAAGGATTTCTGTGGTAAATGACAAAGGTTGATGAGTGCATTTAAAAAATATAGTAGGGGTATCTTATTTCTCCAATTTTATAAAAACTGGATTGGAATATAAACTGTCATTAAAAAATTAATTTCTACTTGTCGGCGATTATTGAGAAATTATACCAGTATATAACTTCAGGTAATAATTAAAAGTTTTCTTCCTTCTCTATGTCCATCTACAGATGAAATTTAAAGAGGTGTCTTCGACAAGTAGTCACTAGGACTAAACATATATGTGATTTACATCTCTTAGTCAAATAATGCTGTTTGGTCCAATTTAAAATCTTAGTATACCAACTGATCTTTTCATAACAGTTCTGGACAATGAACTTGAGGGGTATTATGGCAAATTAGAAAATACGATAACAGTATTTTCAGTGTAACTAATGTTACGAGTATTGCAATGTATTCTTCTTTCTTTGGTACCACTGAGTAGTCATTCGAACTGACTTGTGTACTTCAAATAATGTATTAAAAGCATCTATCTTTAATATAACATGTCCAGGAATTAATTTATTAAATAGGTATATACTCTTTTCGTAAGTATAAATGAAACTCCTTTGATTCAAAATGTTACTAGTGCAAATTGCACCTATAATTGATTTAACAATCAACATAATAGTTACGTACTAAATAATGCAACTGATACACAAATATAATTATAAAATTAAAGATGGATGCTTTGCAATATCATTTAGCTCAAGTATATTTTGTAATGTAAATGTTTCTGTGCGAGTATGTAGTTTGACGGATTGTCGCAACAACTGTATGTAGTTTCAGAAAGAACATCAAAACTAAATTGGAAACGGATACCTTACCTTCGCTAGCACCATCGACGGGTTTAGGTTGTCCAACACGTTCTTCAATGATGCGTCTGCGTTCTGCAGATTTGCGTTCCTGTTCTTTCTTGAGTTCTTCAGCGGCTTTCTTTCTCAACAGTAACTATAATTCAGAATAGTTAGAATGTTGTACTCTCCAGCACGGTATGACCTTACCCTGAGTTTCTTCTTTCTCTCTGGTGTCATGAAACCTTTCTTCGCCTTCTTAGCCTTGGAGGCTTCTTCCATACGGGCCCTGACCTCGGCCCTTTTGCGTTCAATCTCAGCCTGCTTCTTCCTCTTTTCCTATTATTAGTAGCCAAAAACGTGTTATTTTGCATTACTTTTAAAATATAGTATTAATGTGTAGTACTTCCTTGAATGACTTGTAAAAACTGAATTATTGTTACTGTGTTAAAGGGACCTCTTTTCAAAAAATGTGTATTATTGTTAGGGTCATAATTTAGAAACGTATTGTTAGTATTAATGTGTTAAAATTGTTGACGTTCTTTAATAAATTAAAAAGGTGTTTTGTTTTTTACATGCCTCGTCGAGACGTTTTCTCTGAAAACAGAAAACAAAAGATTAGTATATATTAAAACATATATTTATATTATAAACCTCTTTGATACGAGTATATAGCTCAAAATGCTAAAAATCCTCAAGTAAGGTTTATAATATAAGTGTCTGAATTAGTCTTGAAAACGTGTGACATTCTCAACTCCAGGTGCTTTAACTGTGTATAATTCAAAAAAACATTTAGGACCAACATATATAGACAGAGCGCACAAAAGTTAAAAGTATGTGAAAATTAGTTTCCATTCAAAAATTGTGCTTAAGATTTCGACTGGCTAGAGGCTAAGTGCATAAAATTGATTGAATGCAAGGCACACAATTATATGATGTCCACAAAAACTGTCAATGAATGTATTTAGAACTAATCAAGAGAAGTTTCTTTAAAATAATTAAATGTATCATGAACTACATCTTATATTCATTATAGACATCACTTTCATGTATTGCCCTTATAAAATTAATTTTAAAGGTGTAGACATTCAAACAAAACAAAGGTGCACTGAACTGAAAGTTAAAAATATACCTTAAAAATCATAGATGCATAAATATTATATTAAAAAGTACACGGGAAAACAAGCGTGTGCATATGGTGCGTTAGTATTCAAACACATGCAGCATATGACCAGACAGATCATATTCATGGTTGAAACTTACGGAGTATCCATTTCTATTTATATATACCTGAATAGCTTCCGCAATAAAAGTATAGCAGAAAAACAGACTCAGTTTCAATTGTCTCTTTTAAAAACGCCTCTTTGTAAACACTGAAAACTAGCATTTCGCAGCGTAAAACTAACTCAAAACTATTTTGTGATAACGATAATATTCGCGGCCTACTCTAAGTCAGTATGGAGTAGGTGCAGTAAAGTACAAATAATTTTGGCGTTTCTATTGACATGATAAATAAGCAACGATCTATCGCCTACTCAAAGTCAATATGGAGTAGGTACAATGGCTAAAATAAATGAAATCTAAGAATCTACATTTCAAACTCGTTCAGAAGCATGCAAATAATTACCTTTGCATTGTAATATTGCTGGCTCTATTGATATACTGGGGTGGTAATTGGAAGATGTCAAGAGTAGATCATCAAATCAACGTTGACGAAGAAAAGAAGTACGGAACATGAAAGAAGAAAAATTAATTACTTCATGATCTAGTTAAGGTTGTCGCTGTCAGTAGTTAAACATTCCAAAAACTAATTTTATGCTTTCCACAAGCTTTATAATTGCTATTTCTATTTTAAGAATGTTGAAACTCGGCTTGATTTCAACGGTTTAAAATTAAAATCCCAAAATTGCCAACATCTGCACCTGTGCATTAACGCAACTTCTTCTAACGTAATAAGATAAGAAACGTGAAAATTCCAATATTGAAGCTTTTTCAGACACATACCTAACCTCATCGTCCGCCATGATGGTAGTTTGTATGGATTTCCTGAAAATAAAAAATAATAATTCGCTAGTATTTCTATAAATCGTGCAGTTCAGTGTGTGCAAGAAATAGCCATCAGTGTTTGTGAACGTTAGCTATCTAATTTTAACTTTGGCTCGGGTCCAAAGAAACCGTGTCGCGCGCACGTAACCCATCCTAATTTGGTACCGAGGAATATCTGCGTTTCTCGTGTTACACTGGTTTTAACTAAAAAATCCTAAATAGTATTATCATCAAATGCGAAGTAAAATGAGGTATGCAAATGTAATCAAAATAGGAGAATTGTGTCTACCTACACTGTATCGAGAAGATTCAAAATTTGAATACGCTAATGATCCCTATCAGAAACTATACTACCGCAAAATACTATTAATAAATTCTGTCCAAATATAGTTACTACAATTATCTAAGTGCGTAGATTTAAAAAATAGCAACAAGTTGAATGAGGGTTTGAAATTTTGATAAAAAGGGGGTGGTACAAAAATTCCTTTAAAGATCTCATTTTCGAAACAAAAGTTGTCGGAGTTTACCCCCAGGAAACTATAGATCAACGTAAGATCGACCCCTCACACAAAATTTCCGCCCTTAACGCCTTCTTCGCCATGCTCGCATAGTTTAAAATTCACTTAGATTATTGTGAGGGTCGCATTACTCCCGCCGAATTTTCATGAACTTACGCACTTACACTTAAATCGTAGATTACTCAAAAAATAATTCCGGGTGATTATTACTACGATCACTAAACTACCGTAATCCTGAGGCCTTACAAGAAAACGAATTACGCAACGTTACCTGTCTCACTAAAACGATAAGGTGGCCAGTCAACAAAAGCTGTTGGTGCCGACTGTGAAGAAACTGAAAATGAGGACCCGAATTTCAGTCCTTTCGCGCTCCCTCCTCCAGGAAGCTCCCTCCCGTCTCGGCTCGCGCCATATAGGATAGCACCATCGCCTCGCTTCAGAAATAGACTTGGCGAGACCCGATACCCATTTTCAACGTTAGTGCAGTTCTCAAAATTTCGGATAATTAGCGGAGCTGGCCTGCTGGGACGCATATTTGATTGTGGGAGTTTAGGAATGCTAGTACCACCAGTACCGATATATGGACGCATGCATCTGCAGTTCGCTATGTATCAGTAAGACCGTTGGTATAATTCAGTTGCTCCTCATGAAATAACAACGGGATCATTATCCATGGTGAAAAATATAATATACAAGTTTGCATCGCTTTTAGGTCAAATTAGAATTGACGTAAACGAATTAAAGAAGCTGTGCTGGAACATTAATCTTTTCTGAATTTTTATCAAAGGCATTCAAAAATAGTAGCGGTCGATGGTCGTACTGAACGCTTTCTACTATTAGAATTGTTTGTGTTAATTCGTTGTATTCAATTTTATTTTTACAGTTGTTAAATTCAGCTGTGATATATGACATATCCCAATATTTTGTCGCTTCTCCATATTAAGTAAGTCAGCATTACCTTCTTACCTAATAATAACATGTATTTTCAGCTCATTTGCATATTCAGTATAAGAATTTAAAATATTTTAATGGGTATTGGATAAGTACTCACGCAATAATGTTTAGATGAATTGCAAAAAGTAATCAAAGGAGAAACCAAAATATTTGGGTGAAATATCAGAGTGGCATTATTTTTTATGTATCATTGCTTGCTAAATATAAAGATATTTGAAGCCGGCTAATACATAATTTTAAATAAAATATTTTCAGAATCTGAATTCACAATTTCTAGGCGCAAGTAGTAAGAAAACGTTTAAATATTCAGTATTTTTATAAAAGTATTGCAAGGTACACTATTTGTGTTTTGTTATTACTGGCGAACTTCAAAATTTAGCAAAACAAACAGTTAACCACATTCGTTATTGCTCAACTCATTCCAGAGCTGATTGGGTTCATTTAAAAAAAGTTTTTATGTTGTTATGCAGTTTTATATTTGTAACTAACAAAAATAGACTAAAATTCCATTCACTTCTCTACTCCATAAAATTTACTAGTAACTCCTTCTACCATTATAATTAAACGTGGAACTTAGTGGAGTTTGAGTTCAATTGAGTTTACATTTGAGGTATGATCATAAATCGTATGTATTGTATGAACTTCTGCTGCTACGATTGAAATAGGCTATTAAACCTGGCTGTTTGTTTTTAATAAATGATTAAAAATACTAATATTATTGTGATATAATAGTATATTATATACCAACGGACAAAAGTGCATCATTTGATCCCGCGAGTAAAGTTTAGTCGAGGGCAATAATCACTCAAGGGATCAAAGGCAGGTATATACACTATTTTTTGCACTCCTGGATCACAAATCATGAAATAAATCTGATTTTGCTGGTGTTAAATTTTATACGTTCGATTCTGAAAAATGGATTGCTTTGGAAATGTAGACTTTTAATTAGTGATGGGCTTATATGAATCAAAAATAACCGGTTATCCGGTTATTGAAATAACCTGTGTAACTCGGTTTTCGTTCCAAGTATTCGGATGAAAAATATCCTCATCCTGATACGTACTACGTGCCGGGTCTCAGCGACCTGCGAGTGATCGAAATTCTGTAAATAATACGTCATTCATAACTCATATAACCTTTTCTACGTATGTACTTGATTGACCCAAGTGAGGCTCGCGGCTGCTTGTTGATGTTATTAAGACATTTGAGACTCCCAGTCGACGAGTTAAATTTATGGGGCCGTTCCTATTAAAGATAACGTTCTGCTGAGTATGAGATTTGCCGAAGCTGTATTGGTATTAATTTATAACGGCCTAAAGTTTTGCTTCGAAACGCGGTTGATTATGCCTAATAAGGGATAAACAGAAAGCGAAATAAGATTTTCCAATATCGTAACAGATTGATATTTAATTTTTAATAACGGAGCAGTCGGGACAAGAAGTAGATTTTGATGTTGAAAGTTTTAAGTGTGCGTCCTAAGAACCGCGGCTGAACGTAGATAAATTATGGATTCTGAAATATACCGGTATGATGTGCAAGCGAAAAGGGAAGGGTGCCTACTAGAGAATTTTAGGAACTAAAAATAGATTCAATAGATACTTTGTATTCGCATATTTATAATTTCTTTATGATTAGTATTGATATAGCTATTCTCAATGGTTTAAACTCCTTAGAAATCAAATAAAAATCATTTATACAATTATCATAATTAACGATTAACTGAGTTCCTCTGCTATCTGCAAGTTACGATGCCGATGCAGATGACGGTGAACCGGCAAACCGGCTGACTTAATCGAAACGAATCGAGAGTCAAAATTGATTCGAATAATTATTCAAATAATCAATCGGTTATTAATATGATTCGAATGCAAATAATTCGGTTATGAAAATTGTCCGGTTATGCCCATCACTACTTTTAATCCCCGATGAATAAAATAAATATCCCTCAGGGCTTAAAAGTGGCGCTTTGGTCCTTCAAAATAACGCCTAAAGTAGGTCGTTTAGACCCGGGAGTGCAAAAAGGTGTATAGTCTGTTTCATCTTTATTTGGGCCAAAGTAGCAGATCATTTATTAGAACTTAATACATACCGAACAACAGAAAACAGGAAAATATGGCGTAATGCGATTAGAAAAGCGACAAAATAATTATTATTCATCGGAATATGCATCACCACGCATCTGACAAGATGCAATAGACTATAAGAAGAGAGAATACATATTTAATTCTAAGTCACTTGACTTCATTTGTACAATTTCTTTGAAATTCTATTGGCTCATTGTAAACATCTGGTATAAATTCGTAGAGCAGCCATTAGATGTCTTATGTTTAGTTTCAAAAAAAATCCTTTGTGTTAATTCTCTTAGTCACGTTTTCTTTCAATCTCAAAGAATCTCAGGTCTCTGTCTTGCGTTGCTTTTATCAGTCGTCTTCTATAATTTCTTGATAAGATGTCTCACTGTCAGATTCGCCCAAAGAAATAATAAAAGGAAGAACGTTGTCTATTGAAGTGTTCCCCATGATTTTTTTTCAGTCGTCACGTATAAGTTCGTCAGTATGTCTGCAGTAATTTAGCCACATGTGTAAGTCGAGATAAAGTTAACCTTTCGACAGTAATGGAACACTATCCATCTCGGTAAGTAATATACTATTACAAAACCCTCATGCCTTTTCAATTGGATTATACTGACATTGGTAAGGAGGTAATCTAAAAACCTCATGGCCAATTTCTCTCAAAATTTCCTCAATGCCGTATCGTTTTGTCATGTCCCTGTAAGTCTTCTTTAATTCCAAAGTCCCAATATTCAGACTTTGTACGTTTACCTATCCCTGTAGTTACTAGTGAGTCGTGTCCTGTTTTAAATATATCGTATATGGTAACTCTAGATACCTCAAAAGCAAATTTCATTTATATTACTAATTACTATTACTAATATATTCTGAAGTTGTGGTACTTGGCTGATATTGTGTTTTGATTTACCGCTTTCAAATAGTTACATTTTTAATAGAAACTTTCTGATCTCTGCTTATAAGTTTTGGCATTTTGATTGATGTGCTAATAATGATTCAAAATTACAATTATGATTTTTTGTTTGATAGGCTAGATCTAGTAGCTGACATCTCAACATTTGCTATCAACGTTTGGGGCAACATATTTACTCCTTAAAATTTTAGTTTAACCTATAATCATGGTAGTATTTGAAAATAAATTGGATTATTTCAAAATTATACTAGAAATCAGTTAATTTTCCATGACACACCATGGTCCAAATAAAAATTAAACAGACTATAGGTATTTATCGTATGAGCAAAAAGAAAGTTGATCATTAATTTTTAACTACTTAAATTAGCAGACAACTAAATTCTTGGCGAATTTTAGACAGCCAAGTGCAAAAGACATGAAAGATTTTATTTTTCGATAATATTGTTATTGAGGAACAACAGTTCAGCATTTAACTTTGATTTGAATATACAATGATGATTAAGATAACTATACCCAGGTTCATTTCTAAATTTAAACAAAAGAAAACCATGGATGAGTATAACAACTGGTCAAAGTTATAAAATGTTTTCTTCGAACTTCCTTTCAAATAACACTGAGACGAATGTTTCCTGAAGATTGCTAGTGTTCAATTTTTATAGTATATTATTAAATTACAATGTTTTGTTGTTTTTTAGTCTCAGATTTGATCTGAATCCAGAAAAAAAATTACGATCTTAATTTAACACATAAGTAGAGTAAATTTCTTATGAATTTCATTAAATTAAAACAAATGTTTATCCACACGTACTAATAAACACGTAACACAATTTTTAAAATTTATGTGCAAAAATAACATAACATAAACAATATATTAATAGATACGGTATACATTTATCCAAAATAGAAAAAAAAATGCGTTCACATTGTTGATCTACATTTAATTCTCTAATCTAAATATTGAAAAGATTGTAATTATAAGATCTTGAAAGGGAAACTAATTTCGATCGGCAATGAGTCGTTTAGTACAACCGACGTCAATTGGCCCTGTACCAACTTACCATAAATAACCCTTCGACGTTCGACAGCTATTTCTCTAGATTGAATACAAGTTATTTAAAAAACGCAAGTAGTTATGTAGAAAACTAAAAATCCATGGTATAACTTCGTGACACGTTGCAGTACCTACGAGTATTTATAATCTCGCTAGATTTTCAACGACAATGACGCTAACGAATGAATTTAAGGACTAGCGAAAGCTTTCAGTAGCCATTAGCTTTGGCACAACATTATTATTTAAAATGCAACTACTTAGGAATATTTATGGCATCATTATATATTTTAATGGAACAGGTCGATTTCAAAGAATCGCTAATGTTTGTAATATCGATGTAATGGAAGGCACGTAGAAACTTGTTTGCAGATTCTTTTTGTATTTGTTAATATTATTCTCTAGTAACTATTAAATAATTGCATATATGTATATACATATTTAACTAATTTGCCCTTTAATTGAACTTATACCAAATATACATTGGCTTTCGAATAGCGCAGCTGGTAGAGCGTTAGACTTGCATTAAGTAAGTCCTCAGTTGGCATCCCACATTGGGCGAAAATTTTCCGCACCCTTGGCGATCGCTATTGGGTTCCATGAAATCATTCACAGTTGGGCTTTTACTGTGCTCTACTTGGAACAACACACCTACGAGATCGAGTAACAAGGTCAACACACCAATAAGACACATACCTAACAGAATGGTTGCTAGGCAAGTTCAAAAGGCGCGCTCCAACTTTGTAACCCGAAACCGGACCAAGTTGAGAATTGCACTGCCAGACGCAAACTTGCAGCCAACCAGCCTCTACAACGGTAACTAAAAGAGGTTACAGATAATACATACAATACATTGGCTTTATAAGCACTACCTATATATTATGTGGTCCTATAAAACATAATTATTCCATTCTTTATATTATTTTGTAATACAATATTTTTTCTTCGTTGCGTTCTAACTATTGCCGCTGAGTGTTAGCTTTCTTCTGTTTATTCGAGTGTACGTCTTCCACTGTATCCGATCCTTAGTTACTGTTTTATTTTTTCTTGTAATTTTCTCCTTCTATTCCCTAATTCATTCAGTATATAATAAATTATGCTTATGATTCACATTACCTTTTATTTTTTTTAGTAATTTGTTTCCGATTATTTTAGCAGGCACGGCTCAATTGTCTATTTTCTAATAGGTTTTTCTGTCTTTGTAGGCTGTGTTTCTTGAATCTTTTACTCGAGATCAGTAAGCACCCATTTTTACTAGTAAATACGCGAAGTATCTAAGAGCATCAGAAACAACGCGTTTTTACTAGTAAGAACCCGTTCTTACTAAGGCAGTTAGGTAAATGCCGAATAAAAAGATTACATCGGCTTTTTACTGCACTTTTCAGTTAAAACCCGTTCTTACTAAACGCATATCAGTAAATATCTGAATTTGAAATAAAAATGTCAAATATATAAAAGAAACATTTTATTATTGATATCTTACGTATCATTCTATAATGAGGCAATTGCTTCATTTGAAGATGAAAAAGGCGTATACTTAGTTTCTAGTTACAGTTAGTTACTTACTTACCCATAATTATAGAAATCACCTATTTACCGAACTGCCTTAGTATGAACGAGTTCTTACTAGTAAAAACGCGTTGTTTCTGATGCTCTTAGATACTTCACGTATTTACTAGTAAAAACGGGTTTTTACTGATTTCGGGTATTTACGGTAACATCTGTGTATATAATAGACTTGTCCGGGACGCTGTTTCAGCAGCCAAACCGTAAGAGATAGAGAAAAAAGTTATGAAAGTTATATGTTTGGAATGGTCATGTCAGGTCAGGAACCGAATTTCAGTCTCTAACACTAATTATTATCTTAATTATCCTAATCCTAACTTTTTAAGTTAGATTCTAGGCAAATTTAATCAAGGCGAATGCGACTGGTAGTTTGCTACCAACAATGACGTCATATACGTACGTGTGGTGAATACGCGTTCTATTTGCAAAACGGTCTTTTTTGTTTTTTTAAATGAGACATTTGTCTTACTGGTTGCTAGTCCTTTATCTAATAGACTTGTCCGGGAAGCTGTTTTAGCAGCCAAACCGTAGGAGATAGAGAAAAAAGTTATGAAAGTTATATGTTTGGAATGGTCATGTCAGGTCAGAAACCGAATTTCAGTCACGTGACACTTCCGGTTTTCGATAAATCACGTGATTTCTCGAAAACCGGAAGTGTCAGTACGCTGTTTCAGCAGCCAAACGGAGCTGCGACCCTCTGCGCCTTAAAACCTCGATCGGTTAGGCAACCACTTTGACAGCTTCCAGAATGTTCCGATGCGGCGTACCACTTTGACACCTTCCAGGTCTGGGTACAGTTTTTATTTAATACGCGTTCTATTTGAAAAACGGTCTTTTTTGTTTTTTTAAATGAGACATTTGTCTCACTGGGTTGCTAGTATGGATATAATATTTCAGTACTGTAAACTGCACTATTTTCAAAAAGAATATTTTATCGAATTATAAGATTAAAATTGCCGTAAAATTAAGCTAGGTATCGGAAATTACATTTAAGCAGAAATGTGAATACAAAATATGGATGAAAACTCAATATCAGAAAACCCTTTCATTTCATTTTTTAGGTGTTTTTCTGCAGAATTTACTTGCATGATCACTTAAAAAACAGGGGTAGTTTGTAATAATATACTGGCTAATGGTAATATTTTGTTATTATTGGTAGCTCTATCGAGCTATGTTAAATTCGAAATTTGCAGGTTAAGTTTTGCGTCATTCTGTATCAAATAACAAACAAAACCTAACTTACTAACCTCAAATTTGACTGACAATACACTTCAGTACTGCCAAACATATAACACGACTCTAATTATAATTTTATTTGATCTCTCGCTACTTTCTAAATTGTCACTTATAATACAATGAGTAGTCAAAGATATGTCGATTATTTTTAGAGTAGTAGGTAACACGAAAGTCCATTGCGTTTGGGTACAAATAGCAGACGCAATGGACATGAGTGATAGAACCCCAAAAATAGTCTACCTAACTTTGACTACGAATAGTATTTGGAGGACTATTCAGTGAACCAAATCAATTTTTCAAATTAGAAAGACCCAAGATTTAGTTACACATGTTGGAAAACAATTTGTGTAAACATCTTCAATAAATATTTTAATTTGTTCAAAATAGTCACTTGAGTACTAGTAGTCGCTGCAATTCGGTACTAGTACAATAGTCACTTTGGTTGGCTATGAAATGTAAAATCTGACCTTTTCATTGGTCAACTTTTGACAGATCACAGGTGAACTGAATAGTCAATACGACTTTTCACGGCTGTCAATACAAAATTTATGTTTTTAGGTATTTATTGAGTTATTGGATAAAACAATATTTTATATTCGTGTTTTAGTTGCACTTTATCCACTCAAGAAAATTAAACATTCTTTCTTGGATAAAACGCATGCTAAAACGCTTATAACGGGTGTCAATCCTAACCTGCTAACCTCGAATTTGACATTGACTGACAGTGTCACCAGTGTCAGTTATCAGCCATATGATTTAATGCACGACATGACTTCATCAGTTCCAAAGCCGACTAGACCACAAATTCTAATGAACACCCTTTACAATAAATTACTAGTATTTCACCTAAGCATCTTATATGCTTAAATTCTACTAAAATATTTCCAGTAGGACATACAATCTTGTCAAGATCATACAGAAGCTGATACTCCGGAAAACGTCGTCGCTCATGATCATGTTAATTTGGTTCACGGCCTAGTTGTAGAAACCGTCTGCATAGGAAAATATTTATAGCCGCTAATGGGATTTTCCATTAGTACTGTCAGAAAATTTTAAAACTCTCATTACTGTTAAGCTACTCTACTCATGTATATAATTTATCAATTGTGGTACATAAAAACGAATTCTAAGTACCAATATTTAAATAATAACTAATTTTTTGAATAATTTTTGTATCTCAGTAAAAATACATAAACTGAAGTATATACACATCAAAATAAACAAATGTATATTTTACTGTATAGTTGTGAAGACTTAAATGTACTCGTAGTTAATTAAAATTGAATATTCTAAATATTCGCAAAGTATAAATACTAAATTAATGTTATAATGAATTAAAATGCCAATTTCGTTGTTTTGATAAAAGATCTAGATTAATATGAGAATTAACAACGATAATACCATTATCGACAAATTTAAATACAGTTAAATACTGAGGTAAGCCATTAGACAATTGTTGCTCGTTTTTCTTGGTTCCCGAAAGATTGATTTACTAATTTACATAATATAATAAACAGTGATATTAATCATAGAATTTCTGGTTAACATTTTATGCACTTTTTAATTTATGAATGGAATTAAGAAATAAAACTGCGGGGTGTCCTCGGATTACTTTCAATTTTACTTCCCTCGTCTAAAAGACGAAGGAAGTATTGTAATCCCGAAGAAATCACCTTTCGAGATTTCTCCAGATCTTCACGTTTCAGGATTTGTTTATTTTTGATTTAACTTAGCAATAAATACAAATAATAATTTGTACATAACGCAGGCCTTATTCTTATCAAAAATGGGCTCCAATAGATACAGAATAAATGTTGTACGATACAAAAAGGAGCAACAAATTAGTGCGTTACTTAATACAGCTGCAATGCAGGAATTCGAAGGGTCGGTACTCCGTAGCTCAGTTAGAGATAGCCTGTTCCCTTGCAAAACGTAGGGACTGCATACGCGGTTCGCGTGCCCTTCGAATTCAACCACCGGTAACGTTTTTTTTAATTTGAAAATGTATTTAATTTATTAGAAACGTGAATATATTTCTACCCATAACTTAATTTGATTTTTAAAATTATTTAGTGTCACAATGTCGACGAGGGAAGTTCTGAGTAAAGCCTTTTACAGATTTTTTTTTATTTTGTTTTTGTATTGGTGTAGATTTTTATGCAGTTGGCATAGGAATAGCATTCTCTATCTTCGTTGTTGAAGCTTTAGCTCTCTTCGAAAAATAAAATTTTGCTCTTAAACGGTAACTATTGAACTATTAGATGATACACTTTACAATTTGTCTTTTGATGCTTGTGCTAAATCGTGCCGGAATTTTATCGTATGTTATATACTGTTAAATATTTCCAGGTTTTTCTAAAACAACCTAAGCAACAAAGGTTTAAAACATTTTCTTCTCAATCCTTGTCTGTCGTTCATGAAGATATCAAACATTTTGGAAACTTCTTATTAAAGATACAAGAAAGTATTTATGACTCGGCTTATTTACTGTAATACTTTGTCTAAATTACTCTACAGACAAGCTATAACTAAAGGTTCGTCGTATTGGCAACATTGACTGCAGGTTTAAAATTTGCAAGAAGACAAAAATAGCAAATTTCAGAATGAGGTTTCTAGTGGAATATTTTCACAAACTAACATCTAAAAAGTCGGGTAAAAATTTATTTTTAAAATGCATCGGGTATAACGTGAAATTATAGATTAAACGTAGTCAAAAATAAAAATATTTAGAGAATTAAATTTGTAGAAGGATATTTTTCTCGACGATCGTGCGTCGAATTTCCTTCAGAAATGCATCCGGTCAAGCAGGAACCCCTTTAATTACATTACTAAATTTATAATGAAGTAGCATGCTGTTTAATTAGTCCATTTCAATTTGGCAAACACCTCAGAAACCTGTTTTGGATAACAACTAGTCTACTTTAAAGTGCTAACCACAAATAGAACCAGCAGACTGTTGAAAGTAAACTGAAAATATTTCTCTCTCCGTATTTGCTGTTAATAAATTAAATTTTTATCTAGGAAGAACTTGAATATAAGATAATACTGCAGCAAATATTTTAAAAATAAAAATGTTTAACTTGAAAAGTGTTATAGATATCAATTAAAAAATTGAGTTTTACTCAAAGAACGCTTCTCTAAAATTAGAATATTGAATTAACTGTTTCTAATTAAACGACATTTTAAATAAAAGCATTTGCTCAGTACAAAATGGAATTGAAATATTTAAGTCTCCCGCACATCGCACATGCAATTGCTTGTACAATAATATACAAATATATTTTCTTTTCTATTTATTGAAACTTTGGTAATGTTCCAAAAATATTTTATTATCTTAGCGCTGGATACTAAATCGTAATTTGGAATATGAAGGAACGCCTAACTTTAGACAATAATGTCTATTTACTTCAACAAATCATCTGTAAAGAAAAACATGTTGACAGTCTATATATCAGTACAAGCAATTCCAGTTCACAGTTTATAGATAGGTCAAGGCTCAAGTGTTTTTGACAACTACATAAAAACAATGTTCTGTTGAAAGGAATAAATGTCTTCCACCGTATAAGATGCAATCTTTGAGACTAGTGCCTCTAGATACAATTGTGTAACTTTGTATATATTCAGTTATGAATTAAAATTACTGCCATTAAAGGTTTTACTTTTAGAAAATAGAACAAACTTTTGAGTAATTCAAGAACTGTAACAAGATGTTGGTAGATAAAATAAAAAGTTTCGGGAATAAAGCTAACTAGTAGAACTAATGACTAAAAAATAAATTAAAATATTGAAAAAGTGCCCTCAGCTCTAATTTATCATCTAGTAATATTATTGTATGACATAAGTAAGGTGTCTCATTTGTATTTTCTTTAACAATATTTTTTATAAGAAACAACAGGCAATTTGTTGTCTGTATTTGTTTTGATTGAGTGGCTAAGCCATGACAGTATTGATAAAAAGGTCTGTTTAAACTAAAATATACTGCAAGATTGATGTATTGCAATAAATAGACTGCATCTAATTAACAACGAAATTACATAGAATAACAAACTACGTAAGACCTTTAAAGTTATATTTTTATATCCAGCACTTCAACGTATATTGAATCTCACATTTGTATCAAGTTTTGTTATTCGGTTTGTGCTCTAAAGATTCGGCCATGTTTATTTGAATTCTAATAATTATTATATATGATAATACAACAAAAAAAGATGATGTGAGCTTAAAATGCTTACAGATGCAAATAGACATCTTACGGAATAAATAAAAGTAATATACTGCAAAGGATTTAAAACGATAATCTGTGAAAGCAAACAAGCAACTCTAATATTAGAAAACGGTAGGGATGGCACAAACATGCTGATAGAATAGATGAGCATTGTTTAACCGAAATATTAAAATTAAGATCTTTAAAGGAAAGATAAAACGAATGTTGAACAGGAAAATTATTTGAATTTCACTGACATTACACTTTTAACAATCCCAATAGGAAGTAGCAGGCCCGGTTTGTTTAACTGTCATAGAACATTTAACATCTTAAATTATTAATTCTAACAATCAAAATAAAAGTATTATAAAATAAGACCAAATCTTTGAAATTGTTTTACTGCAGACACCGATATTTACATGGAGGAATGAGAAGTCTTTAGAAGGCGATACACTCCGCTTTACTTTCGACTGTAAACATATAAAAAGATCCAAATTTCTTATTTCACTCATTAGTTTTTCTGTACCTAGGTGGCCGTAAAGCTTACCGTATCCGGAAGCGGAACTCTAAAATATGAAAAGCAAGAAAATTCTTAATACCCATTATTTATTAAATATTTCACTCTCCAAGAATAAATCGTATTATAAATCTACCCACTAGTCGTACACAATCTATCAGTCAACACAGCTTTAGTAAGATAGGTTTTAAGTAGCTTTTGCGATGTCATCAAATATATACGACTAGTCCTGCAGATTGTAGGTACTACAAGTAACACAAAACAGTCAAAACAACTGTCGTCGTATAACTAATATTGTATGCAAAGATTTGGGCAATGTACGAAAACACAGATCTACAAAAACCATACAAATAGGACTTGTGAGTTGTAAGCCAAACAATATGATAACAGATTTCTTCAGTCCTCATATAATGTTATTATTATTATTATTAGAATACATGGGGCAGGCAGCGTAGCTGATTATTCCCCTTCAAAGTGAGATGCTGTACAGAAACTGTATGTTATCTAAAACTAATACAAGTGGTATGGTTTTCAGTACAGAATAAAAACTATATGACCTTTAATAATTAATTGTGATTGTCAGTATTATTCGCAGTAACGTCAAAAACCTCACATGGTCGGCGTCTTCATACTTCCACTACCCATATTTTAATAATTTCTCCTCTTGGTTTAAAGGTATGATAAGGAAATTATGGAAATGTAGGTCAGAAAGGCACAGAAAAAGTATGTTGTTAGTTTGGAAACTATAAGTTGGGATAAGAAAAAAATGTATTAAATTTGCAACATTAGTTTTTCTTTTATAAATATATAGAACCGAAACCATAAAAAACGTGAGACACAAAGATGCAGAGATAGATGATATCACTTTGTGATCTACGGATTGGATTGATAAAAGACTTCTCGTATTTAGAATGATATGCTATATGCTGCTACCCATTCATTGCAGAGACTACTAAATTTGAATCTGTAATATGCAGCTTTCTAAAATATTTTAGACGGCACTGTGTAATATGTTTAGTGAATGGCCATGTTATCCCTATTAGACAATATCAAAAACTCATGTGGTTAGCTCAGAACATTATATTGCTAAAATAGAAAAATCCATGCTATACTATATTCGCATCAAATATCCATGAAATCATCGAGTAGTAGTAACATGCATCTATTTTAAGTATATAACAATATTTAAAGCAACTGCACCGTTGTGTTACATGTGGCTTAGTCTGGCCAAAATAATTTGAATAATCTCCAATTGTAAGACTATTTGACCCACACACAATCAACTTTTAGGAGTTATTGCGCAAAACACATGTGGTAGGATAAATTGTTTTACAAAAATGCAATCGCTTAATTTTAATTAATTCAAGTTGATTGAGAATATGGGTGTTAACGTTTGATACACTTAATTAATCTATTTTCGCTTCTTTGTTAACCCATTAACTTGACACCTCTAGGTAGAAGAGGACTGATAATATACTATATACAGGGTCCGACAACGATGCGAGTGTGGAAGATATTTCTAAAAGTATGAGAGTTAGTGAAATTTGTTTACATAAAAGTTATAGGTGCAAAGATGGTGCACATTAGCGCTCAAAGAGTGACGCAAAAAAGTGTGGCGAACCAAAGTTGCTATGTCTTAAATGGAAAGCCCTATATTTAGACAGCTTAAAAGTATCGTATGGGTCCAGCGGTAACTATTTTGGAACATTAAAAAAACAAATGTAGGTCGTAACTCAAAAAGTATATGCGACATATTGCCGACTACACTTGATATGAACCGTTAAACAGATCGAATAAAGACAAAGGAAACGTACGCCGCCCGAAAGGCGCCCGAAGAACAAAGATTATTACATCTGTTCAACAAACCGCCGCGATCCTACGCAGAAGTATCTTTCAAAACCCTAAAATCATAAAAATAAGTGTCCTTACAACGAATTTCTAAAGTGCAGCAAGATTGCAACCATAAAACTTTATTGGAGCCGGCCGGCCAAGAAAGGTGACAGCCAGCGAAATACGCCTCACGAATGTTTGCAGATTAAATTAAGAATTTTTCACTAAAACGCCCTTTAAACAGAGTGCGCTCTGTTTTAATCACACATAAAGGATACCAGAAGATAGGAAAAATTAACCGCTACCTATTAAAACAAACCACAGAGCGATAGCACATATACAGGTGGAGAAAAAGCAATTTTTCCATCAGGCAGCCAAACTCGCGCCCGGGAGAGCGGCCGAGAGTTCAGCGGCCCGAGGAAAGGCATATTGTAACGAAGAAATCAGGGGCCACGACCGAGTACAGCGAGCAAAGATGCAGATTACAAATTAAATTTTAATTAACGAAGGAAGCATCCCAGAAAAGCGTAATTGGTCTCAATAATCTTATAAAAATAGCGCGCAACCGATCAAAGCATAATAAACTTTTTAACACACGCCATAAGAAAAATACTTAATTAAGCTTTACGCGGAACATTGCATTAAAAATTCCAAGTTGAGCTAATTTTTTACTCAAATCATAGCAAATTGGGTGTCGTTAGACTCGGCATTTCATCAACTATTGATTGCGACTAAAACCAAGTCGCTAATTGATCACGCCGCTCAATTAAATGCTATAATTACAAAATATATCGAAATCGGGCAAAACATCCCTTCTACTTCGACCAATGAGCGTCGAGATCGCGTTGGACAAAGGACTGGCTCCTTTAAATAGTCAGACGCTGGCAGTAAGAAATAACTCAGCCAAGGAGAGTCCACCAGGAACCATCCAGCCTTCCATCGCCAACTCAGCCAAGGAGAGTCCACCAGCCACCACTTCAGCTTCCAGGACTACCAGCAGCCACTTCAGCTTCCCGGACCACCAGCAGCCACTTCAGCTCCAGGACCAACAGCCGTTTCACTGGACTTAGCTGTCTGCCGCCTTCGTGGGACTTGGAGTTCGAGCCACTTCAGCTTCCAGGACCAGCTAGCAGCTCCAGCCTCTCCAGAGCCTATCACCCTCGTGGACTTAGAGCCAATCCCACGCATTGGACTCTGCTGCCTGCCGTCTTTGGAAAGCCACTTTCGCCAGCCGCCGCCTCCGCCAAAGGAGATCAGCACTGCCGCCGACGTTGCCGCCGCCGCTGCTCACAGCCCCGCCGCCCCGTCGCCAGTCGCCACCGCCGCCGCTGCCACCGCAGAAGGAAGCCGCCAGCCGCCGCCTCCGCCAAAGGAGTTCAGCACTGCCGCCGACGTTGCCGCCGCCACTGCTCACAGCCCGCCGCCCCGTCGCCAGTTGCCACCGCCGCCGCTGCAACCGCCGAAGGAAGCCGCCAGCCGCCGCCTCCGCCAAGGAGATCCGCACTGCCGCCGACGTTGCCGCCGCCGCTGCTCTCAGCTCGCCGCCCCGTCGCCAGTCGCCACCGCCGCCGCTGCAACCGCAGGAGGAAGCCGCCGGCCCCGCCTCCGAAGGACCACACCCGCTTCCAATCGCGGATGCCAATCCGCCATTTTCTTTTCTTTTTCTGTATATAAATGTTACCTAGTTATAAGCTTATTTGTATGTGTAAATATAATAAACTTTGTTCCAATCAAATCCAGTGTCTAGCTGAGGGTAACGCCCAACCACCCCTTCTTACGCCGACGCCATTGCAGTAACCCTACCGCTGAGCATAGACGTAGGCTTGTTACACTATATTAGTCTATGTAAAAAATATATTACACTCCCTTAGATGTATCAGAGTTAGTCGTTTAGTATTCATCTGTCATTAAAAAATAATGTAATATTAAGAAAAAACCAAATAGTAAACAGTTACAAGTTTGTTTTGTGAGAGTGGGAGTAACTTTGTTTTTTGATATTGCAAAAAATAATAAACTGTGACGTCGAATATAAATGTTGATGCTTTTATTTTTCAGCTGTAGTTCGGAAACGAAAAGAGATATTCCACTTCTGTTTTCATCATCGTATTGGTCTCGAAAGGTGAACACCATAATCTGCAAACCATTTTCCTTTGGCTCTAATAATAATGGAGATTTTTATTTAATCCCATCAAAAATGGAACACCCTATAAAAAGACTTAATGAGAATATCGGAGTACACTTTTAGCAAATGCGGTTTCACATACCGCCACACCCTCATACACTTTTCCTACTAATATCATTAATATGTACGTTAATTGTACATAATACAATAATTTGTCATGGTAACATTTTCTATATTGTTCGAAGAGCTTCTGTAATCTTCTGGTAGGGGATTTTGCTTGATACTAGCGTTTTCCATTTTTATTAACACAATTTGATATGTCGATTTTTGAAAACATGTCGATTCGTTCAGATGGGGAAATTAAAATCTTATAAATAAAATTCAAAATGTCCAGAGTGTCATTTAAAAGTCAGATTATACATTATGGCTCAAACGTTAGTTCTTCCTATAAGAAAAAAAGAGTACAATTTGGGATACACTAAACCATTGTAATATTTTGGTACTCAAACTCAACCTGAATATTAAGCGTTATTAATGCATTTGTTTAAACAACTATCGATTTATCAGCGATATATTCAATTCTGAAGTGTTACATAATGGACTTCCATCGCCGTTGAAAACGATTTACCTCTTCATTATTATTTTAGGAAAAAAAGTAGGCAACACATGTACTTTTGTTCTCCATGAAAAATATTATAACTAATGGTATATTGTTTTATTAGAATTAAAATTGGTACTTTGTTCGACAAGCCATTATGTTTGCATCTACGAGGAGAAGCGCAGCGTTACCGAACAAATGCAAAAGTTGTGAGTCAAACAGAGCCACTTTTAATCCGAATAATACATAATATTTTCCTGCATCCAGAATCGCTACAAAGCAGGATATTATTTAACTAAAAAAATATTAATTCAGACATGGCGATCCAACCTCACAATTCGCAAAACAAGTCCGCTATTAAACGACAATTATCTGTGATTACATAATTAAAGCGTTGTCTAAGTGACAACAATTGCAGTAAGTAATTATACGCCACAAACAAAAAAACATGCTTCTGTCGGAAGTGTACAAAAAAACGAAGCTACCAAGAAATTCACTAAATTCGATTTTTTAAGGTGCAACTTTCTGATCTTTCTGTTGCTTTTGGAATGAAAACTAGGGCTTATCTCGATCCTTAGCAAGTTCCACGATGTCTGACCCCCTCTTTCTTCGTTGGTCTGCCAATACAAGCCGCTGAACGCCCGTAGAACGACCCCTGTAGCTCGACCGCTGCGAAAGCATCTCCAATTCAGCGGTTTTCTAACAACTGGGGCTCTAACTGCTTTCCACGAAGGTCGCTGTCTACCTCTAGCTCACAAGGATCCAATTATTCTGCCCGAAACTAGCCAACACTTGATGCATAAGATAAACACTTTTTAAAACTTTTGCAGGGTGCTACGAACTACTGCAACCTAATATAGCACACCTAATGGATATAGAATCAGTTTTTCAAACACACTGAATTGGGAAATAGTAATTTACGATACAAGTGCGTAAAGCTAGTCTTTATTCACGAGTGGGTCAGAGTTAAAACGCGAGTTAACGAGCGTTTTAAGCCCCGCGAGTGACTAAAGATGCTTTACGCATGTGTATCCTACAATATTTTATCTACGATAAAATCTAGAAAACACGATAAATATAAAAAATATATAAACATGTAAATTAGGATTACTTTCAACCTGTCGTAATTTTGCTTGGTTAAAAATTTTAAAACACGTTGCTACTGACGACGTGACTAATGAAATCATTTTAAACACGTTGCTACTAACAACATAAACTAATGAAAACATGTTATTAAACAGTCGTTTTACAAACTTAAAACTGCCAGCTAAAAGTTAGTTTTACACACTGTCGTAGCTAAAGGGTGCTTATTCACAAATTAACAATTTTTTTTTCTTGATTGAAGGAGGGGGAAATCTCTTAGGTAATTGTCCCTAAGGAGTGTCGGATTCGATTAGTAAAATGGTTCAATCGCCTACCAACTAACCCCCCCCCCCCCCTTCGCTTCGTATGTCTCAACGGAATCGCCTTTCGGCATTGCTTCAGTGGGACTTACTCCGTTCGTCTTTTAGTGTTGTTCTTGTTGTCTCGCCCTCGAGCTATCGAGCATAATGTTTATTATGTTTCCAGTTCTCATTTCCTCTCCAATTCCACGTGTCGCCCTATTTCTTATTTCTTGCCATCTGTTGCATTCCAGTATGGTATGTTGCGGAGTGTCCCGTTGCCCGCAGTACACGCAGCTCTCCGTGTTCGAGAGCTTCATTCTGTAGAGGTACGTTTGGAAGCTTCCATGTCCAGTTAGAAATTGCGTTAAATAGTAGCTCACTTCTCCGTGCTCTCTTGTCACCCAGGATTTTACATCTACTATTAAGTTCCTTGTCCACTCGGCCGTTTGTCCTTGCTATCTCCATTCTTCTTGCCATTTACGGAAAGTTTCCTCTCTCGCTTCTTTTTTTTTGGTTGCCTTCGACTTGCCCCGTTTGCGTATGATCGTTCGGCCACTAATAAGTGAATGGAGATCACTCCAGCTACTAGCTGAATCGCTCTCGTAGACGCAGTTCGGTAAGCGCTTGCGATTCTTAATGCTAACTTTCTCTGCACTCTTTCCAGCATTTTCCTGTATTTATTCATTAATTCAAAATTGGACCACACTGGAGCCGCATATAGTATAATAGAGCCCACAGCCGAGGCTATCACTTTTCTGCGTCCCGCCCTTGCTCCTCCTATATTTGGCATTAACCGGGCGAGAGCTGCTGCGGCCCCCTCCGCCTTTTTAACTATCCTTTCTATGTGGCACCCCATGTTCATATATCTGCCGAAAACCACGCCCAAGTACTTAAGAAATTGTTGGCTTGTAATTTCAATGTTTCCCATGTTTATTTCTACTTGCTTTAAGGTATTTTTTCCAGATAGCACCACTATTTCGGTTTTGTGCGAGGCAAGTTGAAGGCCTTTCTTCTCCATCCACTCTTCAACCTTGAATGTAGCCCACTCAATGTTCTCTTCAATTTCTGTTTTAATTTTTCCGCACGACACCAGCGGCAGATCGTCGGCGTAAGCCATGAGCGATGTTCCGTTAGGTAGTTCCTGCCTTAGTACTTCGTCATAGTACAGATTCCACAATGTTGGGCCGAAGATGGATCCCTGGGGGACACCACATGTCATGTCCAGACTGGAACTCTCTCCTACCAGTATCCTTCTGTTTTGGAGGTAACTGCATATTACGTTTACTAAGTAAGGAGCCACTTGTTTTTCTTAATTCTTCTATTATTCCCTCCCATGGTACCGTATTGAATGCGTTCCGAACGTCTAATGTTACCAATACAGCATATTCGTTTTTGCGTTGTCTATTGGCTTCCATTGCTATATTCAGTACTTTTGCTATTGCGTCTACCATGGATCTTCCTTCTCTAAATCCATATTGCATTTCTGCTAGTCCGCCATTTCTCCCTATTTCATCCAGAAGTCTTCTGTTTAGCAACTGTTCAAATAGCTTTCCCATAGTATTTAGGAGACGGAGAGGTATGTACGTCTTCCTTCCTCCATTTTTTTTGTCAGTAGTTCTTTGAACGCTTTCGTGGTGTCTTCTTTCTTTCCTTTGATTTTAAGTTGTATACTTCCATTTTCAGTTTTGCTTATGCTATTCACCAATACGTCCTTTGCATCCACCTGCCTTTTCATATTTTTTATTATGTCAGCGTAAGAGGTGCCTGTTGTCGGCTTTAAGATGATTGTTTCCGCATTTTTACTATTTGTTACCATGGTAATTTCTTGGTTACCGTCTTTATCGCCATATTTGGCCAGTTGTTTTCCTTTACTATAGATGTTTAGCTGTGGACCATCTCTCCTAAAGACATATTCCGCCATATTTTTTGTGGCTGTTTCATTTACTGCGTTAGTAATGATGCATGTTATCTCGTCATTTCCTTTTCCTTTATTTATCTCTTGTATCCTTTGGAAGGAGACACGTAGGCCTGCTATGTCGTTAGTGTTTCCTCCTTCCTCAACCACCACTGCATATATGAACCTTTCCTTGCCATCGCGCAGTTGTCCGTTTCCCATTATGAGTCCATTTCTGGTCACACTGCACACAGGTTTTTCTGGTGTTATTTCCTTCTCCCTTAGCTCAGCCTCTAGTTGTGGGTGCGCTTCCATAGCTCTTTTAATGTGCCGGTTGTTCTCAAAGTCTTCTCCCTTATTCATAATTATTATGAGATCTCTTTGAGACTTTGGTTCCGTGTCCCATTTGACAAGTTTACTCTTCTTGAAGGTTTTCTCTGGCTACTTCAGCTGAAATATCTCTCGCAGACATTGTTCATCGGGTTCGCCCTCGAGCGTCTCTTCAATTAACGCGTGTTTCTCCAGTGCCTGCTTACTTTCTTTTGTTGTTTCTTCCAACCGCCTTCCGGTGTCTTTTATCACTGCGTCTTTAAGTTCCTCAAACAATTTTTCGGCAGATGTTAGGGCAGCTAACGTTTTCATCTTTTTAGAGTATCCGCTTGGTCCTTGTCCCACTTACTTTATCTCTTTTTCCGTGTTGGTGTTATCTGCTATTAGTTTTTTCAGCTTTTCTATGTCTTTCATCATTTTTTCTAAGCTACCATATGCATTTCGTATTCCGTTTTCCTTTCCTTCACTATTTTCTCCACTTGCTCCTCCATTTCTGTTCTTGTCGGGGTCTCCATTCTCTTCCTTTTGCTTTCCCTCTTCCCCCCTTGCGGTGTATCAAGCACCATCGGATTATGGTCTTCTTTTAATATTGTTTGCGTTACCAGCAACGAAGACTGAACTTTAGGTGACGTTCCCTGGATCCAGTTTCTTATAATAGTTTTATTTGTGTCCATATCATATGGGAATTCTGGTAGGGAAGAAGTCCTTCTTCCTTCTCTTGCTGGTGTTCTGCTTGTTATTCTAGCTCTTCCAGGCACATATTCCTGCTGTTCCAACACGGTTGAGGCCTTTTTTGCTTCTATATCGGTTCTTCTCACAATTTTGCTGTCCGACCCTGTTGTGCATGATGGTGGCGTTCTTCTTATGCTGTCCCTCCTTTTAAATGGGTCTGCATTTGCCAAAATTCCAGTAGCAAGTCCTGGTCACGCACCAGGGATACTATGGGTTCTTCATTGCAGTCGCTGGCTGACGGTCGGGGGAAACCTGCTTCATCACTTCCAGATCCGACCGGTACTGGAGATCCGAGGCCCTGCATCGTAAATAATTCTTTATTGGGGAAGCCAAATTAACACCACCTCACAGTTTGGCTTCCTTTCCCCAATTGTTTGTCTTTGATCTTACACTGTTTTACATTGTTTCCAAGCCTACTCTGATTAAATTTTGTTCAAATCAAAGCTAACACTATTTTTAATACTGTTTTACAAATAATTATCAAGGCCAATGTTATTTTATACAAACATTAAACTAGCACATTTCTGCAACATTTTATAAAATAATATTTAATATGCTTGAAATGAATTGCTATTATAGTAATAAAAGCCTAAAATGTGTTCATAGCAATATATATGGCACTGTATGAAAGCCGTTATTGTATAGAATACCAAGGCATTGTATAAAATGCATAAAATCTGAAGATGTAAAAAAGCCAACGCTAGCCCCAACCATAACTTAACCTACTCTAACAGTTATTGATTAATGTGTAGAATACCTAAGGACCTCATTAAATACAATTTGAAAACAACGAAATGTTATAACTTACCTAAACACTTCAGGCATTGCACGTAATTTCTGCATTTTATTCTTTGTCGGTAATAAATATAAATATCCTCAAGCTGCCAGGCTAGAGCGTAAGGCCTCCACAAATGGGTGCCACTGTGTTCTGTTTTGGGCAATTTGTGTTAGGTACTTCTGGTCACGTTATTCCTGTTGACTTTAGTTTTTCTAGTATCGGTCTTCGCCATATTGTTCTTAGCCTCCTTATCCCTCTACTACTTTGGGGGTCCCAGTCGAGTGACACTCTCGCAATGTTGTCGGGGTCGCTTCTTAACACATGACCGATCCGATTATATTTAGGTTGCTGGTTTTTACTCGCGGTTGTACACCTTTCTTAAATTCTTGTTCTGCATTGCTGTCTGTAATTTTTCTGTTAGTCTATCCACCCATCTTCTTTTGTCCCTTCTTGCTCCTCTCTTACATGTCTATCAGTTTCATGCAGCTGCTGTGCTATTTGTAGCTTTATTTTATTTGTGATGGGTGTATCAAGTCTATTATTCATTTTCCGTCTTTCTTTGATGAGGGCCCATAAGTCTTCTGATATTCATTCTTTATTAGGTCTCTTTTTCCCACGTAATTCATTTTTGCATTGTGTCAATCTTTCTACTTGATCTTCATTACTATCTACCTCGTTAAATGGGCTATCCCTCATTCTGCTCATATTTCTAAATTCCCGAAGTATCCCTGTTTGCGTTAGGGTTCTTGTGTCGAAATAATGATCCTGCTATACATAGATCGTTTTTTAAGCAAAACTGTCTAAAAAATTCCCCATTAACGTTTCGATTTCCTAAATCGTGTAGTTCCATTACTCGTTCTAAACCTACGTTGTGCGCACCTATTTTGGCATGTAGGTCCCCTATGACGATTAGTATGTTTCCTTTGCGTTGAGCGCTAGCAGCACAATCCAAATCGTTGTAGATTTTCTCCTTTTCCTCATAATCCGAGGGTTTTGTGGGAGTGAGTTTCCTGTCTTTTGTGAAGAACCTTGATTATATAACCTTATCGCTAATAGGTTTCCATTCTAGCAAACTTTTTTTTTCTTTTTGGTTAGGAGTATGTCTACTTCATTCTTTCTATCTGCTTGTTCTGGCGGGCCTGAGTGAATGAATGTTTTTCCATCGTTGGTAGTGGTCGCCTTGTTCTGACCATGATACTTCTAGTACCTGGATCATATATTTGTCGATCTCTCTGGACACTTGGGCGAGTCTGATCTTCCGATAATCTCCGAAAAAGTTCTTATGTTTCATGTTCCGTCCGTGTCTTCATGCTAAAAGTCATCGTCACATTGGAATTTTAGCCTCCCGGATGGGGATTATGGGTAACAGGTACTTGGTTCATGCAGATGTTATACCGCCATTACTAGGTCGTCAACGTCTCATTAGCGAAAACTAAACTATTGACGTAACTGAGCGAACAAACATTAACATTTGCAATAGTACATTGAAATCAATGTTGTTATATAGAGACGAAACGTGGTGTTCTACGGAAAACGTATGTCTCAAAAGTTTTCGGAAAATGTACCTACAGTAAATAACGTCCCATCCAGTTGCCGTTGGAAACCAATTCTATCAAATTGATTGACGTTTAATATAACTTGTCAGTGTTGCAATAAACACAGTTATAAGGTTATGTTGTTGAAATACAAAATAAATAAAAAATTGTACAACATTTCTTACCATTACTTTTTTCCGAAAACTTTTAAGAAATATGTTAAAATTAAAAATAACATACAATCTCTTATTAGCAAAAGTCTTAGACACATTATAAGGTGCTGGTGACTAGACAGAATATCATACATGTAAATGTTTGGAAAAGAACTAACCAACCAAATATAAACAATAAAATAAATAGAAGAAAATATGGAATAAAAACCAGAGATACTTCAAACCGAGCTATATTAAAGCCTCACAAGGAAGACGAAAAAAGGTTTATCCCCATAACACGAGGAAAACAACCATTGAAGTGGAAAGTAACAGACGTATTGCAGTGTTGAATCCAGAGGGGTGACCGGGGGGGGGGGTTCTCTTTCGGGCAGTACAGATTCCCTTCCGGAAACATTACCCCATGATATTCAGGTTTTTTAATATGTAAAAGAATGCTGCATTGCACAGCTGAAGCCAATAGCTGGAAACAGCCAAGAGTGGGGATAACTTATCAATGCCCTATATCGTTTATGGGGATAATGGAAACTATTACTATTTTAATCCACTCTGCAACTTACATTTATTAATGTACCCTTATAGCATGTATTTCTCTTGTTGATCATCATTAAAAGAATCTTTAGAGAGCTTTACTCAAAATTTCCCTGGCAAGTGGACGTTGTTACACTAAACAATTTTAAAAGTCAAAGGAAAAGGGTAAAAATATCTTAACGTTCCTAATAATAGTGAAACAATAGAAGAAAACACTACGTAATGCGAACTACATCAATTTTCAAATAGGAAATACATTATCGGCGGTGGGATTTGTACTTCAGTACCTAATAATGCTACTTCAACACCTACCCGTTCGTCACATGCGGCCACGCAAGACCCTTCGAATCTTTGCGATGCAGCTGTCTCTTCTTGTTTCTTTTACAACTTTTACCGGGTATTTCTTGGGTCCAATTTGCGTCAAGGGTAAAGCCTGAGCTATGTGCAGATTTATAGTTTTATCTCTTTCTCGGTTAAAACAAAAATTAATAAAATTTTATTTTTAAGGTGCTTACCCTGTATATGTTGGGCCCAAAATATGCTCTTTTCGTCTGGGGTAAAAACCTGAGCTATGTGCAAAATATTACTTTCATTAAAGAACTTAATAGTTCTTGAGTTAAAGCAAAATTAGGCAGTTTTATTTTTTAATGTACTCACCCTGCATATATTTTACCGAAATTGTCTCGGTTTCTTGTCAGGAAAGCATACAATCCGAATTCAAAATATCGTCTTCCTCCAACAGTTTTTTTTTTTTTGAGTTATACTGGAAACAGGTACAGACAGACGGAGATACAAGCAAACAGATAGACATACAGACAAACAGACGGAATTGAAAAGCCCTGTTTTTCGTTATCGAGAGACCCTGAAACGTGAAGATCTGAAGAAATCTCGGAAAGTGATTTTTTCGCGATTACAATACTTCCTTCGCCTTTTAGACGAGATCAGATTGTGATTAATGCAAGGGTTATTTATTCGTGAAAAGCTTCTTCATTAGAAATATGAATATCAATTTGAATTTTTGAAATCATTTTTTTCGAATCTACCTTTGGTCAGCATTTAATGAAATTCAAAAATTTGCTCTTAAACTACTGCAGCATGCGTTCTTCAGTGTTACAAATTGCGAATATATAAAGTAGAGAGTTTTATTAATTGCACTGTTCGGTATGAAAATGTTTTGTAAACTGATTGCCATATATTTCCGATAAAATATCATGAAAACAAACAGCACCTTGTACTACATAAACGCTACTGTTTTCCATAGCTACTAAACATTAAATTTGAACCTGACATTTATAGAATTATTGTGAATTAATGCATTAATTCTTTTCATCGAACCTATGAATTATAACTTAATTCAGTATCACTAGTATCTGAAATAATCGTTATTGGTAGGCATGTATTAATCATTACGATTGCTGCGAAGACTCGGGATTTCTGCAGCTCCCTCTAGCGTATAAAAGCAGTTTTACTAATATAAAGCCAGGTCCCAGGAAAAACGTAGCGTGCTACATATGTGAAGAGAACTAGTGCTGCTTGCTTAGAAAAATATTAAAACCTTCTTGAAGATCGAGCTAGTCGATACATAAAAAGCTACCTGCTTTAATTACGAACTAGAAAGCTTTTCATTGTCGACTAATATAAAGTCGCAGCTGGTGGTTAGATGGCATTGCATAGTAAAATTTACTATCTGTAAACTACAGAAGAAAACTGAAAGGTTTTCTTTACTTATAGAAGGTCACCGACTTTAAAGGTCAACAAAACGCAACAGTTAAGTATTTGTACAAAAAAAAAATCCAAAACTATTTATAAAATATTTTAATTGCAATTTTCATTCAGCTGAGTAATTTTCTATTTCTTATTTGGCTTCAAATAATATCAAGGGTGTATACAGCGTTTAGTAGACAATATCCTTGTAGATGTTTTAGTTAATATGACCAACATTTCTCTTAAGACAATAAAATTAGGTTACTAAACATACCTTGCCTACACAAAGCTACAACGTTATTAATAAATTCCTTATTAATGCTAGGGGGTTTGTCCGTGCCTTTAGAATGAGAACTAAGCAAAAACTGCAGTTTTGGCAATATCGATTCCCAAACTTCCTTGTTTTATAAATAATGGGCTAATTTGGGTTCATTGAAGGTTTTCAGGCATATTTAGGAGTGCAGATATCCAGAAATAGCTGACCTATATATCCTGAGGCCCGTGACTAGGCTATGACGTCACTACCGTTGTCATGCCAACAGGTTAACGGTAGTGTTTGGATTGACATCTCTGGCTCCTGCAGCGCCTTCGCCAAAGACAAAGCTGTTACCAATAACGTTTTAACAACTTCACCCTACTTGCTATAATAGAAAGCTTTTATTTAATCAGCTAGTGCCCAAAACATTGCTGTGACGCAAATTTTGACTATTAAACTAAACCGAGTATAAGTTATTTGGAAACAAAGGGGGTTGCTGGTTGGACGATGTCGCAACTCCCGTTACCATTTGCAACAGAAATAGCAAGTGAAATATTTGTGTCGTTATAGGAGGGATCACAGAGCAGTTACAAGCAATGAACGAAAAAATCTAACTTCGAACAAGAGCTTATAAAGCCTCTTTATCAAAGTAAAATTTCTGTTAAATTTATAATCCATGAGGTTACATTAGCAGAATAATAACAGAAAAACAATGATAGCATTTCAATTATTTTCCAAAGTGCATATCTCATTATACTGAACAAAACATAGTCATGCACAAATAATATCTACGTATGCTCTAAAAACCTTTACAAAGTATTTCAATGTATTTCAATAATCTCTAAATGAACTGTTTTTATAAATTAGTTTAACAAATCCGTAAGCGGGCAGAAAAAATGAGGCATTTCCTAACTGGTTTTATATACAGGGTGTTCC
Organism: Agriotes lineatus; assembly: GCA_940337035.1. Classification (NCBI taxonomy): domain Eukaryota; kingdom Metazoa; phylum Arthropoda; class Insecta; order Coleoptera; family Elateridae; genus Agriotes; species Agriotes lineatus. Next base: position 69,089,969 of record OW679197.1, on the reverse strand, counting down.
TCAATATCATGTACATACGGAAGGAAGGCCATAAACCCTACAAAAGTCTAAGAAATCTGGTAGTTTTTTCAGATCGGATATAAGTGGGCGATTTGTTGAGAAATGCGCACCCAAAAAGTCGCAATATTTTTCGCAAAACGAGGGAAAACGCTTTTTTATGATTATGTACATGGAACAAATAAAGTGAACGACGTCAGTAAAAAAGCATTTGTCGCAAATCACTGAAGATAACATTTTAACATTAAACTTTTCTTTGTTTATTCAACCAACAACTAACTTTTAGTACATTGTGCGTCCTCCTCGATTATTAATAAGTGCCCTACAATGTCTCTGCATACGTAAAATTAAATTATTAAACTTTTCTTGAGGAATGTCTTCCCAAGCTTGCTGAAGAGCAGCGAAGAATTCCCTTTGATTGTTGTGGACAGCGCCATCCCTCAGAGTCCTTCTTTGAAGCATGTCCCATGCATGCTCAATGGGATTCATGTCAGGGTTCTGCGGGGGCCAAGATAAAACCGTTACATTGTGCTCTTGGAGAAATTTTCTAACAAGCCCCGCCGTATGGTGACGGGCGTTGTCCTGTTGGAGGATGAATTTTTCTCCCGCTTCAGCTGCAAACGGAGGGACAAACCTTTCCTGAATCTGATCGCAATATAGAACTGTACTCATACTCCCATCCACCAAAAGAGGCGTTTCTTCTTCCAATTGCAATGCCACCCCATACCATAAGAGTTCCCCCCTTGAAACTATGGACCTCCTGGACATTTTCGGAGTCGATTATTTCGATCCACACACGAAAATCTCCTGGAATCCGAATGGATTCCCAAACGAAACTCGTCTGAGAAAAGCACCTGGATCCATTGTTCATTTTGCCACCTGACGTGTTGCTGGGCCCAGTGTACAGTGCGATTGTCCCGTGTAAGGTCCTAACACCTCAGCGGTCGTCGGGATCTCAATTTGACTTCTCTCAAGCGGTTTATGGCGGTTTTGTGATGAAACCACCACCCCATGGACCTCTTGAAGGCTATTTCTCAAATCAACTGCAGTCAGAGAAGCTGTGCTTCGTGCGGTTAAATTCAAATACCGCTCTTGCGCGCTACGGTTGTTTTCCGGTGTCTCCCTTGATGTCTTTCATCCACTTGTCCCTTCATCCCAACCCGGGACCAGAGTCTCGATATAACCCCTTACGTGGTCCCCAGGGCCCTTGCGAGGTCGAATTGCTTTTTGCCTAACTTCCAACATTCCCACAGTCCTCAACATTTCGTCTTTACCCAAATGCCGTCTCGCCATCGCTCATTAACACTGTACTTGTCACTCACACTTTATTCCTCCAACTTTAACTCAATTTTAGCGCCGCCAATTGACAAATTTCAGGACCTTCGAGTTTATGTCAAGTATGATTATTATACATTTTCATTTAATTTTGGTCGTCAGGGATATTTTCAACTTTTTTTTATTGGAGACTAGGTATTAAAGAGCCTAACCACTCATTTCGAGGGGAAAAAATTAAAAATATTGGGTGTGTGTAGTTTAGGTTCTTATTTTTCATAATTTTCTCTCTCTCTTCTCTGGTGTTGTGAGCCTCTATCCCCAAAGTGTGTTTTAGCATTCGAGTCTCTTAGAACTAGGAACCAGTTCCCCTAGTGTCCTGAAGAATCTATCATTGCCATTTTACAATGATATACCCACATCTCACATCTACATAATTCGAAAGTTTCTGTTCTAAATAACCTCCGCTATTGAAAACACATTCCTGAGATTTACTTAAATTATTCTTTCGCATTTTGCGACATATGTGTTGTTATTCAACCACATGGTGGGAAATGCTAATTTTGAAGTCATGTTAACGACCAACGCACACGTTTTCTGTTTGAAGTCTCCAAATGAAAAAAGTAAAACAGGGAGATCTAACACGCTTGCTGGCCAAACTTTCTATACACGTCCTTCCGTTATGGGAATGCACTATTCTGCTGGAATCACATATCTATTTCTAGAGTTACATCATCCAAATAATCTGCAAATTTTGTGAATTTTACATATTGTTTCTCATGCAGTAATCATCAATAGAAATGAATATATCTAGTATAGACATACAGTATTGTGGTGGAGCCCGTAAACCAGTAAGTGTCAAAGTCAATTGTGTGTATTGCTCTATGAAAGACACTAATATAAATAAAATTCGCGGTGGAGCGATTCGAGTGAAGCCAACGGGCGTCTAACCCAATTGAGCGTGCAGTCAGGAAATCGTGGTAACGTCAGATTTGAGTAATGTCGTCACGCAAATAATGTAAACAAACTTTTCTAAAACGTCGCCCTGTAATTACTACTAAATAGCGTGATTTCCATCTCGTCACAGCTTGAAGGTCTTGGACAATAAAGACACTCCAGCTAAGGTTGCGAGAATATCCTCGACGCAAAGAGCAGTAGACGGCAGATCATCTGACTCGTCGAACCAAGAAAAAGTAAAATTGAATCCCTCTTCAAGGAGAAAGTCAGATCAACCCTTGTACGACAATGTAGCCTGTGCTTGGCCGACAATAGCTATTGTACTCAAAAAATAGGGAATACTTTCGCTTGGGACAAGCGACTTCTATATAGGGGTAGACAGTCTGGCGTTAGGACATTGCGTCTCTAGTCGTCTTGAGTTACTTTAACCTAGACGAGTGTTTTTGGTTCAGATTCCTTAGTCTAATTTTCCAAATTAGAAATTCCGCCGTTAGTTTATGTAAAATTCGCTACCTGTATTTGTATTTCTATTTTCTACATATTGACGTACTTTTAATGTGTTTGTAATTTTTTAGAGACTCTGTTGTTTCGTGCCACATCTTTTTTCTGTACATTCATTCTTTCCTTCTAACTCATTATTGGAACAACCACTTCTATGTAAATTAAGTTCTAGTCTTCCAAAAGTGGAAGGATGTGGCTATTTCTTTTTGGATTCTTGATGATATCGTTGTATCTGGGGTGTACCCTGAGGATTTCTATTTTTTCGTTAGACTTAACTTCAACCTGAACGATATGGTTGTGAAGGACATTTTATGTAGTTTTAGAATATCCAATAATATTCGGTATATACGTTCACTTTCATTTTTTTTGATGTGTTGGTCATTGTCTAAAACATTTGATGCTCAATTATTTTTGAGTTACAACTAATTACTCAGAATGAAATGTATAAAATAAAATAGCAAAGATGTCGTCTGTGACACTGCTGCCACATAAAATTAACACTCTATTTTCAATAAAAATCAAAGTATTCAGATCAATGTCTGATAATGGAATAACATTCCTAGAAAATTAAATCGACTATATGATAAAAGAAAACCTCGATATAAAGATCGTTATAAAATAAAAAAATATTATTAAAAACATTGATTGCAATGACTTTTAAACTATTTTAATAGATCGCGCCAATGACAACGATGTTAGTACAGTTATGTATTTCTATTAGGAACATATTGCATCTCTGAAGCTGTAAGATGTAGGATTTTGGTTACACTACCAGCAATTTTCATTTTATACAAGCAACAGGTACTTATATCGCTTGCTATTCCACAGTTTAATCTAAAAAAATTTCATGAGAGGAAGCACCATTTCTAGTTTTTAATGCATAAGAGAGAAGCAAAAATAATGAACAATAAAAGTAGTCCATAACAAGCTTTTGGAATCTCATAATAAAGGTTAAACATGTACCATTTCTGGAAATTCATTTCTAGATTGTCTCACTGCGAAGCTTTCATCCAATATCCCAACTCTGGAATAAATGGTTTCGGCATTATACTAACAGAGACCGAGCTCTGTGGATTAATGGTTAGCACGCGTGCTTAGCATTCGCGAGGTCGTGGGTTCGATTCCCGTGGCCGTCTGCTCTGATTCAGGTTTTTAGGTGGTTTTCCTGAGTCAACAGAGTAGGTACCCCTCTCTGAGGTGAATCCCGGGGGCAGTACTTTTTCTACCTTTCCTGGTATTTCTTCCATTCTCCACTTTTTCCTTTCTCTCGCCCATCCTATAATTCCAGTTCTTGGCTGAAGAAGGACGTAAGGTCCCTATAGCAGCCCGCCCCCAGTTGTGTGAATTAAAATTACCTTTTTACCAAAATATCGATAAAAATTCAATATCAGAAAGCTCTTTAATTATTACAGTCTCTATTTTCACCTTTTTTATACAAATGAGATGTAAATGACACTTCCCAATTCGCTTGTAATTCAGGCATGGTTGATCACTGTCCATATAACTTCTGTTGCTTCAATTTTTTTTACTAATTTCGGCAATTCCAGTTGATATTTCATCGTTTTCTATTGCATTTCTTTGTTTAAGTGTGTCTACACTAATAACGTTTTTATTTAGGTGTGTGTCTATTCTCTGATTTTAGTTGTAGAATCATAGCAAGCCTACTTAGCATTCGGGAGGTAGTGGGTTCGATTCCAGTAGCCGTCCTGCTCTGATTCAAGTTTTTATGTGGTTTTCCTGAGTCAATAGGGTACCTTTTCTGAGGCGAATACCGGTGCACCACTTCTCCACCTTTTCTGGCCTCTCTTTCATTCTACACCCCTCCTTTCTCTTGTCCATCCTGAAATTTCCATTATTGGCTAAAGAGGGATGTAAGGTCCCTACAGCAGCCCGGCCCAGTTGGGGGAATTGAACTAACCTTGAACCTTTACTTTTTACTAACAAATATCACTTTCTATAGCAACCTTGTCGGTGGTAACATTTTCTTTCATTCTTTCTCGGGGAATAGTTTGTTGGTAGATATATCTGGTATGTTTTAAGGTTTGAGTATCTGGAATATACAGGCTGATTTTTAAGTTGATTCTTTCCTTTTACCAGGATATAAAGCTTTTAAAAATAAGCATTTTTTTCATTTCCCACGTTTGCGAAATATGAAAACTAACGGAAGTACAGGGTGTTAAAGGTTTCAAATTAAAAACTGAACTTCGGCGCAAAAGAGGCTGTACAATTTTATTTTTGTTTATCTCTGTTATCCAGCAATGACCTGTCAACTAGTTTTCCATTGTAATTTTATTAACGTTATTGCTACAATAATGGTTCATGTTTATGAAAATAATGAATTAGTGAATATGATTATTATTTACTGGGAGTGTCGTCAAAATGCCGCTGCCGCATCGCTCTTATACGCGAAACGTATGTGTAGAAGCGAATAGTGATCATTTTGAACATATCATTTAAGTTTAATTTAATTGTTGTGAAGTAATTTTAGTTCTTAATTTGAAGCTTTAACACCCTGTACCTCCAAAAGTTTTCATATTTCGCAAAAGTGGTAAATGAAAAAAATGCTTATTTTTTAAACTTTATATCCTGGTCAAACTATAAAGGAACTACTAATAATAATATCGAATTAGATTTATTAGCAACCCACTATAAATCCCTACTAACTGAACATCGTATCGAAGTTGACCAAAACGAAAATCCACCTACAACAACAAATAACATGATCACAATTACTGTAGGAGAAACAAAGGAAGCACTAAAGACCATGAAAAATAGAAGATCTTCAGGCCCGAATGGAGTACCACCCGAGCTGGTAAAATATGGCGGCGATGCATTAATTGACCGCGTAACATACGTTATGAATAGATGTATCGAATGCTATAAACTGCCTAACGAGTGGAAAACATCGTATATAGTACCTGTGTATAAAAAAGGCAGCAAAAAAGATCCAAACAATTATAGAGGATTAAGTGTCAATAGTACAGTATGTCGACTTTTCTCAAAAATAATCAATAATAAACTTAAACGGGCAGCACTCCCCAAAATAAGTGAAGACCAGAGCGGTTTCGTACCAGGACGATCTTGCGTAGATAATTTATTCATTCTACAGCAAGTGATGGAAAAAAGAACAGCACAGGGCGAAGAAACTCACTTAGCATTCATTGACTTACAGAAAGCTTACGATTCCATACCACGATATAAGTTATGGCAAGCTTTAGATGACATGGAGATTGAACCACAACTGGTAAATATAATTAAACTGATGTATATGGATAATAAAGCATATGTCAAAAATGGCGGAAAATTATCCAAAGCGATACAACCTTCCAAAGGACTCAGACAAGGCTGCAGTTTGTCCCCCCTTCTATTCAACATTTACCTAGAAAAATCTTTAAAGGATTGGAGAAGGAGTGTCCGTAGAATGGGTATCCCTATTGGTGAAAAATACCTTTTCAGTCTTAACTTCGCAGATGACCAAGTCGTACTACCGCAAGACTCATATGACTTAGAATTTATGCTTCGCAAACTGCATCAAACATATGAAAAATGGAATTTAAACATCAATTTTGTTAAAACTGAATACTTAGTCATAAATTCGGAAGCCAGATTTCTAGTACTCTTGGATAATGACGTAACGATAAAACAGGTAGACCAATTTAAATACTTAGGAGCGAATATTACAAAAGAAGGATTAGGCACAATAGAAATAAAAAACAGAATAGAACAAAGTAAGAAAGTTGGTGGGACAAACATATATCTCAAAACGTGAAAAAGCATATTGGTAAAAGTCTTGTTGAATCAGTGTTATGTTATGGATGCGAAGTATGGACGATTAATGCTGCAACTAGAAGAAAAATTAATACCGTCGAAATGGACTACCTACGACGCAGCTCCAGACTGTCGAAGTTAGACAGAATTACAAATGAAGAAATTAGGAGGAGAATGAAGGCACAGGATACTGTTATGGACAGAATAGAAAGAAGAGGCTTAAAATGGTTCGGACACCTGATCCGAATGGAGGAGGATAGATGGCCTAGTAGAGTATTTAGATGGATGCCTCCGGGAAGGAGAAAAAGAGGGCGACCCAGAAGATCATGGCATGAAGGGATAAGAAAATCTATGGAAACTCGGGGTCTAGAAGAGGACGATGCCCATGACAGAATGCGATGGCGTTTGAATACAGGAAGGCAGCTTGCAGCTGTATAAACCTGATTTATATATATATATATATATATATCCTGGTAAAAGAAAAGAATCAACTTAAAAATCACGCTGTATATATGTCTCCAGTTGCTTGAAATTGGCAGGAAATTACTACTCTAACAAAAATTAGTATAAACCGTCTTAAAATTTGCCAGTGCAGTGGAACAAAGGAAATAATTATTAAAATATGCATACAAGCGTCAAGCTATAATTATTGAGAATATGACAATCTACTAGGCCGTGAAAAACAAAACATACAGTATTATCTAAAGTAACTCTTTATCTGTCATTTAAAGTTTAGTTGTTGAAGTTTCGTTAGTTAGAACCCGAGTTGTTATTTTTTTTAAATAGCATTAAAAGTCAAAAAATGGAATTAACCAAAGACCATTTTCGACTCTTAATTTATTATGACTTTAAAAAATGTTTAAGCGCTTATGAGTGCAAAGAGAATTTAGACTCAGCTTTTAGTGAATACGCATCTTCTCTTGTTACAATTTACCATGGTATAAAGAATTTTAACTCGAAGGGAATTTTGTTCAGCATCAAAAATGAGCAGAGCATAGTCCTACGACCGTTACCGAAACAAAAACATTGCTGCTGTTAAGAAAATAATTGAAGAAGGCGATAAAACCACGTATGCGGTAATAGGGTATCAACTCAAGATTAGATCCGTAGCTATTAACACAAGCATACACGGTCACCAACATTTTTAAAAAATATCAATCGTTTTGTGCGGAATTGGCCTTCTGATTCCTAAAAAACTGAGCCTTTCAAAATTGGCCATAAAAATTAATATCTCCTAAGTAATGGCAAACCAACATTTTTTCCAATATTCTGATGAGTGACAAAACTTATATTCCCTTTTTCGACGTACCTACCCGCCAAGAGAGTTGTGTATGGATTCAAGAAGATGAAGAACCTCCAGCAATGACCAAGAAGCAGCGAGCTATGAAAAAAGTTAGATATGCGGTATGCTTTAAAAGTACGGGTCTAGTCAATGCAATGGAGATAGATGGACAAAAGACAGTTATAGCTACATGATACACTGAAAAATGTTTGCCGAAAATGTTCAATTGAGTTCCACTGACGGAGATTAGTTTGAGCATATTTAAAATAAAATCCTAAAAAATGTTAACCGTTTTCTTTATTGTCAACAAGTGTAGCTTAACCCTCGTATAGCCTTAGAAATAACAGCAAATGGACAAAAGTCTTCTTCAGTGAGGACCACAAAAATCAATACATAGTGAGATGGTATCCAGCATTGAGCGAGGAAAATTGTGTTGAGACAGACAAACATGAAAATAATTAAGAGAGATCTCGTGGGCTATGACTGTCCACTCCACACTGTTTTCAGCTATTCTCGTCGCTCTTGCTACTAAGAGGTATATGGCTTCTTCCATTTCATTCAGCCTTTCTATGCATTTCAGCAACTATGTTCTATGTTATCTTTTCTCAGTATAACCTATAAAAACGAGATGTTCTCTTTCGCATACTGAATACTGAGCCTCTTTTCTTCGCAGTTGTAGCTCTGTTTTGAGCTCATATCCCACTTATATAATCAGAGCCTACGTCCTTCATGATCGATTCGAACCTTGTTGAGCGCGTCTTATTGGTGGATACATTCTGGTTAATAGTGCAACCCAGTGCCGATTAGAATGGCTAGCACGAGCACCCAAGAACATAACCTTCTTATCGATACAAAGCAAGCAGCAAATGTGAAACAGATCCGCAACAACTACAGATTATGTAGTTGCGATGGGCAAGTTCAAGAGTCACAGAAACATATGATATGGAACAAAAGTACTCTTCTTCTCAAAGTTCTACCACATCTTGAAAACAGAGTGATGTATTTTTTTCTACAACATCAACAACATTTATTATCTAGCCTACTTAGAACAGAAAGCTATAGAGTTGTATTGAATACTCTTAAGGAAAAGCAAATAGAACAGCTGATATCCGTATATACCTTTCATTGCTTCGAGATGCAACTTTTTTTCACGTTATTCAACTAACAGTTCTTATAATTCCTGAAACAAAAATAACAATCATACGAAGTTTTCTAGTTAATCAGAAATTACGAGTATTTACCCTTCTATATTTTAAAGAGATAGATAGGCAACGAACACACAACCATAATAAGTGAGACCAATGTACTATCTATAAACCATATACCAACTATATTTTAACCTCATTCATAAGATGTTTCCAGTATAAACTTTAAAACATTTTCTTTTAATTTGTTTCCAATTTTCACCAAGTCAGCAGTCTGCCTACATCTCTCTTTGTAACTTGATAAGGACCGGCAAGCAACAAACCACATATTCTATTATTTCGTAGTGGCTTAGTCACAAGGAAAAAATTATTTTAGATAAATAATTAGAATAACGACAGCATAACTGTATTTGGCGTCCTTCTACACCATGAAGTTGACATTTTTAAACACATCGCATTTTAATCAAAAACAATTAGTACCACCTTAAGAATTTAAATATCTGAGCCGTGAAATCTAAATAACAATTCGCAGTAAAGGAAAAGCGGAACACAAAACAATTTCAACCCATATCGGAATCATAGTAACAAGACGTAGGATAAACCGTAGATGATATATCCACTACCATTTTCAATTGGGCGATAATTCTGAATGGATTCGAAAGGAGTTTAGTATGCAGTGTCTTAAATTAATTATAACCGTTTTGCTTCATCTTCCATAAGACAAATATACCACGACTAAATTTCTTGAAGAACAAACACTATGCTTTAAAAAATATGTTTCAAAGCTTCACTTTACTAATCTATTTTATGAAAATTGTTGATTGTTTGGATGTGATTTGAAAACAAATCTCCTAATGTGACCTATGATTTGTATAAAACAAAAAATGTCACATCCGCAACTTCATTCAGAAAATATTGAACGTTAAACAATCTTCAAAATCAGCGTTAAGTAATATTGCAAAGCATTTAAATGGCAATAGTACCAGCCTTCAAACATCGTAACCACAAATTGAAAACAATATAACTTAATTTGTTATTTCTAGTTATTTCGCATGTGTACCAACAATTTCAATCCTAACATAGCCTACTCGGAGTAGCAAACATTGGGAATAAATATGTTCAAGTTTCAAGGCATATCTTCGACCTAGAAGAAATTGTTTCCATCGTTATATTTAGTTTGGAGTTATATAGTATTCACTGAGGATTTTTTAAATTGGTTGATAGTTACTCATTGCATTATACAATAAATGTTTTATGGTATAGATTAATATATTTATCAAGAAATCTAAATTCTTCTTGTTTTGAAGCGGTTGGGAGGTTATTACGTTGGAGATGAACGTTGCAATAATGAAATCGTACTTTTGCGATACGAGTCTCGTAAGTTCTTCAACCATTCTGTGTTCCATTTTTTCACATTGCTTCGGCCTTCAAGTCTATAGGGCATTCAATAAACATAAAAACATTTAAATTTTTTTGAAGTTGGCATGTGCATATAATTTTTGTACTAGGGATTCTCTATTTTGTTTTGCAAAGGTACCCACACCTGTATAAAGGCAGATTTGAATTTAAAAATGACAATTAATATTTCTCATTGTCAGTGTCAATGTAGGTACATATTTTTCTAGAAATTCTTTCCTAAAGTTAATAAAATGTAATAATAATAAAAATACCTATTAGTAAACACTACGTCAATAGTGTCCAACACAGTATTTGTATAATATCCTTAAAAGTTGTTAATTACAACATTTATGACAGATGGGAAGTAAATGTCACACGCTTAACCTATTTGTTTTGGTAACTTTTTGTGAGTACATTCCTAGACAAAGATGCATTTTGAGAAGTACACTCATGAAATTTTGGAAACCAAAGGCCACTTTGTGTTTTTGTGTTTACTGAACGGACTATACGTGTAAATTCACTCAACTTTGTAATTGTTTATTAACGTTCACTTATAATACCATGAGTAGTCAAAATTGTGTCGAATATTTTTGCTGTGGTATCACGAATGTGGTAGGTTCCTAAGTGCAATGGACATATGAATAGTGATACCACCGCAAAAATATTTTACTTAACTTTGACTAAGAATGGCATTCGAGGGACTATTCAACGAATATAACTGTAAAAATTCATTTTGATAGCAAATTTTTACGTGAAATTTGGATTGCTGTGAGTTCGTTTCCATAGAAGCAACCAAAACGAAAAATTATAATAACTGCCATCACATTGAAAATTTCAAAAAATTATGTCGCCAATATCACTAGTGGTTATGTCGAATAATTATGTCGCTTGGAACCATTAGTGGTTATGTCGATATAAATCTTTTTTATTCGCTGAAAACAGAATAACGCTACATTGTCATTGATCTATTTGAATTATTTGACATGTGTTGAATTGTCCGTACAATACTGCAATGAAATCGTTACTTAAAAATTATTGTAATAAAAGAAACATAACTTATGTGGTATATGTTTGACATTAACAGTTTTTCTAATTTGCCGTATTTGTTATTTTATTTTTCTCCTTCTGATACTGCAATATTTTAGTTCTGTAGTCCATAGCCCATACTATTCAATTTACCCTCGTCACTATTGATGTCTATGGTTTTGAACAGGAAGAACCTTAGATGTTTAATCTAATTATATTGGTACGATACCGATCCTTGGAGTTCTTTCCCTGTCCCTACAACTATCCACGACACCATATAGAAATTGGTGTGTGTAGTTTTTGCTTGATATGCTGTTGTATGGAAATTATCAACAGTAATGTATTAAGTGCATAGCGACTTGCCGGTAATACTGGTCAGACAGATGCACGACAGCGTGTTGCGACGAAAATTTGCACGACTGCGAAGCAGCAGTGCAAATTTTCTTAAGCAACAAGCTGGAGTGCATCTTTGGCCAGTATTACCAAAGCAAGGAGCTATGCACGAAATATCAGGTAACCAAATAAGTTCGTGCGGTTTTTGTATACAGCAGAGTGCCATGAATATTTTTAAGTTGTTGATCGATAGCACTTGTTTGTTATCTGTCATCTACTTTAGTATGAATCCTTCTTTTATCGGATACATACACATTTGGTGACAATTGTTTAATTCCTAGTTTTCAATAGTTGAGAATGGCAACGAATAAAACTTTAATTCGAGGTTGTTTACTGTATGAGTACAAACTCGGTACCAAAGCTACAGTGGCGGCGCGAAAAATATGTAGCGCATTCGGAGATGATGCCGTAAGTGATCGAACAGCACAGAAGTGGTTCAAGAAATTTTCTTTGGGAGATCACAGCTTGACCGATCAAGCACGCTCTGGGAGACCGAAGATCATTAACAACGAGGATATTCAACAGGTTGTGGAGGCAAATTCCAGGACAACGTGCCTAGAGCTTGCAGAAAGGTTCAATGTGTGTGATGAAGCTATTCGTTTGTACCTTCATCAGCTAGGAAAGACGTGGAAGTTAAGCAAATGGGTCCCACATGAATTGTCAAATGATAACAAATTAAGTCGTCTTACCATTTGTTCGGCAAACATTTCACGCAACGATAATGAACCTTTTCTTGATCGGCTGTTAACTTGCGACGAAAAGTGGATATTGTACTCAAGTTCTAAGCGTTCGTATCATTGGTTGTCGCCTACTGATTCGGTACCATACACTCCCAAAGCATCCTTGCACCCAAACAAGTTTTTATTGTGTGTCCGTCAATTTTTTTATTGAAAATCCATAGAGTTCTACAATACCGGCATACAAAAATTGGTGTCACGTTGGCAAAAGGTCATTGAGTGCGATGGTAATTACTTCGATGAATAATAGTGTATTATCGTTTCTTAATAAATATTTATATTTTACCATCAAAAAACGCACGAACTTATTTGGTTACCTGATACATTTTGCGTGACTATTGCATAAATCCCATTCCAAAAATCAGAAAATTAAAAGCGTGTTTATCTAGTTGCTTTGATTTTTTATGCATTGACAACCGTTGGCAGCGCAAATAAAAATTGTTTATTTGTCAGAAAACGGCAAAAAGTTGTATTCTGTACGAAAATGAGCACAAACGTGGCTTTTTCTCGATTTGGAAGTGAATCTGTGACTAGTATATTGAACATTGTGGAAAACAGTCGCCCAGAAAATGCGAAGAAATCAAAAAAATACATTTGGAATCAGTTCCTGAAATTTTGTGCCAGGAAGGATAGCCTGCAATCCCATATTTGAAAAGACTGCACAGGGGGGTTCCAAACGTCTGGCTGAAACCAAGTGGCTCGTGCCCAATAAAGAAAATCCCTCATTATGTCCAGTCAGGTAAATATAAAAACTCAAGTTTTAATTTTCAATTTATAAAAAAAGTACATTTCAGATTGTTCAAAAAATTGGTGAGTAAACGCGCTGCCCATATCAAAACAGATCGCTTCTTCCTAACTCCAAATCCTCACTGGCAAAAAGAAAATGGCATATGGTACAAAGTACACCCGTGAGCAGGAATGAGCTGTCGAAGTGGACAAACCAAGCTGCTGAAAAGATTGGTATTGATACCAGTCAGGCCAAAATTTGCAATCATTCTCTCCGGTCGTCAGCAGTTTCGCATCTAGCGAAAGCTAATGTTCCTGAACAGCAGCTCATAAAACTGACGGGACATACCAGTGCCAGTTCCATCAAACCTTATTTACAACTGGATGAAAATCATCATCGCAGTATTGTGGAAAAAGTGAGGTATCAGCCGTCTACTTCTACATGTACTAGTGTTGAGGAAAACAAAGATTCCACCACATCAGAAAATAATTGCGAGATCAACGTCAACACCAAGGTCAATACGAACAACTCTGCGGACCTAGTGGTTAATAAAAATGCACAATCTGTGTTGCATCATTATTACAACTGTACATTTAATAATTATTATACCAGATAATGGATAACAATGTTGTAACTTACTTATTTGTTTGAATAAAATTTATGAAATTCATGTTTCTTTATTAAATAGCTAAATTTCAAGTTAGACGCAGTATTACCGATAAGTAGTTATATAACAACTTACCGATAAGTTGTTATGTAACACCTTATCGACGCAAGTCGTTTTTGATTGGTTGAAAGTTCAAAAAGCGAGTTCGATCATTGGTTAAATGACATCGTTTGACAGATGTATGCAATAGTCATTTAAGTATAGCTACCAATGAAAATTGCCTACAAGAAGGTAATATAAAAATTGTATAAGGTATCTAAAGATTACAAATATAAATACATAATAGCTATTTAAGTAACAAGGAATGTAAGGCCCTATTAACATTTGAGGTAGGCAAGTACAAGTCAAGACGAAGTCGCGGCTTGTTGCCTGCCGAAAATGTTAATAGGCCATACATTCCGAGTTATCTTATTATATTTTTCCCGCTGCTTATCGAAAATTTCCTAGATTTTTGAAAAAATCGTTTGGTTTGTCACCTGTCACCAGGATTAGTTTTCGTGAGTCGTGTTACCTGTGGGTGTCACATGTCACATAAACACTTGCAATTTATAAACAAAACGTCTAAATCTGCATCTGCTTTGCTAATTTTATTATCCTAGGAACTTAATAATAATATTAAGTTCCGTTGTCAAGAAAAAGCAGCAAACAAATATAATCACCGAGTTACACGTTTTGTTACTAAGGCTGTATCACTAACTTACATGATCAGCAGCGGGAAAAAAATATTACCGACCCCAGATACAAAATTGCAACAGAAGATTTCAAGCATTAGGGATGTCATATAATATACTGTTGCTTACTTACATTTGCAAATATTTTCAAACTACATCTGGGGCTATAACACCAGTTATTAAAAATAAAACAAGCTAAGCAAATTATTGGTGTGTCCGAAAAGAACATCAGTAGCAAATAGGTAAATAATTTCGAAAACAACTCATACAGGAGGTGAAACTCTAGAAATAGGTTCAAAAGTCAATCACTATTTACACACACAATTAACTGAGGACGATTATCATAAAAGAAAAACACACTGCATCTCCAAGAAAAGAAGGAATACATTTTTAAATAAACGGTTAACGTCAGCAAGGGCAAAATGTGTCAAAAAAACAATGACGAGTATTGGAAGAAGAAATAAAATTATGGAAAGGAGTAGAATGTTTTATAGAAGAGCGAGACGTAAGATGAAGACTAAGAAAATAAACAAAACGAAGGGGTTCAATTCTACTGGCCATAAGTAGCCAAGCTTTTGCACTAAGAAGTAACAGCAAAATTGCAGTGTTAAAGAATCAACAATAATAGAGAAGGTGGGGTAAACGCAGGCCTATTAAAATATGCAGGAGAAGTTGTAGATAAATTACAGGAACTATCGAAGGAAGTGTGGCATAAAAAGACATGCGAATGGAATGGGGCTTAAAACTTTATATTGATTTATAAATTTAAGCACATGTTGATATACAGGGTGTAATAAAAAGGTAGGGCATCTATACGCACTTGTGTTCTATCTTGTAAAATAGTAAAAATAACATGTATAGCAATATATACATAAGTGCTAGGAAACAGGAACAATACTCGAAAATTGTGGGGGGAGGGGGATTATAAAAGTAGTAATCCATAAGAAGGGAGTAACTAGAAAATGTGTGAATTGTATAATTATATACTGCTCCACAAATGAACTGGACCACCCATATAAATATATATAAAACATATATCTAATACTTACTATATTGCTAGCGGCTATGAGTGGGAAACTGACCAAGGAAGTGAGACAGACAACCAACTCTTCAATGTATAATGTTGAGCTGTGTGCAAGCGCGGCGGCGTCGTCCGGCCAATGGGGAAGTGGTCAAGTTTAAAATTAGCTTCTAAAGGCGGAGTTCGAATTCTCACGCATGCGCACGAGACGCGTTATACTCTAAGTGAGACTATGTCGGCGCCGTAATGTTTTCTGACGTTTCCCGGCCCTACTAGCAATATATGTGTATTATATATATGATATAAAAGCTTTTGTTTTATAGTATACTCATATTAAGCATATTTAATTGCACTATCCTCTAATATCAACTGAAAAATTAACAAAATCATATTCATAAAATTAAAAAATAATAACATTGTAAAAAAACTATATTTCACAAAAATAAGAGGAATCACAAAAAAAGGTTACTTAATAGTTCTTTGAGTCATTTTAAAACGTTTGCAATGTGCTATCAACATTTGGCAAAATTCAAAAATTTTAAATGATGATATTTTATTAATGGACTTAGTTTTCTTTAAACCAAATTATGAACAGAAATGCTTTTTATAGTGACACAATCATGAAAGGTTACCAAAAATGCTATGACTGCCCTTTTGGAAAATATTTTTTTTAAAATTGCATCAATATATGCAAATGGTCCAGTTCATTTGTGGAGCAGATATAACTATGCTGAAGTGCATAGTAGCAGCACTAAAAATTAAAAATAGAATTCTTTAAATAATTTAAGAACTAGAAGAAGAGCAAGCAGCTTTTAAGAAAGGTCGATAAACACAGGATCCAATCTGTACTTTAAGAACAATAATTGAAAAAACAATAGAAAAGGGAAAGAAACTCCATCTAGGTTTTATAGATCTGAGCTAGAAAACAAATATAGAACATTCTAGGAGATATGAACGGAACAAATTAATAAAAGAAAGTAGTGAAAAATCTATATAAAAAATTCCACAAGGTAGTGGAAAAAAGTCATCAAAATGTATAATGAAAAAGGGCATAAAACAAGGTGAAAGCTTCAACTCACTCTTGTTCTTAATGAACGAAATAATAAAGAAATGTACAATAAGGTCACCAAAAAGTAAGATTAGAAATTGTAGTATGCAAAACCTGATCTGCACAGACGATATTCTAATAGTAATGGACAATACTAACCAACTGCAAAGAACGAGGAAATACAATTAGCTAAATTAACAGTCAACATCCAAGAGACAAAAGTAATACACGTATCGAAGCAAGGATATGGGGAACACAATATGATCTTTCTAGACACAGAAATAAGGTGCATCAGATAAACTATATCATGTACGGTATCATTTTGGACAAACGGGAAATAAGCAAGAAAACAAAGCTACACACCTACAACGTATGTAAGTTACGGACACCTCAAAGTGCACGGTTTTTTGTTACTATGGTTATTTTTGCGATTTTTCGGCTTATTAAATGAGGGTTTCTCCAGTGGCGTTGCTTGTGATTGTAAGAATAGGTATTACTTTTTTAATGTTTGTATTTTAGCAAAGTTTCACAAGTAAACAAACTATACATATAATAATATGTATTTAATAAATATGTATCAGTATTCAATTGCTACTACGCTTTGCAGTTTGCTTCGCATAGAGTTGACCAATGTTTCCATATTGTATCCTTCTCTCAGTTCCTTCCAAGCATTTATTATTCTTTCATATAATTCATCGGCGTTGTTTGGTGCAAACTCCCTGGTATAATTTTTTTTAGTTAAATACCCCCAAACATTTTCGATAAGGTTCAAGTCCGGACTTTTTGCAGGCCATGGTAATAAATTGATATTATTCTAATCAAACCATCAATGAACAATCCCTGCTGCATGCACAGGACAGTTATCCTGTGAAAATAATGTTATCAATTACGTTAACATAAACAAAATTAATTAATTAAGTAATATCTTGCCCGTTGAAAAGTAAATTGATTAGGAAAGACCTCCTCTTACAGATGGCAGCATCACATTTTGCAAAATATTGCAATAATTTTCAGCATTCAGACGACCATTAATTCTATAGCATGCCCCAGATCCGTGACCATTGATCCATCCCCATACGTTTACAGAGAATCGTTCACTACTTAAGAGTTGAACATAATATTGCTCCTCAAATCTTGAATTTTGTGGTCTATACACCCTTAATCGTCAATTGGTAAATGATTGAAATACCTTTTCATCTGAGAAAACAGTCCTGTTCCAAAAATCGTCGATTTCATTCAAATAGTCGGTTGCACTTTTCTTGCAGAAGTCTCTACTGCCAACGATTTTTAATTTTGAAAATGCAGCTTTTGCTCACATGCAAATCTGCTGCGACTCGACTCAGCTACCAGTTCTCTTCCAGTTTTGTAATAGCTCCCATTTTCTCTGCTTCTGACAAATGTCTGGGAATTTTTCGAGTTTTCAGTTCTATGACAGTTGATGACAAACGTAAACGTCAAAACTCGACGTCTATGATTAGAATATCGTATTACACGCTACAAATCTGCCGTGCACTTTGAGTTGGCCGTAACGGTACCAACTTTAACATACGTCGCGAAGTCATAAACAATGAATAACAAATCTAAAATATTAAAGGTCTTTATTCTTCAGTACATACACATAACGAGAGGCACAGTAATTGCAAAATAATGTTAACCGAAAAATCTCAAGGCATTACTTTCAAAAAACTTCTCTTAGGTTGTTCTTGTTCTGCCACTAAGACCTTGAAATTGCAAAGAAAATAAATATAAACATCATCTCTAAACTAACTTAAAACTATATTCTGTGATGGGATGTCATGGAATTATTACACGAAAACAAAAATGTGTACAAAAAAAAGAATTAATCTAAGCTGAGCTTCTTTATATTTGAGCTTAAATGTTTGAAAGGAGAGAGTTTCTAAACTGAGGGGTATTGGATATTTGATAAGAAAAACTTCTTTAAAACAAAGCAGATATGAATTGGTGGTGTTATCAGAATTTGAAAAGTCAGTTTAAAGATTGAACATCAGTAAGATATTTTTTAGGCAACCGTCTTGAAAAGCATGCATTACTATTCAATTCTTAGGCCGGAAAGTATTTCTTTACAGGACGATTTTGTAAAATGTTTTTTTTCGTACACTAACATTGAAAGAGCTACTTAGCCGTACAATTTATTAATCAGAAAGTTGCACTTTGCTGTATTCGTACGGCAAAGTAGCACTTTTCCGTACGTTTCCTTAGTTACAACACATATAAAACGTTGCGTACATAATAATATTACTCTACTTATTTGATATACGAGGATAAATTTAGTATTCCGTTTTGTATGCTAGTGTACGAAAAAATATTATACGAAACTCGTATGAAAGTGGCTTTACCATACTCGTCTCTAAATTCCGGACTCGGCCTAAAGGCCTCTACCGGAAACATCTCACTCGTACTGAAAAGCTCCACTTTCTATACTTGTTACGTAAATTGTTATTACAGGACTATTTTAAAAAATTGATGTTCTGATTGGTTTACAACATTTGCTAACTATGGTTGCTAAGGAAATCAACTACAAATATCTCTAGATTTGTACGAAGGTATAGTGCTTGTTTGTTATGTAATGTTTCAGCATTTAGGTAAAATTAGGAAGAAACGCGGGTGCTTCAAAAATGTAACTCATCCGGATACACCCTAGTAAGCTTTCAGGCCTCACCTTCGTCAAAGGCCTGAAATTTGCCTACACGTCCTGTAACGATGATCTTTCCGGACTTGTTACGTAGACTACTATTATTTTATTAAACAGATATGGTGATTGGTGATCGTTTTCAAGAACAGTGTAGCATACTGTAAGAAGCGCTTGTTATTCATATTAAGCCATTTTTATATATAGTTGTACTTCAATTTGTGAGAGATTCTCTCAAGTTTTCTATTTCCATAAATAAAACCTAAACAAGAATAATCTCTGAAACTTCTTTGTGGCGTGAATTCATAATTCATATTCTTATTTGGGTATTTCGTCACTCTGCTAATTAAAAATATTAAATAACGAAAATATTGATAACGAACGTTTCGAGGGACAATCTGCCTTCGTTATCCACGAATAACAATTATAAAGAACAAGAAACTTAGCTTTTTTCACTGGAAGAAAAAACGACCAACCTCCAATAAATTGTTTGACATTGACGTTTGTTGATATCTATACCTACTTGATCTCATCTTTAAGAATAGATAGCCAACTATTGTCTAAAAATATTGAGAAAGACGACACGCATTGTTCTTCGTTAAGTAAAATATATACCTTGCAGTCAGTTCTTACACAAACTAAACCGTTCAATGAAGAACAACATTCAAAGAATTGTATATATAATATTCCCTGTGAATGCGGGAAATATTATATCGGTGAAACATCCAAACCTTTAGCAGTTAGAGTTAAAGAACATAAAAATATAATGAAAACCTATCAATTGAATAAGTCTAAGCTGGCAGAACATGCTTGGGATGAAAACCATAAAATGCATGGCACAACACAAAGATCTTGTCTAAAGAATCGATGTCAACTAGGCGAAAAATTAAGGAAACGGCATATATTTTACTTAACGAAGAAAAATGCTTGTCGTCTTTCTCAATATTTTTAGACAATAGTTGGCTATCTATTCTTAAAGATGAGATCAAGTAGGTATAGATATCAACAAACGTCAATGTCAAACAATTCATTGGAGGTTGGTCGGTTTTCCTTCCAGTGAAAAAAGCTAAGTTTCTTGTTCTTTATAATTGTTATTCGTTGATAACGAGGGTAGATTGTCCCTCGAAACGTTCGTTATTTATATTTTCGTTATTTAATATTTTTAATTTGCAGAGTGGCGAAATAGCCAAATAAGAATATGAATTCTAAACAAGAATTTTGAACTCGTTATACTTTGTGTAAGAATTTTTAAGTAATGGACTAACCACAGCTATAGATAAGAGAAATGGGATAGTACTGCTGTTTCGCCAAATATTGATTATATATGAATTGGTAACCAATGTCTATGAGGAAAAATAGTTTTCAAGTTTAAATATCCTTTTTTATACAATTCGTTATAAAAGCAAAAACTATTTGAGAAGTAACAAGCCGTTTACATCATCTAACCCCCAAAGAACTTCAAAACTGAGAAAGGAAAACAAGAAAGAGGAATATGAATATCAATTAAGTCAATACTTATACTACAATCAAAGACGTAAAGCTGTTAGCAGGATATTAACGAGTGATGAAAAACAAATTTGTAAAATAGATAATGAGACGATTTACAATTATTATAAAAATATTTTTGAAAAAGAAAACAATAAAATTAGGACACACTACTCTTCGAAGCTGTTAGAGATTGAACGTGAAAATGTAAACTCCTCTTACGTCGTAACTGTAACTGAAGAAGAAATTAGAAACGCCATTCAAGGTATTAAAGTAGACACTTTGTCGGGTCCTGATAGGGTAATTATGAGAAGTATTAAATGCAATGCTAAAATACCGGCAATTCTTGCTAGAATAGCTTCCATTATGTTGGAAAAATGTTTTGTGCCCAAAAGTTTTAAACTGGCAAGAACTATTTTAATATATAAAAAAGGAAATCCAAATGAAATGGGCAATTGGCGACCTATATCTATTTGTTCACTTCTTCGACATATAATTGAAAGAACACTAGAAAAGCACGTTCGTCGATATGTAATTATAAATGAAAACCAAGGAGGTTTTATGAATACACCGGGTTGTCACATCAATACCACAATTATCGAAAGTATCCTTAAAAAAGTTTAAACGCATAAAGAAGATGTTACCATTATTTTTTTGGATATTGAAAAAGCATACGATTCAGTAGGACATGACCACCTTAGAAATGTAATTAATTCCTCTGAACTTCCATCTCATTTGCAAAATTTACTTGTAAAATTGCAAGTTGATAATGAATCATTTATCCAAACAAATTTTCATAGGTCTAAACGTTTTAATATTAAGAAGGGTGTTTTTCAAGGCGCTCCTTTGTCGCCCCTATTATTTAACATGTCTATTAACCACATTTTTGATGAGCTTTCTGAACTGAATGTAGCTATGAAATACGGATTTACGTTGGTAGAAGACATCAAACCTTTAACAGTTTTGGAATTTGCTGACGATACCGTGATAATAGGTAAAAACAAGTCTGCTGCTATAGATCTTTTACCCATTGTTGAAAACAAATTCGGTGAGATTGGGTTGAACATTAATATAGCAAAATCTTCAGCAATTGTCATTGAAAAAGGCGGCATAAAAGAAGATTTTATAACTTCTGCATTCAATAGAACTTCTTCATCTATTGGAAGTAATGACACGATTAAATACCTAGGTGTAACATTTGCTGATTCTTTGGTTTTCGATCGAAATACGGTAATTAAAAAGCTGGCAAATTGTTTAGAGATTCTAACTAAATCTCCATTATTAAACTGTGATCAAAAACTGCATATTTTAAATCAATATATTTCCCCCACCTTAACTTATCAGTTTCAGACTGCGCTTTTAAAGAAAATCCCAAAATGTTATCTAGAAGATTTAGATAAAATTATAAGAAGTTGTGATCGTGAAATTTTAGAAATACCAGGTGATTCGCCAAATGTCTTTCTGTATAGTAGTAAATCAGTGAAGGGTTTAGAAATTTTTTATTCTTCGTGGCAGTTAGTTATACAACAATATAACAAATTTTCACTTCTACAAAAATCACAATGTCCCGAAATTGTTATTAATTTTGAAGAAGCAAAAAAGTATTGTCTTGACTCATTAAAAGTCACAAAGGCAGATTTCAGAAATATTAGACCAGGAAAAATTTGTAGTAAACTTATCCGATCAACCTTGAGAGACAAGGCATATGAAGAATGGTGGGGTCACATTTAAAAAGGAAAAGGGGTTCTTTTGTTCAAAGAAGTTAAACATGCAAATCAATGGGTTTATAAAAACAAGGCCTTACAATATCTGAATGGAGAGATTGCCTTAAGATGCAATGTAATGTCGCGCCTGTTCGTAGTGTTCCTGGACGCAGTACCCACACAACCCGCTGCAGACATTGTGGCGAGTTTGAAACTCTTGTTGGGATATTGTAGCTTTAGTGAACTACTGAGAATTAAAAGACACAATGATGTCAGGCACATTATTGCAAATGCTTTGAGGTCCAAAGGTTTTGAAGTGCATGAAGAAGTAGTTGGAGTCTCGGATAAAGACAGCATCAGAAGAATTGATATTATGGCTATCAATACAACTACACGAGAAGCATATATAATAGATTCAACTATTCGTTTTGAGAATAACGAGAAACAGGCCGAAGAAGTACATCGTGAAAAAACCGAAATTTAAAAACCGACAATTAATTACTACAAAGATAAATTTAACGTCAATAGCATAACCATCATCGGGCTTCTTTTCGGTGCACGGGGAACATTGTTTAAATTTTATGTTGAATTTAGAAAAAAATGTAATCTACCTAAATCTTTGGATCTTGATATTACTATGAAAATTTTAAGAGGATCTGTAGCCATTTTGAGAAACCATTTATATGGACAATCAAAAGCAAATGTTTAGTAATTACAGTTTTAAATTAATGAAACCATTATTTAAATTTATGTTAATGTTAATGCTTTTTATGTAATATGCTGTGTCTTTTGGCAAGCTAGATTGCTAGCCAGTTGTACAATAAAGTTCTATATAGTATATATCTAAACGAATTATGGAGAGTTAATCTTAAGTTTTTTACTTCATTAACAACAGCAATTACGTCATTACTTCTGAAAACGGCGAACGGGATTTACTTTGTTGTATTGGTTGGATTAGCAAAAAATGTTACATTAGATGTAGTGAGTGTTTCGTTGATATTTTAAATAACTGCTTGAGGTCATAGTTAATATCATCAAAACAAGTTTGGAAAAGGTCATAAAAACATTTTGAAAATTTTTCTTATTAAATAAGTACAAGAGTTGCGTATCATCGGCAAACAAATGCATCCATCATGATTTAATATGTTTTAAAAATAAAAGGAGTGTATAGCAAATATAGTATGATCAAAAATTATTTTCATCTAGTATGGCTATAGAATAGTTCCTAATTTATGGATGCAACTACGTTTATACTTAAATGTCAAACTTGACATTTGACTTTTAAAAGACTTATAGTTACTGGATGAAAATAATTTTTGAGCATACTATAGTTGTCCTAAAATAGACCCTTGTGGAACTCATTGTAGAACATACGGTAATCGAGATGAAGTTCCTAAGGAAAAGCACAGGAAAGACCAGGCGAGACCGTATAAGAATACAACACACAAAGAAAAGCCACAATAAAAACAGCTGATCACAGCAATAGAAAATAAACAAATTATGTGATGCGAACATCAAACATGAATGAGAGATAACTAGAGAGAGACGAATAGCTTAACACACTTCAAACTAGCTCAACGGTGGCGGTGGTAAAAATGGCGGCAGTCGAAGGAGGGAGGAGGCGTTACCCTCTGCTAAACAGCTGATTAATCGGAGAAAAATTTATTATAGTTATTTTGGTACAGCTTAACTTAGGCCAAGAAAAGTACCCTCTTCAGTGCGTCGTGGCGGAGGATCTAAGAGAGGACCTCATTCTCGGACTACCATGGCTATTGGAACAAGGGGTTACTTGGGCTTTTACGCGCCGCTGCCTGCATCATGGCATACACCAGAGAGCCACCACCTACTGCCTCGATTCCAGCCCCAGCCAACGTTTCTCTACAACATGCTTAGAACCCGATAAACCTACGAACGATTTCCTTCCGGAACTGGAAGGTCAACTTTACGAAGTTACGGAAGACCTCCCCGGGATACAGAGTCCGCCCTATCGTTTCCCGAAGGAAAAGAGAGGAACTATCGTCGAGCGAAAAGAAAAAGGGCTAACCAAAGGCTTCATCGAGCACCGGTTCAGTACAAACTACGAACTACCTAAACGGCCCCCGCCCCGCCAACCCAAGCAGAGGAACGAGGAGCCACAACTAGAGCAGCACCAACCTCAGCCCCAGCCAGACCAGGAACAGGAGTCTTAAGAAGGTGGAAGAGAAGCTTGCAGTTGCCACCTCCGAATACCAGGTCGCTACCGTCGCGAACGAACCAGTGGAAGCCGCCCCCAAACCCGCCCACGTTGCTGAAGCATCAGCACCGGTAACCCTTTCGGCCACAGAACTGGGAAAGCCAGCAGAGAACGCCGGGATGCCAGTATTAGAAGAAAAACTCCCCAACCGCTCATGGGACGTCATCAGCCGGCTGCCACCGCAACACTACTTTCATGAGGGCACCAGGGCAACACGCTCGCCAACGATGGAAAGTCCAACAAGAGATCGCCGCCACAGACCATCCCAGAGCCCCAGCACTTTGCCACCGGAAGAAGCAGAGCCACGCATACCCCCAGCGTACGCACGGTTTGGCAAGGAGCTACACCGACCTGGGGAGTGGCAGCTACGACCTCCAGACTACACGCCGACCAACTACGCCCTTTTCCCTGGCCTACCCATTTAACTAGGCGCGGCTCGAGAACATCGGAGAAAGGGGGGATTGATACGAGCGTCAGCCGAAATATAAAAATTACGCCGTCAAATTCGTATCGATGGTAAATAATAAGCCATAAAAATCCCAAATTCTACAGAAACAAGCCCAGATAACAATTCTCGAGCCTTGGCAGTATATCATTATTTAGCTTAACAACGCCGTGCGCGGGCGGAAGCAATAAATCCCGGAACACAGTAACGAGCCCACTCAAAACCCAAGCAGTTAACCGTCACTTAGAACCAACGAATCGTACTTGTAAAAACTTCAGAGCTAAATACTCGAAAAACGCATTTGACGGGGAAACAAAGAATTAAGCTACGTACTGAAAGCGGCGAAAGTGTCCCAAAACACTTAAGACAGCAGAGCGCGCATTCAAATTCACGGCCACCATGGCCATAATTCACGGAGCTCAAGAAAGCAAGTATGAGTAAACGATCCTCGGCTGCCCTACAAAATGCAATAAATTAACTGGCCGGCGTAATAAAGGCCAAAACCAACCGTCACCGTTCACTAGCTAAAAAGAGTCTTTAAGTGCGCTCGGGCAAACTGTATGTATGCAGAAATGGAAACAACAATTATTGGTGCCACGTAAATTAAATTATGAAGTGTTGCGCATCAAAAATTGCGCAAAATTACAAGGAAGACGAGGGACTGCGGCCGTACCCAGAATCTAGCGAATTAGCGGCACGCGGAGGAAAATACGTCCGGAAATTACAGTAAATCGCAGCGCTATAATTAAGCGGCGAGTTATATTTATCCCAATCACGTCGTGATTGGGCTTAAAATTTAAGTTTTTTGTCAATCAAGACAATGCGGCTAAAATCAACCCGCTAATTAGACGCGCCAGGAAATTAGCATTACGCCTTGCACAATCGCCTAAATGAATGCCCCCAGAAATCTGTCTTCACGCCACGGGCCAATAAGCATCGAGGGAGACAGCTACCCCGGGGTTCAAGCTCTTTAAATAGGGAAACCCTGGCCTTATGAAATCACTCTGCCTCGGTGGGTCGAACAAGCATCCATTCCAGGATCATCAGCCCTCATCTCCAGGAGTCTAACCAACCTCGAAGGAAGTCACCTAGTCTGGACTCTGCCGTTCCCCGAGCTGTCGCTTCGCTAGACTTGGAGCCTATCGCCCTTGCTGGACTTAAAGCATATCACCTTTGTTGGACTTGGCACAGCCGCCTTCCTGGACACTGCCGCCGGCCGTCTTCGTGGAACTTGGACGTCGAGCCACGTCAGCCGCCGCCCCCGAGAGAACCACGAGCGCCCGCTCCTGCAGCTCCAGCCGCTTCTAGGACGCTGCGCCTTTCAGCCGCCGGCTGCGAAAGATCCCCCCAGCCCGACGTCGAGCCACTTCAGCCGCCGCCTCCAAGAGGACGGTCAGCTCCCGCTCCTGCCGCCCCAGTCGCTCTAGGACGCTTCGCCCTTCAGCCGCCGCTTCCGAAGGATCCCCCCAGCCGGACGTCAAGCCACTTCCGCCGCCGCCCCCAAGAGGACGATCATCGCCCGTACCTACTAACTACGCGTTCCCAGGACGTCGAGCCACGTTAGCCGCCGCCTCCGAGAGGACGATCGCCCGCACCTACTGACTACGCGTTCCTAGGACGTCGAGCCACTTCAGCCGCCGCCCCCGAGAGAACGATCAACGCCCGCTCCAGCCGCCTACGCGTTCCCAGGGCGCCGAGCCACTTCATCCGCCGTCCCCGAGAGGAAGACAAGCGCCAGCTCCTGCAGCCCCCGCCGCTCTTAGAAAGATGCGCCCTTCAGCCGCCGCTTACGAAGGAACCCCACAGTAACGGACTACTGACGCCAATCCGTCATCTTCTTTCTCTTGGTTATCTGTATATGTAGTCTAGTTCTAAGTTTAGCTGTACCAAAATAACTATAATAAATTTGTCTCCGATTAATCAGCTGTTTAGCAGAGGGTAACGCCTCCTCCCTCCTTCGACTGACGCCATTTTTACCACCGCCACCGTTGAGCTAGTTGGAGGTGTGTTAAGCTGTCGACAAACACGTAGATCCACTAAGAGGCGTAAAACGCTCAATGACTTACAAGAAATAGATAAAGAATAAGAAAAAGAATATGGTTTAATGGTGTCTGCAAAATTTCATTAGTGGACAAACACTTCTTCGAAAAATTGTTGAAAACTTCTGACGTAATCTTTCCCCATTAGTAGTATCCTATGATCGAAAACTTAAAATGTTAACAATTACGTTGGCTAGTACGTAAGATTAATTGTCTAGTTGATAATAAAAGCGTAAGTAAACAGACGCCACTTTAAACAAAACACTGGAGAGACGCTACGCCCTGAAGAAAAACACAAAAAGATACCCCACAGAAAATTCACTGGTTTTGCTTTTAGGATATACAAATTTGTGACCTTGTTTAGGCTTATGCGACGGAGATTTAAGCTTAAATCGGGCCAGCAACAAATCCCGCGACGAAATGGGCGTCTTGTTCTCCGTTTGCCTGCCATACAATCCGTCGATGTCTCGCCATCCGCCTGCAGCTCTTTCGCTCCTCTTTGATCTCAACACAGGTCGTTTGCTCCACAACTAGGGCTCCGGTACTTTCCACGAAAATCGCTGTCAATCTCAAGCTTCCAGGGCTTCAACTAATCTCACTACAACCTCCAAATCAACCACCGAAAAACACCAGATATACTCGAAGCACAGTTGAACACTTTTACCTTCTGCAGAGGTGGCAAGAATGAATGCAAAATCCTCTACAGCCCACCAAAGCACTGTACTAAGTTGAAAACTCTTATAATAGGAAAAATGGGTATTTATTAATTTTTAAATTAATTTTTGTTGGTTAGGAAGACAAAATACACAACCAAAGCTTGGTTTAGCTTCCCCTCAATTGTTCTTGTTTACATTGATCTTACCTTGTTATTATAAAGTCAAAGCATGCTCTGATTACAATTTCATATTCAAGTCAAGGCTAACGCTATTTTTACTACAGTTTTACAAATTCAAATAATTTCAAGGGCAATGCTATTTTATACAATTGAAAATTCAAATTACAACATTTATGGAACGTTTTTAAAATAATATTTGGAATGCTTGAATTATTATTAATTCTTATTATAATTGCATTGGCTTAAATTATGTTCATCACAGTATTGATGTTCCGCTGTTAGTTCCGTTGCAATGTTGATTTTTCTTTAATGTGACACATGTATATTAAGACATTGAATAGAAGCTTCCATATAAAAATCATTTTGATTAGTTACACTTATCGGCTTAGAACGAGCTAACGATTTTCATATATTTTTACAAAAAGCATAAAATTTATTGATTTAGAATTATAATAATCTACAACGATGTTACTTCTCCGTATCAGATGCTTCGCATACTAATATTCCTGTAGTAACAGCCATCGTCGTACCTCAAAGAAGGCCAGCATCCAGGAGCTCGATCCTTACAAACAACTCACGTTAATCTCTCGAAGGCCATACAATGGGCAGCACTGTACAAAAGGGTTTGCGAAGTTGAGCTCTTTGTCAATTTATCGGCAGGCATGTTAGCGTTACTATGGTTGTTCATGTTACAATATTGTAGTTGTATACGTTTAAGTATTAAATTAGTGGTTGTTATGTTACTTCGTACTCTATTTACTTACGTATCAGTAAAGCAGCAATTCAAATGTTTATAACAATTATCTCAACTGTCATTGACATAAAAGTAACTTGAGTGCTTCTGTTTCAGAAGACTGACTTCGTAACGAAATCGTTACAAGCATGTGCAAGCAGGATTTGCTTTTTTTTTGGTTAATTAGAGACTGCAAATAGCCAGTTCATTATTTTTGGAACAATTTGTACACCAATCGTTGATAGAAACACACGTTTAGTGGTTCATTGCAGAGCTCCATTTATGAATTTTTGCGCTTCAGTAGAGGATTACGGAGATATGAAGGGGGTGAAAATGTAACTTTTTCTGTTTCGCCAAAAAAGGCATGTGCGCCTATGAACTCGTGATATTCGAACCAAGTGTATTATATAAAGGGCTCAGGGAAGTGGGGAGGCCAGATAGTTATGGTGAAGAACCCAGCACAAAATACAAACAACATTTGGGCAGATTATCCACTACTACACATGTTGAAGAGAAAGTGGAAGATGCAATTAATGTCACTTTTGGACAAGCAGAATAGTAAGAACAAGATACAACTGATTGCTTTTACTACGGTATACTTACAGCAAGCTGGCTGCAACGTGATTCAGGCAGAAAGTGATGCTGCCACCAAGATCGTTTTTACTGCAATTGACGAATCAAAGAACGAAAAAGGGACTATTGTTGGCAATGTCACCGATTTGTTGGTCTTGTTGGTTGCTCCAGCCAACAAAGTTTACTGCACTGGAGACATTCAGCGTGGTATCGGGGAAATAAAGGATGTTCTCTTGACAGTTTACGCTTTCGCTGTTATTTATTATTATGTAACTACCTCGTACGTGGTACATAGCACTTTTCATCTAATTTACTGAAAAGCATATATTGTGAAGAAAAACAATTTCAATTATTTTTTGTATTAAAGCTTATTAGATCAAGTTTCTAGCTAACCTTGTTTTAATTCTATCCACATGATTTTATATTTTTAAGAAAATATGACAAAAGATGGAGGTAATTTAAGTTGGTATAATTATAAATGCACAAATGGGAAAGGGGACAACGATATGATGAATAATTCAAAAAGAAATATAAACAAAATGAAGATAAACTCGACAAAGGATGGGAGCAATGTAAGTATATTATCAGATACATACATATAGTGGAAAAGTTCTATAATAGTACTTTATGTAACTAGTCCTCAAAGCAAGGCTTTAGGGGACGAGTCGTAATGTTTCCGGGCGAGGCGGAGCGAAGCGCAGCCGAGTCCGTAATATGAAGATGAGTCCTCTAAAGCCATTTGAGGACGTGTTGCATACAACGTTTTTTTTTTATTAGCTCTCCAAACATTATAATATGAAGTTTCAATTACCATTAACGCGGCATTATATTAGGAGGCCGCGCGAAAAAGTATTTTTCGCTCCCCAAACTGGTTACTTTGGAAACTGTCTAGGATCCTCAAAATGGCCATTTAGAGGCCTTGTACTTAAAGTCGTCATGGCAACTAATGTTTGAGTCCGCTAAAATGTTGCCATGACGACTTTAAGTACAAGGCCTCTAAATGGCCATTTTGAGGATCCTAGACAGTTTCCAAAGTAACCAGTTTGGGGAGCGAATACAAAAAAAGTTATTTATAATTTCGGTTTCAGAGACCGAAGCGGGTACCCGAGTTGCTTTTATTTTTACCTTTGATATACGACCAATGTGAGGAGAAGGAAGTATTTTCTGCATTTTTAGTAACACTGTTATACTGAAACATTATTATAGTCATGGTAGATTTTATGAGAAAGAACAGGCGCGACTAGAACAGACGATGCGAGATATAATAGCGGAGGAGGATGTCGATAACTCGTTTTATGATGATGTGCCATCGTCTGACGAAGATAATTTATTGAAAACTAGGGAAATTAACAGTGACGCTGAACAGGAAATATCTGATTATGAAGACGTTAGAGAACAAGAAACTAATGCCATAAGGTATCTCATTATTTTTATGGAGGTGGCAGAGGGGTGTCGGACTGCGAGACCGGTGCGGGTACTGATGTCTTAGAATTTTGAACGGGTACTGGAGGGTTAAAGTACTAGGATTTTGATGTTCCATTTTTTGTACCATAAATAATCCGAAAAATGTCATTTTTGACATCAGTATGAAATAAAGAACAGTATAAAAGTAGAAAAGAACCTACACACCGAGAAAACGCTATCAAAAAGAAAATTCTAAACCAAGGCTCAGAAAATGTCCCAGATATAACTGTAAATGAAATAAACCAGCGATGGCAAAAATAAAACCTCAAAAATCACCAGGTGAGGATAGTATAACGATAGGGGCTATCAAAAATGGGAAAAAAAGAACTCTTAAAAAATAAAAGTTCTCTTCGATTTATGCCTACATGAAGAAACTGTCCCTACAAAATGGAATAATACTGTTACTATCTTGCTCCACAAAAAGGGTGACAAAACAGACCTCGAAAATTATAGGCCCATCAGTCTGCTAAATCACTTATATAAACTCTTCACAAGAATAACCACTAGACTAGAGAATAAACTTGATTTTTATCAGCCAAAAGAACAGGCCGGGTTCCGTTCAAACTTCGGAACAAATGACCACCTGCAGACAGTGAAGCTGCTAATAGAGACAATTGTCGAGTATAATAGACCCCTAGTCTTGGTCTTTGTAGACTTTCATAAAGCCTTTAATTCAGTAAAACTGGGAAGTATACTGGAAGCCCTGAATGAAAGCCGTATCGACAGTCGCTATTCTAAACTAATATATAACATCTATAGGAACGCAACAACAACTGTAAAACTGCACGACATCAGCGATCCCATACAAATCGAAAGTGGCGTGAGACAAGGTGATACTCTGTCGCCAAAGTTATTTATAACAGCCCTGAAATACGCGTTTAAACATCTTGAATAGGACAACAAAGGCATAACTATAGATGGGGAGAAGCTCAATCATCTTCGTTTCGCGGACGATATAGTTTTAATAACTGACGAACTTGGACAAATGAAGCAACTGTTAAATAAACTTAATACAACATGCTCAAAAATTGGTCTAAAAATCAATTTCAGTAAAACTAAATATATCACAAATCTTATCCCTAGCGCAAAACTACAAATGCAAGACGAAAACGTAGAACTCGTAGACAAATATGTGTATCTTGGGCATGAAATAAGAATAGGTAGGGGTAATCAAACGTGCGAGACGAAGAGAAGAATAACCTTAGCCTGGGCAGCATACGGAGCACTAAGAGACACGTTCAAAAGTAATATTCCGATAAGTATGAAGCGAAATGTGTTCGAACAATACGTACTTCCAGTGTGGAAGACGCATGGAAAGGTCATTGCTTGGGGTTACTCTCAAAGATAAGATGAGAAACGAAGATCTGATGGCCAGGACAGGAGTGATGTATGTTGTGATCCGCGTGGCCAGACTGAAGTGGAGATGGGCAGGCCATGTCGCTAGACTTACGGACAACAGATGGACCCGCAAACTTCTGGAATGGAGACCCAGAACAAACAGCCGTAGTAGGGGAAGACCACTCACGCGCTGGACGGATGACGTAAAACGTATCCCGAACAACTGGCTACAGGCAGCGCAAGATAGAGAAAAGTGGAGAAAATTAGGGGAGGCCTATGTCCAGCAGTGGACCAGAAAAGGGCTGAATGGTGATGATGATGACATACACATACACACATACATACAAATGTTCCTATGTTATTTATGCTTCACTAAGTACTTTTTATAATGAAACATTATTCATTTTCAAGTGAGTACGATGGATCCCAAGGTAATTGGAAAATAATGACATTTTCGTCAATTGCAGTAAAAACGATCGTGGTGTCAGCTTCACCTTCTACCTGAATCACGTTGCAGTCAGCTTGCTGTAAGTGTACCGTGATGAAAGCAATCAGTTGCATCTTGTTCTTACTATTAGTTAGAAATTCTATTGTCCAAGAGTGGCATTAATTGCATCCTCCACTTTCTCTTCAACATGTGTAGTAGTGGATGATCTGTGCAAATGTTGTTCGTCTTTTGTGCTGGATTCTTCACCATAACCATCTGGCCTCCTCACTTCCCTGAACCCTTTATATAATACACTTAGAACGAGTATCACAAGTTCATAGACGTTCATGCTTTATTTGGTCAAACAGAAAAAGTTACATTTTTACCACCTCCATATCTCCGTAATCCTCTACTGAAGCGCAAAAATTCATAAGACCATTTTTATTGTAAATTAAATGTAGATTAATTTTGTATAAGGTAAAGTTTGAGCTAAATCTCATAATTAACGAGATATTTGCAAAAAACTGTTGAAACCTACCAGTTTATCACCTTTCCACCCCCCTCCAGCCTAAACCCGACGAGCAATGTTGTGCTTTTACCACTTACTAAGAAGAGGGTACTAAACAGTTTGCAGCTGGATAGAACTTTTTTTATGTTTGGGATAAACCCTAGTTTTACTGTACTATTTTAGAATCACAGATTTTCTAGATGTTTCAGTCAGGCATTCACCTATTCGAACAAATAAAAATACTGAATTTATTCGTATTATAACTGCAACTTAAAGTATTTGTGAGTTAATATTAAAAAATATATTTTTGCAAATAAACATGAAATGATGAACATCCTGAACCATTCGATATGCATTTAGTCTCATTACCATTACCTTCTTTCTTCTTTACTTTGTGATCTATGGATATATTCTATTGAGTTGGACACCTAAAATGCAGATATTTAATTTGAAAGCAGGCCAAGCTCCTTCATGGGGTGTTAGTGCCTCACCATTATTATTATTATAATAGAAGTTATTTCACAATGTCTAACATACAGTTTAATCAAGTATAGACAAATCTATGCTTTAGCTATTTAATTTAGTAGCGGTTCAATTGTTTTCCCCTTAAATTGCCTACAAGTAATAGTTTTCCTCTGCGAAATTCCTTGTGTGATTTTTATCAGCATTGTTATAAATAGCCCCCTACCTAATGGATATTGCAAAAACTATGTCAGAGGTTAAGCGGTTATTTCGAGAGCCGAAATCTGCATCGATCAGTAAGTAGACAATGGTCCGCATAAAACAAGAGCTATAAAACAAATTAATTGCAGATCCAGCTATCCTGATATTTTAGAATGAAATTGTCCTACATTTCCAATGACGTCAGCATGATGTCATACGTGAAAAGTAGCGGGGGAACTGGGTCAAACTGGGTGCGATGCCCTGGATGCGGGTTCGAGGACGCTGCACGGGTTCATTCTGTTTTTCAGGCTACTGGGCTAACATCCTGCAAGCTGGTAGCTTTGCTGTTCAGACACCATGCAATTCGTTCCCCAACCATGCGGACGCACAGGGTGCCTACTCGTTTGTATACGTGGAGGCCTGCATGAATTTTCCAGCAGTTACGTGGAAAGCCATTCCGCAAATTCTGAAGGGTTGCACACTTACTCACTTTATTGATCAGTTTCGGTTGGCAGCTTGGTCGAAGCCGCTCTAGAGGTTAAGCGAACTGATTCATTAGTCGAATCAAAAATGAAATGTTTGAAGGGCAAACCGTTGCTTATAGATTTTTACGGGACTAAAACCTGGTATTCTCATAATTTTAGCTTAGAAGTTCCAAAAATATAAATCTGCGTAATAATCAACCATTCTGTTTTAAGGGGTACTTTGATAAATCTACACCTTCTACTATTGCAGTACAAATTTTCAATTAAAAAAAATGAAACAAATTCTCTGTCGTTACAATGGTAGGTTATTTTCAGTGCAGCAAGAAAACTACTCTACACAACTGTGTCGCTAGTGGAAAGTTTTACTTATATATACAGGGTGTAACTGAAATTCTTGGCCATGTTTTAATGGCAGATTGTACGTCACAAATTGACAAACAAGGTTCATATAAACAGATTCAATTTTCTACCTTTAGAGAGATATTAGAGGGAGGTTAAAGTTAGGTAGTCTAGTTATCATTTTCTGAAAACTGGGAAAGGCTATTGAAATGAAAATTGGCAAATATTTTCTACCAATAGAAAGCTTATATGATTTTTTCTAAATTATTATGCATGGCTTTAATGAGATTTTCATTTTATTATCTTTCTCAGTTTCCAGTGAAATGAATAAAACTTAATTTTAACCTCCTCCCCCCCTCTAATGTCTTCACAAGGGTTTACACTAAACCTATGTTTATATGAACTTTTTATGTCAAACATAGAATGCGCTATGCCCAAGTATTTCAGTTCTCAGACTATATGTATATTTCTTCTTCTTCTCTGTCCATGGAAGCTTTGAGATTTGCTACTTTCCATTTCCGCTTCAGACAGTTACTATAGTTGTTTTCACCTACTGAGAACATGGACCTTAGACACCAAGCTTTGATGAAAATCTTACGTCAAAAACAAAAGGGAAGAACTAGGCCTTAAATATAGTAAAATGTATTGGCTGACGGAAAGAAACTCCTCGCTATCAATATATAACAAAAAGATACTTTCCCCATGCTTGGAAAAAAAATTTCTGCTCATATTAAATAATATACACATTATTAGTACGTGTTTATTGAGACGTTTATCAATTATTATTGAAGCAATGGAATAATATTTCGTGATTCAACTGTTGCCAGTCAATTATTTGCCGAGTTTTTCGTTGTTAGATTATTACACTGTTGTCAGCCAATAATATGCCGAATTTTGTATAATTCTTGAGTACATCGTGAAAGTGAAACGTAAATCATGGGGCTCTGATTCAAACATTAGGCCTTACTGTCAATAAAAAGATTAATAAGAATAAAATAATTAATAAGGCCATTATTCACTCTGATAAATTACGCCACTCGTCATCCACTCGTGGCCCAAATTTTATATATAATTTTTCACAGGATAATATATTATTCTAGTTATATTTTATAATTATTTAACTGTGAATTTTTAATGGAGCTTTCCACGGCCTCTTTTAACATAGTGTCGTACAACTGTCCGCTTAATATGTTTCTAGTGGCCTCTTCTCGTATATCTTTTGAAATGGGTAACTTTGTTTTTTCTATAGTTGGGGAAAAGCTCTGTTAACACATCTCATACATTAGGAAGTTGACATTTGAAGAAAATAGAAGGTTATTGCGTATTCGTATATTAACAGGTTAAAAAATGAGGCATTGTAACGTTCAGAAAAAGAATGGAACAGTTTTTCAATAGAATAGGCAACAATTAAGTAATCAGGGTAGATATGGATATAAAGTAGGTAGCTTAACGAGGGCTGAGAAGACCAATGATATATTCAAAGCTGGGCTTCATCATGGCTATGAGTCTAATAAATTATAAGAAGGGAAGACAATCTTGATAATGAACTAGGTTGAGAGAGTAAGATAAAAATTAAATGAAAGTCTAAGGGACATTAATCTGAATAGAGAAAAATGAAATAGAAGCTCTATAGAGAGACAAGAAAAATATATTTCTTTAAAAAATTACAATGGTGATTTTTACAGCTTATACGTAATTAAGAAAGCTAAGCTAATGAATGCTTGCATTCTTTATCTACATTCTTTAATCGTAATAAAAATTCTTTGAGTAATTTTGAAATACTAACATTTATAAGACTACTAATTAATGTTTTGACCATTATAAAATATGACTAAAAATTATTTTCACCTAGTATGGCCATGAAATACTTCCCAATTTATGAATGCAACTACATTTATACTTAAATATCAAACTTGACATTTGCTTTTTAAGTGAATTATTAGGAAGTATTTCATGGCCATATTAACGAAAATAAATTTTGATCATACTATACCTAGATACATACATACATTTTTCTGCCTTATTTAGTTTCCTTACTCAATATATTGCAGAACAGAAACGAAATTGTTCTCCCGTATCTGATTTTTGAACTTAACTTTTCATATTGTAATCATGTTCTTTGTACATGATTTTCCTCAGTCCTGTAGCCAGTATTATAAACGATGAATAAATCATTAGATAACTATTTGTGGAGTAAATTTACTTCCTCAATAAACTAATAGGCAAATAAACAAAAGCGCATCAAAATTTGTTTACTAATGAATAAAATGTCATAAGCTTTAACGTTTTGATGCGCTTTTGTTTACTTTAACAAGGAATTAAAATTAACCTGTACGGATCTATCAGCTGAATAAAGTTATTTTCCGTTTATAATACTCAAATCTACGGAATAAATTAATTTATCTAAGACCACTACTAAAAGTAGGCCTTTTAGTGATAGCTTGTTTCACTAAAAGTGACGTTTTATAATTTAGGGTGGTTAAAGAAATCAGCTGTTTACTTTCAGCCCATGTGCTAAAAATGAAGTGAGGTTATAAAACTACAATTTTGAACTGGAAGTGAAGTTGTAAAGTTATTCTAGTTACTTCTTGCGTTAGAGGTAAAATGTTTTTTAAATAATTAAAGCATTATGTAATGAATGAAGTCAGATGTGTACTATTATACTTACCTTTGATAACTGACTTTGACAGTACTGGCTCCACAAACATCCACCTGCGCATCAAGGCCATCTCTTTATTATGACATAAATTATAACTGTCATAAATGCAAACCTTTGTTAAATCTACATTTATGGATTAATAACAGAAAATTTAAGGTCGTAGAAAAAATATTGTATGCAAACTCGTGCTAAAAGTGTTATTGCACTTGGCATGTTATGAAACAAAGCCTTTGGCTTCGTTTCATAATTTTCATGTCTCTTGCATAAACATCAACTTTTAGCACTTGTTGCATAAATAGCTATTATTCTAAAAATAAATGTTATTTAGTAAATAAAAAGTTTTATAATACCGAGCACTGGATGAATAATCTTATAGAAACGGAAGGGAACTTCTTTTATTGGTGTTCTTCTAATTATTATCTTAACTACTTCGTCTAAAAAATAATAGATACACACATCTACCAACAAGTGTGGTTTATTATGTATGAAACGCTTCATATGTTATTTACTTTACAGATATTATTACATAATTGTATTATTTAAACAACTACAGAAAAATAAAACGATATCGAAACGAGGCAGCTTACTTTATATATCCTAGATGTGGTTATCCAGCTTAGCTACATGCTTTAAATATCCAGCAATTTTACATAAGTATACAAATTGTTAAATTGTCGATAAAAATACTCAAAGGGTAATGTTTTGAATGTAGGCTGCATTTACCCTAGCCACGGGCCCAAATGACGTCATAGCTCCATGGACGGGGGAAGGGTAGCGTCAATACTTGTTGCAAAGTGTGTCAAAGAGGGGGGCAAGTGGGTCATCCAAGGGGCGAACGAGCAGGTCTATGACCCTCAGTTCAATATACCTATACTGCATCTATCAATGTTGCAGTTTGTCTGCAAAAGTGCAAAACCGGCTGCGATTAGTGGAAATTGAATTTGAGGGCTGCTCGCCCTCCGCGTTTGGCGTTCTCTATTCGCAGCTGGTTTTCCAGCTCGGTCACTTAAGACGGCCTGGATATTTGCTCCTTTGTTTACACTCAAACTAAAATTTAGTGGGAGGCCTAAGATGCAATCTGTTTGGGCCCGAGAACCGACAATGCATTACAGCGCCCCAGTTCCAAAAGCTCGCATTTGCGGGTCATCAGGTTCTATGCCTTTCCCGCTAGCTGCAGTATCGTGGAAACCTCAATGACGCACGTACCCAGCCCATTTCAAGCTTTGCTAGAATCATTAACCTCAGGGTCCTCGGATTTTGATCAACGCATTGGCTTTATTTCTGTAGCCAGCACTAATGCCTTTTTGGCCCATGGATGTGACATAGTTTCATAACAAATATTTTATATAGTACATTGAAGAAAAGATCAAGTTTGTCAGCCCAGTACATTATATGAGGGCCTTAATAATCATTATACCACTTTTTTTAAACTAGGTTTTTGCTTATCTTATTACTATTTTTCATCATTAAAAGCGTTTGTAATTGAAATACAGAGTGGAACAACTAAGGTGTGCCAAGCTAATATCTCGATTATTTGAAGAGAAAAGAAAAAAAATATTAAAAGTTCATCGTGACTAACGTAGCTGTGCATACCAGTTATCAGTATGTCAGTTGCCCACCAGCTTTACAGGAGATTATATTAACTTTTGTTTTTCATATAGCATCATACGTTTCAGCTTACCTATTCAACTATATTCAATTATTATAGCCTTGTATGATAATATTTTTCGAAAAATACGTTCAAAACAGTTATTGAGAGAGAGCTGTAGAATTTCAATTCCACTGTCAATTGACAAAGCCAAACAAGTGCTGTGGACAAACAAAATTTGGCATACTTGATATTTTATAATTTTCTGTTCACAATCTATTATTTTAAAAAACGGTGCCAAAAGCCAGCTATTTACTATATACTCAATATTAAAATTAAATTATGTACTATCACAAGTATACGGATTTTATAAAAAAAAACTGTTGGTCAGAAACTGACAGAAACAAATTATAAACAATAAAAAAAGCGGAAAGTGAACATTTAGATTCTCTTTCATAACAGTGTTTACGTTTTTCAAAAAATGTACACATCAATAATAGAAACTAAACTAAGAAAAAAATTCAATAGTAAATTGGAAGAAGAACAAGCTGCCTTTATGAAAGGAACACAAACACAGGATAACATAAGTATAGTGAGAAAAGTAATAGAAAGAGCAAAAGAACAAAGAAAAGAATAACTATAGCTGGTGTTTATCGGCCTGAAAGCCGCTTTCGATGCGGTTCCTAGAGAGAAATTATGGAAATGCTTAGAAAAACTGGCAATAACAAAAAAGCATAGACAAGTGAACAGAAACGAATTGAAAAGGGTCATAGGAGAAGTACGGGTAAAAGGTGAATGTTCCAGAGAATTCGAACTGCAAAGAGGAATTGCACAAGGGGACAGTCTGGGTCCCCTTTTGTTTATTATATAGATACTAGCAACCAGTGAGAACAAATGTCTCATTTAATAACTTTTTTCTCTATCTCTTACGGTTTGGCTGCTGAAACAGCGTCCCGGACGGACCAGCGTCCCGGACGGACGGAAATCACGTGATTTCTCGAAAACCGGAAGTGTCACGTGACTGAAATTCGGTTCCTGACCTGACATGACCATTCCAAACATATAACTTTAAGAACTTTTTTCTCTATCTCTTACGGTTTGGCTGCTGAAACAGCGTCCCGGACAGACAAAGCAGCGTCCCGTACAGACAAGTCTATTAGATAAAGGATACAGGGATAGAATACTCAAACTTTGCAAAAAACAAAAATATTTGTTCTATTAAATTATAAGGCTTACTATATGCAGATGATATAATAATTACGGGAAATAATCGAGAAAACACCCAAACGACATTAAATCTATGGAACAAAACATTACAAAAAAAAAGTATAGAAATAAACACTGGAAGAAACAAAAATCATAGAGCAGAAGATCACCAAAGTATTATGTGTAAAATTGTTATACTAGAACAGGTCACAATTATTTTGAATTATTATTGAATACTTAAAGCGGCGACCGAAAAGTAGACACAAAAATAGTCAGTAGAAAAGGGAAAGTATTCTTAGATAATAAAACCATATGAGGGAAGAAACAAATTAGCACCAAAACCAGAATATATATGAAGCAATAGCAGTATCAACCATGCTTTACAGATGTGGGTTGGCCAGTAACAAAGAACCAGGTGGTAGAATAACAGCGACAGAAATAAATATAGAAACGAGGACATAAGGAGGAGCTTACAAAATTAAAACAATTAAAAAAAACCAACTTAAATGGTACAAGTATGTGCAGAGAATGGCACCAGAGTCATTAACCAAGAAAGTAACAGAATCGAAAATATACAGGAAAAAAAAATAGAAAGACCGAGAAAAAACATGGAACAAAGAATAGAAGAACTAGTCACGAAAATAGATCTAAACTGCATGATAGGAGATAGGAAAAAGTGGAAAAGCTGGTTGGGGACTCCCCTTCAGTCGACGCCGTAAGACAAAAAGCAGTACCGTAAAGAAGAAGAAGAATAAAAATACCATTATTACATTATTTTAAATTAATAAGTTTTACAGTATAAGTTTAAGCTTATCATGCCAATTGAAAAACAAAAGTTGATACCATTTTCTATAAAAGCGGAAGTGATGGCTAGGTTAATACCAATCCACTTTGCTAATAATATTTTTTTCCTATTTCTTCAAATAAACAACATATTCGCCGTAGCTGTTATACAGGTTATACTATGTATAATGTACTTTGTTCTGTGTAAAAAAGTACGAGTACAGTGAAATTGCATTTGTTTTGCGAATAACTAAATGTATTTATATATAGCATATATTACTTGTTCAAATATATATACGCAGAATAAAGGTTGGTACTAATAAAAATAGTAAGTGTTGAAGCAAAATACAAGTTTGTATTAGTCATTATCGTCCATGGAGAAACTTGTAAGTCGATTTACTAATAGTAAATCAACATACAATATTGCCAATCACTTCTATTTATTTGATCAGTATTTTTATTAATTAATAGTAAGTAAGTAATGATGTCCCAGCGAGCAAATCCTCGCCTCTCAGGCGGCTGGCCCGGGTTTCAATCCCGGCGACCCTAGAATTTAAAAATCGCACGCTCCGTGGCTACCACGCTAACACCTGTGGTAGTCGTTAACCTCTAACAGGGGAACTCTTCTTCACTTTCTACGAGCAAGGCTAGCCACCTACCCGGCCTAAGGGCGAAGAGGGCTCATAGAACCACTTTGTGGTTAAAACAGGCCATTGACCTATAATGCGAGGAAGAAGAAGAATGGTCAGTATTTTGTAAAGTAAGTGGTCAGTATACCGGGTGTCCGTTCTCAAAGTCGAACATAGGCGATTAACATTGTATTGAACGTTTTTGCCTTTTCCTGATCGCCAATTCAACTTACAGGGAAGGTAATGGTATCAATGGAAAGATAAAACTACTACGCATCAAATGATAACAATAATAATATTCAAGATGCGATTTTTAGTTTAAAATACTAATTTAAAACTTGGGAATTTTTAAATATGCCATGCCTTGCTTTTCAAGTTCGATAGCATTTGTCAAAAAAATTGGTAATTAGTTGGCGTAAATCAGGTGTTTTCTGTCAACGTCTGTTAAAATTATCTACAGAAAAATTAATTATTTCAATGAAGAACGAATGAATGCACTAATGTTAATTGCCTATGTTCGACTTTGAGAATGGACACCCGGTATATGAATATTTTACTATACCACTGCTGGGCCTGTGGTTTGAATCAGAAATAATTCATTAAAAACCCCAACCACACAGATATTTAACAAACGCTAAATACGTATTTCCAGAGCAAAATTGAAATATTCAGTAGCTCTGAAGAGAGACTAACCCGACAAGGTTGGTTGGAAAAAACCTCTGAAGATATCTCTACAATGTTATAAACATAAAGTTGGCTGAGGCGAATTCTCAAAGATATGCTCTTCGCCAATTTATCAATGGGAGTCGCAGTTATAGTGAAAGACACTTATGAACATAAAGTTGGCTGAGGTGAATTCTCAAAGATACGCTCTTCGCCAAATAATCAATGAGAGTCGCAGTTATAGTGAAAGCCGCTTATGATTTGGTGAAGAGCATTCTAGAATGCACCTCAACCAATTGTACCTTTGTAATTTAGTGGAGGTAATACCTTCAGAGGTTTATTACAACCACCTTTGTTGGGTTAGTCTCGCTTCAGGGTTACTGAAGATAACAGCTTAGCTTTCGAAATAGGTATTTAGCGTTTGTAAAAATTTAAATTTTTGGTTTGTAAAAATACTAAATTGCACTAATAGTTTTTAGTCTCTGCTTTTCATTGGTTAATATTTTTGTCTCGGTAACCTGTTTCATTGTAAAATGAGAGAAAATATGGGTACGTGTAGAAGAAAAAAAATGGTTTAGTATATTAAAGAACAAACAATAAAAATGCAAACATACTATATATTTATTACTTAACTATCGAAAAATTAAAATAAGTGTCAAAAAAAGAAAGTAGACATTAACATCTTCTTCTTAAAGTGTCTTACGCTTTTATTTATATTTTTACATTATCATTACAATAATACTTATCACTAAGTTATTATATGTTATATAGCTCCAGTAGAGTCCTAAACCTCTATTGGTTCGTCTTCGTACTGCTACTTCACAGAAGGTGGCGCTGATGGAAATGTACATATTGCAGCACGTTGGCGATTTCCAACCTTGACTGGGGTGGAAACATCATGGGGATAATTTCGGTGGCATCGTGGTATTGAATTGAACTGTCGCAAATCATTGGAGATACGTTCACGTCTGTTTTTGCCCTGCAACATTTTGTCCATTGATGCAATTTAATTGTAGTCGAAGTCTTGAACAAGTGTGCTATACAGTAATGGATATATATTTTACCAAGAGAAATCACGATGGTACATATTAGTATATTACATACCGAGGTGGAAAGTGTTTCATTCCTATCTCGAAATAAAGTTAACCTCGACGCTGCGCGTCTCGGTTAACTACTTAATCTCTCGACAGGAATGAAACTTTTCACCGTGATGTGTATGCTGTTTTATTCGCAATCATCTAATTTTAAAAATAACTACCATTGAATCGTGAGTAATAGATATCTTGATGTAGCAAATATTTTTGTTACCATGAAAACAACCCACTCAATATTTTTG
The DNA here is from genome assembly GCA_940337035.1 of Agriotes lineatus. Classification (NCBI taxonomy): domain Eukaryota; kingdom Metazoa; phylum Arthropoda; class Insecta; order Coleoptera; family Elateridae; genus Agriotes; species Agriotes lineatus. Next base: position 69,046,575 of record OW679197.1, on the reverse strand, counting down.
TTACCATGAAAACAACCCAGTCTTCAGGTATGTAATATTTTTCGGGGTATGTAATAATTTCCCGGCTAGTTTCAGTAATCATCTAGTTCCCAGCTGTTGACATGCCATGAAATTGACACATTACAATGTGATTGCAAATAAACTATTTTACTTGTTGCCTAGCTACCAAAGTAATTCTTTAATTTTTCATTTCGGTTACTCTTATGACAAATAGCATTTGAACTTTTCCAACTCATGGAATTGCCATGTTTCATACAATTTTAGGAAACCTCTTTTGACAACTTTTCTACAGATTTATTGATTAACCCAAAAAATCTTGACGGAGGTAGTTGTTCACGAAATTTCGTTTCTTTTTTATAACTACATTAAAAGACTCCAATGACTTGTTTGTTCTACTCGAAGGAGTATGGTGTGCAGCACCCCCGTACCAATTTTGATGTGTTGCAATGTAAACCATTGCAGCTTAATGTTTTCAGTAAATTCGGTTTGCCTTTTCTGAAGAAATTTGTTAATAAATACATAATGGTAATGTTTTTCAATATTTCTATACTTGGGGTCAATTGCGATATATCGATGTCATCTATTGTCTCTTGTTCGTATATAATTTATATTATTACTAATATTCTGTCGCTTTTAGTTTGAACATACCGCACTACCAGATGGATGGAAGTGACAATCAAGATCTGTATTGCCAACTGGCCTCTTTCCCATGCGGTAGTTTTCTAATACACGTTTAATTGAAATCTGAAATGTTATTCTATGTCATCGTTGTCTTCTTCTTCCTCTGCATCACACTCATCAACATATTTTACTTGAAGTGACACCACAAAAGCTAATTCTTCGAAATCTAGCATTTTACTATGATCTAAGCTCCACTGTTCAAATTCACCAAGACTTATTTATATATTCAGCTGACCCATACGTTTGCTTCCTTAGTTGCACTAAATAATTAAAAAGTTATGTTTTGTTTTTATGCTTTACATCTCAATATTTCTTCTGCGTTTACTGCAGTCGTTGTTCCTTCTTTACTAGTCAATGTTGAAATCATGCTCCACCTGCGTTGTCTTTTTTTCTTCGAGTTTTGTTATAAATTGAAGATGTCTCTGTACTTATCTCTTCATCAGATCTGCATTCCTTTATATTTGATGCCGTTGAAAAAGAAACTATAATTTTATTTAAAATATAATTATTTTACACTACACACATTACGTATCAGAGTGACGTGGAACACTAGTCTTTTTATGTTGGGTTGTCGCGCTCTCGACGAAAGCCTTTACTGACAACTTCTATTGTTACATACTGCTGTTTTATTATAAATAGTGACCATTTCTTTAAAAACTGACATATTTTGATATTTACAAATATTTTAATTGAAATACTGGCCATTTTTATTAATCAACCACTTGTATTACGTACTGATACTTTATTATAAATACCGATTATTTATTTAAAATACTGATTTTTTTTAAATACTGATCCAATACCGCGCTGCTTCAAGTCAGGTCTCATAACACCATCAGCCATTGCCGAGCACCAATGCGATACCGGCCATAAGATCTCTTTTAATGAAACTTCCATTATTATTTTTAGGTTCAGAGGGAAGAACAGACGAGGTGCTTATCCTATCTGACTTTGTACCTTTTGATCATGATCAATAAAAGCATTATTATTATTATTATTATCTCCATTCTTCTATAGTAGAAATATTCCCGAAGCCATTGGGATTTACAAACACCCTATTAACCTCAATCGGAACGAAGGCTTTAGCCTTCTTTCTTTGTGGAATCTGCTAATTTCTAAACCCAACCCACCGTCACTTAACCGCGGCGACGCTTGCCTATAAATTATCGCCTTTCTCATTGCGATCGTTAGAAGAGTTTCGTCTCTGGCGTGGTTTACACCTTGATTTACCATGCTCTTTTACTTTCTTCCTGATGAAGCCTTTCATGAAGGTAGGCGAAACGTGAGTTATTTAATCTCAACAATGACACGGTCCAATCCCAGAAGTGACTCCTTGGTCATTCAAAATATGCGTCACAATAAAGGAATACGACAACTATTGCTAGATACAAGTTTTTTTTATTAATAATCGCACTGACAATGCTTGAAAGATGCATTTTAAATGTCTCTCCGTACGTATTGGGTAGGCTGGGAGAGATTGATACCGGCTAGTTTATTACAAAGAGTCTTATCTAACGGTTTTCAAGCAACTATTGCATTGAGGTCCATTCAATATTGTAGCTTAAAGCACATTTTACTTTCCTCTTATTTTTCATAATAGTCTATGAAAGAGTATGTATAAGATTTATAGGGCCCTTGTAATTTTAATTTAACAAATAAATATAATTTTATCTTAAATTTTGTGGAAATATGATAAAAATGTTTGATCTTACATACCTTTCCACAATGAATGACTTAATATTCAAAATAAATTAAAACTGGGCACTGGAAGATAATCAATAACAAAGCATCGGGCTCATAATAGAATATTTTATTTTCATTTTAACTTTCAAAAGTTTTAGTAAAATGTATTCTAGTGAACTTATTTTATTAATTTTGAAAGGTTTTACTCCAATTTTCCAGTATAGTTTCTGGACGTACCATTCGTCCATTAATGCTCAATTTTCTACTGTCTATTGAAAATCAAATGCTTATGTTGAGCCAATCTTACATAGTTAAAAATATGTACCAAAGCGAATAAAACTTCGATGTAGGTCAACTGCAGTGTCAAGCGCGAATTTAATCAAAGCTCAAATTCCCTCAATAACAAAATTGCTGGAGACAACACAACAAAAATGGAAATATCCATAAATAAGAGCTAATGACCCTTCGTGGATGCATTTAGCAGGCATGAGCATTTTCTCTTTGTCATGGTACAGCATGCTACATTGAACAGCCAAGCTCTTATATTCCTGCAAACGTTATGATCCTGCAGGCTGTGCGGCACGTGAGAGTTGACAATCAATGTAATGACGTCAGTGTGGAAACAGCCAATGGGGAACGGCGTCCATTCACTCGCACGAACCGTGGTGCTGATACAGATTCATCTTGAACGGTTGAACTTCAGTGCCGCGGTTTTCCTCAGAACGGTTGGTCACGCACCTTTCAGGCCAAAAACCTCCATCACGCGGTTTTCAGAAATTCAGTTGTTAGTGAAAAGCGACTGGTCGGCATGGTGAAGGCAAATCGCAAGCTTTTCCGAAGCTTACGCACTTTTAAATGGCACGTATGAAATTTATTATTTGAATTTGTACCGTTTCACATGTACCTGCTGCTCAACTCAGGCACTTGAGGTAAGTAAAATATGTTAGAATGATACAGATTCGCTTGTGTTTATTAAGTTTGGCTCAGTTTAGAACATTACGCGCTCCCAAAAGTTGGAGTAACTCTTCATAACCTTAAAACGTGTACACTGCTAAACACATATTTACAGGTTGTGCATGATATTAACCACAATACACGTTCTATTGAATTTTAAACGATTTTATAAGTACATATTCTACCCATATTCCTCGAAAACGTATGTTACTAACTTGATATAATAAAATAATCAGGTTATAAAAATCGTTTTCGATCTATTACATTCCTGTACTTCTTGAAACTTAACTTTAATATAAGTTTACATATAGAACAATGCAGAAAACCTAGGTTTAAATTAACAAAATAATGATCACAGTTATTTTATAAAATGATAAAGTATTTAACTTATTTAAGCGCCAAACATGTTTCTATTTGAATTTTTCAAGCTGATTTTCCTTTTTCTTGTAATTGCTATTAAGCTTGAATGGAACAGTTTTTACAGTTAAGTCTATGTTTTCATGATATTGTTAATATCTGAAACGTTTATTTTAGTAAATAACGACGTAAAACATTAATAATTTTTTAATAAAATATGTTGTTACAATAAATTGACTAAAATAGACAAATTTTAGTTACTGTGGCTTCCCCAGTTGATCAACTTCTTAAAAAATAATTTTATATTTTCTTTATTTATCAGTCTATGTTATAGATCTAAGCATATTGATTGAAGATGGTTTACAACTATTATATTTCATTATCAATAAACCAAAGAGTTCTACATCTTTACAACTGTTAGTGGCCATGACCACCTACTATTAGACACATAGTTGTAGAGAGCCCTAGATATAACTGATCTATTTTAAAGAACGATGTTCATAGTAACTCACAAATTGCTGTTATAATATTGATTTAGATGCATATAGCAGGTACCACCATTCCTATGAAACTACACCAAAACGTTTTTCTTCTTCTTCTTTTTCTTTTTTCTTCTTCTACGTCTTCTTTCTTTCTTCTCTTTTTTACATCCTTTTAAAATACAGGAAGTGTTGGATTCACCCCAAAAATTTGAAATTCAGTTTTCAACAGATCTTCACGTTTTCGAGTCCCCTGAACCCAAAAAACATCTTTTTGTTCATTGGTTTGTCTGTCTGCGTGTGTGTCTGTGTGTCTGTCTGTCTGTGAACAGAATATCTCAAAAACGAAAAGAGGCATGACGGTAAAACTTGATATATAGGTTTTTCGTACTATGTAGATGAGACAGCAAGCTTTTGAAGAAAATCGCATAACCGGAAGTAGGTGTTTACTCTTGTGATCTTTCAGGTTTTTCTTCGATTTTTTCAAACATTACATTTTTATTACATTTTTAATGTGTATTGATGTGTGATTTTCCAGTTGAATACCACTAAAATGGGTTTCTTTTATTTTTTTATTTTCTTTATTAACTCCTATTTTAAATAGAACAGCGGGTATATTATTACATTTTTGAATTCGGCTTAAAATTTTAGAGAAAATTTGTTTTTTCAACTAACTGTTTTGTACAATTTCTGTAGAATTTGTAATTTTTGAAAATTTTTGACAAATGCTAAAAATTAAAAATAAAATTTTTGGATAATTATAAGATCAATGTAATAGGAAGTTGTGTGCGTGTATCACACCCGATTCTTTCCTTTTCTAATAGTGCAAGACGACTAACATTAAACTATCTATGGTAAGTACAATGACCGTCACTGATATTGCTTCATGCTGGTCTGCTTTCTCTTAATGGAAGAACTTCCTCAGGACATTCCTTCTTCTAGTTCTTCTTCTCGTTCCTGTTTTTAGCTTGTTAAGCAGCATGGTGATAACTTTTTTTATAGTAGAAGATTTCCGGTAAGTAGAGTGATCATCACCAATACTTCATGTTAGTTTGCTTCCTCTTAGTGGTAGAACTGCTATGGAATATTGTTTCTTCATCTTCTCCCTTTTTTAGTTTCTTAAGTAGTATAGCAATCGCTTTTTTAATTCCCTCGTCGTAAAGATGAAGGAAGTATTGTAGTTCGAATCCCATCACCGGTAATGTTTTGTTTATTTGAAATTGATTTAATTCGTATTACCAAGTGTTTCCTTTTATTGTTTCAGTATTATGACGAATGTCAAGATATTTTTACCACTAATTATCTTTGATTTTTAAAATTATTTAGGGTCACAACGTGCACTTGCGAGGAAAGATCTTAGTAAAGCCCTTTACAGCTTTTTTAAAGTTTCTAACGTCCACAGCTTATTATTTTCTGATAAGTAGCAGTATCATGGTTGATCGTGTTTCACGCTGCTCTGCTTCCTGTTACTAGAAACACTACTTTCAGACAATGCTGCTTCTTCTTCTTCTTCCCTTTTCTTTTTAGCTTTTTAAGCATTTTGGTAGTACAAGGCTACAAGTCCGGAACGGCCTATTGTCCATAGATTCTTATTTTCGGGTAAGTAGAGTAATTATCGCTGGCGTTGCTTCAATCCGGTCTTCTTCCTGTTAATGGAAGAACAACCTTGGGCATTTTCTCTTCTTTTTCCTCTTCTTCTTCTCTTTCTTATTTGGCTTCTTAAACAAAATAACGCCTTTTCAGCATTTTTATTGCCTGCTTAATTTACCTTTTGTCTACAACTCATTATTTTCGGATCAAGTGAGCGACCTTCACTGATTTCGCTTCACGCTGGTAATTTTTATAATTACTTATAGCTTTTATGTTTTCCTTCCCTCGTCTAAAAGACGAAAAAAGTATTTGTAATCGTGAAAAAGTCACTCTCCATGATTTCTACAGATCTTCACGTTTCAGGGTCCCTAAATGACGAAAAACAAGTTTTGTCAATCCCGTCTATCTGCCTGTTGCCGGTATAACCCAAAACTATCTGTTGGAGGAGAACGATATTTTGCATGCGGATTATATGCCTTCCGACCATAAAACCCAGAATATTTCGGTAAAATATATACAGGGTGAGCACTTGAAAAAAAGTAATTCTTCCTATTTTTGCAGTAACTGAAGAACTATTACTTAAATGAAAGTAATATTTTGCACATAGCTCATGTTTTTACCCCTGACGAAGAAAGCCATATTTTAGACTCAACATATACAGAATTAGTACCTTAAAAAATATAATTTTTTGTTTATTTTTGCTTTAACTAAGAAATAGATCAAAGTAATAATTTACATATAGCTCAGGCTTTACACAAAAATGGGACCCAACAGACACAGGGTAAATATACAAAACATAGAGAAACAACGAATAAGTGAAACTCGCGGAACTACTGCCAAACGTTGAAATTCCATTCGCAGGCTCCTTCGCGTCCACTTGCGAGGGAAGTTCAGTTTGTAATCATCATCAAGAAAATTTAAACAATACTGATGACCTATTTATAGGTATACTAATTTCACTTGTTGGGGGAGGAGGGCCAGGCTAAACATAAGTTACTGTTAGTTTTCAGGTTATCATTTTTTCATTCAAGATCTCGCCCCATTAGCGTATTCCGTTCTATTTTCAAACTCGATTCTAAAACATATTTGTTAATTACTTCAATTGTGGGTTTCCTAAGAGTGTACTATATAGATTGGTGGCGGAAAAGGTTAACATAGATAATAATCAAATGTGCTAGAGTGTAGTTTATCGGCGTTATTTGCGTTAGAGAAAAATTAACTAATACGCGATTAACATCTAGTATCCGCAAAATCAAAGTGTTTTGTTTTTAGAAAACAACGAATTCTGGGATACTAGATTTTAAGTCATATATGTCTATTTCTGTCTAACGCATAGAAAGTCCATAAACTATACTCTAGCACATTTGTTCAGCTATGTTCACATTTCCTGCCACCAATCTGTATATGTTTAGCAACAGGTCATTTTATTTTACGTAAATTCAGTTTTTACAAATAGTTCAAAATTAATATATTTTGTGCAGTAGCTTTTACACTTTACCATTTTCAAAATAGGGTATAAGGACATAAGGTTTGAAAACTTTGACTGTTTGATAGGGGATCTTCTTCTGTTAAAAAGTAATGTAAACATATACAAGGTAAGTCACGACGAGGGAGAAATATTTGGAGCCAAGGTAGTATGGGTCAGTAGACTCATAAAAAAGTTTATTTCATTTTGGAACCACAATTTTGTTTATTGGCCCTCGATAGCTGTCGTAAAATGGCTTTTATGGTCCTAGGGCCTATAAACTGGCTCAACAGTATATCAAGCATCAACAAAATAGCATAGCGGAACCAACTGTCTGCATAGAAACCATACCACACCAAAAATTCAGAGCGCCGGCACAACGATGACGCAATACTCTGTAGCCAAAATAGTGAATCCTCGAATTTTGTCCATTTTGAGAACCAAAATTAAATAAAACGTTGTACCCCCGTACCACGGGCCTAATCATGATTATAGCTCTAGGGGAATCTAAAGCTCTTCGCTCCGCGTCGCGCTTTTAACATTCCCTCGTGCTATAATCTATTGATTATACCCTTAATACATAAAGAACTCTTCTATGAACATGGTTATTCCTAACAGTTTCGGAGATGCAGCTGTTTGAAGATGACCTACACGATCGGATAGTTTTATTGTCATCTTGTTTCTAATTAATTTTTTTGATTAGCGTTTGTAGTTAGCAAATGACAGGTGCGGGGACACTCGCAGCAGCCATTATTGGTCTGATGAAAATACACACGCAAGTGTAGTAAACTAATTTCCAACGTTTCTCAAAAAATGTGTGGTGCGGCATCATTCATAATATCTATGAAGAATAATACGATTTCACATATTTTTTTATACTGGCCCATCGTCCCTCAAAATATTTCCCTGTTCTCGTAAGTCGCTGTGTATTTCGTTCGTCTTATGTTCCTGGTTATTAGCAACATGCATCACTACAAAAGCATTTTAAAAATCGTACGTTTCCCAGCTACCACGCTAGCACCTGCGGTAGTCATTAACACATAACAGGAAAACTCTTCCTCAATTTCGACGGACAAGGTTAGCCATCTACCTAGCTTGCGAGCAAAGAGGGCTCATAGGGCCACAAGTTTGTGGAATTAAACAGGCCACTGGCCTAATATAGGATAAAGAAGAAGAAAAATTTATGTGATGAACAAACTTTAAAAGCATGTGATATGAGGAATATCCTATCGTGTATAGTATTCTTGATGTCCACGCAATTAACGCTGTTGCTATGCGATCACAATCAAACGTAAGTATTCCGCGTCTTAAAACAAAACACTTCTACCTACGCCACGAACCGGAAGTCACGCGCTAAAGGGAGGCTAACAAAGCACAATTACGAAACTAACACTTTTAGGTGGAAAATCTGACCTTTTGATGGCTTCTCTATTAAAAATGGGGATACCTGCCCCTCGCTGGAACTACCACGATACTCTGGATCACTCACGGTTGTTCGCCTGCAGTTAGCAAGGCTCAAATCTGCACTCGGGCCCACCTGGTGATCGGCTGCAACTCTCGGAAACTTCTTGAATCACTTTCATTGAAGCTGGAGGCCTCAAATCTAAAGCTCCGCTGCTCTACACCTACGTTGATTGCGTATGCACTCGTACACAAACTTATTAAACTGGCTGTACCTCCGTAGAATAATATCTAAATACCACCGCTTCCACTGGACCAATTCGACGCCTCGTATTTACCTGTGCAAAAGCTCAAGGCAAGGCAAAACGTTCAAAAATAACCCAGGACACAATCACTCAATGAAACACTACTTGGGTATTTGTTAACACACAGAAATAACTTATTTTGGGGCAGCTTGGCAAAAACACAACCAAACCTATTGAAGAAACCACCCCAATTCCTTTGTTTACAGTTTACTTTTTGTTGCATTCCAAGCTTGCTCTGATTTTAATTTGTTTTTAAACAAATATAAAGCTATTCTAAAAACGTCATTCTATCAATTATTTTGATGGCCTATGCTATTTTTAACAATTCTGAAATTAAAATTATTACATTTACAGGACATTCGTATAATAAATATCTGTTTTGTTGGTTAAGTTATTAACTTTTTATCACGAATGTGGATTTAGTTCACGAGGGGTGTTTCTTTTTTAATCGAGAAATCATACAATTACAACATTTATGTTGACGTCAGTTGACGTTTATCTGTCGTCCCGCCATCTACAAAAAACGTAAAACAATCGATTACTTCACTGCCGGTTTAGACGTTCTTCACTGCCGATTTAAAAAAAATATATTAGTATTGTTGTTAGATCCACAGTCCGCAATGCTGAGCACAGAACAATACCCAAAACCTAGTAATGATATAAAAGAGGTTCTTGATACAGCTTTTTATACACATATTAGACGTAAAAATCTCAGATAAAAACATGAAATTCAAAATATTATTAATTAATTGTTTTTTCAAATGTCAGAAAAATCGGTGTACAATACGTAAATCCTTGCTATGAAAAGAAACTACTTTTCTTTACTGGTTGCACAAATAGCTAAATGTATCCATTTTAATTAATTAGCAATATTGTTTTTATAGCAAAACCAAAATTTAACTAAAAAACAAAATCTGAATCTAATCTGCCATTAAATATATCAGCATAAATAAAAAGCTAATACCCAAAAAATACAAAAATTTACATTTCCTTCATACAACATAGTAACGTTTGAAGAAAAATGTTTGTGCGGTAGAGAAAATACTTACAACGTTTCATAAAATTATAACGTAATCACAAATCTAAAACAAAAATCTTGCTCTACTTTCCATATAAAAATAACATGCTCCATGATTTATTAATTTTCGCTAGGTGATTAACGAAAACTCAATTATTTAAATTATAGCAAAATGGAAAAAGACGGGTAGGTCGTGCTGGACAACACCCAGATTTTTTTAAATTCCCTGAAAATCTTGATAAAGTAACATTTTTAAATTTTGGCAGTTTATGTAATTTTATGAATGACCGGACGGAATTGGTCACAGTATACCCAATCTTTGAGTACGTAAAGCGTCACTTTACGGCCAGCTCATTTTGATAAGCAATTAAATCGTAGATTGCCAACATTGATAAAAATTATACATCTTGTTTAATTGTGAATGTTTCGGTCTGTACATAAAATATTGTACACAGCTCGTGCGTAATCTTTCCCGCCGCGCGCCATAAACGCCTTATTACGCCCTTGGTACATACATAACTATTATTGTCAGTATCCAAATATTTAAAATATTAACATATCTAGTAACTTGGTAGCTAGATATAGAATAGTAGTTAACGGTATCGGGCCGATATTGAGCATATAACGGACGGGGATACATTTTATAGCCAATGCTGATTAGGCCGAGGCTAATAAATTGTTCGAGTCAGTTATATGTAATATCAGCCGTATGTATCTACTAAAAGTGGTTAATTTTAAGATATTCGATTTTAATATAAATTATATAAATTAAACTTACTAGTAACCTGAGTCAGTTATAACGGCCTTGGCTGTTATGGGTCAAATTTCGAGCAAGCGGACAGTACTGATGTAGTACAATAGCATTTAGGTATTATGAAAACATATATAACAAATAAAACTATTGACTTTTTTGTTAAATTTTTTCACATGGTTAATTTCTAATGTCCAAGTGCCAAAATAACTGTAATTTCTAAATTCAAGTGACGACTCAAATGTCATCATTAATGGAATTTAAAAAAAGTATTTAAATGTAGCAATGTTACTACTGTTTTAATCGTGCCTACGAGTTGCCTTTCTATCCCAGCATTTAAGTCTTGCACGAGCGGACTGTCCCGTTTGAGAATCTATATTTGCGCTAGAAAATATACAAAGAATTGCATTTCCTTCTATATTTTAGGCAGCACAATTATTCTACAGATTATTTAAAGGAAAGCATTAACAACTAATAAAGCAAACAGGTTGATTTACGGAATTATTCTCCACTTTTCAGAAAATAGTGACCAAAGGTTTAGAAATGTTGAAAATGACAAGTATAAAATATTTCCAGATTAGAATACGCAATAAAAATTACATCTTATGTATTATAAGCATTAAATGTTGGAATTTTTGTATTCATATTAATAGATGTTTTTATTTCAAATTATTTTTATCGTTTTAATAGTGACAGATAATTGACCAGGCGTACAATACAGAAATATTTAAAATATATCTGATATAGTATTTGTATTTACTAAAAATTTACGATCTATTATGAATTCTATGTTTTAAAATTAGATTTTTTAATTCTTTAAGTAATGAAAAAATTTAGTAATATAGTATTTGAATTAATTAAAACCTGTTCTCTCGTATGCCATATTTAATTGTCGCCAAAATTTTAAACTGTTAATAAATAATACATTTTGTTGTAAAAGTACCTAACATTTATTTTTTAATAGTCTCACTGTTGTACGATACAATGTTAAAATATTTTCTTTATAGACGTCCAAAAATACATAAACATTTCATTATTTTCTAATACCATGCCACAGAAGTAGTTAATACGTTACCATTGAAGGCACACAATAATGTGTTAACTTCTTTGCATTTTTTATTCTATTCATAAAATTAATATTATAATAATTATTATAATCCATCTTCATAGTACACTCCATTTTACTAAAGGAATCTGAAGAAAATATATATTTCCAAGTCACGACCGCAGCAAAACTATACATATACAGTATGTCCCTGGATTGGGTTACAAAAAGGGAAAAAAGTTTATTTCTGACTTCTGAAAAAAAATCACTCTTTATAAAAAACCCTGCTTGTTCTCAAACTAAAAATGCACTTGCCAAAATTTAAATATCCCCTTTCGTATACGGGGGAGGTTCGAAAATATGGCTCAAGAATAAAGTACCCTTATTTTTCAAAATATACAATAATGTTAATTGGAAATATTTGTTACAAAATTTCTATTAAAAATTATAATTGCTTTAAATTGCTATTGATGTTTGGATCGCGTATTATTAATTTTTTACGATACCTGTGCTTTTGTTGACACAAATATGAGATGTTTAACATTAACTTCGGGTCACAGACATTTCAGGTTAAGTGAACGAAACTGAAATTCGATAATACACTCTTATCATATTCGTCAATAAATTAACTTTGATATCGCGTTTGGTAATTCGCAAGGTAGTGGAAGAATAAGAAAATTTTTTAGATCAGGTCGCTGTGACTATATTTGACACCTACTTTTAATCCTAAGCAACCAATTCAAAAACGGCTTTAACGATTTTTTTCAAACTTTACATTGTTATTAAATTTTTAATGTGTATTGATGTGGGATTGTCCAGTTGAATACCTCTAAAATGGGTTTCTTTTGTTTCTTTTCTCTTTTTTTATTAGCTCCTATTTTAAATAGAACATCCGGTATATAGTAACATTTTTTAATTCGGCTTAAAATTTTAGAAAAAATGTGTCTTTTCAACTCTCTCTATTTTGTACGATTTCTGTAGAATTTGCAATTTTTGACAAATGCTTAAAAATTTAAATTAATTTTTTGGCTAATTATAAGATCACTGTAAACGGAAGTTGTGTGCGTGTATCACACTAGATTTTTTAGTTTTAGATAAAGACGAAGTCGTGCATGATACATATCGTTGATTGGTAATTAAATGGCAAGTTGGCTTTTAGTAGGTGCAATTTAAAAAAGTACCTTTTTTAAACATACGTTTAACAAATTTTATTATTTCATGAATGATTTATTATACTTATATGTTTTGTACTTTGTACTTCAAATAACAAATATAAAATAATCTTCAGATTTTCAACTTTAATATACCAAATACAATGCACGTAAAGCACAAGGTTCTACTTTTTAAATTTTAAAAAGTTGTGTTACAAAGTAATTATAAAATCATTTATAATAAATTTTTGAAATATATTAGCAACAGTATCGAACCTCGTATATGACTTATTGTGGTAAAAACCGCATTTTAATCTCATTTGGTCTGTTATCGGATTTGCAGATTTAATTGTAAATTTTTAATGGTTTGGTCAAATGCTGCAATAATATTCTAAAATAAATATTAATTAATGTTCAAACGTTTATCTTTTTTGTTTCATTTTACATATTTAACAGTGTATGCATTAAAAATAAAATACAAACTCCTCCGCGTGAAAGCAATAGGGGCAGCTGTAGCCCATGGAAAATTGCATATGACCAAACTTAATTGATTATGGTGCAAATTTTTACGAAATGGTTGTCGGTTTAATGTAAATATGTAAATAGTGCAGTTAAACTGTTTACTCTTTGTATGTTGGAAAAGAGAGGTCATATTGAACATCTACTCTAAAAAAAAATAATCAGCTAGATTAACTGATAGCAAATCTTCCATTTATGCTTCTTTTACTTGTCATGTCAATTTCGGTTAAATCGGTTTGTTTTGGCCCCAGATATTTTGTACTTACCATTTAGAGGCACCTTATATAAATTGGGCAACGTATTTTGAAGATATGTATTAGAAAATAAATCGTCTGCTCAAATGTAATTAATTTTCATAATTGTATTACGAAGTCTCGCAGTTTGTCAATAATACTGATGCAATCTTTAATCACGGCTACACACTCTTCCCAAAAGGGTGTTGTTAATAATATTAGAACACCTTCCCACGTGAGTTAACACAAAGGCCACTCTAATTTTCTATACATTTTAAACCCTTGAACCCTTACCAATAATGGGTGAAACACAGCTGATGGTTGCAAAGTAAATGACGTCCCCATAGTTGAACGTGGGTGCCTCAAACCTCCTACACACGTCAGTACGGTAGGTCAGGTTGGACACCCACGCCTTCCGCTTGAAAATCCCGCAAATTTTATAGGAGTAAGAGATATAAACTGATTCCTTATTTTGGTTTAAATGTCACTGCACGGGATGACGCACGTCGGTGAAGGGTGTCTCACAATTGATAATCTGTATAGTCTTCCTGATTACGTCATTAAGTTAAACACAAATTTCATTCGTTTATTTTGGTCAATTCAAACTCGAGATGACGCACCCAACAAACTGAACTTTCTGTTTCTCCCGTGAGCATGCTTTGTTCGGTTTAGAAACTTTAGGGAAAATAATGGCTGAATTGTGGAAATCTATATAAAGGCTTTATCTTCCAGCAATTTGCAAAATTCATGTATAGTTTGAACCAGTCTAAACATAGACACTCCCAGGTGACGTTCTCACATACAATTAGAAACGTTATTGTCTTCGCGGAACAAACGTTTCGTTTTATTTGAAATTTATCTTAATTACGTGAGTATATAAATTAAGTTCATAGAAATGTAAATATCAAAACCTTTTATATGAATTTTAAGAATCGAAAATAGAAGAAGCTATAAATATGTTTTAAAACTCCTTAATGGACATTGTTTAGCGACAATTACTACCTGTAAAATTATCATCAAAAATTATAAACATTTTATAAAATATGAAGCTGCTATTGTTTGTTATTCCAAAAATTAGGTTTTTGTAGATCTAAACATAGTACTGGTATTCATTGTTGGTAAACATACTCAGTCGATGAGAAGAACTATTTGTTAACAAAAAAATTGTATGTCACACCTTTTGGACTAAGATGTAGAAAGGTGTCAATTTTGTATATAATTTGTTGTAAGTCTTTAATAATTGCAAAATATTTGAATCTATAGTCTGTTCAGTAAACATAAAAACACAAATGGCCTTTGATTTCCAACATTTCAAGAGTGTACTTCCAAAATCCATCTTTGTCTAGGAAAGTACTTCTAAAAAGTTACTAAAACAAATAAGTTAAGGATGTGACATTTACTTACCATCTGTCATAAATGTTGTAAATAACTACTTTTAAGAATATTATACAAATACTGTATTGGATACTATTGACGTAGCGTTTACTCATATGGAAGTTTTAATAAATTTTATAAAAGTTTAGGTGATTATGTTTTAAACAGTCCTATCAGCCAATTTTAATGAAAACACATTTCAAATCGACCAATAGCATCAAAATTACACTGGCTATTTGCTAATAGCTAATTACACTGACTATTTGCTAGTAGCATCAAAATTACACTGACTATTTGCTAGTAGCTGATTAAAGCGACAATTTTTTCACAAACCATTCAAATCGCTCTGCTGTAACACAACTAACTAAGTTGTTCTCTGAATGTAATTTTTTGGCAGTGGTCTATTATGGTATGTTTTTCGGACTTTTTCCACTGTCTAGGGTGTAAATCACACAAAGTTTCGGGAGTTTTTATCTACTCTCGTCTTCAGGTTTTAATGGCCAGTCCTGAAAAGGACTGATATTGTACGTTTTTCTACGTAAATGAGAAATAATTGTCATTTTTAAATTCAAATCTGCCTTTATACAGGTGTGGAAACAAAATACAGAATCCCTAGTACAAAAGTTATATACAAATGCCAACTTCAAAAAAATTAAAATGTTTTTGTGTTTACTGAATGCCCTATACAAAATTAATTTCGAAAATTCTAGTTGTATTTATCCAACTGTAATACGTAAATGTATAATATAACAAATAATCTTTATGTTTACAGATTTGTAGTTCCCTCGTTTTACACTACATCGGTTTTCGGTATTGTTTATGTATCTTTCTATGTATCAAATCTGATATTAGCTTCAATGTCCTCAGAAATACAAAAACTATAAGTACATTTTATAAATATGTTATGGAAAGTATCTAATGTAACACAGAAACGTGGTGTTAAGACACTTCTTTTCAATTTGTCCCACCTAAGATAAAACTGAAAACCAATATCTAGTATATTATCTTTTGAAGAAATCATGTACATACAGATAGATTACCGATATGCTAACTCTTCGCATATATATTATTAAATAAATAAACTTAATTTAATATTACTTAAAAATGATATTTTACTTTGTGTAGCTTAGCTAATACCCAATATACAGTGTGGAAATAAAGTAACACATAAATTCATTAACTTCGTTGATATTCATTTTTATGAAAAAATCTCGAAGCGGTGTAGGGATTCTAACCATAGGGAATATTTTCATCTCATTTTCAGTTTCTTATGTCATTTGTTTTAAAATTTATGACGTCATCGACTTTTTTTAAATGACTATGTATTTTTTATTATACTTTTTGTTGTTTTCAATGATATAAAATTTTCAATATGTTACATCTGAAAAAAATGGTCTTAAATTTAAGTATTAAAAACCAATGAAATGAGGAAAATAAATCTAGTTACCTACGTTTGACGGAAAGTCATTGACGACACATTCTTTTTTATTGGAATTTTAAAAAAATTGAAAAATATAATAATCAATAATACAAAATTCAATTCTCTGTCTCGCTTAATTGTACCATTTTTATTGATAAAATAATTTGCTAAAGGTAACTTCCAATTTAGAAAAAGCAAAGGACGCTTACATGATACGCTCAATAGCTATTGAGCGTATCATGCTAGGAATAAGTCTCAGAGACCACGTCAGAAATTATGAAATTAGAAGGCGAACGAAGTGTGAAGACGTCATAGAAAGAATAGCGAGGTTAAAATGGAGCTGGGCAGGACATGTGGCAAGACAGGAGACGACACGATGGACAAAACATATTTTGCAGTGGAGACCAAGGCTACACAAACGCAGTATAGGACGACCACAAAGACGATGGACTGACGACATCACAGAAAGAGCTGGAAAAAACTGGCAACGTGTGGCACAAGATAAGAAAGAGTGGAAACAGAGAGGGGAGGCCTACATCCAGGAGTGGATAAAAAAGGGCTGTTAAAGAAGAAGAAGAAGAAGAAAGGACGCTTATTTTGTTATGACATTTACAAATTGTTTAATTCTGATATGTAACTATTTTTTGTTGTTTTATCCACCGGTAATTAGATTTATATTGCTCATTTCATTGGTTTTTACTATTTAAATTTTAAGACCGTTTTTCTCGATTTATTTTCAAATGGAACATATTGCAAATTTTATATCATTGAAAACAACAAAAAGTACTACCAAAATCAATAATAAAAAATACAGGTTGTCATTAAAAAAAAGTCGATGCCGTCATAACTTTTAAAACAAATGACATAAGAAACTGAAAATCAGCTGAAAATATTTCCCATGGTCAAAATCGCTATACTCCTTCGAGATTTTTTTATAAAAATGAATATCAACGACGTTAATGAATTTATCCGTTACGTTATTTCCACACTGTATACAATAAAATTAAGTCAATTTTTTTTGTAATCACGTAAGGTGAAACTTCGAACTTGAACACACGTTAATATACCGTTAAAAATATAGAGAAAAATACATATAAACCAAAATAGGGATAATATATTTTTTCAAAACTGCCGGAATAATATTCATACGCATTTATTGGTCGAAGCCTCGCCAGTGAAACACCTACATCGCTATTTCACCAAAATAGAGTGGACATAAATATAACATCTAATTAAATATCAAGGTTTTCTATCTACTTATAAGTAATATATTAATTCTAACAGTAAATCTTCTTAAAGTACAAATACTACTGTTTTTAAATATTTGGCTTTATCAAAAACGATGTTTTTTTGCATTATTAATTTTAATAAATTGTGCTTTTATAAATATACGCAATTTTGTCTAAACGTTCCTTTATCAAAACATGTAAAAATGAAATAAATACTGAAATAATGTAGCTAAAATGCGATTTTAATAAGTACATAACAAATAACAACGTTTAATTTAGTATATAATAAAGGGCTGCATTCATAAATATTTCAGTTTCATAAAACCTTAAACAATTGAGCAAATTCTTAGCATTTATGACAATTTATTATACTACTTAAAGTGGTGCCTATTTTATTTTAATAAAAAATTAGATATATCATTACTTGCAGATATGTCAATATCAAAACGTATTTTATTTTACCACCGGTGTCTTTTTCTTACAGATGCGCATGGAAGGTTTCTGCGGCGTTTTGAACGACGATCAACAGATGGTACTGCGAGCGAATTTTCATAGCTAACAACATGTGGGTATGTTGGTACAAATATATTTGTTACATATATAAATTACAAAATGTATTAAGCAAAAGAAATGTAATAACACATAATTTCCATGTAGATTTAAGAAGAAATTTAATTTATCTAAGACGGAATTACTGACAGTAAGTTAGGCGTGCAAAGCCGCTCATATGTAAAAACGAGCTGTTTAAAAGAAACTAAAATTACAGCCATAAAAATTGGAAGATATTTGGGGTAAATCCTGAGAATAAATTTGTATTTGTTGGTATGTGGGGAAACGGGGTGAAAAAGAGAGAAGACATGCCAATGTGAAAACTTCCTTTGGTAGCAAGTAGTTCTACATGTGGCTAATTAAGTTATGGGCTTAGAGAAGACTTACAACAACTAATTCGGCGATACACTTAGAAAAACCACTTTGTAATTAAAAGACGGCAACTGGATTATAATAAGAGAAAGAAAAAGAAGAATTAGAAAATTAGCATGTCACTTTCTACAGATTGGTAACAGACACAGAAGGAAATTTTACTTGAGACTGAGGACAAACGTCGTTATTCAAAATTTTTATTTCAGTGTGTAATAAATGCAAAAACGGCCATAAATTTTAAATAAGTATACTATGGCGTTGCAGCCTATATTGTTACAAATACTTTGAAAAAATATTTATGTATCGCGAGACGATATGGTGTAATTTAGAACGACCGAGATTACAATAAGACTATGACTGCAGGGGCATTTCAAAATTGAGTGTTCCTTGATAAATTACAACGTATATGTGCTATGATTGTGGACAACGCTCGATATCAATCAATCTATGTCGATAAGCAATCCACATTTTCTTATACAAAAACGGGAATGCAAAAAATGATTGATTAATCACACTGATAAAATTCAGGAGTTCATAAAATCATTTAAGGTACACATACATAAATACTACGTTATCAATAGCATTCTTAAAGATTGAAATGGCATGGTGACTTTGTAATGCCACAAGTACATAAGTCCATAACTTTCTTCTAAGAACAACACTGACAACCTATGATGCGAAGTTCATTCAAAATGTATGCCTAACATGTGGTACACTTTTTCAGGCATTGCGAAAAATCTCTTAACATCACACATTTCATTATTTCGTTGGCCTTGTCTGATTTAGAAAAGAAGAGCACAGCAGGTATAGTAGATGGGATGAAATATTAGCATATAATGGAACAACACCTTGTGTCATCATATTCGAAGCATCAGATGGAAAACGGCGATTTGATCTTAGATCTTTTAAGACAGTTCAGCATGTTATACTGACAAATTAATTAAAAATTGGTTTAGGATAAGCGATATACCGACCCCCACTAGACTAGTCCGCTAATTGAAAGCTTGCAAGTTATAATGAAGACGGTACATAAACATAATCTGCTGCAAATTTAGCTGAGTTAAAGAGCAGATTTAAATAAATTTGAAAAAGAATAGCGGAATCTTAGGCCAATTATTTTGCAATGTATCCATTGCTGTTGCTGGCCTTTGTATGTTTGTATTAATGAAGAAGTAAGAAATATCTTTGGCTTGATTTGTCACTGCCTTTAAATTTAAATCTTGTATTTAAAGCAGACCAGGACATTTTAAAACTGTAACTTAAATATGTGTAAATATTATTTAAACAGAAAGACAACATTGTGTGAATATTAATTTCACCACTAGAGATCTTCGTATGTATACTTGTATAGCAGTAAGTAGAAAATAAATATCTATTTAGTGTAACGTTTCCACGAAAGCTAATAAATATGAAAATTAAAAAACAAAGTAAATGAATGTGCTATATTGAAATAATGAATATTTATACACAACAAAATCACTTATCAAGTCCTTTGATATGAATTATTAATTAAATTTATAAATCATAATGAAGCAGGAATATGGCTTTGATTTTTGTACCATACATTTGGCTAACTAATTTTTTTAATATTTTTGTTGACGATGTGGACTAGGTAAGTTTACGTTTAAGTGTAACTTCTTTGATACCACAAATTTCTCTAGTTATACCACATTGTATATATACCGTACTTAATATTTACGAAATAATTGAACTTGGCTAACCTGTATCGTCTTTAATATGATGTTTTAAAAATTTTATTAGGTGAACTTATATGCTCGTTGATTATTTTATTGGTAAGAAAATTGTATTAATTTTCTACCGATAATATCAAATAAATTACAACCAGATTTATTTAAAAGATATTCGCGTTACCACAGCTGCCATGCTACAGAATAAATAATTAAATTTATGTATTCCTCATAACTTAAAAAATACGTGTGTTGTCGATGCAAAGCAGTAAGAGTGCTAAATGCGAATGCAGCAGCAGATCGTAATATGGACAAAAATTACATTACCTAAATGTTACCACAAAATTGTCTGTTCATCAACATTTTATTTGCTTTAAATTGGGGCAACAATTTAAATATATAAAGTTATAATTGTTTATGTTAGTAAGATTTAATAAAAAATATATAATTTGGTCAATTCTATTTAACATGTAGTTGGCAATGGTATTTCTTCCTTGGGATACATTTCTGTTATGTTTTTTATGTTTGCAGTTCTAACTGCCAGTTCAACTTTAATATAGACAATGTTAAGTTTTTCTACTTGATAATTGTGTATGGTTTAATAAGCGTTCTAGGTTCAAGGGATTATTAGGTAAATAACTATATAATATTAATTAGTAATTGCCCCTTTATATCATTGTTATAAAAAGCTACGAAAAAATGCTACTTTTTATACGGTCTGGCAACGATGCCAAAAATTGGGTCGTGTCAGACTATATAAATCCAAGATATTAAGTTTTAAAACCAAATTTGCAACGTGAAAATTTCCAAATCAGTTTCAAAAACACATCGAGGCCAATGAAAACCAAAAGCGCATTAAAATATGGGTACAATTATGCTATGAACTGATTACTACGCAATACCATTTAATATAATCTTTAAAAAAAAATTTGATTCTTATACGTTAATTGATAGAAAGCTCCACATAAAAGATATTTTCCACCTACCTACAATTTTCGCAATCAATAAATATTTTCATATCGTCATTTGAATAGTTCTATTTAAAGTTGGTTTTACTTTCAATAGATCTTTAAATTGTCCAATAATTACCAATCTAGTACAATAAATGTTCGATTTCCTATAAAAACTATATTGCTTTTCTAAAAATAAATATCTACGTTGTGTAATAAAATTCATAATATTAAAGATCTTACGTTGATGTATTTCTAGTAAAATTTCAATGGTGTAAATGATAATTTTTGTTATTAAAAGTGTAGAATTAGAGTATATATCAAGATATAAACATTGAAATTCACAACTTATATCATTCCTGTTCCATCCTTTCCTACACTTTTGAACCTCTTTCAATTGTCCTGTTCTTGTCTTCTCATGTGACATGATTTTATTAAAATTCTGAACTAATAAACAGCAACGCAATTGTCAAAACTACTGTTTTCATGAAGAGAAAATTAGAAGTAATAGTGAATACCAATGTATATAGAGTAGGTATTAATCAGCAGATTAATTTTAGTAAATATTTGCTTTTTGGTAGATCTCACCATAGCTCGGAGAACAAATAACACACAATGTGTTCAAAAAATTTCAATGCTGTAAATAATAAATATTGTTATTAAAAGTATAGAATTAGAGAATATACCAAGATTAAACATTCAAATTCACAATTTATATCATTCCTGTTCCATCCTCTTTTACACTTTTAAATCTCTTTCAATTTTGTTTATTCTTATCT
>OW679197.1:68633653-69024482 GCA_940337035.1 Agriotes lineatus | reverse complement strand
GACGAGCAATGTTGTGCTTTTACCACTTACTAAGAAGAGGGTACTAAACAGTTTGCCGCTATATAGAACTTTTTTTTATGTTTGGGATAAACCCTAGTTTTACTGTACCATTTTAGAATCACAGATTTTCTAGATATTTCAGTCAGGCATTCACCTATTCGAATAAATAAAAATGCTGAATTTATTCGTATTATAAGTGCAACTTAAAGTATTTGTGAGTTAATATTAAAAAATATATTTTTGCAAATAAACATGAAATGATGAACATCCTGAACCATTCGATATGCATTTACTCATTACCAGAAGATATAACCTACCTTCTTTCTTCTTTACTTTGTGATCTATGGATATATTCTATTGAGTTGGACACCTAAAAATGCAGATATTTAATTTGAAAGCAGGCCAAGCTCCTGCATGGGGTGTTAGTGCCTCACCATTATTATTATTATAATAGAAGTTATTTCACAATGTCTAACATACAGTTTAATCAAGTATAGACAAATCTATGCTTTAGCTATTTAATTTAGTAGCGGTTCAATTGTTTTCCCCTTAAATTGCCTACAAGTAATTGTTTTCCTCTGCGAAATTCCTTGTGTGATTTTTATCAGCATTGTTATAAATAGCCCCCTACCTAATGGATATTGCAAAAACTATGTCAGAGGTTAAGCGGTTATTTCGAGAGCCGAAATCTGCATCGATCAGTAAGTAGACAATGGTCCGCATAAAACAAGAGCTATAAAACAAATTAATTGCAGATCCAGCTATCCTGATATTTTAGAATGAAATTGTCCTACATTTCCAATGACGTCAGCATGATGTCATACGTGAAAAGTAGCGGGGGAACTGGGTCAAACTGGGTGCGATGCCCTGGATGCGGGTTCGAGGACGCTGCACGGGTTCATTCTGTTTTTCAGGCTACTGGGCTAACATCCTGCAAGCTGGTAGCTTTGCTGTTCAGACACCATGCAATTCGTTCCCCAACCATGCGGACGCACAGGGTGCCTACTCGTTTGTATACGTGGAGGCCTGCATGAATTTTCCAGCAGTTACGTGGAAAGCCATTCCGCAAATTCTGAAGGGTTGCACACTTACTCACTTTATTGATCAGTTTCGGTTGGCAGCTTGGTCGAAGCCGCTCTAGAGGTTAAGCGAACTGATTCATTAGTCGAATCAAAAATGAAATGTTTGAAGGACAAACCGTTGCTTATAGATTTTCACGGGACTAAAACCTGGTATTCTCATAATTTTAGCTTAGAAGTTCCAAAAATATAAATCTGCGTAATAATTAACCATTCTGTTTTAAGGGGTACTTTGATAAATCTACACCTTCTACTATTCCAGTACAAATTTTTAATTAAAAAAAAAATGAAACAAATTCTCTGTCGTTACAATGGTAGGTTATTTTCAGTGCAGCAAGCAAAACTACTCTACACAACTGTGTCGCTAATGGAAAGTTTTACGTATATATACAGGGTGTAACTGAAATTCTTGGCCATGTTTCAATGGCATATTGTACGTCACAAATTGACAAACAAGGTTCATATAAACAGATTCAATTGTCTACCTTTAGAGAGATATTAGAGGGAGGTTAAAGTTAGGTAGTTATCATTTTCTGAAAACTGGGGAAGGCTATTGGAATGAAAACTGGCAAATATTTTCTACCAATAAAAAGCTTATATGATTTTTTCTAAATTATTATGCATGGCTTTAAGGAGATTTTCATTTTATTATCTTTCTCAGTTTTTGGTAAAATGAATAAAACTTAAATGTAACCCCCTCCAACCTCTAATGTCTTCACAAGAATTTACACTGAACCTATGTTTATATCAACTTTTTATGTCAAACATAGAATGCGCTATGCCCAAATATTTCAGTTCTCAGACTATATGTATATTTCTTCTTCTTCTTCTTCTTCTCTGTCCTTTGAAGCTCTGAGATTTGCTACTTTCCACTTCCGCTTCAGACAGTTACTATAGTTGTTTTCCCCTACTGAGAACATGGACCTTAGACACCAAGCTTTGATGAAAATCTTACGTCAAAAACAAAATGGAAGAACTAGGCCTTAAATATAGTAAAATGTATTGGCTGACGGAAAGAAACTCCTCGCTATCAATATATAACAAGAAGATACATTCCCCATGCTTGGAAAATATTTTTTCTACTCATATTAAATAATATACACATTATTAGTACGTTTTTATTGAGACGTTTATCAGTTATTGAAGCAATGGAATAATATTTCATGATTCAACTGTTGCCAGTCAATAATTTGCCGAGTTTTTCGTTGTTAGATTATTACACTGTTCCCAGCCAATAATATGCCGAATTTTTTATAATTCTTGAGTACATCGTGAAAGTGAAACGTAAATCAGGGGGCTCTGATCCAAACATTAGGCCTTACTGTCAATAAAAAGATTAATAAGAATAAAATAATTAATAAGGCCATTATTCACTCGGATAAATTACGGCACTCGTCGTCCACTCGTGGCCCAAATTTTATATATAATTTTTCACAGGATAATATACTATTCTAGTTATATTTTATAATTATTTAACTATGAATTTTTAAAGGAGCTTTCCACGGCCTCTTTTAACATAGGAAAGGTATTTTCAGTGTCGTACAACTGTCCGCTTAATATGTTTATAGTGGCCTCTTCTCGTATATCTTTTGAAATGGGTAACTTTGTTTTTTCTATAGTTGGGAAAAAGCTCTGTTAACACATCTCATACATTAGGAAGTTGACATTTGAAAAAAATAGAAGGTTATTGCGTATTCGTATATTAACACGTTAAAAAATGAGGCATTGTAACGTTCAGAAAAAGAATGGAACAGTTTTTCAATAGAATAGGCAACAATTAAGTAATCAGGGTAGATATGGATATAAAGTAGGTAGCTTAACGAGGGCTGAGAAGACCAATGATATATTCAAAGCTGGGCTTCATCATGGCTATGAGTCTAATAAATTATAAGAAGAGAAGAAAATCTTGATAATGAACTAGGTTGAGAGAGTAAGATAAAAATTAAATGAAAGTCTAAGGGACATTAATCTGAATAGAGAAAAATGAAATAGAAGCTTTATAGAGAGACAAGAAAAATATATTTCTTTAAAAAATTACAATGGTGATTTTTACAGCTTATACGTAATTAAGAAAGCTAAGCTAATGAATGCTTGCATTCTTTATCTACATTCTTTAATCAACAGTAATATCCCAAGTGCATTAAAATAGCCGATTAAATTTTGACGTTTTCTGTTTTTGCTAAGAAATTTGTCAAGTAAATTTGCCGCTCAACAAGAATCCCGAGTGCGCAGCACGAGGGATTTTGATGCGGAAAATTTACGAGATATATTTCTTCAGAGCAAAACATTCTGACAGAAAATCGTCACAATTTATTCAGGCTAATTTACATGCACGCGGGATGTTCGGCGTGATTATTTCCTGAATAAATAGATAAAATTCAGTTGGTGAAGCAACCTTTAATAATCATGTTAAAATTATACACAAGCGATTAAATTTTGACATAAATTTAACCGCGGTTAAATTTTGACGTTTGAATTTTAGTCAGTATTAAACTGACAGAAACCATGGTGATTACGCATTATTATGGATATGAAGGAAATAATCGTAATAAAAATTCCTTGAGTAATTTTGAAATACTAACATTTATAAGACTACTAATTAATGTTTTGACCATTATAAAATATGACTAAAAATTATTTTCATCTAGTATGGCCATGAAATACTTCCCAATTTATGAATTCAACTACATTTATACTTAAATATCAAACTTGACATTTGCTTTTTAAGTGAATTATTAGGAAGTATTTCATGGCCATATTAACGAAAATAAATTTTGATCATACTATACCTAGATACATACATACATTTTTCTGCCTTATTTAGTTTCCTTACTCAATATATTGCAGAACAGAAAAGAAATTGTTCTCCCGTATCTGATTTTTGAACTTAACTTTTCATATTGTAATCATGTTCTTTGTACATGATTTTCCTCAGTCCTGTAGCCAGTATTATAAACGATGAATAAATCATTAGATAACTATTTGTGGAGTAAATTTACTTCCTCAATAAACTAATAGGCAAATAAACAAAAGCGCATCAAAATTTGTTTACTAATGAATAAAATGTCATAAGCTTTAACGTTTTGATGCGCTTTTGTTTACTTTAACAAGGAATTAAAATTAACCTGTACGGATCTATCAGCTGAATAAAGTTATTTTCCGTTTATAATACGCAAATCTACGGAATAAATTAATTTTTCTACGACCACCACTAAAAGTAGGCCTTTTAGCGCTAGTTTTTTTCACTAAAAGTGACGTTTTATAATTTAGTGTGTTTAAAATGAGATCAGCTGTTTACTTTTAGCACATGTGTGATAGAGTGAAGTGAGGTTATAAAACTACAATTTCGAACTGGAAGTGAGGTTGTAAAGTTATTCTAGTTGCTTCTTGCGTTAGAGGTAAAGTGTTTTTTAAATAATTAAAGCGTTATGTAATGAATACAGTCAGATGTGTACTATTATAATTACCTTTGATAACTGACTTTGACAGTACTGGCTCCACAAACATTCACCTGCGCGTCAAGACCATCTCGTTATTATCACATAAATTATAACTGTCATAAATACAAACCTTTATTGAATCGACATTCATGGATTAATAACAGAAAATTTAAGGTCGTAGAAAAAATATTGTATGCAAACTCATGCTAAAAGTGTTATTGCACTTGACATGTCTCTTACATAAACATCAACTTTTAGCACTTGTTGCATAAATAGCTATTATTCTCAAAATAAATGCTATTTAGTAAATAAAAAGTTTTATAATACCGAGCACTGCATGAATAATCTTATAGAAACGGAAGGGACCTTCTTTTATTGGAGTTCTACTAATTATTATCTTAACTACTTCGTCTAAAAAATAATAGATACACACATCTTCCAACAAGTTAGTGGTGTTTGTTATGTATGAAACGCTTCATATGTTATTTACTTTACAGATATTATTACATAATTGTATTATTTAAACAACTACAGAAAAATTAAACGATATCGAAAAGAGGCAGCTTACTTTATATATCCTAGATGTGGTTATCCAGCTTAGGTACATGCTTTAAATATCCAGCAATTTTACATAAGTATACAATTGTTAAATTGTCGATAAAAATACTCAAAGGGTAATGTTTTGAATGTAGGCTGCATTTACCCTAGCCACGGGCCCAAATGACGTCATAGCTCCATGGACGGGGGAGGGTAGCGTCAATACTTGTTGCAAAGTGTGTCAAAGAGGGGGGCAAGTGGGTCATCCGAGGGGCGAACGAGCAGGTCTATGACCCTCAGTTCAATATACCTATACTGCATCTATCAATGTTGCAGTTTGTCTGCAAAAGTGCAAAACCGGCTGCGATTAGTGGAAATTGAATTTGAGGGCTACTCGCCCTCCGCGTTTGGCGTTCTCTATTCGCAGCTGGTTTTCCAGCTCGGCCACTTAAGACGGCCTGAATATTTGCTCCTTTGTTTACACTCAAACTAAAATTTAGTGGGAGGCCTAAGATGCAATCTGTTTGGGCCCGAGAACCGACAATGCATTACAGCGCCCCAGTTCCAAAAGCTCGCATTTGCGGGTCATCAGGTTCTATGCCTTTCCCGCTAGCTGCAGTATCGTGGAAACCTCAATGACGCACGTACCCAGCCCATTTCAAGCTTTGCTAGAATCATTAACCTCAGGGTCCTCGGATTTTGATCAACGCATTGGCTTTATTTCTGTAGCCAGCACTAATGCCTTTTTGGCCCATGGATGTGACATAGTTTCATAACAAATATTTTATATAGTACATTGAAGAAAAGATCAAGTTTGTCAGCCCAGTACATTATATGAGGGCCTTAATAATCATTATACCACTTTTTTTAAACTAGGTTTTTGCTTATCTTATTACTATTTTTCATCATTAAAAGCGTTTGTAATTGAAATACAGAGTGGAACAACTAAGGTGTGCCAAGCTAATATCTCGATTATTTGAAGAGAAAAGAAAAAAAATATTAAAAGTTCATCGTGACTAACGTAGCTGTGCATACCAGTTATCAGTATGTCAGTTGCCCACCAGCTTTACAGGAGATTATATTAACTTTTGTTTTTCATATAGCATCATACGTTTCAGCTTACCTATTCAACTATATTCAATTATTATAGCCTTGTATGATAATATTTTTCGAAAAATACGTTCAAAACAGTTATTGAGAGAGAGCTGTAGAATTTCAATTCCACTGTCAATTGACAAAGCCAAACAAGTGCTGTGGACAAACAAAATTTGGCATACTTGATATTTTATAATTTTCTGTTCACAATCTATTATTTTAAAAAACGGTGCCAAAAGCCAGCTATTTACTATATACTCAATATTAAAATTAAATTATGTACTATCACAAGTATACGGATTTTATAAAAAAAAAACTGTTGGTCAGAAACTGACAGAAACAAATTATAAACAATAAAAAAAGCGGAAAGTGAACATTTAGATTCTCTTTCATAACAGTGTTTACGTTTTTCAAAAAATGTACACATCAATAATAGAAACTAAACTAAGAAAAAAATTCAATAGTAAATTGGAAGAAGAACAAGCTGCCTTTATGAAAGGAACACAAACACAGGATAACATAAGTATAGTGAGAAAAGTAATAGAAAGAGCAAAAGAACAAAGAAAAGAATAACTATAGCTGGTGTTTATCGGCCTGAAAGCCGCTTTCGATGCGGTTCCTAGAGAGAAATTATGGAAATGCTTAGAAAAACTGGCAATAACAAAAAAGCATAGACAAGTGAACAGAAACGAATTGAAAAGGGTCATAGGAGAAGTACGGGTAAAAGGTGAATGTTCCAGAGAATTCGAACTGCAAAGAGGAATTGCACAAGGGGACAGTCTGGGTCCCCTTTTGTTTATTATATAGATACTAGCAACCAGTGAGAACAAATGTCTCATTTAATAACTTTTTTCTCTATCTCTTACGGTTTGGCTGCTGAAACAGCGTCCCGGACGGACCAGCGTCCCGGACGGACGGAAATCACGTGATTTCTCGAAAACCGGAAGTGTCACGTGACTGAAATTCGGTTCCTGACCTGACATGACCATTCCAAACATATAACTTTAAGAACTTTTTTCTCTATCTCTTACGGTTTGGCTGCTGAAACAGCGTCCCGGACAGACAAAGCAGCGTCCCGTACAGACAAGTCTATTAGATAAAGGATACAGGGATAGAATACTCAAACTTTGCAAAAAACAAAAATATTTGTTCTATTAAATTATAAGGCTTACTATATGCAGATGATATAATAATTACGGGAAATAATCGAGAAAACACCCAAACGACATTAAATCTATGGAACAAAACATTACAAAAAAAAAGTATAGAAATAAACACTGGAAGAAACAAAAATCATAGAGCAGAAGATCAGCAAAGTATTATGTGTAAAATTGTTATACTAGAACAGGTCACAATTATTTTGAATTATTATTGAATACTTAAAGCGGCGACCGAAAAGTAGACACAAAAATAGTCAGTAGAAAAGGGAAAGTATTCTTAGATAATAAAACCATATGAGGGAAGAAACAAATTAGCACCAAAACCAGAATATATATGAAGCAATAGCAGTATCAACCATGCTTTACAGATGTGGGTTGGCCAGTAACAAAGAACCAGGTGGTAGAATAACAGCGACAGAAATAAATATAGAAACGAGGACATAAGGAGGAGCTTACAAAATTAAAACAATTAAAAAAAACCAACTTAAATGGTACAAGTATGTGCAGAGAATGGCACCAGAGTCATTAACCAAGAAAGTAACAGAATCGAAAATATACAGGAAAAAAAATAGAAAGACCGAGAAAAAACATGGAACAAAGAATAGAAGAACTAGTCACGAAAATAGATCTAAACTGCATGATAGGAGATAGGAAAAAGTGGAAAAGCTGGTTGGGGACTCCCCTTCAGTCGACGCCGTAAGACAAAAAGCAGTACCGTAAAGAAGAAGAAGAATAAAAATACCATTATTACATTATTTTAAATTAATAAGTTTTACAGTATAAGTTTAAGCTTATCATGCCAATTGAAAAACAAAAGTTGATACCATTTTCTATAAAAGCGGAAGTGATGGCTAGGTTAATACCAATCCACTTTGCTAATAATATTTTTTTCCTATTTCTTCAAATAAACAACATATTCGCCGTAGCTGTTATACAGGTTATACTATGTATAATGTACTTTGTTCTGTGTAAAAAAGTACGAGTACAGTGAAATTGCATTTGTTTTGCGAATAACTAAATGTATTTATATATAGCATATATTACTTGTTCAAATATATACAGGGTGCCCGTTTTTGGAGCTCCACCATGGGGATCTCGGTAACCATAAGAGATACGAGGTCGGTTAAATTGGGGCAAAGTTGCGCAATTTGGAGCTCAATAATATGCCGGTTTAAAATTTCAAAAATTCCGATTACCTCCGGAGATATCCGAAAAAAACCGGAATTTTGGAATACGTTTTTATTTTTTCCTCGGCTTATTTGGTGACCTAATTCAAAATGAGTGACACTTCGTCGTTGCAACTTTTCCTCCTCTACAACCTGCCGATGTCATATTTGAAATCAGACGTTTCGATTTTCGACAATCATCATCAACTTTGGTTTTTCTTATGGGCACTATCTTGGATTTTCACATTTTTGAATTCAGCTTTGTTTTCTGATTACGGTGATGTATCACATGTTAAGGTTCAGTGTTGCAGTTTGGGTGAAATATCAAAAATTCTGTTTTGCAAAGACTGCCTTGGATATAACATCCATACTTTTGTTTAACAAAGGCATTGTTGACAGTTCGATTTAAGTTGGCTTAACGTCACCTACAGTTACAAAATTAGTATAAATTTATTAACAAAATGCCCTTTTCAAATGAAGAAAAACGAGATATGCTAGAAATTTATTACGCTTCGCATCGAA
Source organism: Agriotes lineatus (assembly GCA_940337035.1). NCBI lineage: Eukaryota > Metazoa > Arthropoda > Insecta > Coleoptera > Elateridae > Agriotes > Agriotes lineatus. The sequence goes on along the minus strand of OW679197.1, from coordinate 69,015,483 downwards.
ATGCGCAAGTTACTTCGGAAAGATATTTACAGCGGTATCCAGAAAGACAACAACCAGCTCAAATTATTTGTTATTCCTTCATAGAAATTTAGCCGAGTTTGGTGCATTTTCTAAGCCTCGAAGACGTGTTCATAGACCAAATGCGAATGAAGTGGAAATTTTACAGGCGGTGAGTAAATTGTTAAAACTTTCTCAAAAATAATAAACGGCAATGAATTGAATTCTTCATTAGATTCAAGATAATCCTTCAACTTCAACAAGGGCTATAGCAGACGAAATTAACGTATCACATCAAGCAGTGTGGAGAGTCTTGAAAAAACATAAATATCGCCCGTTTAAAATTCATATCACCCAAGTCTTGCATCCAGGAGATACTGAACGGAGGGCAGCGTTTTGTAGGAATATCATGGCACGGTTGGAACAAAATCCCCATTTTCTTTCCAACGTGATATTCACGGACGAGTGCAAATTTACCAACTCAGGCATGTTCAATCGTCACAATGAACATGTCTGGTCCACTGAAAATCCACACGAACACCAAGGACGTCGACCACAAGCACGTTTCGGGCTAAATGTATGGGTGGGTTTATTTGGCGGTACGATCATTGGCCCATACATTTACGAAGACAATTTGACCGCAGATGGGTATTTGCACTTTTTAAGGACCTACCTTACGGATTACATCGATGACAACATTTGCCTCAACCGCTTGAATAACCTTTGGTTCCAGCAAGATGGTGCTCCGCCACATAATGCTAGGAGAGTGGCTGATTATTTGTCTGAAATATTTCCGGGTAGAGTCATTTCAAACAGTGGAGACATACGTTGGCCGGCACGTTCACCAGATCTTTCCCCATTAGACTACTATTTATGGGGAACTATGAAAGATCTCATTTATAAATCTGTACCCGCCGATATTAATGAGCTGCGAAGGAAGATCATCACAACTTTAAGGACCAAAATAAGAAGAAGGGACGTTTTAAGATCAATGCAGAATTTAAGAAGACGCATAGAGCTGTGCTTGGAAGTGGAGGGTGAACCCTTCGAGCACCTCTTATAATTTTCTTTATTTACTTGTTTCTCAAAATTTAGTTTTATCCTATGTTGTAAATTTAAAACATAATTTTCTCCTTTTTTATATCCTACTGTCAAATAAATAAATTTCTAGCATATCTCGTTTTTCTTCAGTTGAAAAGAGCATTTTGTTAATAAATTTATACTAATTTTGTAACTGTAGGTGACGTTAAGCCAACTTAAATCGAACTGTCAACAATGCCTTTGTTAAACAAAAGTATGGATGTTATATCCAAGGCAGTCTTTGCAAAACAGAATTTTTGATATTTCACCCAAACTGCAACACTGAACCTTAACATGTGATACATCACCGTAATCAGAAAACAAAGCTGAATTCAAAAATGTGAAAATCCAAGATAGTGCCCATAAGAAAAACCAAAGTTGATGATGATTGTCGAAAATCGAAACGTCTGATTTCAAATATGACATCGGCAGGTTGTAGAGGAGGAAAAGTTGCAACGACGAAGTGTCACTCATTTTGAATTAGGTCACCAAATAAGCCGAGGAAAAAATAAAAACGTATTTCCAAAATTCCGGTTTTTTTCGGATATCTCCGGAGGTAATCGGAATTTTTGAAATTTTAAACCGGCATATTATTGAGCTCCAAATTGCGCAACTTTGCCCCAATTTAACCGACCTCGTATCTCTTATGGTTACCGAGATCCCCATGGTGGAGCTCCAAAAACGGGCACCCTGTATACGCAGAATAAAGGTTGGTACTAATAAAAATAGTAAGTGTTGAAGCAAAATACAAGTTTGTATTAGTCATTATCGTCCATGGAGAAACTTGTAAGTCGATTTACTAATAGTAAATCAACATACAATATTGCCAATCACTTCTATTTATTTGATCAGTATTTTTATTAATTAATAGTAAGTAAGTAATGATGTCCCAGCGAGCAAATCCTCGCCTCTCAGGCGGCTGGCCCGGGTTTCAATCCCGGCGACCCTAGAATTTAAAAATCGCACGCTCCGTGGCTACCACGCTAACACCTGTGGTAGTCGTTAACCTCTAACAGGGGAACTCTTCTTCACACTACGAGCAAGGCTAGCCACCTACCCGGCCTAAGGGCGAAGAGGGCTCATAGAACCACTTTGTGGTTAAAACAGGCCATTGACCTATAATGCGAGGAAGAAGAAGAATGGTCAGTATTTTGTAAAGTAAGTGGTCAGTATACCGGGTGTCCGTTCTCAAAGTCGAACATAGGCGATTAACATTGTATTGAACGTTTTTGCCTTTTCCTGATCGCCAATTCAACTTACAGGGAAGGTAATGGTATCAATGGAAAGATAAAACTACTACGCATCAAATGATAACAATAATAATATTCAAGATGCGATTTTTAGTTTAAAATACTAATTTAAAACTTGGGAATTTTTAAATATGCCATGCCTTGCTTTTCAAGTTCGATAGCATTTGTCAAAAAAAATTGGTAATTAGTTGGCGTAAATCAGGTGTTTTCTGTCAACGTCTGTTAAAATTATCTACAGAAAAATTAATTATTTCAATGAAGAACGAATGAATGCACTAATGTTAATTGCCTATGTTCGACTTTGAGAATGGACACCCGGTATATGAATATTTTACTATACCACTGCTGGGCCTGTGGTTTGAATCAGAAATAATTCATTAAAAACCCCAACCACACAGATATTTAACAAACGCTAAATACGTATTTCCAGAGCAAAATTGAAATATTCAGTAGCTCTGAAGAGAGACTAACCCGACAAGGTTGGTTGGAAAAAACCTCTGAAGATATCTCTACAATGTTATAAACATAAAGTTGGCTGAGGCGAATTCTCAAAGATATGCTCTTCGCCAATTTATCAATGGGAGTCGCAGTTATAGTGAAAGACACTTATGATTTGGTGAAGAGCATTCTAGAATTCGCCTCAACCAATTGTACCTTTGTAATTTAGTGGAGGTAATACCTTTAGAGGTTTATTACAACCACCTTTGTTGGGTTAGTCTCGCTTCAGGGTTACTGAAGATAACAGCTTAACTTTCGAAATAGGTATTTAACGTTTGTAAAAATTTAAATTTTTGGTTTGTAAAAATACTAAATTGCACTAATAGTTTTTAGTCTGTGCTTTTCATTGGTTGATATTTTTGTCTCAGTAACCTCTTTCATTGTAAAATGAGAGAAAATATGGGTAGCTACGTGTAGAAGAAAAAAAATGGTTTAGTATATTAAAGAACAAACAATAAAAATGCAAACATTGTACTATATATTTATTACTTAACTATCGAAAAATTAAAATAAGTGTCAAAAAAAGAAAGTAGACATTAACATCTTCTTCTTAAAGTGTCTTACGCTTTTATTTATATTTTTACATTATCATTACAATAATACTTATCACTAAGTTAGTATATGTTATATAGAGCCAGCAGAGTCCTAAACCTCTATTGGTTCGTCTTCGTACTGCTACTTCACAGAAGGTGGCGCTGATGGAAATGTACATATTGCAGCACGTTGGCGATTTCCAACCTTGACTGGGGTGGAAACATCATGGGGATAATTTCGGTAGAATCGTGGTATTGAATTAAACTGTCGCAAATCATTGATGATACGTTCACGTCTGTTTTTGCCCTGCAACATTTTGTCCATTGATGCAATTGAACTGTAGTCGAAGTCTTGAACAAGTGTGCTATACAGTAATGGATATATATTTTACCAAGAAAAATCACGATGGTACATATTAGTATATTACATACCGAGGTGGGAAGTGTTTCATTTCTGTCTCGAAATAAAGTTAACCTCGACGCTGCGCGTCTCGGTTAACTACTTAATCTCTCGACAGGAATGAAACTTTTCACCGTGATGTGTATGCTGTTTTATTCGCAATCATCTAATTTTAAAAATAACTGCAATTGAATCCTGAGTAATAGATATCTTGATGTAGCAAATATTTTTGTTACCATGAAAACAATCCACTCAATATTTTTGTTACCATAAAAACAACCCAGTCTTCAGGTATGTAATATTTTTCGGGGTATGTAATAATTTCCCGGCTAGTTTCAGTAATCATCTAGTTCCCAGCTGTTGACATGTCATGAAATTGACACATTACAATGTGATTGCAAATAAACTATTTTACTTGTTGCCTAGCTACCAAAGTAATTCTTTAATTTTTCTTTTCGGTTACTCTTATGACAAATAGCATTTGAACTTTTCCAACTCATGGAATTGCCATGTTTTATACAATTTTAGGAAACCTCTTTTGACAACTTTTCTACAGATTTATTGATTAACCCAAAAAATATTGACAGAGGTAGTTGTTCACGAAATTTCGTTTCTTTTTTTATAACTACATTAAAAGACTCCAATGAATTGTTTGTTCGACTCGAAGGAGTATGGTGTGCAGCACCCCCGTACCAATTTTGATGTGTTGCAATGTAAACCATTGCAGCTTAATGTTTTCAGTAAATTCGGTTTGCCTTTTCTGAAGAAATTTGTTAATAAATACATAATGGTAATGTTTTTCAATATTTCTATACTTGGGGTCAATTGCGATATATCGATGCCATCTATTGTCTCTTGTTCGTATATAATTTATATTATTACTAATATTCTGTCGCTTTTAGTTTGAACATACCGCACTACCAGATGGATGGAAGTGACAATCAAGATCTGTATTGCCAACTGGCCTCTTTCCCATGCGGTAGTTTTCTAATACACGTTTAATTGAAATCTGAAATGTTATTCTATGTCATCGTTGTCTTCTTCTTCCTCTGCATCACACTCATCAACATATTTTACTTGAAGTGACACCACAAAAGCTAATTCTTCGAAATCTAGCATTTTACTATGATCTAAGCTCCACTGTTCAAATTCACCAAGACTTATTTATATATTCAGCTGACCCATACGTTTGCTTCCTTAGTTGCACTAAATAATTAAAAAGTTATGTTTTGTTTTTATGCTTTACATCTCAATATTTCTTCTGCGTTTACTGCAGTCGTTGTTCCTTCTTTACTAGTCAATGTTGAAATCATGCTCCACCTGCGTTGTCTTTTTTTCTTCGAGTTTTGTTATAAATTGAAGATGTCTCTGTACTTATCTCTTCATCAGATCTGCATTCCTTTATATTTGATGCCGTTGAAAAAGAAACTATAATTTTATTTAAAATATAATTATTTTGCACTACACACATTACGTATCAGAGTGACGTGGAACACTTTAGTCTTTTTATGTTGGGTTGTCGCGCTCTCGACGAAAGCCTTTACTGACAACTTCTATTGTTACATACTGCTGTTTTATTATAAATAGTGACCATTTCTTTAAAAACTGACATATTTTGATATTTACAAATATTTTAATTGAAATACTGGCCATTTTTATTAATCAACCACTTGTATTACGTACTGATACTTTATTATAAATACCGATTATTTATTTAAAATACTGATTTTTTTTAAATACTGATCCAATACCGCGCTGCTTCAAGTCAGGTCTCATAACACCATCAGCCATTGCCGAGCACCAATGCGATACCGGCCATAAGATCTCTTTTAATGAAACTTCCATTATTATTTTTAGGTTCAGAGGAAGAACAGACGAGGTGCTTATCCTATCTGACTTTGTACCTTTTGATCATGATCAATAAAAGCATTATTATTATTATTATTATCTCCATTCTTCTATAGTAGAAATATTCCCGAAGCCATTGGGATTTACAAACACCCTATTAACCTCAATCGGAACGAAGGCTTTAGCCTTCTTTCTATGTGGAATCTGCTAATTTCTAAACCCAACCCACCGTCACTTAACCGCGGCGACGCTTGCCTATAAATTATCGCCTTTCTCATTGCGATCGTTAGAAGAGTTTCGTCTCTGGCGTGGTTTACACCTTGATTTACCATGCTCTTTTACTTTCTTCCTGATGAAGCCGTTCATGAAGGTAGGCGAAACGTGAGTTATTTAATCTAAAGGAATACGACAACTATTGCTAGATACAAGTTTTTTTTATTAATAATCGCACTGACAATGCTTGAAAGATGCATTTTAAATGTCTCTCCGTACGTATTGGGTAGGCTGGGAGAGATTGATACCGGCTAGTTTATTACAAAGAGTCTTATCTAACGGTTTTCAAGCAACTATTGCATTGAGGTCCATTCAATATTGTAGCTTAAAGCACATTTTACTTTCCTCTTATTTTTCATAATAGTCTATGAAAGAGTATGTATAAGATTTATAGGGCCCTTGTAATTTTAATTTAACAAATAAATATAATTTTATCTTAAATTTTGTGGAAATATGATAAAAATGTTTGATCTTACATACCTTTCCACAATGAATGACTTAATATTCAAAATAAATTAAAACTGGGCACTGAAAGATAATCAATAACAAAGCATCGGGCTCATAATAGAATATTTGATTTTCATTTTAACTTTCAAAAGTTTTAGTAAAATGTATTCTAGTGAACTTATTTTATTAATTTTGAAAGGTTTTACTCCAATTTTCCAGTATAGTTTCTGGACGTACCATTCGTCCATTAATGCTCAATTTTCTACTGTCTATTGAAAATGCTTATGTTGAGCCAATCTTACATAGTTAAAAACATGTACCAAAGCGAATAAAACTTCGATGTAGGTCAACTGCAGTGTCAAGCGCGAATTTAATCAAAGCTCAAATTCCCTCAATAACAAAATTGCTGGAGACAACACAACAAAAATGGAAATATCCATAAATAAGAGCTAATGACCCTTCGTGGATGCATTTAGCAGGCATGAGCATTTTCTCTTTGTCATGGTACAGCATGCTACATTGAACAGCCAAGCTCTTATATTCCTGCAAACGTTATGATCCTGCAGGCTGTGCGGCACGTGAGAGTTGACAATCAATGTAATGACGTCAGAGTGGAAACAGCCAATGGGGAACGGCGTCCATTCACTCGCACGAACCGTGGTGCTGATACAGATTCATCTTGAACGGTTGAACTTCAGTGCCGCGGTTTTCCTCAGAACGGTTGGTCACGCACCTTTCAGGCCAAAAACCTCCATCACGCGGTTTTCAGAAATTCAGTTGTTAGTGAAAAGCGACTGGTCGGCATGGTGAAGGCAAATCGCAAGCTTTTCCGAAGCTTACGCACTTTTAAATGGCTCGTATGAAATTTATTATTTGAATTTGTACCATTTCACATGTACCTGCTGCTCAACTCAGACACTTGAGGTAAGTAAAATATATTAGAATGATACAGATTCGCTTGTGTTTATTAAGTTTGGCTCAGTTTAGAACATTACGCGCTCCCAAAAGTTGGAGTAACTCTTCATAACCTTAAAACGTGTACACTGCTAAACACATATTTACAGGTTGTGCATGATATTAACCACAATACACGTTCTATTGAATTTTAAACGATTTTATAAGTACATATTCTACCCATATTCCTCGAAAACGTATGTTACTAACTTGATATAATAAAATAATCAGGTTATAAAAATCGTTTTCGATCTATTACATTCCTGTACTTCTTGAAACTTAACTTTAATATAAGTTTACATATAGAACAATGCAGAAAACCTAGGTTTAAATTAACAAAATAATGATCACAGTTATTTTATAAAATGATAAAGTATTTAACTTATTTAAGCGCCAAACATGTTTCTATTTGAATTTTTCAAGCTGATTTTCCTTTTTCTTGTAATTGCTATTAAGCTTGAATGGAACAGTTTTTACAGTTAAGTCTATGTTTTCATGATATTGTTAATATCTGAAACGTTTATTTTAGTAAATAACGACGTAAAACATTAATAATTTTTTAATAAAATATGTTGTTACAATAAATTGACTAAAATAGACAAATTTTAGTTACTGTGGCTTCCCCAGTTGATCAACTTCTTAAAAAATAATTTTATATTTTCTTTATTTATCAGTCTATGTTATAGATCTAAGCATATTGATTGAAGATGGTTTACAACTATTATATTTCATTATCAATAAACCAAAGAGTTCTACATCTTTACAACTGTTAGTGGCCATGACCACCTACTATTAGACACATAGTTGTAGAGAGCCCTAGATATAACTGATCTATTTTAAAGAACGATGTTCATAGTAACTCACAAATTGCTGTTATAATATTGATTTAGATGCATATAGCAGGTACCACCATTCCTATGAAACTACACCAAAACGTTTTTCTTCTTCTTCTTTTTCTTTTTTCTTCTTCTACGTCTTCTTTCTTTCTTCTCTTTTTTACATCCTTTTAAAATACAGGAAGTGTTGGATTCACCCCAAAAATTTGAAATTCAGTTTTCAACAGATCTTCACGTTTTCGAGTCCCCTGAACCCAAAAAACATCTTTTTGTTCATTGGTTTGTCTGTCTGCGTGTGTGTCTGTGTGTCTGTCTGTCTGTGAACAGAATATCTCAAAAACGAAAAGAGGCATGACGGTAAAACTTGATATATAGGTTTTTCGTACTATGTAGATGAGACAGCAAGCTTTTGAAGAAAATCGCATAACCGGAAGTAGGTGTTTACTCTTGTGATCTTTCAGGTTTTTTTTCGATTTTTTCAAACATTACATTTTTATTACATTTTTAATGTGTATTGATGTGTGATTTTCCAGTTGAATACCACTAAAATGGGTTTCTTTTATTTTTTTATTTTCTTTATTAACTCCTATTTTAAATAGAACAGCGGGTATATTATTACATTTTTGAATTCGGCTTAAAATTTTAGAGAAAATTTGTTTTTTCAACTAACTGTTTTGTACAATTTCTGTAGAATTTGTAATTTTTGAAAATTTTTGACAAATGCTAAAAATTAAAAATAAAATTTTTGGATAATTATAAGATCAATGTAATAGGAAGTTGTGTGCGTGTATCACACCCGATTCTTTCCTTTTCTAATAGTGCAAGACGACTAACATTAAACTATCTATGGTAAGTACAATGACCGTCACTGATATTGCTTCATGCTGGTCTGCTTTCTCTTAATGGAAGAACTTCCTCAGGACATTCCTTCTTCTAGTTCTTCTTCTCGTTCCTGTTTTTAGCTTGTTAAGCAGCATGGTGATAACTTTTTTTATAGTAGAAGATTTCCGGTAAGTAGAGTGATCATCACCAATATTACTTCATGTTAGTTTGCTTCCTCTTAGTGGTAGAACTGCTATGGAATATTGTTTCTTCATCTTCTCCCTTTTTTAGTTTCTTAAGTAGTATAGCAATCGCTTTTTTAATTCCCTCGTCGTAAAGATGAAGGAAGTATTGTAGTTCGAATCCCATCACCGGTAATGTTTTTTTTATTTGAAATTGATTTAATTCGTATTACCAAGTGTTTCCTTTTATTGTTTCAGTATTATGACGAATGTCAAGATATTTTTACCACTAATTATCTTTGATTTTTAAAATTATTTAGTGTCACAACGTGCACTTGCGAGGAAAGATCTTAGTAAAGCCCTTTACAGCTTTTTTAAAGTTTCTAACGTCCACAGCCAAATATTTTCTGATAAGTAGCAGTATCATGGTTGATCGTGTTTCACGCTGCTCTGCTTCCTGTTACTAGAAACACTACTTTCAGACAATGCTGCTTCTTCTTCTTCTTCCCTTTTCTTTTTAGCTTTTTAAGCATTTTGGTAGTACAAGGCTACAAGTCCGGAACCGCCTATTGTCCATAGATTCTTATTTTCGGGTAAGTAGAGTGATTATCTCTGGCGTTGCTTCAATCCGGTCTTCTTCCTGTTAATGGAAGAACAACCTTGGGCATTTTCTCTTCTTTTTCCTCTTCTTCTTCTCTTTCTTATTTAGCTTCTTAAGCAAAATAACGCCTTTTCAGCATTTTTATTGCCTGCTTAATTTACCTTTCGTCTACAACTCATTATTTTCGGATAAAGTGAGCGACCTTCACTGACGTCGCTTCACGCTGGTAATTTTTATAATTACTTATAGCTTTTATTTTTTCCTTCGCTCGTCTAAAAAACGAAAAAAGTATTTGTAGTCGTGAAAAAATCACTCTCCAAGATTTCTTCAGATCTTCACGTTTCAGGGTCCCTAAATGACGAAAAACCCAAAACTATCTGTTGGAGGAGAACGATATTTTGCATGCGGATTATATGCCTTCCGGCCATAAAACCCAGAATATTTCGGTAAAATATATACAGGGTGAGCACTTGAAAAAAGTAATTCTTTCTATTTTTGCAGTAACTGAAGAACTATTACTTAAATGAAAGTAATATTTTGCACATAGCTCATGTTTTTACCCCTGACGAAGAAAGCCATATTTTAGACTCACCATATACAGAATTAGTACCTTAAAAAATATAATTTTTTGTTTATTTTTGCTTTAACTAAGAAATAGATCAAAGTAATAATTTACATATAGCTCAGGCTTTACACAAAAATGGGACCCAACAGACACAGGGTAAATATACACAACATAGAAAGACAACGAATAAGTGGAACTCGCGGAACTACTGCCAAACGTTGAAATTCCATTCGCAGGCTCCTTCGCGTCCACTTGCGAGGGAAGTTCAGTTTGTAATCATCATCAAGAAAATTTAAACAATACTGATGACCTATTTATATACCAATTTCACTTGTTGGGGGAAGAGGGCCAGGCTAAACATAAGTTACTGTTAGTTTACAGGTTATCATTAATTCATTCAAGATCTCGCCCCATTAGCGTATTCCGTTGTATTTTCAAACTCGATTCTAAAACATATTTGTTAATTACTTCAATTGTGGGTTTCCTAAGAGAGTACTATATAGATTGGTGGCGGAAAAGGTTAACATAGATAATAATCAAATGTGCTAGAGTGTAGTTTATCGGCGTTATTTGCGTTATAGAAAAATTAACTAATACGCGATTAACATCTAGTATCCGCAAAATCAAAGTGTTTTGTTTTTAGAAAACAACGAATTCTGGGATACTAGATTTTAAGTCATATATGTCTATTTCTGTCTAACGCATATAAAGTCCATAAACTATACTCTAGCACATTTGTTCAGCTATGTTCACATTTCCTGCCACCAATCTGTATATGTTTAGCAACAGGTCATTTTCTTTTACGTAAATTCAGTTTTTACAAATAGTTCAAAATTAATATATTTTGTGCAGTAGCTTTTACACTTTACCATTTTCAAAATAGGGTATAAGGACATAAGGTTTGAAAGCTTTGACTGTTTGATAGGGGATCTTCTTCTGTTAAAAAGTAATGTAAACATATACAAGGTAAGTCACGACGAGGGAGAAATATTTGGAGCGAAGGTAGTATGGGTCAGTAGACTCATAAAAAAAGTTTATTTCATTTTGGAACCACAATTTTGTTTATTGGTCCTCGATAGCTGGCGTAAAATGGCTTTTATGGTCCTAGGGCCTATAAACTGGCTCAACAGTATATCAAGTATCAACAATATAGCATAGCGGAACCAACTGTCTGCATAGAAACCATACCACACCAAAAATTCAGAGCGCCGGCACAACGATGACGCAATACTCTGTAGCCAAAATAGTGAATCCTCGAATTTTGTCCATTTTGAGAACCAAAATTAAATAAAACGTTGTACGTACCATGATTATAGCTCTCGGGGAATTTAAAGCTCTTCGCTTCGCGTCGCGCTTTTAACATTCCCTCGTGCTATAATCTATTGATTATACCCTTAATACATAAAGAACTCTTCTATGAACATGGTTATTCCTAACAGTTTCGGAGATGCAGCTGTTTGAAGATGACCTACACGATCGGATAGTTTTATTGTCATCTTGTTTCTAATTAATTTTTTTGATTAGCGTTTGTAGTTAGCAAATGACAGGTGCGGGGACAGTCGCAGCAGCCATTATTGGTCTGATGAAAATACACACGCAAGTGTAGTAAATTAATTTCCAACGTTTCTCAAAAAATGTGTGGTGCGGCATCATTCATAATATCTATAAAGAATAATACGATTTTACATATTTTTTTATACTGACCCATCGTCCCTCAAAATATTTTCCTGTCCTCGTAAGTCACTGGGTATTTCGTTCGTCTTATGTTCCTGGTTATTAGCAACATGCTTCACTACAAAATCATTTTAAAAATGTACGTTTCCCAGCTACCACGCTAGCACCTGCACATAACAGGAAAACTCTTCCTCAATTTCGACGGACAAGGTTAGCCATCTACCTAGCTTGCGAGCAAAGAGGGCTCATAGGGCCACAAGTTTGTGGAATTAAACAGGCCACTGGCCTAATATAGGATGAAGAAGAAGAAAAATGTATGTGATGAACAAACTTTAAAAGCATGTGATATGAGGAAAAACAAGAGAAAAAGTAATATAGTGTTTTTTCCTATCGTGTATAGTATTCTTGATGTCCACGCAACTAACGCTGTTGCTATGCGATCACAATCAAACGTAAGTATTCCGCATCTTAAAACAAAACACTTCTACCCACGCCACGAACCGGAAGTCACGCGCTAAAGGGAAGCTAACGAAGCACAATCACACAACTAACACTTTTAGGTGGCAAATCTGACCTTTTGATGGCTTCTCTATTAAAAATGGGGCTACCTGCCCCTCGCTGGAACTACCACTATACTCTGGATCACTCACGGTTGGTCGCCTGCAGTTAGCAAGGCTCAAATCTGCACTCGGACCCACCTGGTAATCGGCTGAAACTCTCGGAAACTTCTTGAATCACTTTCATTGAAGCTGGAGGCCTTAAATCTAAAGCTCCGCTGCTCTACACCTACGTTGATTGCTTATACACTCGTACGCGAACTTATTAAACTGGCTGGACCTCCGTAGAATAATATCTAAATACCGCCGCTTTCACTGGACCAATTCGACGCCTCGTATTTACCTGTGCAGAAGCTCAAGGCAAGGCAAAACGTTCACAAATAACCCAGGACCCAATCACTCAATGAAATACTACTTGGGTATTTGTTAACACACAGAAATAACTTATTTTGGGGTATCTTGGCAAAAACACAACCAAACCTATTGAAGAAACCACCCCAATTCCTTTGTTTACAGTTTACTTTTTGTTGCATTCCAAGCTTGCTCTGATTTTAATTTGTTTTTAAACAAATATAAAGCTATTCTAAAAACGTCATTCTATCAATTATTTTGATGGCCTATGCTATTTTTAACAATTCTGAAATTAAAATTATTACATTTACAGGACATTCGTATAATAAATATCTGTTTTGTTGGTTAAGTTATTAACTTTTTATCACGAATGTGGATTTAGTTCACGAGGGGGTGCATTTGTTTCTTTTTAATCGAGAAATCATACAATTACAACATTTATGTTGACGTCAGTTGACGTTTATCTGTCGTCCCGCCATCTACAAAAAACGTAAACAATCGATTACTTCACTGCCGGTTTAGACGTTCTTCACTGCCGATTTAAAAAAAATATATTAGTATTGTTGTTAGATCCACAGTCCGCAATGCTGAGCACAGAACAATACCCAAAACCTAGTAATGATATAAAAGAGGTTCTTGATACAGCTTTTTATACACATATTAGACGTAAAAATCTCAGATAAAAACATGAAATTCAAAATATTATTAATTAATTGTTTTTTCAAATGTCAGAAAAATCGGTGTACAATACGTAAATCCTTGCTATGAAAAGAAACTACTTTTCTTTACTGGTTGCACAAATAGCTAAATGTATCCATTTTAATTAATTAGCAATATTGTTTTTATAGCAAAACCAAAATTTAACTAAAAAACAAAATCTGAATCTAATCTGCCATTAAATATATCAGCATAAATAAAAAGCTAATACCCAAAAAATACAAAAATTTACATTTCCTTCATACAACATAGTAACGTTTGAAGAAAAATGTTTGTGCGGTAGAGAAAATACTTACAACGTTTCATAAAATTATAACGTAATCACAAATCTAAAACAAAAATCTTGCTCTACTTTCCATATAAAAATAACATGCTCCATGATTTATTAATTTTCGCTAGGTGATTAACGAAAACTCAATTATTTAAATTATAGCAAAATGGAAAAAGACGGGTAGGTCGTGCTGGACAACACCCAGATTTTTTTAAATTCCCTGAAAATCTTGATAAAGTAACATTTTTAAATTTTGGCAGTTTATGTAATTTTATGAATGACCGGACGGAATTGGTCACAGTATACCCAATCTTTGAGTACGTAAAGCGTCACTTTACGGCCAGCTCATTTTGATAAGCAATTAAATCGTAGATTGCCAACATTGATAAAAATTATACATCTTGTTTAATTGTGAATGTTTCGGTCTGTACATAAAATATTGTACACAGCTCGTGCGTAATCTTTCCCGCCGCGCGCCATAAACGCCTTATTACGCCCTTGGTACATACATAACTATTATTGTCAGTATCCAAATATTTAAAATATTAACATATCTAGTAACTTGGTAGCTAGATATAGAATAGTAGTTAACGGTATCGGGCCGATATTGAGCATATAACGGACGGGGATACATTTTATAGCCAATGCTGATTAGGCCGAGGCTAATAAATTGTTCGAGTCAGTTATATGTAATATCAGCCGTATGTATCTACTAAAAGTGGTTAATTTTAAGATATTCGATTTTAATATAAATTATATAAATTAAACTTACTAGTAACCTGAGTCAGTTATAACGGCCTTGGCTGTTATGGGTCAAATTTCGAGCAAGCGGACAGTACTGATGTAGTACAATAGCATTTAGGTATTATGAAAACATATATAACAAATAAAACTATTGACTTTTTTGTTAAATTTTTTCACATGGTTAATTTCTAATGTCCAAGTGCCAAAATAACTGTAATTTCTAAATTCAAGTGACGACTCAAATGTCATCATTAATGGAATTTAAAAAAGTATTTAAATGTAGCAATGTTACTACTGTTTTAATCGTGCCTACGAGTTGCCTTTCTATCCCAGCATTTAAGTCTTGCACGAGCGGACTGTCCCGTTTGAGAATCTATATTTGCGCTAGAAAATATACAAAGAATTGCATTTCCTTCTATATTTTAGGCAGCACAATTATTCTACAGATTATTTAAAGGAAAGCATTAACAACTAATAAAGCAAACAGGTTGATTTACGGAATTATTCTCCACTTTTCAGAAAATAGTGACCAAAGGTTTAGAAATGTTGAAAATGACAAGTATAAAATATTTCCAGATTAGAATACGCAATAAAAATTACATCTTATGTATTATAAGCATTAAATGTTGGAATTTTTGTATCATATTAATAGATGTTTTTATTTCAAATTATTTTTATCGTTTTAATAGTGACAGATAATTGACCAGGCGTACAATACAGAAATATTTAAAATATATCTGATATAGTATTTGTATTTACTAAAAATTTACGATCTATTATGAATTCTATGTTTTAAAATTAGATTTTTTAATTCTTTAAGTAATGAAAAAATTTAGTAATATAGTATTTGAATTAATTAAAACCTGTTCTCTCGTATGCCATATTTAATTGTCGCCAAAATTTTAAACTGTTAATAAATAATACATTTTGTTGTAAAAGTATCTAACATTTATTTTTTAATAGTCTCACTGTTGTACGATACAATGTTAAAATATTTTCTTTATAGACGTCCAAAAATACATAAACATTTCATTATTTTCTAATACCATGCCACAGAAGTAGTTAATACGTTACCATTGAAGGCACACAATAATGTGTTAACTTCTTTGCATTTTTTATTCTATTCATAAAATTAATATTATAATAATTATTATAATCCATCTTCATAGTACACTCCATTTTACTAAAGGAATCTGAAGAAAATATATATTTCCAAGTCACGACCGCAGCAAAACTATACATATACAGTATGTCCCTGGATTGGGTTACAAAAAGGGAAAAAAGTTTATTTCTGACTTCTGAAAAAAAATCACTCTTTATAAAAAACCCTGCTTGTTCTCAAACTAAAAATGCACTTGCCAAAATTTAAATATCCCCTTTCGTATACGGGGAGGTTCGAAAATATGGCTCAAGAATAAAGTACCCTTATTTTTCAAAATATACAATAATGTTAATTGGAAATATTTGTTACAAAATTTCTATTAAAAATTATAATTGCTTTAAATTGCTATTGATGTTTGGATCGCGTATTATTAATTTTTTACGATACCTGTGCTTTTGTTGACACAAATATGAGATGTTTAACATTAACTTCGGGTCACAGACATTTCAGGTTAAGTGAACGAAACTGAAATTCGATAATACACTCTTATCATATTCGTCAATAAATTAACTTTGATATCGCGTTTGGTAATTCGCAAGGTAGTGGAAGAATAAGAAAATTTTTTAGATCAGGTCGCTGTGACTATATTTGACACCTACTTTTAATCCTAAGCAACCAATTCAAAAACGGCTTTAACGATTTTTTTTCAAACTTTACATTGTTATTAAATTTTTAATGTGTATTGATGTGGGATTGTCCAGTTGAATACCTCTAAAATGGGTTTCTTTTGTTTCTTTTCTCTTTTTTTATTAGCTCCTATTTTAAATAGAACATCCGGTATATAGTAACATTTTTTAATTCGGCTTAAAATTTTAGAAAAAATGTGTCTTTTCAACTCTCTCTATTTTGTACGATTTCTGTAGAATTTGCAATTTTTGACAAATGCTTAAAAATTTAAATTAATTTTTTGGCTAATTATAAGATCACTGTAAACGGAAGTTGTGTGCGTGTATCACACTAGATTTTTAGTTTTAGATAAAGACGAAGTCGTGCATGATACATATCGTTGATTGGTAATTAAATGGCAAGTTGGCTTTTAGTAGGTGCAATTTAAAAAAGTACCTTTTTTAACATACGTTTAACAAATTTTATTATTTCATGAATGATTTATTATACTTATATGTTTTGTACTTTGTACTTCAAATAACAAATATAAAATAATCTTCAGATTTTCAACTTTAATATACCAAATACAATGCACGTAAAGCACAAGGTTCTACTTTTTAAATTTTAAAAAGTTGTGTTACAAAGTAATTATAAAATCATTTATAATAAATTTTGAAATATATTAGCAACAGTATCGAACCTCGTATATGACTTATTGTGGTAAAAACCGCATTTTAATCTCATTTGGTCTGTTATCGGATTTGCAGATTTAATTGTAAATTTTTAATGGTTTGGTCAAATGCTGCAATAATATTCTAAAATAAATATTAATTAATGTTCAAACGTTTATCTTTTTTGTTTCATTTTACATATTTAACAGTGTATGCATTAAAAATAAAATACAAACTCCTCCGCGTGAAAGCAATAGGGGCAGCTGTAGCCCATGGAAAATTGCATATGACCAAACTTAATTGATTATGGTGCAAATTTTTACGAAATGGTTGTCGGTTTAATGTAAATATGTAAATAGTGCAGTTAAACTGTTTACTCTTTGTATGTTGGAAAAGAGAGGTCATATTGAACATCTACTCTAAAAAAAAATAATCAGCTAGATTAACTGATAGCAAATCTTCCATTTATGCTTCTTTTACTTGTCATGTCAATTTCGGTTAAATCGGTTTGTTTTGGCCCCAGATATTTTGTACTTACCATTTAGAGGCACCTTATATAAATTCGGCAACGTATTTTGAAGATATGTATTAGAAAATAAATCGTCTGCTCAAATGTAATTAATTTTCATAATTGTATTACGAAGTCTCGCAGTTTGTCAATAATACTGATGCAATCTTTAATCACGGCTACACACTCTTCCCAAAAGGGTGTTGTTAATAATATTAGAACACCTTCCCACGTGAGTTAACACAAAGGCCACTCTAATTTTCTATACATTTTAAACCCTTGAACCCTTACCAATAATGGGTGAAACACAGCTGATGGTTGCAAAGTAAATGACGTCCCCATAGTTGAACGTGGGTGCCTCAAACCTCCTACACACGTCAGTACGGTAGGTCAGGTTGGACACCCACGCCTTCCGCTTGAAAATGCCGCAAATTTTATAGGAGTAAGAGATATAAACTGATTCCTTATTTTGGTTTAAATGTCACTGCACGGGATGACGCACGTCGGTGAAGGGTGTCTCACAATTGATAATCTGTATAGTCTTCCTGATTACGTCATTAAGTTAAACACAAATTTCATTCGGTTTATTTTGGTCAATTCAAACTCGAGATGACGCACCCAACAAACTGAACTTTCTGTTTCTCCCGTGAGCATGCTTTGTTCGGTTTAGAAACTTTAGGGAAAATAATGGCTGAATTGTGGAAATCTATATAAAGGCTTTATCTTCCAGCAATTTGCAAAATTCATGTATAGTTTGAACCAGTCTAAACATAGACACTCCCAGGTGACGTTCTCACATACAATTAGAAACGTTATTGTCTTCGCGGAACAAACGTTTCGTTTTATTTGAAATTTATCTTAATTACGTGAGTATATAAATTAAGTTCATAGAAATGTAAATATCAAAACCTTTTATATGAATTTTAAGAATCGAAAATAGAAGAAGCTATAAATATGTTTTAAAACTCCTTAATGGACATTGTTTAGCGACAATTACTACCTGTAAAATTATCATCAAAAATTATAAACATTTTATAAAATATGAAGCTGCTATTGTTTGTTATTCCAAAAATTAGGTTTTTGTAGATCTAAACATAGTACTGGTATTCATTGTTGGTAAACATACTCAGTCGATGAGAAGAACTATTTGTTAACAAAAAAATTGTATGTCACACCTTTTGGACTAAGATGTAGAAAGGTGTCAATTTTGTATATAATTTGTTGTAAGTCTTTAATAATTGCAAAATATTTGAATCTATAGTCTGTTCAGTAAACATAAAAACACAAATGGCCTTTGATTTCCAACATTTCAAGAGTGTACTTCCAAAATCCATCTTTGTCTAGGAAAGTACTTCTAAAAAGTTACTAAAACAAATAAGTTAAGGATGTGACATTTACTTACCATCTGTCATAAATGTTGTAAATAACTACTTTTAAGGATATTATACAAATACTGTATTGGATACTATTGACGTAGCGTTTACTCATATGGAAGTTTTAATAAATTTTATAAAAGTTTAGGTGATTATGTTTTAAACAGTCCTATCAGCCAATTTTAATGAGAAAACATTTGAAATCGACCAATAGCATCAAAATTACACTGGCTATTTGCTAGTAACTAATTACACTGACTATTTGCTAGTAGCATCAAAATTACACTGACTATTTGCTAGTAGCTGATTAAAGCGACAATTTTTTCACAAACCATTCAAACCGTTCTGCTGTAACACAACTAACTAAGTTGTTCTCTGAATGTAATATTTTGGCAGTGGTCTATTATGATATGTTTTTAGGACTTTTTCCACTGTCTAGGGTGTAAATCACACAACGTTTCGGGAGTTTTGATCTACTCCCGTCTTCAGGTTTTAATGGTCAGTCCTAAAAAGGACTGATATTGTACGTTTTTCTAGGTAAATGAGAAATAATTGTCATTTTTAAATTCAAATCTGCCTTTATACAGGTGTGGAAACAAAATACAGAATCCCTAGTACAAAAGTTATATACAAATGCCAATTTCAAAAAAATTAAAATGTTTTTGTGTTTACTGAATGCCCTATACGAAATTAATTTCGAAAATTCTAGTTTTATTTATCCAACTGCAATACGTAAATGTATAATATAACAAATAATCTTTATGTTTACAGATTTGTAGTTCCCTCGTTTTACACTACATCGGTTTTCTGTATTGTTTACATATCTTTCTATGTATCAAATCTGATATTAACTTCAATGTCCTCAGAAATACAAAAACTATAAGTACATTTTATAAATATGTTATGGAAAGTATTTAAAGTAACATCGAAACGTGGTGTTAAGACACTTCTTTTCAATTTGTCCCACCTAAGATAAAACTGAAAACCAATATCTAGTATATTATTTTTTGAAGAAATCATGCACATACAGATAGATTACCGATATGTTAACTCTTCGCATATATATTTTTAAATAAATAAACTTAATTTAATATTACCTAAAAATTATACTTTACTTTGTGTAGCTTAGCTAATACCCAATATACAGTGTGGAAATAAAGTAACGTATAAATTCATTAACTTCGTTGATATTCATTTTTATGAAAAAATCTCCAAGAGGTGTAAAGATTCTAACCATATGAAATATTTTCAGCTAATTTTCAGTTTCTTATGTCATTTGTTTTAAAAGTTATGAAGTCATCGACTTTTTTTTAAATGACAAACTGTATTTTTTGTTATTGATTTTGGTAGTACCTTTAATATTGTTGTCAATGATATAAAATTTTCAATATGTTACATCTGAAAAAAATCGAGCAAATGGTCTTAAATTTAAGTATTAAAAACCAATGAAATGAGCAAAATAAATCTAGTTACCTAGGTTTGACGGAAAGTCATTGCCGGCACATTGATTTTTATTGAAATTTAAAACAACAATTAAAAAATTCAATAATAAATAATAAAAAATTCAATTCTCTGTCTCGCTTAATTGTACCATTTTTATTAATAAAATAGTTTGCTAAAGGTAACTTCTAATTTAGAAAAAGCAAAGGACGCTTACTTTGTTATGACATTTACAAATTGTTTAAATCTGACATGTAACTATTTTCTTTTGTTTTATCCACCGGTAACTAGATTTTTTTGCTCATTTCATTGGTTTTTAATATTTAAATTTTAAGACCGTTTTTCTCGATTTATTTTCAAATGGAACATATTGCAAATTTTATATCATTGAAAACAACAAAAAGTACTACCAAAATCAATAATAAAAAATACAGGTTGTCATTAAAAAAAAGTAGATGACGTAATAACTTTTAAAACAAATGACATAAGAAACTTAAAATTAGCTGAAAATATTCCCCATGGTCAAAATCGCTACACTCCTTCGAGATTTTTTTATAAAAATGAATATCAACGACGTTAATGAATTTATCCGTTACGTTATTCCACACTGTATATAATCAAATTAAGTCAATTTTTTTTTTAATCACGTAAGGTGAAACTTCGAACTCGTTTGAAGTATATTAAGGCGTATTTCGTCTTTTTTGTCTAAATATTTACACGTTGGTCAAGAATGCATTTTTTTATGTATGGAATAGATTTTAAGACAATCTATTAAAATGTAAATAATTCATCGCATCTGCAACATTGTCGCATTGGCATTGACTTTTATATATCTCGCCAACATTGGATACTTAACAGAATCGTATTATACTTTATGAAATTGTAAATACAAAAATTATTTATATAAAAAGAATAAAATCAGATAGATACAAAGGAATATTAACTTGAACACACGTTAATATATCATCGATGTTAAAAATATAGAGTAAAATACATATAAACCAAAATAGGGGTTATATTTTTTCAAAACTGCAGAAATAATATTCATACGCATTTATTGGTCGAAGCCTCGCCAGTGAAACGCCTACATCGCTCTTTCAACAAAATAGAGTGGACATAAATATAACATCTAATTAAATATCAAGGTTTTCTATCTACTTATAAGTAATATATTAATTCTAACAGTAAAGCTTCTTAAAGTACAAATACTACTGTTTTTAAATATTTGGCTTTATCAAAAACGATGTTGTTTTGCATTATTAATTTTAATAAATTATGCTTTTATAAATATACGCAATTTTGTCTAAACGTTCCTTTATCAAAACATGTAAAAATGAAATAAATACTGAAATAATGTAGCTAAAATGCGATTTTAATAAGTACATAACAAAACGTTTAATTTAGTTTATAATAAAGGGCTGCATTCAAAAATATTTCAGTTTCATAAAAGCTTAAACAATTGAGCAAATTCTTAGCATTTATGACAATTTATTATACTACTTAAAGTGGTGCCTATTTTATTCTACTTAAAAGTTAGATATATCATTACTTGCAGATATGTCAATATCAAAACGTACTTTATTTTACCACCGGTGTCTTTTTCTTACAGATGCGCATGGAAGGTTTCTGCGGCGTTTCGAACGACGATCAACAGATGGTACTGCGAGCGAATTTTCATAGCTAACAACATGTGGGTATGTTGGTACAAATATATTTGTTATATATATAAATTACATTAAGCAAAAGAAATGTAATAACACTTCGCCTAAAAAACGAATCAGAAAATTATAAGCCGACAAGAATTTCCATGTAGGTTTAAGAAGAAATTTAATTTATCTAAGACGGAATTACTGACAGTAAGTTAGGCGTGCAAAGACGCTCATATGTAAAAACGAGCTGTTTAAAAGAAACTAAAATTACAGCCATAAAGATTGGGAGATATTTGGGGGTAAATCCTGAGAATAAATTTGTATTTGTTGGTATGTGGGGAAACGGGGTGGAAAAGAGAGAAGACATGCCAATGTGAAAACTTCCTTTGGTAGCAAGTAGTTCTACATATGGCTAATTAAGTTATGCGCTTAGAGAAGACTTACAACAACTAATTCGGCGATATACTTAGAAAAAACACTTTGTAATTAAAAGACGGCAACTGGATTATAATAAGAGAAAGAAAAAGAAGAATTAGAAAATTAGCATGTCACTTTCTACAGATTGGTAACAGACGCAGAAGGAAATTTTACTTGAGACTGAGGGACAAACGACATTATTCAAAATTTTTATTTCAATGTGTAATAAATGCAAAAACGGCCATAAATTTTAAATAAGCAATACTACGGCGTTGCAGCCTATATTGTTACAAATATTTTGAAAAAATAATATTCATGTATCGCGATACGATATGGTGTAATTTCAAACGACCGAGATTACAATAAGACTATGACTGCGGAGCATTTCAAAATTGAGTGTTCCGTGATAAATTACAACGTATACTATGTGCTATGACTGTGGACAACGCTCGATATCAATCAATCCATGTCGATAAGCAATCCACATTTTCTTATACAAAAAAGAGAATGCAAAAAATGATTGATTAATCACACTGATAAAATTCAGGAGTTCATAAAATCATTTAAGGTACACATACATAAATACTACGTTATCAATAGCATTCTTAAAGATTGAAATGGCATGGTGACTTTATAATGCCACAAGTACATAAGTCCATAACCTTCTTCTAAGAACAACACTGACAACCTATGATGCGAAGTTCATTCAAAATGTATCCCTAACATGTGGTACACTTTTTCAGGCATTGCGAAAAATCTCTTAACATCACACCTTTCATTATTTCGTTGGTCTTGTCTGATTTAGAAAAGAAGAGCACAGCAGGTATAGTAGGTGGGATGAAATATTAGCATATAATGGAACAACACCTTGTGTCATCATATTCGAAGCATCAGATGGAAAACGGCGATTCGATCTTAGATCTTTTAAGACAGTTCAGCATGTTATACTGACAAATTAATTAAAAATTGGTTTAGGATAAGCGATATACCGACCCCCACTAGACTAGTCCGCTAATTGAAAGCTTGCAAGTTATAATGAAGACGGTACATAAAAATAATCTGCTGCAAATTTAGCTGAGTTAAAGAGCAGATTTCAATAAATTTGAAAAAGAATAGCGGAATCTTAGGCCAATTATTTTGCAATGTATCCATTGCTCTTGCTTGCCTTTGTGTGTTTGTATTAATGAAGTAGTAAGAAATATCTTTGGCTTGATTTGTCACTGCCTTTAAATTTAAATCTTGTATTTAAAGCAGACCAGGACATTTTAAAACTGTAACTTAAATATGTATAAATACTATTTAAACAGAAAGAGAACATTGTGTGAATATTAATTTCACCACTAGAGATCTTCGTATGTATACTTGTATAGCAGTAAGTAGTAAATAAATATCTATTTAGTGTAACGTTTCCACGAGAGCTTATAAATATGAAAAATTAAAAAACAAAGTAAATGCATGTGCTATATTGGAATAATGAATATTTATATACAACAAAAACACTTATCAAGTCCTTTGATATGAATTACTAATTAAATTTATAAATCATAATCAAGCAGGAATATGGCTTTGATTTTTGTACCATACATTTGCCTAACTAATTTTTTAAATATTTTTGTTGACGATGTGGACTAGGTAAGTTTACGGTTAAGTGTAACTTCTTTGATACCACAAATTTCTCTAGTTATCGACCACATTGTATATATAGGTACCGTACTTAATATTTACGAAATAATTGAACTTGGCTAACCTGTATCGTCTTTAATATGATGTTTTCAAAATTTTATTAGGTGAACTTATATGCGCGTTGATTATTTTATTGGTAAGAAATTGTATTAATTTTCTACCGATAATATCAAATAAATTACAACCAGATTTATTTAAAAGATATTCGCGTTACCACAGCTGCCATACTACAGACTAAATATTAAAATTTATGTATTCCTCATAACTTAAAAAATACTTGTGTTGTCGATGAAAAACAGTAAGAGTGCTAAAAGCAAATGCAGCAGCAGATCGTATTATGGACAAAAATTACATTATCTAAATGTCACCACAAAATTTTCTGTTCATCAACATTTTATTTGCTTTAAATTGGGGTAACAATTTAAATATATAAAGTTATAATTGTTTATGTTAGTGAGATTTAATAAAAAATATATAATTTGAACAATTCTATTTAACATGTAGTTGGCAATGGTATTTCTTCCTTGGGATACATTTCTGTTATGTGTTTTATGTTTGCAGTTCTAACTGCCACTTCAACTTTAATATAGACAATGTTGAGATTTTCTACTTGATAATTGTGTATGGTTTAATAAACGTTCTAGCTTCAAGGGATTATTAGGTAAATAACTATATAATATTAATTAGTAGTTGCCCCTTTATATCATTGTTATAAAAAGCTACGAAAAAGCTAAGCTACTTTTTATACGGTCTGGCAACGATGCACTTTGATTTTTGAAAAAATTGAGTCGTGTTAGACTATATATACCAAGATATTAAGTTTTAAAACCAAATTTGCAATGTGAAAATTTCCAAATCAGTTTCAAAAACACATCGAGGCCAATGAAAACCAAAGGCGCATTAAAATATGGGTACAATTATGATATGAACTGGTTACTACGCAATACTATTTAATATAATCTTTAAAAAATTGTTTGATTCTTATACGTTAATTGATAAAAAGCTCCACATAAAAGATATTTTCCGCCTACCTACAATTTTCGCAATCAATAAATATTTTCATATCGTCATTTGAATAGTTCTATTTAAAGTTGGTTTTACTTTCAATAGATCTTTAAATTGTCCAATAATTACCAATCTAGTACAATAAATGTTCGATTTCCTATAAAAACTATATTGCTTTTCTAAAAATAAATATCTACGTTGTGTAATAAAATTTATAATATTAAAGATCTTACGTTGATGTATTTCTAGTAAAATTTCAATGGTGTAAATGATAATTTTTGTTATTAAAAGAGTAGAATTAGAGTATATATCAAGATATAAACATTGAAATGCACAATTTATATCGTTCCTGTTCCATCCTCTTCTACACTTTTGAACCTCTTTCAATTGTCCTGTTCTTGTCTTCTCATGTGACATGATTTTATTAAAATTCTGAACTAATAAACAGCAACGCAATTGTCAAAACTACGATTTTCATGTAGAGAAAATTAGAAGTAATAGTGAATACCAATGTATATAGAGTAGGTATTAATCAGCAGGTTAATTTTAGTAAATATTTGCTTTTTGGTAGATCTCACCAAAGCTCGGAGAACAAATAACACACAATATGTGTTCAAAAAAATTCAAAGCTGTAAATAATAAATATTGTTATTAAAAGTGTAGAATTATAGGATATACCAAGATTAAACATTCAAATTCACAACTTATATCATTCCTGTTCCATCCTCTTCTACACTTTTAAATCTCTTTCAATTGTGTAGGTTCTTATCTTCTCATATGACATGATTTTAATAAAATTCTGAATTAATAAACAGCAACGCAAATGTCATAAATACGATTTTCATGAAGAGAAAATTAGAAGTAATAGTAAATACCAATGTATATATTGTAGATATTTATCAGCAGGTGAATTTTAGTAGCTATTTGCTTTTCGGTAGATCTCATCAAATCTCGACGAACCAATAACACACAATATGTGTTAAGAAAATGTCAGTGCTGTAAATAATAAATGTTGTTATTAAAAGTGTAGAATTCGAGGAAATACCAAGATATAAATATTCAAATTCAGAATTTTTATCATTCCTGTTCCATCCTCTTCTACATTTTTAAATCTATTTCAATTGTGTATGTTCTTGTCTTCTCATATAACATGATTTTATTATAATTCTGAATTAATAATCAACAACGCAATTATCAAAAATACGGTTTTCATGTAGAGAAAATTAGAAGTAATAGTGAATACCCATGTATATAGAGTGGATATTAATCAGCAGGTGAATTTTAGTAGATATATGCTTTTCGGTAGGCCTCATCAAAGCTTCGCGAGCAAATACCACACAATGTGTTAAAAAATTCAATGCTGTAAAGAATTAATGTTGTTATTAAAAGTGTAGAATTAGAAGATATACCAAGATATAAATATTCAAATCCACAATTTTTATTATTCCTGTTTCTTTCTCTTCTACACTTTTAAATCGCTATGAATTGCGTATGTTCTTGTCTTCTCATATGACATTCTGAATTAATAAGCAGCAACGCAATTGTCAAAAACACGGCTTTCATGTAGAGAAAATTAGAAGGAATAGTGAATACTAATGTAGATAGAGTAGGTATTAATCAGCAGGTGAATTTTAGTTTATATTTGCTTTTCGGTAGGTCTCCTAAAAATCGTCGAATAAATAACACACAATATGTATTCAAAAAGTTTCAATACTGTAAATTTTTTTAATTAAAAAGCTCGAATTAGAGGATATGCCAAGATATAAATATTCAAATTCGCAATTTTTATCTTTCCTGTTCCATCCCCTTTTACACTTTTAAATCTCTTTTAATTGTGTATGTCCTTGTCTTCTCATATGACATAATTTTATTAAAATTCTGAGTTAATAAACAGCAACGCAATTGTCAAAAATACGGCTTTCATGTAGAGAAAATTAGAAGGAATAGTGAATACCATTGTATATAGAATAGGTATTAATCAGTAGGCAACGTTTAGTAGATATTTGCTTTTTGGTAGATCTCATCAAAGCTCAAAACATTTTCACCAGACGCATGTGAATTACCAACAGTAAAATGCTTTTTCTCGTAATTCGTCAATTATCTTTCCACCCAAATTTAGTAGTTTTTCATAATCAGCGTCCAAAGACGGTGCAAGATTGGTTTATCATTTAACGCCGAGCTTTAGGCCTAAAATCGGCCTCGGAAGTAGCGCGTTAGAGTTGTAACTGCCGCTGTATCGTGGTTCAAATTCGCATAAAAACATATTTTCTATAGAAACTGAAAACTATCCCACATTGCAGTTTTTTTATTTTTTTAAACCGATGCAATGGCGCCGTATTAGGATTGGCCGATTGGGGAAGAGCTGGAACGTCCCTTCCATGATTTGACGCATAGAGGTTAAAAGCTCCAGCAGAAATTTACTAGTTCCAGTCAAATTTTGCACTGAATATGAAGTACTGGCGGAGAAGAGGTGCTTTGAAAAAGGCGACCCCACCCCCATGCAGAATTTTGGGTATGTAACAAGCTTGCGTTTTTTGTTCCAGAAATTTGGGCTAGGTCCAACTGCCTCTAATGCGTAGTATTTTTGGTAACATAGGATGAAACTGTTCATGGTAAATAAATGTATCTTTCTAGTGCTCTACGTTGCAAACACGTTCAATTCAAATTTAGCCTAGTTTTAAATATGGAATACTGAATTTCGTCGAGGTTTCTTAAAAATCTAACTCATCCTTGAGCTCAGTAATAGCTGGACAAGCTTTAAATATATTTTTGAAATTTGTTCAAATGTTAAAATTGATAGCATATCCTTAAGTACTTAATCACGAAAGGTATATCGTTTTGGTGGTTTTGTATTTCGAACACGACCGATGTAGATTTGGCCTAATTTTATATGTAAACCCATATCTAGTTTCAGCTAAGTCCAACATAAATTGAAATGCAGTTTTGTTCCCTTGGCACAGGGCATACTTAAAAACCATTGGTAATTATGTACGACAATTATATAAGGTCTGGATATATTTATAAGAACATTCTAAAAATAGTACCAAGTCTTGAAGTACTGGCGAAAAAAATCTTGCTTTGGTACTACTGTTATTACAGAAGAATTGTACATTTGATTTGTTTTTATATATGGAGTTATAATAAATTCGGCAAGGTTTCTTTAAAACCTAACTCAACTTGTGTACACCGTTTACTAGACAATATTTAAATATTGGTTTGAAATTGGTAACTAGGCTTAAAATGACCATAGTAAATTGCTATTTAAAAAGTGTGTTAGATCTAAGTAAGGTATATTTGTTATAAAATTAATAGCATGCCCTGAAGTACTTAATGGCGAAAAGACAAAATGCTCTGGTGGTTTCTATTTCAAACACGACCAATACAAATTTGGCAAAGTTTTAGTTAGTGACCCATATCCAGTGTTAACTGTGTTTATTTAAAATTTAACCTAGGTGTAAAGTCTGAAACAACAATAAAAACCATTCATAGTTATCTACTGATCAGAAGATCAGATGATATCGATATATTCATAATTAATTTTTAAATTAGTATGATCTTAGAGTACTGCCACAAAGAATATTGTTTGCATAAATTGTGATAGAAGTAAAACTGTGATCTGAAAAAACTATGACATTTTTTAAAACTGCTTCATTGGCATTGTTGCAATCTTAATGTCCAAATGTCGAAAATTTCATAGAAGGAGACTGATGCAAAATATGTTGTACTGTTACGAGAGGACTCTACGTTTGTCATGGCTTTATATATGTGCAGTTATAGTAAATTTGGGCAAACCTAACTCGTTTTTGTATCTATTATTTACTAGACAAGCTTTAAATATCTGTTTGAAATTGGTGTAACTAGGCTCAAAATAACTATAATAAATTGCTCTTTAAAACATATATTAGATCTAAGATATTTCTAATAAAATAATATTATGGCCTGAATTACTTAATAACAAAACGATATAGGCTCTGGTGGTCTTTATGTCAACAAGAAGTTTCTTTAAAATCTAACTTACGTTTAAATGTAGGGTTACAATTTGAAGTTACCCATACAAATCATTCAAAACCAGGTGGGATTCTTACTTATATATATATAATAATTTTTTTTTAAATTAGTATGCTGCCCTGGAGTACTGACACAAATGATATTGTTTTTGTACTGTTGTTACAGAAGGACATTTGGCATGATTTTATTGTATGAAATTATAGTAAATTTCGGCAAGATTTGTTGAAAACCTACCTCTTCGTTGTGTCCAATTTTTACTGAATAAGCTTTAAATATAGGTTTGAAATTGGCAACCAGGCTCAAAATAACCATAGTGAATTGCTCTTTAAAACGTATGTTAGGTCTAAGCATATTTGTAACAAAATTAATATCATGCATTGAATTACTTAATGACGAAAGCCCAAAGGAACAGGTTTAAAGTTTGAAGCAAGACCTACTCAAAAGCAGGAGAGATCTCTATATTTATCATAATTTTTTAAACTTAATGTGATGTCCTGAAATACTGGCACAAAGGATATCGTTTATGACAGCAGGACTCTACGTTTGGCATGGTTTTATATATGAAGTTACGGCAAGGTTTTCTGAAAACTTATCTCGTCTCTGTGTCCAATGTTTAATAGACATGATTTAAATATGTGTTTGAAATTGGTAACTAGGCTCAAAATAACTATAGTAAATTGCTTTTTAAAACGTAGGTCTAAGTATATTTGTAGTAAAATGTAATGACGAAACAACAAAAGGCTGTGGTGACTCAACAAGATAAATACTACAAATAACTCCCCTATAGGAAATAATCTTCAGCGAGACGCGAGAAAAAGAGAATCTCAAGAGGCCATAGCAAAATTAAAAAGTAGAAAAGTAACGATATAAAATATTTTACAAAAATTTTGATTTCTATGCTGAACATATGTTTTAGTACTTACAGTATATGCGATAAAAACATATTCCGCATAAGAACTGCTCAAAAAGATCGAAAATAACTAAAAAACGTACAGAAAACTTTCTGTGTTTGAGAACGATAGTAGAAATTTCCAAAATTTCTCATTTCTCGTATAACTGTTACTCTTAAAATAATGTATGTATGTATGCATGCTTTTAATTCAGTTTATAAATGCAATTTTCATTGTTTACTAGTGCGATCAGCTTTGGCAGTATCAAAAATTGATCTGTTTAAATGAAAATCATAGCCAGCCATGGCGTCTTCGGCAGCACTTTTACTTGCTTTTTGAACGGAGCTATTTTAAATTACATCAACTAGAAGAAGCTGACACAGTTTTCAAAATAAAATGCAGAAGGCAATCACTTGTCCATATTTCCTTGCGTTGTTAGCGACTTCGTTTATAAAATCATAATTGCGTTTCAATAGGGTTTAGCATTTAGATTTTCAAATAAGATAAAAAACGTGTACCAATCGTACAATGGAAAAATTTTAGATGAATTTGTGAGAACTTTGGTATTCTATTAGAGAACTAAGAGCAAATTTTCCCTAGAATAAGGAGAAAATAAGTTTAATTTACCGGGTAATTTTTTATAATGCTTTCTGATCGTCTTCTACATTTGAAAACGTAGGTATACGTCAAATATGCAGTATGCAAATTTACTAAAAGTTATACATATTTAATGAACAACCAACTAATTTTATTTGTTTAAAAACAACATTGTCTCTTACCATTTCCGACATCTCCATGCGCTATTTTGATCAATAAAATATTTACGAAATATTTTATTACACCATAACTAAATAGAAAGCAAGACTATTTTTTATATCAATAACCAAGCTATTTTATCTGAGTAAAAGCTTAGAAGAAATTCAAATAAGTAATTAACTTATTGTGCTGGTCATGTTGCAGTAAATATAACTTCATACATATTTACTTTTTGTTTAATTTGATATTGAAATACGTCTTGGTAGAGTGATTATGCATACTTGCACGGTTGCACTCAAAGTGCTTTGAAAGCAGTGTTATTGCACTAGTGAAATGCTTTAAAGCAAGTTTTTGTCCTTAAAGGAATCTATTTTAAATTTGCTAAATATGAAAAAGATGAGCATGAAACGTTCCGGTTTCCCATTTAATTATTTTCTCATATAAATATACGCAGCACTTGAAATATGTCTTCTGAAAGTAGAAGCATGATATATACTCTGGCGAAACATCACATATAATTTCCACCTTTTTACTATAATATTGTGGTTAAAATTACTTTACCAGTCATTTTAAATTCTAACTATTCAAGAGATGATATGCGATTCAACCTTTATATACTAAAAAATACAAATTCACAACCGATACTCACTATTCCATGGCGCTTTATTGTCGACACAGCTGCAAATCGCATAAAAGAAGTGAGATATTAGTCCATGCAACGAAAGAAAAATAGGAAAAAAGTTTACAAATTTGGCAGAGTTCTGGGGGGGGGGGGGGGCTCCTACAAAACATTCTAAAATTCCCCGAGGGTGGATGTGTGCTAAGGACAGGAGGGGGGTTCAAATGTTGTTTTTATCAGTTTTCTTATACGGATACGTAATTCAAATGAAAAAATCTGAAAGGGCTTTATTCAGAACTTCAGAATACTGCGAATACAATGAAAGGAAACAATTGGTAATATGAATTACATCAATGTTCAAAATCTCAACGCTCGACCCACGCTGCAACTCGAAACCTTGCGGATCTCTGCGATGCAGCTCTATTAAACGTATCGCACTTATTCGTTCTCCCTCTTTACCCTTACAACATTCATCCTGTGTCTGTTAGGTCCCATTTTCGTCAAAGCCTGAGCTATATGCGAAATATTACTTTTATTAAGTAATAGTTCTTGAATTTAAGCAAAAATAATCATAATTTATATTTTAAGATGCTCACCTTGAATATATTTTACCGAAATGTTCTGGGTCTCATATCAGGAAGACATATAATGCGCATTGAAAATATCGTCTTGCCCCAACATACAGTTTTTGAGTTATATCGGTAACAGACATACAGACAAACAGACATACAGTCAAACAGACATACAGACAGACAGATAGACAGACAGACGGACGGAAGAAATGGAAAAAACCTGTTTCTAGGAACTCTGAAACGTAGAGATCTGAAGAAATCTCGGAATTTATTTTTTGCGATTACAATACTTCCTCCGTCTTTTAGACGAGAGAAGTAAAACAGAGATTTTCACACATTGTCGTTGACCTATCCTAAATTTTGGAAGAAACCTGATGTAATGGTGTTGTTATTATTTTTGCTAGTTCTACAAATCGAAAAGCACTAGAGTTCCTAACACCACCCTTGAAATATTAATATAATTCTATAGATTTATAATAACGTTGAAGAGTTACAGAACCAATTGAATTTCCATAGAATCAAGAAAAATATATGACAAAAGGCAGCTGCTAATATTAGTAATACAGATTATATC
This sequence comes from Agriotes lineatus, assembly GCA_940337035.1. Taxonomy (NCBI): domain Eukaryota; kingdom Metazoa; phylum Arthropoda; class Insecta; order Coleoptera; family Elateridae; genus Agriotes; species Agriotes lineatus. The sequence continues at coordinate 68,982,950 of OW679197.1, read as the reverse complement.
ACAAAAAATGTAAGATGCGTTTAGTTTGTAGTATTTTTTTTCAAGTAAATGTAAGTGACGGAACAGAATGTATACGACTTTAAACAGTTGCACGTGCAAGCATTCTAACGTATGTTAATAAAACTTCAAACACAATAATTATCCAATGTCAAATGTTTTCCTCACTACTGAGTACAGGCTGCAATTATAAATGTTCGAATTTCTTAATTCGCTGATATGGGTTCCGGGTGGTGTAGCTTGAACAAGCGTCCACGTTCGATCAGTAGAATTAAGCAACGCTCTTTCTGGTCAGAACTTGGATGGGACTTCCACGGCTGCTTCTCTCGGCGCCTCCAGATAAGGCTGTCACTGAAATAGTTGGTCCCGGATGTCATAATAACATCATGACAGTCGTTAGTGGGGTTGGAAGTCCCCATAAAATGTACAGCGACGGCTGTTGGCTGAGCACCAAAATTTAAAAAAAATATTACTGGATACATTTTCATTAGAATGTGAGTATCTTAATATAGTGATAGTCAATAAACAACCAAAAATTAAGATATTTTGAAAATGTATTTGGGGGTTTAATTATATTTTTGGCCATGGTAGAAATAATTTATATTCAAATTGTTAAATTTATATTATCCTCAATGTAATTAAAACACAAGTTCCAAATCTTTATATGCTGCAATAAATTGTGCATATATAATATGTAACTTTTATTCAAATAAATATTAAATGCTGACGATTTTTAATATTTAACGTTATATACAACAGTTAACCTTAAGTACAATTAACAGACTATTTTTATATTAGTCAAAATTTTACTTGTTAGGACGATTAGCTTTTATTCTCATCATCAAGAAATCGATGTAGTAAGATGGATGAACTAGTATCACCATCTAATCAATTAGATATCTGTATTTTCTAACGAAAATAGATGTAAAATTTTAATTTTAGATTGTCATAAAATACTCTCTATCAACAATGCCATTCGTTGAATTTTTTAGCACAATGTAGTTGTGTATTTCGTGTTTTCTTTTTCTTGGTAAATAACAGCATTCACCTAAGGTAACAGCATACAAAATTAATTATGACGTAAATATTTTGTTCAAGCTACTTCAAAATTTGACTTGTTAATAAGTAGGTTCACAATGAAAACAGTGTGAGCAATTACTAAGACACAACAAAATAAGAAAATAGTAAATCAACTATAATAGCTGGGAAACCACGCAAAGAATAAGAGAAGATGAATCTGTTAATTTTAAAATACTTTTAGAGACAAATAGTTTCGTTGCACTTTGATACCATGTCTGTTCTTATGTGACACTAGTATATAGGTATATAAGCAATTTTATTTCCATATAATCAGTTTTGTAATATTATGTAATAAGCTGCAATTATCAACAGTTATGTATTAAGCGCATATTGGATTGCCGATAATGCTGTCGGGCATATTTTCTAAACAATCCAGCGTGAGTGCAATCTGGTCAGCATTATCGAAGCAAGGAACTATGCATGCAATATATTTTGCGTGATTATTGCTTGAATCGATTAAAAAAAAATTACGAATCATTATTTTATTGAGTAAGGTGGAGTATTACCGATAAGTTGTTATATAACAATAATTATCGACGCAAGACATTTTTGATTGATTGAAAGTTCAAAAAGCGAGTGCGATTATTGGTCAAATGACATCGTTCGACAGGTGTATGCAATAGTCAATAGTAATACAACACGGGCGAGGCATACTTACCGATAATTTTGCACACGCCAAGGGTCGAGTGCTGGTTGCAATGAAAACTGGGCTGTTTTCTAAGGACAACCAGCACGATGACTCTTGGCACGGGCAAAATTATATGTTAGTGTGTTGCATACGTTTATATTTTGGAGATTATTACGCGAAACCCGTACGAATTATGATTTAAAATTGATCTAATAATGCCAAAAAACTCAAATTGCTTGTTTCTTGCATTTCTATTTCTAATTATGACACCATCAACGGGGTTGATAATCATCCCTAGGGCGCTTATCGCTTGGTAAGCAGCCCACGGGCGCTTATCAGGTACTCGTAATTAGTTCGGGATTGGTCGATTTTCAAAAAATGTATGGTTTTCATTGGCTGATATCAGTCATGTGACAGTTGTGTGTAATAATCATATATAATGCAACTAGTGGGTTCTTGATTATCAAATAATCATTTCTGTTTACATGAGAGTCCGAAGGACGAGCGTGATTGCCTAAAACAATATATCGAGTGGATACAGAAATGATTTGATAATCAAGAAGGCACGAGTTGCACTCCGCTGGATTATATCACGATTCAGTAAACAACGTTTGAATAGTGTATTTTAAATATTAAAAGTACAGTTAATGTGGTTGTTATGACAATTTTACTAACTGCAAGTAACGTGATGTTTGTGAAGGGGTGTGATTATTGCCTATTAATCAGGAAGGTATGTGATTATCAGTTGCTATGTACAGCTGATTGCAAATAAAAATGGGACAGCTAATATGTAATACTAGCAGTCCAGTGAGACAAATGTCTCATTTAACGCGCCTTCAAACCTCGATCGGTTAGGCAACCACCCAGACCTGGAAGGTGTCAAAGTGGTTGCCTAACCGATCGAGGATTTAAGGCGCAGAGGGTCGCAGCTACGTTTGGCGGCCGAAGCAGTTTTTATTTAATACGCGTTCTATTTGAAAAACGGTCTTTTTGTGATTTCTCGAAAACCGGAAGTGTCACGTGACTGAAATTCGGTTCCTGACCTGACATGACCATTCCAAACATATAACTTTAATAACTTTTTTTTCTATCTCATACGGTTTGGCTGCTGAAACAGCGTCCCGGACAAAACACCGTCCCGGACAAAACAGCGTCCCAGACAGACACGTCTATTAGATAAAGGATGTAATATGATGTACAATAAAATATTAAATACTCGTAAATATGTTGCTTTTTCTTATGCTTCTATTTTAATAATATTTTATGTAGTCACTTACAGAAATATAAGTTAGAGCCAGTTTCATAATTTATTAAAAACGCAAAAAGTAGTCTCAAGGCTTGTCCCAGTTTTATTTGCAATCAGCTGTACATTATCATGAGTTAGTACATGCGCAACTATGCATTTTGCCGTTTTTCATTGGTTGATGTTAGAGGGAGTGGTATAATCACAGAAATGAGACTATTAACTAGTATGCAATACCCCACTCCTACGTTATATTTAGTAATTCTATTATGTGATAATCTTCTTCTGATTTAGCAACACAAATAATGGCCATAACAACTTTAACATTCCTCGGAAATATTTTAGAAATATAAAATCCGGATAAGAATGCTGTACATTTACGAGTAGATATGATTAAACTTTCACAAGAAATTTGTACCATTCTGTCAAGAAATGTATACCATTCTATGCAAATACTATATAAATAATTTGCATTTGACATTTTATTGAATTTATCAAATATATATGAGACATATTACCTACATTAAACAAACTTACTAGGTAACATTCTTTAAGTTAACTGTTCACGTCCGAGGCAGAAAGCTTCACGTGCCCCCTGGTTAACACTAAACGAACAGCAACAATAGAGACATTCAGTAATTTATCAAATGGATGTGTAGTTAGCATGAAACAAATTGATTAATAACAAAAAATGTTGCAAGTACACTGAAATGCTTAGTTATACTATTTCAAAAGTCACTAACACTGATGATATCATATCTAAAATGCCTTTGTGGCTTTTATTATTCCTGATGTTTGTTGAGCATGCCGTTACAATAAATTTCGAAATCTTTATTGAGTTGGCAACTGGGACATTTTGTTCTGAAACTTTTTTTTAAATTGTGTTAGTGGACTAATGAGATCATGAAATCAAAATAGTTGTCCACAGGTTCTTCATTCTGAATTTTTCCTTCGATATTCCATCGTTTTTGTGACTCGACGTTTTGCATATTACTTATTAAAGTACTGTAAATTATCACTTATAATACCATGAGTAGTCAAAGTTATGTCGAATATTTTTGCTGTGGTGTCACGAATGTCCATTACGCTTAGGCAATGGACATGAGTAGTGATACCACCGCGAAAATATTCTACTTAACTTTGACTAGGAATGGCATTCGAGGGACTATTCAATGAACCAAACTACTTTTTCAAATTAGTTTTCAGTAAATCTAGCAACAAACTACGCAATTTCTATAGTAACAGAACACTAATATTGACTTTTTCTAGTAAAAATAACATTTGTTTAAAATATTCACTTGAATACCTTCTGGTATTTTTTTGATTGGTCAAGAAACGTGAAAATTCTGGATTTTCGTTGGTCACTTTTTGACAGATGACAGGTGAATTGAATAGTCAGTAATAATAGAACGAGCGGTCAAAATACTGCCGACAATAATTTTTCCATTCAGATACGAGTTTTTGCGGGGACGAAAATAACGACGAGTGCTTGCACGAGTCGTTATTTTCTAAAGCAACAGAAACGAGACAATCTGAAGAGCAAAAATTGTCGGCAGTATTTTGACATAGAGTCTTATTCGTCTTGACAATTTAACTTTTAAATTATTGAAAATGGTCAATAAATTCACAAAACTAGTGCTCTTTGAATTGTAACCATCATAACCGATCCCAGCAACATTTTTAGAAACAAACAAACAAAACTTTTATAAAATGTTTCATTACAAAATAGTTACAGAAAAAATTGTCGCTGAAATAAAGCTGCTCGAAATATTGTCATTAAAATAATCGTTCGATTGGTAGTTTATTTTTAAATTGAAGAATGCCATTGGTTGACAACAGCACCAGTTAAATTGTCACTTTAAATAGCTAATATTAACCGCAAACATAATTTGAAAATTGTATTCGTGACTTAAAAAAAATTAGAAGCTCTGTACAATTTCCGTGTAAGTTTGATTTATCACATACAAATTATACGTATATTCTTGAAGATGAAACATTTCCAGTTTTATTGACGTTTACGGCTGAGTGATCAAGAGAAACTATTTGCATAAAATGCATGTGTTCTGCTGTGGTGGTAAAAACTGATGCCATTCCAATATTTTCAGACATTCGCTAATAGCGCAGATCCTTACGGATATAGTGGAATCTAATATACATAAGTACCGTTATTTTTTCACCTCATGTCGATAAAATTTATCTTAGCAAACTTTTACAGAGTATGATGAAATAATTGCGTATAAATCACTTTTACCGAGTAGAAAGTTTACAGCGCCAAACTAAAAAAAAAACAGAAATTTACAATTAATAAGAAAATGACATTTGTTAACAGCATTGTAACTGCACAAAAAGCTATAAAATTTGAAGCCTATATAATTGAAGACTAGACGGACTAGACATAGGTATGGTGAGCTTATGTTTATCTCACATCTTACCCTACATATGTCATATAATAAATTTTTGTTTAAAAGAAGGAGTATTTCCAGAAAATTGGAAGCTAGCTCTGATAACGCCTGTGCCAAAGAATAATAACCCCAGTGAATTGAAAGATTTTCGGCCCATTAGTATATTACCTGTATTGTCAAAAGCTTTAGAAAAAATAATGGAGTTATTTAGAACAGTTTCATATACTTCCTAATACACAGTCTGGATTTAGACCGGGGTATAGCTGTAGTTCTGCTCTTCTTAGCATCACGGATGACATTATTTCAGAAACTGACAACAGCAAATTAACTCTTCTTGTATTGCTGGATTATAGTAAGGCATTCGACACCCTAAATCATGAAGTACTTATTGCTATTCTAAAGTATATTGGATTTGGCACTACCTCCGTTAATCTATTTAAAAATTACTTGAGTAATAGAAAGCAAGTTGTTAAAATTGACCAATGCACTTCTGATGTTCTGGAGTTAAAGTCGGGAGTCCCGCAAAACTCTATATTGGGGCCGTTACTTTATACTATTTATACATTAACTTTTTTGAAACATTTGCAGTTCTGTTTATCTCATCAATATGCCGATGATACACAAATATATATATCTTTTCAAGCAGATGGTGTAATGTCAACTTGTTCTAAAATTAATGAAGATTTAAGCAGCATAGTAGAGGTCTCAAAAAATCACTCATTAGTTATTAATGCCTCAAAAACGAATGATATTTTATTTGGACCAAGTCGGTTAAAAGAAGCGGTAGCACCGAGTGTAACTGTTTCAGTTGGAGGTCAACCTATAGTTTTCGCTGATGTTGTAAAGAATTTAGGATTAACAATTGATAGTAATTTAAAATTTTCTGATCATGTTGTACAAATTTTAAAGAAAGCCTACGGTACACTTAAATGTTTATACCCGTATAGACATTATCTGTCAATAAAGACGAAAACTAATTTGTGTGAATCTCTGGTCCTTTCTTATCTTAATTATTGTGATGTGGTGGACGGTCCTTGTTTAGGTGCTATGGATAAACTTAAATTGCAACAGATTCAAAGATCATGTCTACGTTATATTTATGGGGTGAGAGAATATGATTCTATATCTCATAAACTTAGAGATACTGGTTGACTGACCACATGTAACAGGCGGGTATTGCATACAACTTATATGTTTGTCAATTTAATAGACAGTAAGTGTCCAGCTTATCTGTACGAAAAAGTTGATTTTAGGTCTGATGCCCATGGTATTAATTTACGTCCAACATCAACAATAAGCATTCCGAAACATAAGACAGAGAGGTATAAATCATCATTTAGCTACCAAATTGCTGATGTCCTAAATATACTGAAACCTGAATTTAGGTCTAAAAGCCCTGTTTTCTTCAAAAACGCCTATAAAAAATATTTACTGTCCTTACAGATGTAAGGTGCTAATCCTGACACACGTTCTTCCTCCATGCCTACTTCTTTGTTTAGTTCTTAATTATGGTTACTATTACTTTATTAATTAGAATTTAAGCCAATTAATTATTTTCTTAATTTTGCAATTGCTACATATCAAATTCACTTTTTCCTATTAATTAATTATTTATATTTACGTCAAGGCTAGATGTAAGAACAGCAATGCTGAATCTCGCCTTGTGAGTTCATATTTATGAATAAAAGACTATTATTATTATTATTATTATTATTATTATTATATTTGTTGTTTCCAATTTCGAAGAATTATTAAATTTTCTTGTATGTATACCATTTTGAATATATATGCTGTTCAGGGAAAACCGAATCATTATTGAAAAGATATTACTGAAAGAGTTGTTGGACAAGTATCTTTGTAAAACCATCAATACTATTGCAGTTAAGTAAGTAAATTTCCTACATAATAAATTATACTTTCACAGTGGCATATTAACATAACACATTACCACATTGACTACTAAAGATGTAGATGATTAATAAATTAAAGCAAAATATATAATTAACAGTTTAGAACACGACAATTTTATAGGAAGTATGATATTTTAAGAAAACGTGATCTTTATATTGCAGTTTCTGAACCCAGTAAATTTTAAAACAGACACCACACAAAATTGACAGCTTTTGTATATGAACGCACATGAAACATATAATAACAATTTGTTATCAGAACCATTCATTTGAACTATTTGACCTTGCACCGTTTTTAACATATTTGCATTTCTCTGTTACTTGCAGTTCTGCATAATTTTCTCGATTAAAAACAGAGGTGGCCGGTCATATAGTGGTAAATTATTTTGGCTGACCAAGTAAATAGCTACTAAAACAGGCACTAGTCGTTGTTAACCTTGTTGTTAACATACCCACTGCAGAGGCATCGGCTTGTTTTCTTTTAGGAGGTTTTTCAGACCCATGGGTGCCAAAGTTGGATTAAGGAATCGCAGTGAAGTGCATTGAAATTAATTAATTGCCAAAATTCAAGAGCAGCAAGTCTTGTTCAGCAGTGAACCAGCTTGTGTATTTCCAAAATTATAAGCTGATTCCTAACTCGCTACTTTTACGTAATTTTTTTCAGAAGAAGAATGAAATTCGACATTCACTACAAGCTATGGAAATAGAGTATCTTTTCTAAGAGCCATCGTATATTCAGTCTTAATACTGTGTTCATACAATAATTTACAGAGATCTCCAGGAATAAGTAATATTTCGCAATGTTTCCAAAATGTATTTCGCTTATTATGACGCTAGAAGTTCAACCCACTGTGGATATTATTTCAGTATCAGATAAGTTTTGAACTATTTTACTTTAATTGCGATTTTAATGAAGGCGCTTATAATAAGATAATTCCGATTGGGCCACCCACGTCCATTTGGTAATAATTTGCCCTGGCTGGTTGCTCAGATTAAATGATTTGCCCATTGTTAATTAACTCGTGCAAGTCCTTAACCCTCAACAGTGATATTACACAAGAACGTCCGTTTCTGAAGCGTGTTTACATTTTTTTCAATCACAATTTTCTCTAGGCCTAAAATGCGGGTGCGATTTCGGCGGTTGCTTGCAGAATAAAACAACTACGCATTGCTAAAGCTGCATCAATACACGATACTTAGTTAAAAGCTGTATCGTGCTTAGAAAGACATGGCAACGATGTCATACGATTCTCCCACACAAGTAAAATGGCGGATGGTTTTACACCGCACATTTTCAGCAGCCCGGTTTGGCCATATAAAGCGAAAAATAAGGGAAAATTAGTTTTAACTGTTCGATATTTCAAGTTTGGGACACCATTGCGTATTAGCGACATGGTGGTTCCTTGCTGTAAGTTGAAATCACTTTTCTTCACGTATATCAGCGTTTCTTTTGTTAGGGTAAGTTGAATTTGTCTTAAATACTAAGCATATGTGTCTTGGTTTTATAATAAAGAGTAATGCGTACAGGTACATGTTATAACGGAACATATGGTGAACAAAGTCTTTAGAAACGGTTTCTGCTATGTAAAAGCAAAAAAATTGAGATAATCAGAATTTTGTTCCACTTTTTTGCGGTAACTCAACATTATATGTGTATGGTTCTAAACTGACAACAGGCATACATAATGTTTTATGAACTTAATGTTTTCCGCACAAATATAATTTTTTTATGTGTGTAAAAATAAGTAAAGGTAGGTAATACAAAGAATTGAGGTTGCAAACTGTGTTTTTTAATAAACACGAGGACAGTTTCTCCCCGATAGTAAGAAACATAAAGAAGCGTGTTATTATATACATATATACAGTGTGATCCACTTTTTCTCTTAACATCGCCATATGTTCAATAATTATAAGGACTTATACTATCCATTTGTATTATTTCCACCCTCACATATACTCCATGATCGATTATAAATGCGAATTCTTCTAAACTTATTATAGAGATAGAGTGGATTTGATTTCAAGATATATATTTTTTAAAAAGCAATAATAATCCGGATATAATCAAAACCTAAATTGACATAAAACCAAAATTTAATAATGTATTGGGACAAAAATTTTGATCCAGATATCATTTTATGTTTTGTCTATATTTTGTTGTATCGATTTTAATAGCTATTTATATATCTAGCGAGTAAAACTATTCATTTACTCCCGCGTGTGAATTTAATGCCCGACGCGTAGCGGAGGGCATTAAACACGCAAGGGAGGAAATTAATTTTTGCTCCAGTGATATATACAGATTGCTGGTGAATAATGTAAATATAGTTAATCAAATGTGCTGGAGTATAGTTTATAGGCTTTGTTTGCGTTAGAGAAAAATAGATATATACATATGTCTTAAAATCTAGTATCCTAGAATTCAGTGCTTTCTAAAAAAACACCTTGATTCTGCGGATATTAGATTATAATCGCATATTAGTCTATTTCTGTCTAAGCCCATAAATTATACTTATGACATTTTGTCTAATTCCCAAATCAACATGACGTTGTAAAGCGTTGGTGTGGTATCCATGGTGACATAAACACGAATGCGGGGGATAAAAAATATTGGCTCCCGCCGGGAGCTAATAAAAATTACCTCTCGCTGGTTGAAAATCGACAGTTGTTTCATGTAACTAGGGCGTACAAGCCGACTTTCTATACAGTGAGTAGAAAATAGTATATTGTACAACTAGTGTTGTGTCACACGAGTGAGGGAGTTTGGTGACCACGAGCCGCAGGTGAGTGCCATAAAGCCATACAAGTGTGAAAACTGAATTTCATACGTTGTACACTATACTTTTTCTACACCTGCAAGCCGCCGCCTAGATTTGAAATAAACGCCTGATTTTTTTAATGCGTTTTTAAGCGTGCGACAACGTTGTCGCACGCTGTGTGAAATGCAAGATTTTCAGAGTTAGTTAGGAGTGTTTTTTTGGTTATTTTCAGAGCAGTCGTAGAAAAATAATTGCATTATTCTGCTACACTTGGTTGTAGGATTTTTTCCCTGGCGTCATGTGCGTATGAAGCAATCATGGAAATGGTCTAAAACTGAGTTTGCACTATTTCCTCTTGTTAATAGAAGAGAACATACTAGATCATTGCTATTTGCTCCATTCTCATATGACGTCAGGGAAAAGATCTTCGTGACAAACCATAAGAGCGTTTTTGGGGACGTTAAAGAGATCCAAGCCAAACTCGATTGATCGCTAGGAAAAATATTAGAAATTTGGCATTTCAAATCGATCATAGTGGATAGTGGATAATAGATAGATTACATTTCCGTGGGGGTCTGTACAAACGACCGAAAACTCAAATCATGGTGCTTAAAAATATAGAATACTAGTGAATCACCCGAGCTACGTTTCGGTGGAAAAGGGTGCTACACGTCATATTTTTTTTTGCTCTTTAGTTTTCCCGATAAGGTTTGACATAAAATTCAGTATATGACATAATTTTTGGTAGCAATGGTAGCAAACTACCATTCGCATTCGTCTTTGATAAAATTTGCCTAGAATCTAACCTTAAATATAATTTAATTTTACTTTACTTTTTCGCACGATCTAAAGCTAAAAATTAGCAAAATTTTAAGCCATCATATATCTTAATCCATCCAATATTTTCGGAGGAGATAACGAACAAAGAAATATACAAACATACAAAGAGACCAACGATTTTATGTTATAGGATATGAAGGTGTTAAGCTGGACATAAGCTCTGGGGCATATTCTATAGCACAAAATAAGATAAACATGTGTCCGAAATTTTTACAAGTGATGAAAGCGTTATGATCAGTTTTGTCCTTTTCTGCGTGGGACATACTTACGTGGTCACATTATTTATTGATTCAAAAATTGACCTTTTCACAATATTGCTTTCAGTACTTTTAATGCAAGCACCAGCATGGTTTAGCGACGATCTACGAAGACGTTCGAATCTTCCTGCTGGTGCTTAAATGTTCTGCGATCCACTTTAACGCGACGTTTCTATTCCACGTGATCGGGTACTTCCGCTGCAGTCACTATTACCTTTTTAATTAATGATCTGAGAGAAAACCATTGGCTTCACATCTGGCAATATTATCGGCCAAGGAACCATACAACCTGGTCCGATCCACGTTAATAGATTCATATTTTCAATATGAGCTCTTGTTTAGAAATTCAAGTGAACAAGAGCATTATCCTCCATGAACCATATATTTCGTCTGATAATATGAAAAAAATATTATTCAGGAAATTAATAATATTGGGCTCCTAGGCACATCCTTGCAACAGCCATGTGCAGAATTAAAACCTAAGAGAATAGTCAGTCCCATTTGAGGCCTTTACATTTGAAGATGAAAATGATATTGTTAATTGCTAGTCGTATATTATGCACCAAACATTCATATGATTACACCTACAGCAACTCCAGTTTTTCTGGCAATTGTTGTTTTCTAGCATTTCGTAGAAATGCTCTTCTAAATTTGGATTGTGATCTCCACTCTGTCGTGTGATGTCAGACGAAACTGGCCAGCTTTCCTTAATCGAATGTCTAATCTTTCAATGGCTGCCCTCTTATGTTGTGAAAACGCTCCCTGTAAAGATTTGCAGTAATTAAATTTGTCGAAGTTAACCCGTACATAAGGAGCATGTCAAAATCAATTGCCATTACTGAGCATGGTATAAATTTTTGCAGCCTTTAGTAGCCCTCCAAGTGCTCGCTTTGTTGAAGTACGTTGTAAGAAGTTGATCTAGCAAATTGCGATCAGGAACTTGGGTATTCAGAAGGTTACAATCAGATTAATGGTATTAGAAAATGTGAACGTCCAAAATGACCAAACTTTGTTACCCCCTGACAAGGTCTGACCATGCAACCTGAAACCTCTTCCAGTGCAAGACTACGTGGTCCACAACCCGTGTTCTAATTTCATGCCCTATTGCATATGTATCAAACATAGTGAAAGACAGGGAATAAAAGAAGCATCCCCATCGCCACACCAAAAGTCAAATTCCATATGTTAAAACATGACAAGAAATTAAACTGTAGAATGTGAAAATAAACTAGAACATTAAATTCCAAATAATTGTCTATCAACCGTCTATCAAACCCGTAGACTCCTAAGGATCGCGGGAATCCAACAATTAATGATAACACACTGCAACATACACATTCACTATACCGTGTGTCCACAGGAGGACGCACCATAGGGATAACCAAATAGAATAGAAAAATCGGCTAATGCTGTGTTCGCCGGCACGCTAAAACGTTGTTTTCTGGCTTCTGACTCGCCATGTATGAAACAATATTGTTATAAATGGTACAAGAAAAGGGGCGGTGGTCATAGCACTGATTGATATTTATATTCTATTAGCATTATCTTATCTCTATGGTGCGTACTCCTGTGGACACACGGTATAAACAACTTAAGTAGCGTAAATCGTAAACCTAACCACAATAACCGCCACACATTTTTTTAAAGGAATCTTGCGACTAAGGTTGTTCCCAATAAAATTGACATCTTCAGAGAGTAAAATCACCTACCTACAGCAGTTACCCCGCTATAAGAAAACACATCTACGGCATTCAACCCCTTTGGGGAATGAATTCTGATGAATCCAGAAAGCGGTCTGGTCCAATTTGTAAGACTGACTCATTAACCAAATTTTAACTTCCTAGTTTTACCCCTTTTATACCCCATGGGGTTGGAATTACTGAAACTAGCCGGAAAATTATTACATACCCCGAAAAATATTACATACCAGAAGACTGGGTTGTTTTCATGGTAACAAAAATATTGAGTGGGTTGTTTTCATGGTAACAAAAATATTTGCTACATCAAGTTATCTATTATTCAGAATTCAATAATTGCAGTTATTTTTAAAATTAGATGATTGCGAATAAAATAGTATACATACCACGGTGAAAAGTTTCATTCCTGTCTAGAAATGAAGTTAACCTCGACGCTGCGCGCCTCTGTTAACTACTTAATCTCTTGACAGGAATGAAACACTTCCCACCTCGGTATGTAATATACTATTAATGTACTATTTTAATCATTTCAATAGAGATACATAATATGCTGATCAAAGTTAGGTCTAAGTTTAAGACTACATAATACTGAAAACACAAACATACGGGAAATGTATGAAACGTTTTCTGAACAACGTCCAAATAGCGCTGCCATTGCTTCTTCGTATGTTTTTCGAAGATATTCATCTTGTCATAAGAACACAAACAAAAATTTAGAGCAATCCTGCAAGTAGTTTAATGTCAACAGCCGATTGAATGAGTCAGGGTGTTCGAGTTTTAAAACGAATAGTTGAAGTTCGTGCCGTGATTAAACACCTCGTAAAGAAGGACTTAACTGTGACCGCCGTGGCAAGAGTCCCTATCACTACAAATAATGAAGAAGTGGCTTCTGATATTTGAGCGTGGACGTCAGAGCTCTGAAGATGACACCCACAGTGGACGGGTGGAAGCCCGTCAACCGTGGTTACTATTATATAATTACCAATGTTTTGCATATATTTTTTTTTAAGTTTTTTATTGCAAATTTACAATCTACTCAGTACAGAGTAATAAATAAATAGTATAATAATTGCTAAATGACATGAGTTGGGCACCATCCTCTGATGGGTCTCCAGAATTCACTCAAGGAGATTTTCGGGCCATTGCCTCTTCAGTCTTCTATTCGCGGGCTAGTGGGAGTAGAGGTCGGCTATGAGTTAGATGGTGTAATTTAAAGAGCGATCTCGGCTTTTGATAGCAGAATTTTTGATGACTTCGTTGATGAAGGGAATTCCGAGGTCACGGTGGAGGGTCTGGTTGCTGACGAACCATGGAGCGTTGGCCAGAATACCTAGCGTCTTCGATTGAAATGACTACAAGATTTCTGTGTTTAAGGGTTTACTGCATCCCCAAAGTTCGATCCCGTAGGACCAAATGGGCGTTAGGATGACTTCATACAGTAACAGCTTACTTTCTAAGGTTTTTCTTCGTTCATATTCGGTCCTCAAAGAATCATAGGGCGTCCGTTGAACGTTTCACTGACATAAAGGTAGCGCAAGGTTGTCAGCCTTGCACTGTTTTCTAAGGTTAATTGGGATTTATGTCCAATCAACCAGTACATATTTTTTGCTTTGAGGTTCAGTTGATGTCTTTTGGCTTTTATATGGGCTTTCCAAGTGAGTCTTTGGTCCTTGTGGAGTCCTAGGTATTTCACCTCGGTTCTGATTGGAATAGGTTGGTTGAAAATGGTAACTTGCGGGCAAATAGTGTGTTTAGTAGTAAATGTAATTTGAGTGGATTTACTCCTATTAACTTTAATTCTCTAACGATCTAGCCAGATTTGAAGAAGATTTAGGTGAGCCTACAGCTTATCTGATGCATTACCAGGATTGGTATCTGATGACATTATTGCAGTTTCATCTGCGAAGGTAGCAATTAAGGTGGTATTTGTAGTTGAAATGTTTTCAGTGTACATGAAGTATAGAAAGGGACCGAGTACACTACCTTGCGGGACACCAGAGTTAATGGGATGGTAGTTTGAGAGTGTGTTTTCGAATTGAACTTGGAAGTATCTTCTGGTTAGGTAGGATTTTAGTAGGAGGTAAATTTGGTAAGGAAGCTTTCTGTCTATTTTATACAACAACCCGAGGTGCCAAAGCTTATGAAAGGCTTGCTGTATATCTAGGAACACCGAGGCCCACATTTTCTTGCCTTCCAGGTTTTCTTTGATATATGAATGGAAAAATTACCGATCGAAAAAAACGGCCCCATTTAAAGCTCAAAACTATTTATTTCATCATGTCAAGAGTAACTAAATTGCTTTTCCGCATGGTGCTCCATCCACTGTATTCTCTGGATTTTGCACCTAGAGGCTACAAGATTCCCAAACCTGAAGACATTTCAGTCAACTGAGGAAGTGATCAACGAAGTAAACCGCTGTTTTGAAGACCTCGACGCATCGTCTATAAGTGGTTTAAACGCCCTTGAGTACTGTTGAAATAAATGTATTAAGCTCTTAGGGGAGTATATTGAAAAATAAAACTAATTTTACCCTAAATTTGTATTGTTTTCTAAGTGGCTCGGTGAACATTTCATGCACTTCACGTATACTAAAATATTTGCTATATCATCAATGACAGTCGGTGTCTACATTAGTAGACGTCGAGGCACCTCGACTATATCCTGCTCATTAAAACAAACCAAAAAGACAATGTACTGTGGAACTTCGTAGGTAATAATTTAATATTAAAAGTATTATATGCGAAATCAATATTGGTGGAACGACGAAGTATACCGTCTTGCAAGGGAGATAAAAGAAATGTATCACAGGTGTTTAACAATCAAACACAGTAGAGATAGAATTGAATACCAAAAAGTTAATAAAAAGAGTAAACAACAATTAAAGAACAATACAGTTTGGAAGAACAAATCTCTTAAGATATACACTCAACTCGGTAACACAATATGCAAAGAAGCATAGAAACTACTGTAGGCACTAAAAAACGATGTTACAGAAAAGTCATCAATAAATCCCATAAGCATTGACAACTAACAAACGTAGTACAAAACATTACTAACTGAATACATGAAAGAACATGCAGAAACTCAGAACGAGAACCAGAATATACAAGAAAATAGTTGAGAAATAAATGAACAGATGCAATATTGAAGCTCTAAGAAAAATTCAAAATGCGAAATCACCGAGGCTCGGAGATATTTACATAATTCCTTATACGGACCTAGCACCCTCATAGAGAAACTTTTCAGAATATACAATAATTGTTTTGGAGGATGCAACATACCAGATTATTGGAATAAAGCATTCATAATGTCAATATATAAGCATAAGGGCAGTAGACTGAAGTGTGAAAACTAGAGGTATCAGCATAACTTCGTCGATTAGTCGATTGAATGGAAAAACTTTGAAACGAAGAATTGAAGCCGAATTTACAGATAGAAGAGCAATACGATTTCCGGGCAGGGTCATCGTATACTGACTACCAGTTTTGTTTAAAACAGGTAATCGAAAAGAAAGTATCACACAATGGATTGGTGCACCTGGTATTCGTCAATTTAAAAAAAAGCGTAAAAAGAATAAACTAGATATATGGAAATAAATAACATAAGCAAATATGGGTAGTTCCTTAATAAAAAAGATCAAAACATATTGCAGGCTCTGAAAATGGACTTCTAGAAACGTATTGCTAGAATTTCAAGACTCGACCATCTCAGAAATATAGATATTCGGCTCACAATGGAAGTAGAAAGTGACATCTCTGATACTATAAAAATAAAGTTACTGTTATGGTATGGGGACATACGAATGCCAATAATACGATGGCACGGAAGATTATAGAATGGACTCCGCTAGACCGCCGAAAGCAGGATAAGCTTAAAAAAATATGGAAACGGGGTACAACAAAAAATGGAATTAAGATGCTTAGAAAATGAAGAATGGCAAGATAAGAAAAGGCGGAAAATTGTAGCTCCCTTTTTTTTTAAATTGTGTAGCGTGCTGGAGAACCCATTCTTGGACAGCCTACTGCAAATCATATTCCGGCTTGAAACGGCGTTCTTTCAATTTCGAATTCTTTAATAATGACGTCATGCAGTTAACAACAACTCTTACTTGAATACACCTATCTTCAAGTGTTTTCCACGCGTTTAGCAGTGCTTGCAGTTTTCACAACATGCGCTTATTCAGAACATAGCATGTCTTTTGTGGATTCTCTACTTTCCAAAAATTTTCTTTGCCATTCCACATCTGCCCTTTTTGAATAGCATTTTAAAAGCTGATAGAATACAATATAAATGCAATCCACTTGTGGAATTATACATATAAAACCATAACGCGATAATGAACAATTAGAATTCCCTTTTTCTGTCACGGAGGTTACCAATCATGGTCTGCTCATTATAAACGTGTGTTTCAGTTGAACCAACCGCGAATATCTAAATAGGTGATGGAGAACAAGAAAAAGGACTGTTATTTTATCCATTTTTATATGCCATTTTACAAATTGTAGCACCGATAAAAGTAACAGTAAATGAAGATACAACACAAAGTTGTTTAGGTGTTCCAATGACAATATAACACAAACAGGTTAAAAGTTTTAACTACCAGTAATATTTTATTTTGACCAATCTGTTTGGGATTATCATTTGCTCCTACAATCCTAGCAAAAGCCATTAATTTAAATTTTATTTCGTTAATAATGCAGAATAATCCAGAAAATTTCTTTTCTGGACGGGCAATGAGAATTTGTGTGTATGACACATCATTTTGCGTGTCAGTTTTAGATTTCAACTGCAAAGTATAACCAAAAACCTTTTAAAATGAGCGTTTATGAAGAAATTGGGTATGACATTCATAATAAATATTGAAAGTGGCCTCCACCTTCTTGGATATCTAGCTGAGCCCTTCCTTTAATCGCATCAATTGTTATTGGTTGACATTTAGTAATGTAAACTTTGAATAGAATTATTAGATCACTAGATATATCTACATCATACCAGCAATACTCGCAGTTGCATCTCTTCCCAAAAAGATAAATTGAAGAATTATCACCAAAAATGTGACAAGATAGAAGGTGGCATGCCAATAACAAATAGTAAATATCAGGTCCTAGTTCTGAATAAATAATTGTTTTCTTGTCTAGCAGCAATTAAAAAACTGAATTTCATTCGTCTGTATAGAGAAATATTTTTTTTTGAATTTTTGAAAGTTGAAGAAACGTTAATATCCATGAAATACGTGAAACATTCATTCTTCTAACCTAGTAACGATACGTTTCTGAATTCCAAAAATGATATGTGTGTTTTTAAATTAATTATGGAAGCTATACATTTAACACTGTAATAATAATATTAACTTTTCCATACAGTTTTATCAGATGGTATATCTTATCATGCAAACTTAATTGGCTGCTGATTATTACATATCAATAAAAACATTTTTTTTGTAAAGATAAGATAATGCGAATCAACATCAACTTATAGTTTTTTAAAGATGTAAACTTGTATAATACTTTAAAGATACAGAAATGAAGCTGTTCTAAAATATTTTACAGGAAAACATTGATACAAAGGAAGTTTTTCTTCCATTTTTAAACTTTGGCATTCGCAATGGAATAACTCTCTAGCTGCATTATTTATAGTAATACAAGTTAATAATTAATCATTAAATATTACAAACGATTTTATGGTATATCGAATGGAAGTCGAAATTTTTGGGTAATAAGCTATAAAATAAATTTGTATTGTTTTGAAACGCATAACTAATTTTGGCGTTTTTGGAAAATGTAAAATTATCTTCAAAAGTATTAGACCACATCTGGAATATCTTTAACCAGTCAGAAACAAAACGCTCTATTATCATTTACATACATTTATGCAGTATACTGCAATGTTAAATAAAACATTGATTATTATGCCTCATCTGGGGCGTAATAGATATGATACATAACAAGGATCTTGGAAGTCAAAGTGTAAAGAGGACGACGCTCTTATTTCGCCATGGGCGAATAAAATATTTTGTCAGATAAACTCAATAACAGTCTCGATTTTCACAAATTTCAGACGGAAGAACAATATTGTTTTCATTGTGTAAGAAAGTTTAAGTGTCAAAGTTCAAATTATCCGGAGCTTTTAAAGCACTAATAATCTGTTTACAAGGCATCTGTTGCAAGGGTCATAATTTATTTTGAAAATAAAAACGTCTTATACTAATATTATGGTTATCTTTAAATTACCATCAAATGTAATATTTATATGTACGTGGTATATGCTAGAAACATGGTTACATAAAAAATACACGTTAATATACACGTTTAGTTTTCATATCGGTATAATTATTTAGTAGTAGTATAATAACGTAAAGTTTGCATTTGCATTTCGTAAATTGTAAGATTTAGTCTTCATTTACTAGATACATTTATATGGCAGTTATTATATCAATTTCTTAGACGAAACAATGAGCAATTTTAGTGTCGAGTACTATAAGGTTTCTTTTGCGAAGCTAATAACCGCTACTAGTATAACAAATATAATAATTCCTATTAATCTACAATATGAAGTTGCCAATTATAGTAGAGGCATATAAATTACAAAGACAGAAAAAATGTGCTAATGAATGTATTTTGTTGGAAAAAATAGCTACTGTCCTATTTGCATCGTGACATCTATAGTTCATCCGCTAGTAATCCATCGATAATAAGCAATAGTCATCTCAAAAGATAACCCACACGAGTTTTGAGTATCATATCGAACATCATCCAAATCAATCCAAGCGTTCCAATTATTTTTCACGAAATTAGTCAAGGAACCATATTTCCAATTTTCAGAACATTCCTAAGAAACATCCCCGATAGTACAGATATGATTAAACTGAACTTAAAATTCCTTATGATTCTGAAAGCTGATAAATTACACATTAATGGACAGACTTTCCTAATTCAACACATGGATTAATCAGCCACTCTGGTCGAAATGGCAAACTGCAAATTGCATTTCAATGGTAACACACTGTGATTAAGTTAAATAACTTTTTCGTGTAAATGCAGATGCATAAGCTTTTAGTGCACGTTTGATGTGTCTAAAGGTCGTAGCTTTTAGATGAACGCGGATGCAGTTACCTGTTACAGTGAGAAGTTATTAGATTGTGGAATATGACTCCCTAAATAAAAAATGGATATACATTGGAACATTGCGTTTCTCATTTCACAGATTTATCGGTATCGGTAACACAAGATGGTCCCTCCTACCACCTGCACCAGAAACGCTAGATTGCATGCTTTTTGCAGAAGGAATGTAATATATACTACCAATAATTACCCTCGCATCGAGTGTATGATAACTAAATGTCAGAGGTTAAGCTACAATTTTCTTAACAAGTATTATTCTCATATTACTGACCTTTGTTTTGGAATGCGAAAACAAACAAAGAGAAACCACTCAGCAGTGCACAACCAGCTCCAGATTCTTAGGAAAAGTTGTTATTATTACATTGCTACTTTAGCCATTTGTTGGGGTTGTGTACGTGCAATATTGGTATAGTACCACGCAATTTCTTGACATTTGAAATAGGAAAAAGGCATGACTCTGAACTACGTTTCAAGATTTTACTACCTTGGATTTCAACAGTTTTCCATCAAGAAATATATAAAAGTTGATAAAGAAGTGCTCTGTGCTCTCTATACTTCATAAAACAATGTTTACGCTTTATGCGATAGGTTGAAATATTATCATACGTTATGAATATAATTATATTTGCATATTAGTAAAAAAAAAATGTTTTTGTTATCTTGCCGTTTTACTCTTTGAAACGTCGCGTTTATATACATATTAAGTGTCGCCCAACTTTTGTAGTATGAATATGAGGAATACGAAATGGTTGAAGTTTATAAAGATCTATTTTTTCACTCTTCTTTCTTAGCAAAACAATATATAAAAATAACCATGTGAGGGAACAAACATTTACGTTGTATCTAAAAAACTGTGAGCTAGAAGTGGACATGTTATTTCATTTTTTGAAACTATCCTTAGTCTCTATATATAAAAAAATAAATACGGCCTCAGATGTGCGTCATTATATTATATTCTTAAAAAATGTGTTATCATTATCTTGTTAACAGATTTAATAACGGATTTGGATAAGAACGAACAACGATCTCAAATCAAAATTCTGTAATAGTTTTATTTCGCACTTGATGACAGCGGTGCGGTACCGACTGAAGAGCTGTGTTGGTAGTAATTTAGTAGAACGTGAATGACAAGAGGACACATTTTAATAAGTCGGTAGGCGATGTAAAGATTCTTTGCTTTCATAAAAATAGTAAAATGCTTATAGAATAATAATACCTACTGCTGCCTCAGTTGAAGAAAATTAATTTTCTGCGGTGATAATCTGTAATCAAACGTGTCTTACTAACTCCAAGGTCCTAAACCAACTGTCTTTAAAAAATTTTATTAGATCAAAAACCTTTAAAGACAGTTTGACATTTTTTTTCAGACACTACAGTTGATGCGAGGGTAGCATTTATTATATTGCTTCTGCAACAAGCATACAATCTAGCGTTTCCGGTTCAGGACGAACAATCTTGAGTTATACATACCGAAATATCTGTGAAATGTAAAGCGGAATCATAATGTCCAATTGTGGATCCATTTTCTATTTAGGGAACATATTCCACAATCTAATAACTTCACTGTAACAGGTAACTGCATGCGAGTTTATCTAAAAGCTACGACCTTTAGACACATCAAACGTGCACTAAAAGCTTAGGGATCTGCATTTAAATTGCAATTTGCTGTTTTCCATTTAGAAGTTTCGGATATAAATATAGAACCACAGTGGCTGATTAACCAATATATATTAGAAAAGTATAATCTGACCAGGTTAATGTGTTATCCATCAGTTTCAGAATAAACAAGAACTTTTAAGTGCATTTTAAGCATACATGTGTTGTAGTATAGGAAGTGGTTCTTAAGTATTCTCAAAAATTAAAGATGTGATTACTATATTTAGTGCTGACTCAGTTAACGAAATGCATTTTCTGTGGTAGTAATCTGTAATCAAAAGTGTATTACTAAGAGAACTTCAACGTCCTAAACGAACTGTCTTTAAAGAATATTCATTGGTTTAAAAACCCTACCAACTTTAAAATTTAAATGTGAATTATAATAGAAAGGGTAACTAACCAAATTCCATAAACTCTTTTTGTGAACTCTACCAACTGCTTACAATTTCCAAATTTCTGTAAAATTATTTGTAAGGTCATTTAAGTTCAGCCACTAAATCCGTTAAAGTGGAAATAAAACTGCATACGGAGGTCACGTTATAAATTGTGTGATATATAAAAGTCCTTGGTTGAATCGAAAATACCAATTGCATTTCAGTAACAGCGATCTAATACACAACCAAGTGGCTGCCTGAAGTTCTGGACAAATAAATAGTTAGGTGTTTAATCGTACACCAAAATAATGACAGCTAAATTCTAAATATCATTATAAGGGAATCAATCAATACTCACAAACTGGAATCCAATGGGTCTGCTAGAAAGCATCTAAAGGTATATGTTTATACAAAGTTTTTTGTTATATTAATTTATCAAACGCAATAGTAATAGTATATTACATAACAAGCTGTGAAAGTACATGCGAGTATATTTGAGAAACGAGGCCAGGCGTAGCGAAGCCGAGTGACTTAAAGCACGAGCGTACGATATAAAAATAAAATAATCATGAAATCGACACGTGCAATACTGGGGGTTTACATGGAAAAGCGGTAGAATTGATAAACTTAGAATTGACTGCATTAACAAAAACTAAAAAGGGGATGGGAACAACCGAAGTAAAATAAAGCTCTGTGCTAATGTAATATATCTAAATATAATAAAGCAGATACAGAGCCAAGAAAGCATGATTATTACAAACGGACATAATCCGAAAAAGGTGCAGAAGAACTATTATCAGTTATCATCAATCGAATTTGCAGAAGAAAAAAATACCTAACATAAAACTTAAAACTACACACAAAAGGTGAAAACGGAAAAATTAGCATGGAATAAGTAATGAAAGCCATTAATATGATCCGAATAAATAAAGCACCTGTCTATAACCCAATTGTATGTCATAATAATTAAATGCATAAGTTAAAAGGGTAAAGAACTTGTTAAACACTGCTTAAATAACTGAGAAAACTGTAGAATACTAGCATAGCAATAATACTTCTCCTCTTTAAGAAAAGAGGTCAAAAATTGGGAGAAATATGAAGAATTTCACTGCTGCGTGCACAGGTAAAATTATGTGAAAGAATTCTGGAATGTGCACTAAAAAGAAAGCCATTGATCAAGGTTAGAAGAACAACAGAACGAATTTCAACCAAATTATAGTACACAAGACCACATATTCACCAAAGAGGGTTGTGAATATGTACTGTATAGATCTTGCTAAAGTCTTCAACGCGCTAGAAAGAAATAAAATATGGAAAAGCCCAAAAAATAAAAATATATGGAGAACTAGTAGACCCAATTGGGAGTTTAAAGGAATATATCCAAAATTACGTACGGACTGAACAAGTAATTTAAAATTACCACAGGAATAACACAGTAAGTTGTGGTTCGTCCTCTACTACCTTTAAAAATAGATGATATAATAAAAGTAAGTTTGACATCGACTATAAGAACCTTCAGAATATAGTAGTAGTGAGAAGCCTTTGTTGATAAATTTATCAGCAAAGAGGAGTCCCGTCAAATAACCGATTCGTATGAGAACAGGCAGTCTCAGAGTAATATATAAAATGAATAATGAAAAACCAAGACAATGATTATGCCGATCCAGGAGATAAGTAACCATACACTTAAATGAGAAAAAGATTCTGATTCAAACGGCTAGAATTATAGGTAACAAAGGAAACCGGGATTTTAAAAAACTACTGCTAAAAACTCTTCAAATTAAAGCAAAAATTCCATTGTTACATTGGTATACCTACATAGCAGGCTTAGGAACGATGTCAAAAGATAAAACCTGGAAGCGCTTTCTCCAATTAAGACTTACAAACACTTCAAACTGCGTTGGCTCCAGCATTTAAGCAGGATGAACGACAACAGGCAGCAAACCCAAATTTGGATGCAAAACTAATGATAAGAAAAGAAGAAACGAGCCGAAGAACACTTGGGACGACGGCCTACCCAGAATCCTAAACAAAAGATGTATTAACACAAGGGATTATTTAGGGATAACACCTCTATATTCAGAGCTGTCCGGTCCCATTTACACGCAAGAGTATAGCGACCACCCTAGAGACAACTTCCACGTGTGAACTTAATCGCTCTAGTGGTGAACTGATGGATGGCAGCAGTAACCATCAGTAGCAAGATAAGGCGCAAAGGAAATTATTCCAAACCAGTTTATCGTTGGATTTTTGCAATCATGGCTGTAGCGTGTTGCAGTTGTAATGGTTGTAATACTGCGGTGCGGAAAGCCACGGAAAACTACCCCACTATTACTTCCTTAAGATAAACATGATGGCTGAAGAACAAATACTGTCAGTCCAGAGCACCCATTAAATGGAGAAACGGTGCTAGAACTCTCCCATCCGCCAAAATGAGTAGGTATTCCAAAATAACAGTCAAAATAGCCATGTGGAACGACCGCAGTCTGTTCCAGTCAGGAAAAATGCACAAAATTATTACAGAAATGGATATAATGAAGTAGCAGCGAAGTCCGATGGTCACAAAGTGGAAAATGCGTAACGGGCAATGGTGTAATGTACTATTCGGATAGTAATGACCCACATCATCTGGATTCTGGATTATATATGGAGGGTGACATACCTCACACGCACTTAGGCCGCATTAAGTGGGCCCTTGTGCTACCTCCCAGCAGCTCTCCAAGTTGGAGTACTGGAGTGTTGCTGATTCTGACCATATCTGGCCAGAAGTCCCCCAACATGAATCCTCTTCATGTGAAGCTGTTTAAAGTTTTTTGATATAGCATAGAGCTTAATGTTGTCAGGGATATAGGGTCTATGGGTTCTGGCCCCCAGAGAAGTTGTTCGGAAGCTAGTCTCGCAGTCTCATCGGCCTCCTCATTGCCGTAGTTGCCGTCATGTCCTTTCTCCCATACAAGGGAAACGATATTATTTTTTGAAATATCCTCGAGAGCTTTACGGCACTGCAGTACCACACCTGAGGTAATTTTGTAACTGCCCAGAGCTAGTAAAGCGGCTCTACTGTCACTGAAGATACCAATACATTGATTCTCGATTTTTCTTTCAAGAATTGCAGTAATGACCAACACCATCGTCGTGGTGTGGAAATAATATTCAACGAATAAGTTAGTAAATCTGTAGTAAACTTCATACCCTTTTCGGAGCAAGTCATGATGATTGAACTGTTGACTTCCATCGGTAAATTGAACCTAATACAGGTATATGCGCCAACTGCTGATAAGAACACGTTTAAATTGAAAATGTTTATCCAATTAAATGATATAAAAGAAATTCTAAAACCCAGAGATATCAACAGGACCATGGGTGATTTTAATACCAAGATAGGCAGAGGTGCACAAAGAGACAAGGTTGGAAGCTTCGGGCTGGAGATAAGAAACGATAGAGAAGAGAGAAAGTTGCGATACTGTATAGAAGAAGAACTGATTATAACAAATACATTTTTTAAGTTTCCAGACAGGCGATTATATATGTGAAAATCGCTGCGTAACAGTAGAAAAAATATAGTTTGAAATCAGATTGAGCATATACAAGGTTCGGCAGAATAATGTTACCATTTTTAAAACTTTATAAGTTTGGACAGGAAGCGATGATCTTAAAGAACAAACATGCAATAGACTCTACATACTTTTGGAATTGATATGCCAATCAAAATGGATCTCTGGCTTTTGCAAGCAAGCATTTTTATGGCCGAGCAATGTGCAAGGTTGAGGTGAATCACTGCACTACAATGTGCGTTTGTCTGAGTAAGAATTGCATTTGAGCGTTTCAGCGATATATCCTGGGTATCAAGTAGACCGACTTGACAGCCTCAGATTTTTTTTTTATGAAGCTAGCTGAAAGAGAAAGTTCCGTTCCATACGTTTTAACAACATATACGACTTAAAAAACTGCATTCATGCCAAAATTGAAACTACCCCCCAACGAAATTCTGTGTAGTCATGAAAATTTCACTGAACGGCTTCGGGCTTGTATTAAAGAAAATAGTAGAACAATTTGTGATAAAAACAAGTAATGTGTTTTGTTTTCTTCAAAAGTTATGGCGTTTTGAAAATGATAACATTATTCTGCGGAACACTGTATTAATAAACAAGAAATGTAGAAATATAGAGAAGTTCTGATAAAAAATAAAGAGAATAAAGAAACACAGTGAAATAATTAGTAATAACAACAGAATAAATATCACAGAACTACAAAACAATAACACGTCTACGCGAGTTGCTTCTGTTATAAATAGAAAATTCCGAGAAAGAAAAATCAAATTCAGGATCCTATCAACCACGATATAAACAAAGCATGGAGTGATATAAAAAGAATCACAATAACAACTCAATTGGAAAAAATCGGCAAATGCAAACACATAATGAAAACTGTATGACAATCAGAATCTGAAATATGATAGAAGAACCCCGAAAATAAAGAACAAAAACGAAGATAAATAACAAGAAATTCATAATCAAATATATGGGGGAGACACTGACTAATACATAATCATTTTATTATGTCGCCAAATTGTATGAGAATTTCCAAGTTACCCTTGAGCTGAACATGTAGTTCACACATTAAATTTACAAAACTACAGTAAAATTACATGCAATAGTAACCGAGAATTCCCTTAACTGCTTTTTAGCTTTATTTTTAGCTAAATATTATTATTTAAACCAATTCACCAATTACCATCGTCGCTAGCCAGTTGGACATATATAAGATAATTTAGCTGTCAGCAATGTAATCGATCTTTATCCATTCTATTTGTATCATGTATAAATACCATATGATAAATAAATAAATGTCTGTAATTATAATTTAATATACCTTTACTTTATTATTCCAGTCATTACTATTTAACTGTGTATAGGTCATCATCTCCTGCATCCTTTTCATCCATCACCTGTCCCCTTTCTTCCTTTCCTTGAAAATTCAACTCCAAACTCGTTTTGGCCATCTTTCTTGATTCACTGTTCTTGCGTGACCATGTCACATTAACCCCTTCTGTTCTATAATGCTCATGATGGTTCCGTTCGTACTTACTCTCCTTTTAATGTCTTCTTCCAATGTTTTCGTCCAATACTTTGCCTTCCCTCTTTGTAGATATTCCTTTTAGTAGTTTTTGCGATATATTTTGACTTTATCATATTGAGATCAATTGTAAATCTGAACTAACCAGTATTGTATTATTCTTGTTAACATAAAATTTCGGCTTACACCGCGTAGTCTTTGTGGATATACGCCCAGCATTATCTGGCTTAATGTGCCTTGCACCTTGTGAACTCGAGCAAGGATCCACGTGATGGCCATGCTCTGGCCATGCACTGAAAGTGGCAAGTGCGACTTTCACTCTGATGATGCAAGCTCCAAGGTCTGGTGAAACGTTAGTCAACATGGGTGCACAAACAGCAACAAAGCCAAATCTGCCTAAGTATTCTCGTTCTCCAGGTCTCAAACAACACGAGCCACTAAAGAGTTTGCAAGGTGCAAGGCACATTAAGCCAGAGAATGCTGGGTGTTTACCCACAAAGACTACACGGTCTAAGTCGAAATTCTATACTTCTATAATATATAATTCGTAACATGTAAACAATATCGTAACCTTCAGATTTCTCAATATAATTTGAAACTTAAGATAAGCTTCAATCTCAGCTTTTAGTGGCGAGATATTTGTTTTTTCAATAATTTACTAAGTAGAATACTATATCAAAGCCGTTTTTGATATCTCTAAAGACTAGATGTGCTTTTTTGTCTCGTGCCTTCCTTTTTTCTATTAACTGACAAACCCTTGGTTTTTCAAAACTGGATATTTTGCTTTTCAATTTTTGCAATTCCTACTATAAATAGGTTTAATCCCTTACCTACTCAGATCATTATTCTATCCAAGACTCTTGAATTTCTAATTGTAAAAACTGTACATCTACAGAATTACAGTCGCCTTGTCCCTAAGATAGGCAATTTTGAATAAAAATATTACGCTAAGCACTTCCGAACTTGACGTGTGACGTTATTAGGGGGCAAATCCTCAGCATCGATTGCTGCTGAACTTTTTAATTTATTAAATTTTCATTTGGTTGGATTGTAAAGCAGGTGATTCGTTGCAGTAGGCGTAGAAGCAGCGAGTCAAGCCAAGCAAAGAATTCGCATCAAATTCAGTATCGAAATTTTCCACTCGACATGTGCACTGCGTACATCACGACCAGTAACGTGACATTTAGGTTATATTAACCACAAGCGACTAGAAGGTATTTTAGCATAAAAGCACCGTCGTAGGCTGATTAAATTACAACAAATGAGAATTCCTACGTATATATAAAACCTTCATAAAATCAAGAAGATACCCAAGTAAGCAAGGAATGCATAACTAGAGCAGCAATGACGTCATAGAGAAAGGGTCGAAAAGCCGCATGCGCAGCACCCCCTAGCTAACCTATATAACGGGGCTAAAAATAACCCGTCCTCGATCTAATAATAGCGCAGGGACGCGACTAAGTGCGACGAAGACAGACGCAGGACATTACCCTCTCAAGCAATGACGTAAACCTAGATCCTTAGCTTTAGATTGAGTTAACTGTGAATGTTCCCTAGTCCTTTGTTGCTTTACTTCTAAAACGAACCACTTAGCCCATAAAAATATATCAAACGCTCGGATATTTTGCGCTGCTTATACCGAATATGCTGGTCAAAGCAAAACGACAAAGGATACTTCCACCCCATACTATCGACGTGTGTGCACACGACTGACGTACCAGAACTCGTAATTGTTAATCAGGAATTGATCCTGCCTGGCAAAACTAATTTAAAACCGCCATGGGGCTTTTCGACGTCATCAAAACTTGTTGGGATAAAAATAAATATTACTATAACAGTTTTGCATATCTTCATTCCCTTAGTTAAAAAGGTATGCATTTAGAATTTTACATACAACATTCATCCCCATAGTTAAAAAGGTAGGTGCAATTAGAATTTAACTTACAACAAGAAGCCTTGATACAAAGACATAGCTCAGGGCGAAACGGTGTTAACTAGTATACAAGTATTTGCAAAAGAACGAAAAACGAATCTTAGCCTTTGTTGGCCATGTAACCGTTTGAACCTTAAAATTTGAAACAAAAACGGCTGACCTACTCCCATTTCAAAAATCATTAATTTCAAGGTTACTAAGTTAAACCCTTTAGGACCCTATCAGCTACATTTATAAATGAAACAAAACTAGCACAACTCCTTGCCCCTAAAAATGTGTGCTTCGGCAGGAATTTCAGTTCCATTCATAACACGACACCAAGCGCTTTCTGTTGAGCAATCGATGAACTACTCGGGCCAATGAAACTTTCCCTGTATGATTGTTGGTTTTTTGTTGAAATTAAATGTTGTTTAAGCAGTAGACTCGTTTAATGTTTTCTTGTAAATATGATGGTTGCGTCTAGGAGATCTTGTGTGGCAGTATCAACATTTAGGTTATCAAGAGCCTAGCTGACTTTCTATAAAGGATTTTGGTAATTTGCCATTAATGACAAAGAAATAAGAAGCATAGAATTCCGAGCGCGTTATTGAATGACCCATTGAGGTAAAGCTCAGAGGGAAATGGGAGGGGAACGCTTTGACCCAGTTTGTCCCCACTACCAAAGCGCACCCAAAATAAACAAATATAGCTATATCTTGTTCGGCACGTAGCTTTACCTTGGCTTTGTTTTTATACAGTTGGAGCAACAAATATTTCTGGAGCAAAACGTCCTGGAATCAGATAAATCCTCTGGAACAGCCCTCGAGGCGATACCTAAATTAAATGTTAATCTAAAGTAATTTTATTACTTTTTAGTAATTTTTAAATTTTTATATAATAACTGTAACAACCTTGATACTTTACATTCTTAAACAATTATAACTACCTACTATCGGGGATTAACCCTATTCCAACTCGATCCCTAAAGCTTTTTCTTTAACAATAATTTAATTATATTAATACACAAGGTATGATAATTTTTCAATTTGGTTTTAGAAGTCTAGGAAATAATTTAAAAGTACTTGTATAAATTCCTAACTGATTCAAATTAGCGTTTGCGCACGGCCATATTGAAGCTTTACAGCAGCAATTGTTGTAGGATCGTGCAAATATTTATCGACTTCGCTGGTTATATTATGGCTACCATCAATACGCAGGTTGAAAAAGCTCTTTACAGCGCGAAAAGTCCAATTTCTGGCTTCAATTTATTTCAATGGAAAAATATTAAATGTGCCATAAAAGTAATTTAATGAATGGGGTTTCTGTGCTACTCTTGAATTAAAGTCTCCCGGCTCGGCAAGCCTTCTGACGTCACGGCAACGCTTGACGTCATCAGTTCATATCGATACGGGTAGGGGTTAGCTTGAATATCAACGTGGCTAAAGGACCGAACAGGGTGCTTTTTCACCCCAAGTTGCAGTGACTATAGGACACCCGAAAAGGTCCTATGACTCCATGTCCTAATTTACATTTGCATATAATTTGTTTAAACAATTATTGTAATCTAAATCATTTGCCGTTTAGACGTTGAAATTGTTCAATTTTTATAATAATAATTAGAAAAATCTAGATTGAATAAAAATAATATTATAAGTGACTAATGTGTTTATTGTGCTTCAGAACTCTTAAACATTTAAACCTAGCGTATAATTTAATAAACTTGTTTAAAATACGTGCACGTGACAATAACCTTGTCTAAAGATTATAATGTTTTCATTTATGGACAAAAACGTAAATTTCCTCTTAGTTATTTTAATTTTTTTTCTGGAAAAAACAACTTTCTAAAACATTAACTGGTTTTAGATTTTAAACAATCATTTCATCCCCTGCAATGGCGAAGTCAGCTTCGAATTTCTAACATTCGTCTAAATCAATATATCATTTCTTTTATACCCATTATACAGTAAAACTGTTCTAATTTCAATTATTTGAATAACCTTCAATTAATTTTCTTTGTCTTTTTTATTAATTTTATTAGTTTCTTTGTGTTTTACCAGTACAATACATGTATCATATGTTCCAAGAGCAATTTAATTATCTATATTTTTCTAATATAACATATGCCTACCTTATATTAATTTTTAAAACTTTAAAATGTAATGCTATGAACTACTACATTTAATATAATAGCGTCAATATATTTAAAAAATGATAATAGTGCAGGATCTTAAACCAGTAGTTAATATATTGCAAAGAATATACTTGCCATCTGATTTTGGTGACTATTATTTAGCAAATATATAATATACCTTTGCTTAATTTATAATAAATTAATTAGTCCTTCATCTATTTACTTTATAATGTTTTATATTTCATTTTATTTCGTTTTACATAAATACACGGTTTAAACTATTTGATTAAAACAGTGTATAAGGGTGTCATATTTTTAATATTTTCTATTTCGTGAAATTTAAGCACTAACACATAACTACATCAACTTTCCAGTTTACCGCTCTATCGCAAAGCAGAATGGTAAGTTTGTGTTTTATTTACAAAGTAAAAAATATGTTGATCTTAACTCCTTGTTAGTTCTATTTCCCATACTATTTCTTTTTAGAAAATAACCGATGCTTTTCAACAGCTACGGCAATCTTGGGCAGATATACAGTTCGTTCCAAGAATCTTTTCCCTGACATATGTGCGTATGAAGCAATCACGGAGATGATCTAGAATTGTGTTTGCATTTGTTTTTCCATGCTAGTAGAAGAGAACTTTTTTGGTTTTGATCGTTTGCACATTTGCTACACACTTGACGCCAGGGAAAAGATTCATGAGTTCAACTATATGTATACAGGGTGTTTCTGAAGTCGACTGTGTGGTTTCTTGAAGTGCATTGTAACATAAAAAAAAGTCGAAAACTCTGGCTCAGATTCGTATCTCCAGAAATGTATAGAAAAGTTTGAGGGTTGCTGATTTTTGAGTAAAACGGCATGTGTTTAAAAGCAGGGGGGTAACAAAAATCTTAAAATTAACTAACGTGATTTTATAAGTTGATGTCACAAGTGTCAAACAAATTTTATAAAATCACGTTAGTTAATCGATTTTCTACTCATCTATTATTTGTTGTTTATATCTGGAGGTATATAAAGTATAACGCCTTAGGGCTTTCAAGTTTTTCTATTCATTTGCGCATTCTCAAGTTTTTCAATTCAAAGTGAAAGATAAAACGTTATATTACCTCGAGTATTACTTAATGTTTATATCCCTCGGACACAAACATCTTCATAATGCCTTTGGTACATAAATAACTATTTCAGTATTTTATTAACCACCTGCTTTTAAGAAAATGCCGTTGACTAAAAATTCAGCGGCTCTCAAAGCCTGCTTAAATTTTTAGTGTGTTTTATAAGATACATGCCACGCGGTCGACTTCTAATACGTTTAATTATTTCTCAAAATAAATGCAATACTATTGACTTCAAAAACACTTGAATATTTGTATAATTTATTAATCAGAAGATCCAATGTGCATGATGTATATGTTAGAATAAATTATTTTACCATACCGCAACACGTAACTTCTAAATATGAAGGATCATTTTCGTATGTAGTGGCTTCTTTACTAAATACAGTAATAAATCAATTAATTTTTTCTTATAATCTTTTCGTGTGTTATATAAATTCTTTGTCCAACCCAAAAAGGTTGAAATAATCTTTTGTACTATTGTTAATTTTTTTCTTTGATTTTTTTGTAAAATAAATTATGTTATTATAGTGCGAACACTAAACTAAGTTTCTAATGGTGATATGGAAGAACGGTTAGCCGAATTATCACTATTTTTATTAGTGCACAATGAATATCTTTATTATTAATAATAATATTATATTCGTGTTTTAGCTATTTTATTCACAAAAACGTAGTAAGAGTGCAAGTTAAATTTTAACCAAGCAATAACATTAACATACCACTGCAGAGTATGATCAAAACTATTACTTAATTTAATGAGAAAGTCCTATAGCAGAAGAATGTGTACAAATTATGAATTAATTGCTTAATGTAAGCTGTTATATACGGTCACATAACTACTGATGTATAAATAAAACCACACAAAGATGTACAAATAAAACAAAACAAAATAAAATACTGAATGGAAAAGCACACAATAAAAAAGGGCAGATGATTTCAGCCGTGTTTTTACTAATACCTTTAAAGAAGATTTTCAGAAGAAAATTTGGGAATTACGTAAATATGACCATGTATTCTGGATGATCTGCTTCATTCTGCACTCTCGAACTACATCAAATAAAATGTTGCAATCAATGGAATATAAATATATTTTGGCAAATTGTTTATATTGCATATCACGTATAATATCAGTGTATAATAAAATAATTCATAATTTACCTATATCTTTAACTCATAAATTTATATAAAATTGTTGTTAGTACTATACAGGTCCAGTAACGATGCGGGGATGAAAGATACTTCTAAAACTATAAGAGCTTATATAAAAGTTGTAAGTTCAAAGGTGGTACACATTAACAATAGTAGTTTGTGCAACGATAGTGGAGATGGACATTCCACTCGAGTTGTATAGTATATTTTTCCTCGAATTATCAACGAAAAATAAGAAACGTAAATCTTTAAAAAGTTTATTGAATGTTTTGTAGGTAAATTCGTATTTACTTTTAGATTTCTGGGGAAATAATGTTTCGTACGTTTCCTTAGGTGCTGAAAGAATATCTGGTAAGGTACCGTTAATCGATTCGTCATTAGAATCGCTCATTTATAACTATTACTTTGACATCAAAAAAGATCTTATGGCCGATATCGTGCATAGAGTCTCTTGCTCTTGTAATGCTGTATACATGCATTGGTGAAACAGGACGTTCAGTAAAAACTCGCTTCTCTGAATACCAGCATTGTCTCAAGTCGGGTCTAGTTTCATCATCAGGCATCGCCGAACACCAACGCGATACCGGCCATAAGATCCTTTTTGATGAAACTTCCATTATCTGCAAATCCCCATTCTTCTTTAGCAGAAAGATTTGAAGATTAGAAGCGTTTCGCCTCTGGCGCGTTTAACCCTTTGGGTTACCGTGCTCTTCTATACCTTCCCTTGCAAAAGAATTTCGCCTCTGGCCTAGTTTATACGTTGAGTTACAATACTCTTTTGCTTTTCCTCCTGATAAAGCTCCTTATGAAAATGGGCGAAACGTTGAGTTCTTCGACCTCAATAATGACAGGGTCCAATTCCGGAAGTTGTTTATGTCTTAGTTATTTATGAAAATAAGTAAAGCATATGTTATATCTATGAAAAGATAAAAATAAGCTCCTCTTAGTGGTGCTATAACCATCCTTGTTCTGCATTTGAAGTAAGAAAGTTAATATTAATATCTCGAAAATTATGGACACAAATGAAAATCTAAAATCAGATTTGAATTCGTCTTTAAGAAGTGTCCTAAAAATGTAAAAATATGTTTTTTTTTAAGTAACATAATAATCAACGTATAACATAAATAGCAAAAAGTAAAATTTTGGTTTCTTGAGAGTAACTCAAAGACTAAGGCAGGTAGGTCGAATTTCATGTTTCAACATTGTTCAGTATTAGAATCTACAACTTTGCCCTATTTTACCCGACCTTATATCTCTTACCGTTTTCGAAATTCCAATGATAACCTCCAAATTGAATAAACCTGTGTTTAGGTAGCTTAAAAGTTTTGCGTGGAAGTGCTTCTAACTTTAATATAAAGTCGTATGGGTTTACAATTAACTGTTTGTGCAAAAAATGCTAGGTTCCAGGAAACTGCTGTAAATAACAGAAAACAATTGGCTAAAAGAAAACATTACGAAAAAATTAAGTTTTTCGTAAATTACCTTTCGAGTGTAAAATATTGGTTGTAGGTATTGTTGCTACACAGGATGCTCCAGATTTGCAGATTTAATTAGTTCTGTATAGCCAGAACCGTTTATTTTCTTGTGTTAACTATATACTAATATTTTCAAGATATTCGGTTATAACAATAGATACACTTACAATCAAATATGTTGAGTACTTCTATATACGTCTTTGAACATCAAAATCTTCTTCTAAAATATCTCCTCTAACGTACATACTTTTTATTCATTAATTATATTTACGAAATTACTTAATAGTAGTACCTATATCAGTAATCAGAACAGTACGATATTTGAAATGATCAAATAGATTTCTGATCGAGTTGGAGAATTATGAATATATTTACATGATGTTTATGCGAATTCAGAACAAACTATTATAGTACTGTCATTTCTTTGATCCCTCGATAATATTTAGTATGCATAAATTAAGTTTAACTTCTATCATCTCATTGGTTTATTTTTGTTTAGTCAAATCAGAAAGCCGTTTTTAACACTTTTAAATGTGCATTCTCCAAGAAGCACTTCAAGGAATATGCCGAGTTGTGCTCGATAAGTACATTGGTGATCACATGCAGGTTGGAAAACTTCTTCAACGAAAATCATCTTCAAATCGGAGGGCAGAGTTTAAAGTGAAATCGTTGAACAGCAATGTCTAAATTGTGTTTCAATGAATCATACTGATATTGCAGTATCTCCATAATTACACAACATATAACAAAATAGTTATTCATGTACCAAGGGCATTATGAAGATGTTTATGCTCGTTTGAGAGCCACAAGTTTACAAGCTTGGGGGCCTCTGGGCCGAGGGTTTCTAAGTCGCCCGAGGGTTATAAACATCAAGTAATGCCTAAGGTACATACGACGTTTTATTTTCCACTTTGAATAAGCAAATAACTTCAAAAGCTTGGAAAGCAATCTCTAACGCCCTAGGGCGCAAAGAGTTGGCGTAATGATAACACCTGCTCATTATGCCCTCTTGGGCAGGCATAATAAGCGGGCGTTATCATTACGTCCGCTCTTTACACCCTAGGGCGATATGGACTGCTTTATATACCTCGTATCACAAATATAAACAACAAATAATAGATCAGTGAAAAATACAAGGATTTAATATTTCTTTATCTCTTTCTAATTACATTTCGTATTTAACTTACCATCCGGATAAACTAGCTTGCTTCGCAAGTCTGTAGAATAGCTATGCTGTTAATGTAGACTGGTCAGCTGGTATGGACAATGTTACCTGCAATAGCTTAGTGTCGTTAAGTTTCACGCTTCCTTGAGAAACTCCAGAGATGATAGAATATTTGTCAGATACTGGACATTATAACATGCCGAAGAGTTTGGATTCAAACCAGAATGACTCCAGACCAAATAATTGATATTGTCTTCTTCTTCTTCTTTCCCAGCCTAAGTCGTCCACTACTGGACATAGGCCTCCATCATGCCCCTCCATCTACTTCTATCCTGTGCGATCTGGATCCAATTTCCTGAAACTATTTTTACATCGTCGGCAAACCTCGTTGGTGGTCTACCTCTACTTCTGAATGCGTCTTGTTTGAGTCTCCATTCGACCATTCGTTTTGTCCATCTTTCATCTTTCAATCTTACCACGTGCCCCGCCCAATTCCATTTCAGCTCAACTATTCTCGACACAGCGTCCTTGATCTATGTTCGCTGCTAAATAGTGGCGTTAAGTATTCTGCCTTTTAGTGTTATTCGTAACATTGACCTTTCCATTGCCGCTTGTGTTACTCTAATTTTCTTTATGGTTTTCTTGGTTAATGTTAGTTTCGGCTCCATACGTGAGGACACGGAGTATGCACTGATCGAACACTTTTCTTTTCAGGCATACCGGGATATCTGATTTAAAGATGTTACTCAGCTTTCCATAGGCTGTCCATGCTAGATGTATTCTCCTCTTAAGCTCGTGGGTTTGATTATCTCTCACAATGGTTAACTCATATCCCAGATATTTGTATGAGTATACTTGTTCGATCTTCATATCATCTACCCAAATGTTGTCGCTGAGGACCAGGTTTGTCATATATTTTGCTTTTGAGTAATTTATAGCAAGTCCAACTTCCATTGAGGCAGCTTTGAGTTCCTGTAGCATTTTGTTTGCTTCGTCTATTTTATCTGTGATCAGGACGAGATCGTGCGCAAATCTTAGGTGGTTTAGTAGTTCACCGTTAATGTTGATTCCACACTGTTCTCAATTTCGGTTTTTATACATATATTCTAAGATCGTAAATAATTTAGGGGATATGACGTCTTCCTGTCTTACCCCTTTGTCTATTGGAAATGTATTGGTGCCTTGGAGTAATCTTGCTGATGCGGTTGCATGGTTATATATGTATCTTAGTAGACCTGTGTATTTGGAGTCTATTCGGCATTGCGAGGGGGCATGGAAGAGCTTTTGTTGATTTATCGAATCAAATGCCTTTTCATAGTCCACGAATATTAGGATTAGAGGCTTGTTATATTCTACACATTCTCAATTAGTAATTTAAGTACTGTTAGATGGTCATTCGTACTAAACCCTGTTCTAAATCCAACTTGTTTCCTTGGTTGGTATAGGTTCAGTTTTGCACTCATACGTTTTGATAGTATTCTCGTAAAGAGTTTATATATGTGCTGGAGCAGGCTAATGGGCCTGTAGTTCGCTAGATTAGTAGCTTTTCCTTTTTTATGTATCAGGGTAATGATGGCATTGTCCCATCGAGTAGGTGTTCTTTGCTCTATGAGGCATTTATTAAATAAAGATTTCAAGGTTTTTAAGACAGCTAGTCCGCCTTCTTTGATCGCCTCTATAGCTACTCCATCGTCTCCTGGTGATCTACTGCTCTTCATCTCTCCCATTGCTGCTTTTATTTCTTCCAGACTAATTTCGGAAATATCAAAAGAGGTTAGGAAAGATATTCGAAAGTATAACACCACTAAAATCACCGAAACAATCGAACAAAATAAAAAACTGAAGGTTCTGAAACGTCAAATAAATATGGGAAGAAAAAGTATAATAAAACTAAAAGACGAAAATGGAAAAATGATTACAAATAAATGTGAGAACACAGAAAACTTCTATCGCAAGCTATACAAAAACGAAAACCCTATAGAAGTAGAAGACATACAATATATCAGAAACCAGGGATCAGAAGACATACCCGATATTAGTCTGAAAGAAATTCATATTGTACCCAACGGAAAACTCAAGGCACACAGGCAAATAGAAAAATCACCTAGAAGGTGATTAGATTGTTGGATATATCGTAACAGGCTAGAATCCTATACGGAAGGGAAAAAGAGAGAGATGGGAGATTAATGAAATGTCAAGATGTCTAGATTTTTAATTTTCTCTTGCTGATCTAATAAACGATTTGTTTAAAAAAGATATTAATTGTGGGCGGGTTAATTTAGCGAGTAGTAATATTGTAATAAAACAAGGTCTATAAGCTCCACGTTTTGGGGCAATAAATGTAATGATTGCTCGTTTATGAATTTTAAATAAAAATTCAATAAATGTAATAAATGGTTACACAAATAAATGGTTGTATGCCCCTTTTATATTTTATCTAATCTGCAAAACTGATTTGGCTAACTACAAGGCAAGCATGAAACTCAAATCTCATTGGGTTGGGTTCATAAACGGACTTTATTTTATTCGTAAACTCAGTAGTTCGAATGCGCGGTTCTTGGCAGATTAAAAAAATCCGTGATTTGACAAATGACACAAAATGTCTCTAGTGGTGACAGCGTATTTGAATGTTTTAAAAGTGAAATTACTGTCGTGTCAGGTAATTATTCAAATTTTCGCGCTTGCAACAATTAGCACTGTTTTGTTTCAGTGATGACGTAGGAACACCTCGCCTTGCTTGTTTCGTGAAAATGTGCATTTGTTTTTGTTCGCTTGGGTTCTCAGCCGAATTCGCACAATCCACCGACGCTACTCGATTTTTGGAAAAACCGAAGCAAATGGGGCCTCGGGCCTCTCCACTTCGGAAAGATTTGACCTCGGATTTCAATGCGTTTCCGACACTCTCGACTTAAATTTGCAGGCTTTATCCAACCTCGGTTGCAGACTTCTAAGCTGCCCGTTGTGAATGCTGCTCGGATATTCTGCTGGAGACGGTCCCCTCGCTGCAGATGCTGTCCGTGATGTTCTTGCAGTCCTCCCTGACGTAATGCAGTGCAGGCCTTTGGCTCTGGATTCTTACTTTTGCCGGGAATGGTTATCGGAAACCCCAGCTAAACGGCAGCCGATGTCCTTGGAGAAGCGATTGGAGAATTTTATATTTGTATGTACTCTGAGATGGGCACAATAAAAGTCAATTCTTTTTTACTAATAATATGCTCGTTTAATGGTATAAAAATATGTTTAAAGGTGGAGCACAAATCTAACTTCACGTATAAATTAATTCAATTGTTCTCCCTGTTTTTTCAACAAAACAGCATCAGGTTGCTAGGTTACTATGATTCTCTTATGTTAAAGGAAATTAATTTTAGTAAAGAAAGGTTACAAATGGAAGTAAATTTAAGTACTTAAATTATATTTACAATTTTCTTAAAACTAAATTATTGTCTTTAATCTTATAACTAAATCGTTCGGTAGCGCTGCGCACGCAAACGTTTTTATTTTTATTTTGTCATTGCTCTGCCATTTTACATGTGAACAAACCTTATTCGAATTATATTAATTTAGCCACAAGCCAATCTAAACCCTTTGAAATTTGCTTTGCCTTTACGTACCTCTCTCCAACTAATTTAATCTTTCTCGCATCTCATCAATGCATTTACTATTTTACTTTAGTTTTAAAATTTGCAATTAGACAAAACATCGCAACTCTGTGCTTATTGAATCGGTCAATTACCTTGCACTGCAAACAAAGCCAAGTTGTGGGCCTCATACCATCTCAATATATCCACTATCAGTCATAAATAAATACATGAAAACATCACCAAAATCGCCTCTTCAATAAATGTAAGAAACATATCCAGAATATGTACACTTACAGCAACAACAATCTTAAATATAGAAATAATTCAGATGCGACAGCAGTATTTTCAATATTAAAATATTAAAACATATCAAAAGAGTGCGAAATCTACGGTCTGCTATAAGGTTTCACACTATACATGCAACTCTGATTTATAGTTCAGATTTATGCAAGGATGAAACTGTTGGCAATAATTACTGTGTTTTTTCTAACGTCTGCACGTGATATTGCTTTCAACATAACTAATCTAATTATGTTAAACCTTATACATTTCCAGCCACAGGCGGCTCGTCTGAGAAGAACTCCACAATGGACACAACGCTGTAGATTTGTAGACTGAGACCAGTTACGGGTCAGAAGTTTGTTTCAAAAAATTTCTGCCTGTGACGGATCGCAGCCTGCGATCTTAATCGTCGTAATCGGAGATCTTCGATTGATTTTATATTTATACAAATCTGTGAAATATGTGAATTACATGAATGTATAAAGATCTTCGGTTTTAATCACAAATATAGTTTTTTATGTATTTTAATGTAATAATGCAATGTCACGCATGAAGAGAATCATATGTACCTTATGTACTTTTACGGTTATTCTTCGATATTTGAGGCTTTAGCTAATCATTTCATTTAATCTATTTGTACACATATGATACATTTATTTCTGGAAAGTCTTTAGGTTTACAAACTTCTGTGTTGCTGTTATTTCCAAAAGCCAATTTATTGTGACGAATCGTTTTAAACATTTTTAACGTTTGTACTATTCTTGTAAGGTTAATTTTAGTAATAGTAGAATGTACTGCGGAATTATATAGCGAGTTTTACTATATATCTAGTGAATCTCAAGAAAGTTTCACTCTAAATGACAAATCTAACAAAATAGGTTATACTTACAAACACCATTTTAGTTTATTTAACTGAACTAAGATTTTGACCATCTGATGATAGCAGGCAATGTCCAAGAAAGCTGCTATTCGGGCATTAACCGTTAACTAACATATAAACGTAGAGTATTTTTAATATTACAAAAACACGCTTTTATGGGCAGCTGAAAACGAACTTATGGATTTTTTAACAAAACGCCATACAATAATAAAAACAATTTGTAATATATATATATATATATATATATCTTTTGTAAGTTACTTTGTAGACATAATGCTGTCGTTTTCTATAAATTTCACGCCGTATAAAAATTATTGTTTAAACAATTTTTACTAAATGAGACCTGTGTAAACGAGTCATCACTGTGCATTGATATTTGAAGGGTTTCGCAGTAATCCTGTAAGGGCAAAGACAACCCAGCACTTCTTGGGCTTCATAAAACGGAAAACAATCCGGTATGAGCCGCGGCCCCCTTTGTTTCTAATTTGTCACACATGCACTTCCTACTTCTAGTTTCCGTTATACTTCGTTAATTGTACATTGCAGAGATTTAGACACGCAACTCCTTCGAAAATTATAAGGAGAATCCTTCAAGGAATTTCAAATATTTTATTAATAATTTATTTAAAAATTTCTCAGAAATTTAACAAATTTACCATAATGATATATTAAAGTGTAATTTCCTTCTAATAATGGGATAGACTTTTCAAAAAGTATCTTTCAGAACAGAATGCACTTGTAGAAAATAAAATTAAATTGCGTTGTATAAAATATAACTATTTACAAACGTTGCATTAGCTCTGCAGGTTACTACACAGGGTGTATCTGAAATGTGTGATCGAATTTCGTAATTACTAATTAGTTACTAAAATAAGAAGAAGCGTACTTATGACCGTGATGTGCAAATGGTTTATTAGGAACAGCCTCTTGAAGTATTATATTTCATTAACATCTTCAAGGAATTGGATCGCTCTAATGAAGTATTTCTGGATTCCTAATCTTTTTTTTAAATTTTGGTGAATAGAATTAATTCCCTATGTTTGGCTGCGTATTTCAGCTAGGTAACGTAAGAAAAATAATTATAAATATGATGATTATACCGGGTGGCCATAAACATCTGAGATCCCGGTAGCCATGGAATTAGCTACTTATAAATGTTGGTTAGCATTATACATATTTCAATTATAATAAGTATTGGTATGAAATGTAATAAAATGCAAATAAGAGGAGGGGAATGTGCCCCAGATTCTGCAGTTTAGCCTACGACTCGATTATAAAAATCTCCTGTTCTAACTTCAATACTTATTGCAATCTGTAATAATTTTTGACAGATAGGAATTTTAGTTGTGATGACATTAATGACATTTAGTTTAGTTGGATTCACCACTTTAATAAAGCGGTGTTGATTCCAAAGGTAATGTGATATTAGATATTTATGGCCACCCGGTATGTATGTGCAATGATTTTCTTCTCTCATACTTTTTAGAACTTCGTCATTGATCATCCTTTCAACCAGAGCTGTGCGGTACTCGAGTACAAGTACTCAGTAACTGTACTCTAAGTACTTTTAGTGTACTCGGTACTCAGTCCACGAATACATTTTTTAAAATGTACTTGTACTTGTATTTGACGGATTTACGTGTACTCGAGTACATATCCCTGTACTTGAATACATTTTCAAGTACTCTAATACATTTACGTGTACTCGAATAATAATATGTTCTTAATTACTAAACGTTAGGTAGTAAAAGCATCATTAACGAAGTTCTGTGCTGTATTCAGATCACCTCGGCCACTTAGCATGTGCGTTTACAAAGGTATAGCATTGACATGAATTTTTGATGTTTTGCAGAATGATAAAGAGATTGTGTATTACTTTTTTTTTATTTTAGGTTTTCTAACGTACAGTTTTTGATGTACAGGAAGAAAACGTGTTCTATTTATACAATATTATAGAAAAATTCTTTCATTTTATTGATGCTTGCCAGCATTGACCGCAGTAGAACGATTATTTTTATTCGTGACACTGGTAAACAGACCACTTTGCCATGCCCTGGCAGATGAAAATTTTGAAAATCGTGTTATTTTAAAAACCAATAAAATAGGACTTCAAAAATTTTGTGTTTTGTTTTTACCATTGTTTTGCCATTGCATTCCTCTGTACTCAGTACTCTGTACTTCTATAGGTATTTGAATACTTTCATTGTGTACTTGTACTCGGTACTCGATTACATTTTAAGTAAAGTATTTGTACTCGGTACTCGAGTACTTTTTGTCTGTACTCGGAACAGCTCTGCTTTCAACCCAGCAAATTCATTTTTAAATAAAAAGTATAACATATTAATTGGTTGTATAATAATCGTGTATTGGTTAAGTTAGATAATCTATACTCTGTTCACATTTTTTTGCATGACGGTTGGCCATGAAAGTTTTTCCAGTTTAGCTGTGAAAAATTACTGTGTTGTGTTAAGACGAAGTTAACATTTGAGGTTATGGTTTCAAATGTATTTAGGTTAAAAAAAATAACAAAACATCTTCAAATGCAAATTGTCATATTTAAGCAAAACAGAAAACAGAACTTTAGTCATTTTTACACATGTCTGCTGTGTCAGCAGTTGTATAATTGAAGATGTACATGAGTACATGGAAGGTCTTACAATACTTTAGATTTTAAATAATTTTTACGCCATCTGGCAACAATCTTCTATTTCGTCAAATAACAGTAAAT
This sequence comes from Agriotes lineatus, assembly GCA_940337035.1. NCBI lineage: Eukaryota > Metazoa > Arthropoda > Insecta > Coleoptera > Elateridae > Agriotes > Agriotes lineatus. The sequence continues at coordinate 68,939,491 of OW679197.1, read as the reverse complement.
TTGTTGAAGGTTATACCTATACAACAAAATAAAAAAATATGTTTGGGTTCACATGCAACTTAACAACAAACATTCATAGCCAACCTTCATGCAAAAAAAGAGTGAATAAATTATTTCTGCCGAGCAAATGTTTAAATCAGCTCTATCCGCAGCATTTTGATAGATACTTTACCAGCAACAACCACTCAAAGTGGCATGAAGAAATTGTAGAACTTTGTAGATGTTTACCGGAATATTTGCGTTAGTTTCAATTTTTATTTTGACTTTTAATCTTGAGATTCAAGTTCGTACACGTAACCATGTTCCCACACGACAAATATTTGCCTAAAATATGCAATTTTGCCTAAGAAGTTTTTTCTTATTTTTAAGGTGAACATTTTTAGTTATTCAGCCTTTTGTTTATATACTTTTTTTATCCTATTATATTACTATGATAATAACTCCTTAGCAACGAGTTGCGTTAAGATGTATTTAACAGCACTAGTGTTGTTAATAAAAATAACATACCGATACTTTATTAGCACTTAATCACATATTGGCAGTACTGGCGTGTATTGTTGGTGGCACTGTAAGTCTATGTCAAATTCGAGTTTATCAGGTTAGGTTTTGTTTGTTATTTAACCTGCTAATCTCGAATTTAACATAACCTAACAGTGCTACCAACAATACAGTATTGAGTGACGTATGGTTTTTTATCTTACTAGTGATACCACCACAGCCATAGCAGATATAAGTATCGCTGTTGTAAGTGTCATTAATAAAAAAAATCCTATTTTTTTAAGATTAATATTTTAGGATAAAATAAACCGTGTTACGATGCAATCAACGTTATCTGCTTTCTACATTACTCGAGAATTTTAAAGAACTCGCTCCTAACGTCGCTCGTTCATTCAAACTATGCTCTCGTAATGTAAAAATGTTGATAACATTACTTGCATCATAAATTACTATACATTAATTAAGAAGTAGGTAGCTGATAACATATTTTTTTAAGTTCGAAAGAATTCTTAAAGTTAAATGCATGTTTGCAAAATCCTCTTCGAAGAAATTTAAACTTAAATAAAATTCTAAATAATCTTTTTAATACAGCCATGATCAAGTTAAATACCCTTAGTAAAAAAATGTATATGTTATAACTTGAAAATAGATACAAATCGATAAAATTTTAACAGTTCGGTTAGTAAAGTATAAAATGTTGGGTCTTATCTAAATCTACCTCTTAACTATAATAATTTTTCTAGGTTCCAACCTTCATACCATTTTTTAACAAATCCGTATAACACAAGGCCTTTTAAATTTTTTTTTATAATTTGCTAAAATAATTATTATAATCACCTAGATTTTGATGTGAGAAGACTTTAAAAAGACCCTCTTTAAGTTCATAATTTTTCTGTTGTCTTCTAAAATATATTCGTGTATCATACAACTCCGTTGTATAGTGAAATCAAATTTTAATTTGCAATTACAATATATACTGACTTCCATTAAAAACTACACACCCAGGAGTTGAGCAATTTGAATGCAATGTTCACAAAACATGTATTTTGCTTATACTCTGTTCACTATGGTCCCGGATTGTCAAAAATGATGTATTATGGTAGCACAGTTGAATTTCTATTGGTTTTTTTGTTACTACTAGGTTGGACAAAGCAAAAGTACAATTTTGAAATTTGGGTTTTTGTTACCTGGCAATTTTTGTTTATTTTTGCTCAAGTCAGTTCGAAATATAACCTACAATTTATAGTTTTGACATTAGTAGCTTTATTAATTGTTTCTAGTTACCTATAGCTTGACTTAAAAGTATTAACCATGATATAAAGGATTGTTTTTAATTTGATTTTGACATTGACAATCCGGGACTATAGTGAATAGAGTATATATAAAAAGATGATTACAATTACAACTCAAATTAAACAATAGCAAAAAAGTTATTTAATAACGAGTGGCTCCTCCATGCTCTGTAATGCACTCAGTTACTCGATGTGGCATGCTTGCAATAAGATGATCGTTCTCTGGCTGAGATATGACATTACAAGCATCTCTAATCCGTAGTTGAAGTTCGTCTAAGTTGCGTGGAGCTGGTACGAGCACTATGTGGCCTTGCATTATCTTGTTGGAACAGAGGGTTGTTTAACCCCTGAAGATATGGAACTGCAATTGGCTCGAACACATTAGCAATGAACCCAGCTAACATACTAACCTTAGGACACGATTACTAAAAAGACTAAGGACTAAAACAGTGGACGATGCGAACATAAACCAAACACGTGGACGAACTCGTGGCATATTGAAGATGTTTTGAACAAGCACAATGAAAATGGTTCATAAAATGTCATGGATAAATTATGAAAAGTTATCAAAACCATATCATTTTCAAGAAAGAAACAATTACAAAAATAAGATGTATGCCGCAAGCCACATTTTAATCGTTTCTTTGTCATACGCAAATACGTTTTCTGTGACAATTTCATTCAAATTGCTCAACTACTTCTGGCTGTGTCATTTTTAATGGAAGTCAGTATATTATACTTGAATTTCCAGTTCCAGTCCGCACGGTCGTGCCCCATTTCTTTATCCATATCCTTGTCTCATGATTTCCTGGGATACCTTTTTTGTTTCTACCTGGTGGTTTCCAGGTGAAAATTCGCTTTGGCTATCTTGATTTGTCCATTTCAAAGTTTTTTTTTGTTGTATTCTATCAATTATTGTTACTTTTGCTGCTCTTCTATTTTCTATTTCTTCATTTCATACTACCGTAGTCCGTTCTTAGTTTTTTCTCAACATATTAACCTCACATCCATTTATAAGCAACTCGACCATCATTTGTTCAATTTGTTTTCGCTTATATTACTTATGTTCTTCCTCACCAAACGTTATTTAAGTTTCCTATGACATTCTGAGTTTTTTGATCCTATGACGTTTTTCCTGATTTCCATCTCCATCGATTTATTCACCTGCTTCACTTATACATTATCTATGAGATCTTCAGATTTTCCATCAGAATTCATGAAGTAGTAATCGGTGTGCTCTAGGCTTAACTCTAACCCCCATTTCCTATATTTTGCACATATCAGTATTAGCATAAATTACATGTCGCAAGAGTCTTCAACTAGTGCAGTTCAGATCATTGTAAACGCTTAGAATGAAGAAGTGATTTTTACATGTATGTACCCGCCATCACACGATTGATTTTACCTTCGTAAGGCTATTTCAAGATAAATATTAACCAGAAAAAAGAGTAAGTTACACTCTTGACTAAGTGAAGTATATTGGCTCCTATAGGTAATGTTCTTGTTTAGCATAGAATACTTTATTTTCATACAGCTGTTTAGTAATTTTAATCAAGCAGTTACTAACTCCAATTGTCTTCAATGAATTTATCAATGTTTACCTATTTTCTTTTCTACCATTTGCCTATACATGATTGTCCAGATGTGAATAAACACTGGTCATACTGAATCATCTATAGCATAAGACCTTTTCTGTTTTTCTTAAAAACCGAAGAGATAGTGCCTATTTTCCATTCCTTCGGTATTTTTTGTTTTATGGGACACATATTAAACAGATGTCTATCGTTGTAAAAGTGTATGTTTGCCATATTTAGTACCTAAGTTCTGCAAGTACATTTCCGGGACCAGATGATTTTTCATATATCTCACACATGCCATTAATTCATATGTATCAATTCAAATGCCTCAGCATCTTCTTTTTCCAATTCTCAAATGCCTCCCTTATTTCTACCAACAAGGATTTATAACATTCTTTCCACTTATTAATAGCGATTAATGTCAGCAAATTTTCGCGGTAGTCGGCCAAGCAAAAGATCTTTTTTCTTTAAAAAAATCAAGAAGTTTAGTAAATTGGTGATTTAAAACAGTTTCATATCCTGAATAACATACTAAATTTGCGTGTTCGCTCTCGACCAACCATCTTGGGATTCAAAATCACTTTTTATAATATCTCATTTTCTGTATCTCTTAGGCAAAAAACATTATTAGAAAAATTGTGAGGAATCAAATTTTGTACAATATTCGTTTAAAACGCTATTTGGTGGAGTAAACAGTTTTAGAGTTAATCTCATGTGAATTAGAACGTATTTCTTAAAATTGCATAATGCTCCATTGTCACACGAAATTATACTCGTTATTGATTAGTTATTAATTAATTATCATGTATACTAACATCTGAGCTCTCGAAGCAGTCAAGTACATACAGCACGTCCAAAGACACTACGGTTCGAACGCAACGTATTGACGTATTCGACGGATATTCAGCTGATCCGGTAAGCAAAAAGTGCTGAACGATTTGTTTTTTCAATTTTCAGGAAGATATTCGATAAATCAACATTTTCCGTCCAACAGACAACAGAAGATGCTGACACACTGACTGTAAGGACAACGATCAGTATGGCATCATTTAATTCGGTTTCTATTGTAGGAGAAAACATCATCCACCTCCCGGTCTAGGACATTTGGGCGCGGCCGTTTGGGCGCGGCCGTCTGGACGCGGCCGTTTGGGCGCGGGGACATTTGGGCGCGAGACACTTAGGCGCGAGACACTTGGGCGCGAGAAAGGGTTAACGTTGGGATTTAGGAACACATTAAGTGTGAATAATTTAAATTTGGCATAAAGGAACAAACATTTATTAAATCATTATTTATTCTAAGAAGTTAATGTAATTAATCAAACAATTTTAAAAGAATAATCCAATTATTTATTGAAACCGTTATGAGATTAATTTTAAATAAGGATAAATGTTGAAATAAATCGGAATAGAAATAAAGAAGGTAGTATATTAGATAACTTTTGAAATAATTCATAATACATAAAAAAGGCAGTATGATAGATATGGAATAATAATTCTGAATTAATTCACAGATGGAAATAGATTATATATAGGTGTTGAAAATTATTTTAAATAGAAATACATTTATTGTACTGGTAAATGAATAATACTATGCTATATTTAATCGATTGATGCTTCAAATGTTTAATATGTTTCTAATATGTGTTCTGTTTGGAACGAAACTAGTCGGCTTCAAGTTTTGTTTATAATGATAATATAAACTGTTAAATTTTAAAATAATCAATTATTTTCGTTATGTTATGTACCGACTAACTGAAGATAAGCAAAAATAAGAATAATAATAAATAATAATATAAAAAGATTAATTTTAAAAATAGAAATTTATTCATGCCATTTTTACCATTAAAATACATATTATTCTTAAAGTAAAATATATAGAATTTTTCAAATAAAAACAAGAAGCATCTACGCATTCATTTCATAATTGTACGAAATGCTTCTTAAAATTTCCACAATGTTCCTATTGTTTGCGCCGTCTACATGATTATATTGATTATTATAATCTTCAATCAAATTCTTTATTCTTTTATCAGCCTGGATAAATTTTTGATTTTTTTTTTGGGTCGGCTCATTTCCCGCAAGTAACTGTTCATAAGTAACGTCTCTCCCTCGTTGAACAGTTGGCAGGCTGTCGATGGATCTCCAAATGGTTGGATGGTTTATCGATGGCTCTATTTATACCCAATCTCTATTCATTTAGTCTTTGTTACTTATTATTTTAATGTAATAAATCTCCGCAAAAGATTTGTTAGTATTTACCGCAAAGTAAAAATTTGTAATTTGTTTTCGTCGAACCTACTTGTATTAATAAAATTCTATACAAAATTTTTGCCGCCCGCCACCTCCTTGGACGGGCTTTAGGTAATCTTCGTTATTTAAAATAAATTTTCAGACCTATTAATAGTAAAGCTAACTGATACTAATATACTTTAATTAATTTCCTCGCGCCCAAATGTCTCGCGCCCAAGTGGCCCTGCGCCCAAATGTCTTCGCGCCCAAACGGCCGCGCCCGAACGGCCGCGCCCAAACGGCCGCGCCCAAATGTCCGGCTCCGTCCACCTCCTTGTACTTTTAGGAGCATCGACGAAACATTATCCAAATGTTTATTTTCTGAAACCAGGCTGCACAACAGCAATCGCTCCAAACCTACCATCAAGTTCCGACTTGGTACGGTGTTTACAAAAACCCAGAAGAATGGGGTTGGGAGAAGTAAACGTGGACTTACTCCAGCCAGAACAACTAAAGATCCTGCTCCGGAAGTGCTGCTTAATATCCATTCTTGTAAATGTAAAAAAAGGATGCGGCTCAGGCTGTAGCTGCAGAAAAGTAGGTTTAACGTACACATTTACTGTAACGGACAGTCCTGCCAAACCGTTGCTGATATGTTGATCGATTCCCAGGAAGATAAATAAATTGAAACTGTCATTAACAAACTGTCAGTAAACGAAGATGCTAAAGAAGAAGGCGACGCTCAGCCAAGCACTACAGAAAAAGTTATCAAACCTGGTCCCTTCAAAGCATCAGAACGAAGAAAAGTATAAAAATCTACCAAAACCACTGATGTGGATTAGGCCTACTGGGAAACCCACAATAAAAGACTCACCATTTACTCTACCCTAGTGATGTGGAAAGAAGTATAAATGATAATTAATTAATAACTTATCAATAACGAGTACCCTTTTGCGTGTCAAAGGAGCAGCTATTCAATTTTCATTCACATATAACTCTAAAACTATTTACTTCACAAAAAAAGTTTTAGACAAAACTTGTAGCGAAATTGATTCTCCAGAATTTTTTGTCTAGGAAATATTGGCTAGGAGATACCTACTATCAAAAAACTGATTTTAAACGCCGTTTTTTCAAGATGACGCAGCGAACAGAAACGCACCAAGGTCTCAAATGTACGTTATTCAGGATAGGAAACTGTATTAAATTGCCAATTTGCAAAGCTTTTTGATTTTTTTCTGAGCAAGTCCGGTTTTAGCTCCTTGTTGCTTGGCCAATAGTCTGCTTTCATATTTTTCTTGTTAATATTGTCATTCAGTGTAGTGTGATAATAATGAGTGTTACTCACGTTTTCGTTCTGCTTAATTTCAAATATAGTGTGTCTACTAACACCAACTATAAAAAAAGAAGAAGTCTGGTACGGGTTAGATAGTTAGTCTTTATTTGGAAAAAAACTTCTATTTTAATATATTTTTGTAGTCACCGTAGAATTCTATGTATTCTTTTTCATTTTTGGCCTAATCATAGGCTATGCATTTCTATATATTCATAGTAAAAAGAACTAAACTTTTTACGTCCCTCGTCTAAAAGACGAAATATTGTAATCGCGAAAAATCACCTTCCGCGATTTCTTCAGATTTTCACGTTTCAGGGTCCCTAGATGACGAAAAACAGGTTTTCTCAATTCCGTCTGTCTGTCTCCGACATAACTCAAAAACTATTGGTTAGAGGAAGACGATATTTTGCATGCAAACTTTATATCTTACTGGCCTGAAACCGAGAAAATTTCGGTAGAGTATATACAGGGTGAGCACCTTAATATAATAAAATTCTTCCTATGTTTGCATTAACATAAAAACTATTACTTAAATAACCATCATCTTTTGCACATAGCTCATGTTTTTACCCTTGAAGAAAAAAACATATTTTGGACCCCACGTATACAAGCTGAGCACCTTAAAAAATTAATTTTTATTTTTGCTTCAACTGAGAAATAAATAAAAGTAATAATTTTCACATAGTTCAGGATTTAAGCTTGACGAAAATAGGACCCAACAGATAATGTAAAAAGATACAAAAAAGAGAAGTGTGTCCTGTTTGATACTGCTGCACATCCCACAGACGCGAGAAGTGATCCATGAACGCTTGTTAAATCGCATTCACAGGCGCTATAGTTCGAATCCCACAGCCGGTAATGTCTTTTCATTTGAAAATTGAAATAATTCGCATTGCCTTTTATTACTTAAGTATTATTTTACTATCGAATATAGTTAGAAAAGCTAACATTCGCAAAGGATCATATTTTATCATGTGTAATTAAAATAATTAATAAATAATAATAAAGTGCATTTAAACTGCTTTTTCAAAGCAACGATAATTATTTGAGGTCAATGCTTAGGTCATAACAGATGATATTAGCTGTATTTAATATACCAATCTAATTTAAAGAAATAAAATACGACCGAAAGTTGCCTTTTCGTATATTGTGACTTGCAACTTTTATAGGTTTAAGTTACTACAAAATATATTATACCTACAACCAGAAGATATGCAAAAACTAATTCTGCTCTTTTTTTGGTTTTTAATATAATAATTATGTTCGCAATTAATTTTGTAATGAACTCCTAACTAAAGATGAATATTTTAAATAGCGTGAAAATTGAAAATAACATTTTAAAAAAGTAATAAATTATTGTTTATTAATATTATGTAAACTATTGACTTCAGATTACTGTGCCATATTTGCCAACTTTTTGGCAGTAATCAAACACGAAAACTGCAGGTCCGTATCTGACGCTGATCCTGTAACACGTCAGGTTCATAAATTCTAGTTTTGTAACTTCAGTCTTTACTGATAAAGTGATTAGAGTAGAGTATCGGTTTACCGTTCAGGTATTAGCAGGAGAGAGGGGGAACAGCCTTATAAACCAATGAAGCCTTTAAAAAGCTCAGTTTGTCACTGTTATAGTGTAGTTTGGTGTTTCCTGAAATGCTGTGCAGCTTTGTTTGAATTTCAGTTCGCAGGTGGGGGTATGTACTGCATGTTCCTCGATTGTTTAGTAGAGATGGCAATTAAAATATTCAGTTTATTTAAGCACCGCTGTTAGTTTCATTTTGCAAATATTGTAAGTTTATCAATGTTTGTTGAATTTTAAGGATTTTTAAAATATGGTTAAAATTAATTTAATATGAAATATAATACAAATATGTCTGAAAGCATCATGAGCACTGAAAAATACAGATTCTATTTGTCACGTAACATTAATTTATAATTAGCATGTTTTTATTCTGCTATTAACAACTACAAAGCTTTCATTGCACGTTATTCCAGTTTATGCAGACTACGCAACATTACATTTTTATAAAATAGACAATAAATTCAATAAATCAATCGTGTTTCATCCTATGTTGATTTGCTGTTGCATGCTGTAAAAACCTATACATCAAAAAGGGCAATTTATACAACCACTTAAAATTGCATATAATAGTAACTTCTAACTTTTCAATGTCAGTCTACTGTGATGGCAGACAATTTACTGGTTTGAAATAATATAGTACATACAATACTTAACTATACTAAACTTGATGGTAGGTTCTTTGCACGTACAGACGTACACTCCCCAGATGGATACACGCTGTGTTAATAATAAAATTCCAAGTTTCCTGCGATATATCCAATTCTGGGACGTTAGTCTGTTTAAATACTTACAGTTGCTATAGTAATGCAAAAATTCAAAAACTATAGTAAAATTTAGTATCCTTCACCCGTACACAACAAAAAAAGAGGAACTGAAGCCGAAGCGTCTAAATAAATAATGGATGATTATTATTAGAGGACGATCAAAACGGTTGCGTCTGTTGACCAATGATATTAGAGTTGAAATAATTATAGGAGTTTTAACTACCATCCAGTAATTTACCGAACACGAAACCGAGTAATATGTTTACTACTAAAACAGTTGGAACAAGCTGCTCCTGGGCAAGGAATATATTGAGGGGTATATGTCTAATATTTAGATAATTGGTGGTTGACTGACATAATTATATCTTTTAATATCCCCCACTTTATTGACGGTGGCCATTTCGAAGTATGTGCAAGGCACAGATGTGATACGCATTTATCACCCTAATATACAGAATGTCGTCTAAAAATTTTGTAATAGTAAAAAGACCCCAGAATAAGAACAAACTGTGTTGGAAGTTTTTATAATTGGAAAAGAATTTTATAGCAATTAATTTTCACTGTTTTTTATAAAATTTTAAATATTTATTACTATTTAAACATTACAGGAATTGTTCCAGGCTACCTGATCGTTTAATTCTTTACATGTGTAGTCAACCATAGGTTCTAGCGTTATCAAAGGCTGCTATTTGGTATTATTTTGAATTGTATAATTATATACGAGTATTTTAGTTGCCGCTAGCATCAGCGAAATGATTTCACAGGGAAACCAGGACATTTTACATCAGATACACAGCTTACATTTTCCAGCACTGCAAAATCTTAACCTCTCTATTTTATCGCAATATATATTTGGAATATATTTCAACAAAGCAATTTCGGGTACCTTTTGAAAATATAGAAATATATAATACAAATTTAAGTAGCTATAGGTTTACAAAACTATAAAAAAATCTACAAAAGTTCATATATATTATTCTAATTAATTTCTTTTAATATAATTTCAGAAAATCATTATCGCCAAACGCCAACATCTTCACACATGCACCATATAAATTTCGAAATTTTGATAACAGAAAATATTTGTATAGACCACTTTAACACAAGCACGTTCATTGCCACCTGCCAATATTCTTGAAGGGTTTGCACATCTAAGTGATCAAATTCTCATTTCCAATAAAAAATAACAATAAGGACCATATTTACCTCATAAATAATTTATATTCATTTCCGAACCGACGATACAGATTGTATTTTAAAATTCCCCACAAACCAAATCTGGAAATTATATCATCCACAATAAAACAAAACTCATGCATTTTAAAAAAATCTTGTTTGAATTAACAAATTTTAAGGTTAAAAAAATGTATAAATCGCAAGGAGGTGTACCTTAATACAAATCTCTCAAAAATTAGTTCCTAAACAAAAAATTGCTAATTATGTATGATTATATTTGCAAATTCAAAGAATTTTTTTTAAATCTCTCTAAAAAAGTGCAGAAGCATATATGTTTTTGGTTTATTTATTTAAAATATTCTATGTCGCAGTGTTGCGCTATTTAAGTGAAATCCTCCTTATTAATTGCATTTGCTTAGAAATTTGTATATTTAATCTTAATTTAATATCGTATTTTCTAGGTTTTTAGGTATTTAAATATCCTGTGTCTCTCTAAGCAAGCAGTTGCGGAAAAACGTGTATAAGAATGTTTATCTTATTTTAAAACATGGAATCTCCAGTTTTAGTTTGTCAGGGTGTTTAAAATACACCCTCTGCACAATATTATTTAAATATTTTTGCAATGTTTAATTTACACATTTTTATTACAAACTGTATTTTTGCACCTTAACCTAATAATCTTCACCATAATAATAAAGAATAAATAAATAAACCATACTCGTGTACTTACAATTAGTTTATATATGTATAATTAAAGGAAAATTGTCATAGCATTTCGTACATTTAGTTATAGTTGTGTTGCCGATTCATAGCTTATAGATATAAGACAAAAAGGCTTATATTTATTTCAGACCTACACAGACGTTAATAATTATCTCTATGTTTATTTGTCAATTATTACTTTAATATAAATCTAAGCATTGTTTTTTTCTCATCAATCTAAATAACGCTATAACAAACTGATAACGATGAGATGTTTTGTTATTTTTTATAACACCTCTCTTACGATATCATGACAATTTAAAATAAAACTTATTTAGACCAACGGTTTTCAAAATTTTTTTCTCGTGGACCCTCTAAGTCAACCGCATCAGTGTGGCCTCCCTGAAAGTCTTGCTCTATGTTATGCCCCCACTCAAAAATATGAGGTATTTCTGTTTTATTAAAACATAAACTAGGATTGTATTCGGGCTTAAAGGTAATAAAAACAGTTTATTCGGAAGGTATGCCTAGAACCTAGTCTTATATTTCTTCTAGAAAACAGGATCTTATTTTAGCGGGAACTGTGTTCACATGATTCAAAGCACTCTCTGCCGAATCTATTCTCGGGGTAGTGTGCCTACACAACATAGTTTTTATTTTATTTTGATACTTATCTTGGTCACCTTAAGCGCTGCTGTCGACCAGAGATTTAGAGTCCCTATATAATAAGATAATACGTCCGGAAAATAAGTGTACAACGGAAGACCACAAGTTCCTTGGCCCAAAATATGATGATTTAACTCAACTTACCTATATACAAAGTTGCTCAGTTTAGCCGCTAGAGGTCTTCAAAGATGATCAGCTTTTTTAAATTTTTTCAAGGAAGTCGAAAAATCTTTGATAGATTTTATTTATTTTTTTGCCATGCGTTTGCACCAGTAAACTACAGCTTTCTGTGAAATAAACCTTAATTTCAAAAATTACAGCGTGATTAAAAACGTTGTCAGAAAAAATTATCCATCCATATTTTTTTAACCCCCTGTATAATCACTACCAATGTTTTTTTGTGAATAGTTACTTTAATTTAGAAGTTATTTCCTCTCTTACGAAATTTTAGTTGGGTAAACGGTTTAGCCACAAAAAAATATTTTCCAAAATTCTACAAACCTGAATCAGTAATTATAACTTAACACTAGGCTTGTAAAAGGATTTAGAAAATATTTTTTGTGGCTAAACCGTTCACTCAACTAAGATTTTGTAAGAGAGGAAATTGATTCTAAGTTAAAGTAACTATTTAGAAAAAAAATTGGTAGTGATTATACAGGAGGTTGAAACATTTGAAAAAGTTAATTATGTTTAATGGCCTCTAGCGGCTAAACTAAGCAACTTTGTGTATAGGTAAGTTGAGTTAAATCATCATATTTTGGGTCAAGAAACTTGTGGTCTTCCGTTGTACACGTATTTTCTGGACACCCTGAATACAGGAACTCTACCAGAGATCCTCTATAGCTCCCATTAAGAACCGCTAATCCAAACCATTGCTTAACTAATACAGAAATAGAGAAGAATCTCGCATGGTGCACTTTATTCATATTAAAAACTGGATATCTGCTTAGAACTAGTTTAAAAATCCAGTATCTCAGTAACACAACAAATTGAACGACAATAGTGAACTACTGAATTGTCTATACTTCATTTACCAAAGCAAGTCAGTAAAGTATGCAATCCAGTTTACAAATATTCTCTGTCAGTAGATCACTAATATGACTTGACAGAAAATGTGGATCAGAAAGACATGGCCTCTGTCTGTCTTTATCAATATCATAATCAATGTGTCTTTACTGACATTAAATGCCATATTTTTTCATCTTTACGCCTTTTGTGACGTTTTTAGAAGGCGACCTTTATATAACCTCTTTGTTATACCTACATAAAGTGAATTTATTTTAAGACGCAATGTGGGCTTGGTTTCTAAGAATATCTCACGCCCCACGAACTGTAAAGTCGTTTATTTAAAAATGCAATATAGGAACGTCACTGAATAAGCAAAAACAAACAATGTAGGTATTCTACAGAAAAAGGAATTCTGTTGATCAAATGGTATAAAGACTTCAGTTTACACCAAATATGTGAGTTTTTATACGTTACACTTCCTGTATCTCTGTTGTTACTTGTAATGCTTATTTCTCAATAATTCTATATTGCATTTTATAATAATAGTATATTACAGCCCGAGATGGGAAGTGTTTCATTACTGTCGAGAGATTAGTTAGCTGATTGAGACGCGAAGCGTCGAAATCAGCTATCATCTCGAGACTAAGGAAACTTCCTGTCGAGGTTTGTATACTATTTTATTCGCAACCACTTTATTCTAAACAATAATTGGAAAAATTATTATATTATGATACGACAGGTTGTGACGCGCATGAATGGATCAACGAGATTCCCAGTGTCCCTACCTACTCAGCGGTCGGGAATGTACTTCCCGCACTCATTTCCCGCACTTGAGCGGGAAGTAGCGGGCTGAAATGTACGACTACCCCCACTCAAATGAGGTCAGGAATGTTAACATTACATATATGGTTGAGAATAAACGGATTTACACATTGCATGGGTGTAGCGCATCCGTAGAAACCAATAGATAACAATCAAGTTCTCATGGAAATGGTAAGACCACATTGCGTATTAAAATTAACTGTATATCCGATGCTCCAAATTTTAGCAAAATCATATTAGTAATCAAGTTGCTGTCGCTATTTGTAACTTGTGTTGCAGATTTTACTTACTCGCTTCGGTGAATGAAGTATAGGTTTTGTTTTATATTTTTTATTAATTTCAAGTTATAAAATCCAACCATCACTTAGGTTTTCTAGATTGATATTCGTCAACCTGTGGATAAATGCAGAAAATTAAAATATCGATTTTGTAATTAAATTAATCACAAAAAGCTACTTGATAAAATTCATTAATAAATCGTTGATCACAAAATGCAAATTTGCTTAAAAATATTATAATTAGAAATCGGTTTTACACTACTTCGAAAACTTGTAAATCTTTTCCTAGCAAGTTTTGTAAATTTGTATATGCAATTGAAATAACCATACGTTTACAATTGTTGCAATGCATCAAAGAAAACTAGCTTTTAATTATTTACAAAACTTTTGCAAATTGCCCTTAATACGTTCAGTGCTTGTTCTATACTACGTGTAAAACCAGTTCCATTTCAAATAAAATTGAGCTGTGTACAATCGGCTTAGCAATAGCAAAATTCTATTCAAATATACCGCCGATTTGTGGGAGGGGCTTCTACTAAATCTGCTGGTTAAACGGTGCTACAGTAATAACAATTGTGAGTCTGTTCACTTACTATACAAATTGAAGCATTTTATGGAACGGAAATGTCACAAACAGATTATCTACATAATGCTAAAATGTTTCTCTTTTTTCCAGGTTTCTTCGACACCGAGTCTGTCATTAAGATCTATTGGCATACGCAATTAATACAATAGGAAGATTTTGGTAAGAATTAGTTATACAATTAATTTCCGGTAAATGCACTAAATACACTAAAAATATAAACAAAATGTTTTGAAAAAATGCACATACATTAAATATATTACCCTGCGACTAAACTGGACTTACCTGTTCTTTTTCTGTATCAGTGTAGACACATTTTTCAGAAAATATATATAAACTGAAGGCAGCAATTGAAGTAGAATTTAAACAAGTTCAAGATGTATTTCTCAATTAAAATAATACTCGAATAAGCTTTACAATATTTTCAATACATGTTTAACTAAGAATATTTGCAATTGTATATTTAAATATACATATTTTAACCAAGGCTTGGTAGAACTGTATTTTAGCAAGCTTTGAAAATTCCTTGTAATGATGAAGTTGTAGGTATAATTTGTTCACATTTTATTTAACTTGTTGTTGACCATGGCGCCGTTTGATAGCTCGAACCCTATAACCGAATTATTATTATTATTATTATCGTATGGTTCACAGGACGTAACACATATAAAACACAGAGTGTACAGACTTTCAAAACTAGTTGTACAAATTACTATTCCAGTTGTCTTTCCATACGTATGTTACATACTATTTTTCATACGACATTTGTCAAAAACATTTGCCAGTTTTAGCCAAGAATAGTATAATGATCACAGAATAATCTTTTGACATTTGAGTGCCTAAAATTGTCACTTTTCATCATTTTATGAAATACTTAGTTATTCTTGCATAGTAAACATGAAAGTCGTTATTTTTTAAATAAAAGTAGTAAAAAAATAACACGTTTTTCACTAGTTTATCTCTGGAAAAACTTTAGAATACTTGCTAAGCAATGAAAGAAGCAGCATATTTAAAATCTAGTGGTTTAACACATAAATTGAAGCAAGGGCATATTTTAGCCCCAACATATGCAGGATGAATACCTTAAAAAATACGAAAATGGGACCCAATAGATACAGGGTAAATGTAAAAAGAGTCATAAAGGAGCAACAATACGTGCATTCTGTTTAATACAGCCGCGCATCGCACAGAAACGAGTGGTCCTCGGAGCGCTTGCATCAAGCAGTTCCAATCCCACCACCGGTAATATCTTTTTATCGTAAAATGTATCTAATTCACATTACCAAATGTTTCCTTTTATTATTTCAGTATTATTACGATCTTTAAGATATTTTGACCTCTAGTTTCCTTTGATTTTTAAAAATTGTTAGTGTCACAACGTCCACTTTTGAGTAAAGTTTTTAAATCTCTTTACAGATTCTTTTCTTCATAATTTTTCCGTTATAAAGTGGTATATACTTTCTTTTGCAGTTTTCCCTTAAAAGAAGACGACACTGATAATCACTAAGCAATAGAAAATGTTAACTCCTGCCGAATAATTATATTGAAAAAGTACCATTGCCTATAAAAGTCAATCAGACAGTTATCAAAATTCAAAACGCCAAACAATACCATAGCCAACCAGATATTAAATAAAATTTGAGCGATTTATAGAAGAAGAACTAATTATAGTTTGTTTGTATCTCACGAATATTAAAAAAACTAAGTGAGCTAGGTCAAACTTCCTTTTATAATATTGATCGCTACTAAATTATACAACTTTGTCTGGACTCAATTGACATTGTATCTCTAGCAAGATACCAGATGCTCATATTTAAAAGCGAATAACCTGTACATTAGTAAATATGTGTTCAGAATACTTAATACACTCTGTTTACATATTTTTTGCATGAAGGTTGGCCTGGTTGGCCATGGAAATTTCTCTAATTTAGCTGTGTAAAATTACTTTATTGTGTTTAACCGAGGTTTACCAATGAGGTTATGGGTTCGATGCATTTAGGTTAAAAAACATGACAAAACACCGTCAAATGCAAAATTTCCATATTTAAGCAGAACAGCATCATGGCTAGGTACATTTTTTGACTAAAATTAAGTCAACGAAACAAACAAACACTTCTGTCGAATATTTTCTGTCATTTAGGGCCGGTTGCAGAAAGCAATGTTAAGTCTGGTGTTAGCTAACACAAAGAAACCACTAATAGAGGAGTTTCTTAAATGCACCTGTTAAATAATTGTTAGGGACTGGCCCACCCGTCGGAGGGCGCCAGTGTCGCCACTCGACAAGGTTGTGAACCAAACTATAATTAATTATGGGTCGGTATGTGAAGAAGTGTTGCTTCAAATTGTGCCGATTTAGTGTAGGAGACACAAGTTTCCCAACGGCATAGAAAAACCTACTAATAGAAGCGTTTTCTGAATGCATCTGTCAAATCAAATAATTGTTAGAGATTGGCCCATCCGTCAGGAGGCGCTGGTGTCACCTGTCCGCCTTTTGAAAAGTGCGTAAATAGTAAACTCATACGTCAAACTGACACCGACAAATCATTTAAAATGCGTGAAAAGCATTTTTAACCAAAGCAAATTGTTGCAATTGAGCACGACTATTGTAAGATTGACAATACCTATTAAACAATATTGCTATTTGAATTACTTAAATATATTTGTTATTCGCAAATATTTTGTTTGAATTTTCCATAATTATTGTAAACTTCAGAACCTATAAAGATTTTGCATATTCCGATTTATGCGGTTCAAAACTTTAAAATCGAGATTCTGATGAAGGCAAATTATGTATAAGCAAAATTTTTATTGGTGTTGACGGTATATCCTTGATTAATCCAAATATCGTAGTAATGGCGTATTTAAATTTTGCCGCCTTGCCTGAATAGTTTCTGGCCCACCCGTTGTAGGGCGCTGAAACTTTTATTCAAGCTTACTGTTTGAGAAATCGCTCTATTAGTGGTTGCTTTGTGTTAGCTAACATCGCGTCAAAGTGAACAAAATCGCATCAAATTTTGTTTACTAATGTAGGTATTAGTTACCATAAACATTTGAGATTTGATTCGTTTTTGTTCACTTTGACGTCGCGTTAGCTAACACCAGACTTAACGTTGCTTTCTGCAACCGGCCCTAAGAGTATAAAGTGAGGTTTAAATCTACTATTGTTTACTATTCACATAATTATTTTAATTATTTTTCATCAGCGTTTTTTTATTTTTAAAACTTCATCAGGACCGGGAATCTAACTCTCGGCTCTTAGATCTGTAGCCAGAATGATTTCTGAGGCTTTCACGGCCATTGTCATTAAGTAACAAACGACTTACGGGATTGGACCGTGTCATGACTGATATCGAAGAACTCAACGTTTCGCCCACTTTCGTAAGGGGTTTCATCAGGAGGAAAAAGCAAAAGAGCACGGTAACTCCACTGTAGCCAGAATGATTAAGCACTGAGCTACCTAATGAACGGGTTATACGTATAAATTAGAATTCCAATTTCGAAGTCATTGATTCTAATCTTAAAAACATAAATACCACCGATTGCATTTATAAATCCCAGTACTAGAAAACAGTAATAAAAAGTGCTTTCGCTAAACAGTGTGCATCATGCCTGATTTAGATTCGCATAAAAATTGGCTCTTCATGAATTTTGCTCTTTAGGTCAATTTTTATACAATAATAATTCAACTTTAAATCATGTTTCAGCCCGATGCTTAAATTTAGTTATATTCGGTTCACCCCCAGGAATTTTCCCTAAGTTCTATACATGCCCTCGGATGATGTACCTTCTTCCACTCCATTCGTAACGAATGTGATTGTGTCATAGCGATGGACAAAACAGAAATGAACAATGTTACATGAGCTCCGAACGGCGAAAAGATTTAATTTATGTCAGTTTCAGTGGTATCCCAAAGAAAGAGTTGATAATGTCGGTATTAACTGTTACGAATACAATATAAAATATCAAATATAAATTTTCTAGATTTTAATTATATAAAACACTGATAACCAATTTTCGGCATAACAAAAAAATATTTACTCATTACAAATGCCAAATTTAAAAGTATATATAGAGCTGGTGTTTGTATGATTTAAAAATAGAAGTAAATATTGCTATAATGGCGAATGAGGTATCTATGTTTATTAATAATTAAAGGCGGCACTGGTCGCTACTTTTTAAATTAATTTAGTTCAATTTGTAGTAATCGTGTTTTGCAAATTTGCAATTAATGTAGTTAATAGATAATAGCTATTTATGTAACAAGTACTTGTAGGACTTTATCGGTTCAGTCTATTTTATGGTGACAAATCAATAAAGTCATATTTTGTACGAATTTCATACAAAGCTCTATGTTCGACTACTAAACTCGAAAACATCGAGTTTATAAATTTAACGTCTGTTCAGTAACAGAAAAAATTAACATGGGTACCGTGATGTAACATATTTATTCAGCCGCAAAGTAGCTTTTAAGAGTACAAACCTACTCCAAACTACATACTGAAATTAATAAATCAAAAACGTTTGGCGCACCGGGAAGCGATTTTGTAAAATATACCTTGCCACATTTCAGACCACGCCCGCGACTCCTATTGGTTAATCGAAAGTATACCATGCCAGAGAATTTTTAATAAAACGTACCCAAATCTAATACATTGTGCATTACTTAGTAGTGAAGATTTGCCTTTTTTACTATTTTGTAATGTAGTTTCGTAGAAAACATAAAGATATATAACTAAGATGAAACTACAGTTTATATTTTGCTGTAAATGTAAATACAAGTAACATAAATGATGGTATAATACTTGGACAAAAAATAATGCACTTTTGCAATGGGTATTTACAATAATGTTTGTCGTTAGGGAATGTTTTCTTTTATTGCAATTTACAAGAAGTTTCTATTAAAGTGATGAACAATATTATGAAGCAAAGATGCATAACCTTTAATGTTTTAGAATTAACCGACTTCATCACTGAAATTCTGAAAAATTACCATGTAAGACGATTGTTGCCCATATATATGTGGCAAGGTATATTTTACAAAATCGCCACCGGGAATGGCAGCGCACGCGGAACCCAGCAACTAAAACCCTAACTCCCTACAATAATAACCAGTACAGAAACATGTGCCAGCTTTACTAACCATTTCCAGACCAATTTTTCCCCATTGCGTTGTAATGCACCAGCATTAACCAATCTAACAACCACTTACGTAGAAACCCATGTGCCTGGTTTAAATGGCAATGTACTAGCCCAAATGAAACCTTGAATATTATTAAAGTTCTTCCAAGGAATAAATCGCCCGAGCCCGACCAAATTTCCAATTTGGTGCTTAAATACTTACCTCCTAAGTACTTGGCTTATCTCACCAGCGTTTTCAACGCGTGTCTAAGGCAAGGATACTTTTCAAATAAATGAAAACATGTGCATGTACAAATGTTCATAAGACAGGAAAATGTAAAAATGACTTTTCAGGGTACAGTCTAATCAGTCTTTTTTCTACCTTATGTAAGCTCCTAGAAAAAGTATTGCGGACAAGACTGAATGGACAAGTTACCGACCAGGGCATCATACCAGCATTTCAGTTCGGCTTCAGGCCTTACCACTCGACTTGCCATCAACTTCAAAATCTAACTAACCTTATCGAGACAGGATTTGAACAGAAGAAATACACAGCGATATTATTTCTGGACATCTCACAAGCTTTTGATCGCGTATGGCACATCGGCCTCAAATAAAATATTATTCATTTACAAATTTCTGAATACCTCAAACCAGTCCTCTTTTCTATCCTTGACAACCGCACATTAGCCGTTAAAGTTCATGGTTCTCTCTAAGTCACCAAACAAGTTCAAGCTGGTGTACCACAAGGTAGTGTCCTTCGTTCTATTTTATTTAATATATACTTTCACAGCTATGCTAATGACACGGCTCTCCTTACACAAAACGAATATCAGAATGAAACAATAACACAGCTCCAGGTACCAACTAATAACATTTGCAAATTGGTTTTTAAAATAGAACCTGAACTGGATCAAACAAAAAAGTGTGGATCAAAATTGTTTACTCTAAGAAAAATAAACAACCGTCTATTGATTTTTATTAGCGGAACTGTAATACAGTTGAACTCAAAGGATGCACCAGCAAAATATCTTGGCGTCTACTCGACACAAGACTAACTTGGAGAAATCACATCCTAAAAAAGCTTGACTAGGGATATGCCAGACTAAAGCAAGTATTCCCTATTATAAAGAAAAATTGCAAGCTGCTTCTGTATAAATCATTAATCCGTTCCATGCTAATGTACTCATGTATGGTTTGGGGAAACTCGGCAAAAACTAACATTCATAAAAGTTCTTCAGAATAAAGTGCTAAAGATAGCGGCAGTTGGCCCTTTGTTTATATCTGATAATTAATTATATCACGAACTAGGAATAGATACAATTCAACAGTACATTAAGAAAGTCACAGTTAAATTTCATGACAGTCTCCAAAATTACTCAGATGCTACTCACTACAGTTTTGGTCAAAAGAAAATCAACACCAGATTGAAGCGGCAGCTAATTCAGGATATCTACCTGTTCGACAACGAAGACGCAAGTCTAACTGAACAACCCTAATATCCCATAGAGGTGACGACATGTCCTCAACGTTATGATTACTTTATATACGTATTATAACCTTAAAACATTGTATAATGTATATGTTGGGCTGGTTAACCAAATAAAAGAAGTACCAGTAAAATAAAGTATTTTTTACTAGTACTATCGAGAGATCCAAAAAAAAACTCATCCTCAGCGGGCTGTGAAATTCAAACGTCTGTGTCAAAACTGACGCAAAACCTAACCTACTAACATCGAATTTGACATAGACTTACAGTTCTACCAACATGTTATTCAAACGTTTGAATTTCACGCCCGCTGAGGATGAGTTTTTTTTGGATCTCTCGATATAAAGAGGAATGGCAGCAAAACTATGTCACAAACAGTCATTCATTAACAGAATTTATAAAATCGCGCAATTGTATTAAGGTATAATATTTATAAAAATTTCTGATCGTCGTCAAATGGACATAATTTATTCTATATTACACAAAACCTGAAAATTAAAATTTTTTGTAAACATATTTAAATTCCATTTTTTGTACAGATACGGAACAGTCCAATCATTTGGAAATAAAACTAGAATTTTACAGAAAAATTCAGACAGTTTTAATTTACTTCCTGGAAGGTTTACTCGTTTTAACTAATAATTTAAATGTATTTCCCCTTTCAGAAAGCAGGCGCGATGTTCTTCTATTATGTTGACAAAACTGAGAAAATGGTTTTTTAGATGTTTCACTTCTTAACTAGTCCAAGAGTAAACTCAGAAAGAATCACTGCTTACTGTAACAAAAAGGGTTATATCCGTATGCTCTAAATTTTGTAGTTTTTTCTCAGTAATACTTTAATAATATTTACATATTTTCGATTTTTCACATCTGAATAGGTTTCAATAGTAGTATATTATGTTATTAGGGGCAAAAGTTATACTTTATGTGGCGCGGCTGGACGGTTTATCTGCCGAGCTTGAGAAGCAGATAAGTCCCGGTAAGAGGTGTTATTGGGCGCGCGTACGTTTAGGCGCCGAAACTTTGGGCGTGGAGACGGTTAGGCGCCACGTGAACACATTTCCGCATAATGTTAAGATATACTTTATTGCCTAACTGAAAACAGTTGAATAACTGCCTCTTTCATAACAAACGTAGAAACTAGTTATTTATGTTAACTAGTCGCAAAATGTGAGCGGTCGGAAAGTTTAGGTAAAATGGTATTTGTATTACATTTACACAAGATTTTTGTTAAGATAAAATGTTCCAAATTAAATATTTCACTACATTTGGATGAAAAACTTAAAATATCACTAGTTGGTTTGAAAGCTACAAAAACGTGTAGATAATTGGTTCTCTGTTTTTCTTTAACTTGACAGTATTTATTGTCTAACATGTGTAAAAATTAAGCAAAATTCTTTTTCTTGAGCAAACTGTACAACATTGTGAGTTGAACCAAATTACCGGTTTCAAAGGGATGGTTAGACATTTTCAAGAAATATTTTCAGGAGTTTCAATAAAAGCGATAATGCAGACAAGCTATTGTAACAAAAGTTTCAAGAACTGAGAGTACTGAAAATTTAAAAAAAAAAGTAAAAATGATTGGATAAAGATGATGCGACATTAGTTTTGGCTTTGGACGACCTAAAGGAAAATGGAAAGGTTTCATTAAGATGCAGGTCAGTGCAACTTGTCATAAACAAATCACATTTACAAGGGATTTTTAAAGTAAATAAAATTATTTATCGATGAAAACAATTTGGCGAATTTATTGTCAACAAGATGATTATAGCCCGCAATCGAGTCTATTAATAATAAATTTTGGGAGAAATCGAATGGTAAGTTTAGGCTACAACCATACCCACCACGAAATCCGGACCTAACAATTACGGATTACTATTTTTGGGGCAAGGTCAAACAAGAAGTTTACATCAAATATTTTTACAATAATTTGGAATTGCTTATAATAGCTATTTGTGCAACAAGTGCTAAAAGTGGACGTTTATGCACGAAACATAAAATTATAAAACGAAGCCGAAGGCTAAGTTTCATAACATGTCTTGTGCACAAACACTTTTAGCACGAGTTTGCACACAATATTTTTTACGGCCTTAAATTTACTGTTATTAATCCATAAATGTCGATTTAACAAAGGTTTGCATTTATGACAGTTATAATTTACGTCATAGTAAAGAGATGGCCTTGACACGCAGGTGACTGTTTCTGCAGCTAGTAGCTGGCAAAGTTAGTTATCAAAGGTTATAAATGTACACATTTTACTTTATTCATTACATAATGCTTTAATTATTTAAAAAACACTTTTCCTTTAACGAAATAAGTAACTATAATAACTTTACACCTCACTTCCAGTTCAAAATTTTAAATCCAACACCAGCTGTTTACTTTTAGCCCATGTGCTAAAAGTAAACAGCTGATTTCACTTTTAACACGCTAAATTTTTTAGTGAAAAAAGCTAGCGCTAAAAGGCCTACTTTTAGTAGTGGTCCTAGAAACACAAAATTATTGATATGATCAGTGCCATACCTGTTGCAGAAATTCGATTTTTTTTATTATTATTTTGACTATAGGTAGGTCAATTTACCTTGAATGATGTATATTATTTTTGTTCTAACTCCGCCATCTTGATGTGATTTGAACTGCATTTAGGTAAAAATCATTGTTGGGCCATTCAGATGTAGACGGCAAAATATAAAAATTGTACGAAAAGTATTGGTTTATTGTATCTATGGCGAAGTCAATCCGGGAACACACTGTATAAGAAATTAAAACAAACATTAATTATATGGTACACATAAAAACCAGAAAAAACGGTATATGAAAACCATTGATTTTGACATAGACGAAAACAGAACATTATGTATGGGGTGGGGGGAGTGATTGGTGGTGTTAAAGGAAACAATGTTAATAACCTGTGTTCAATTCACAACTGCTTTCCAGTTATAACAAGATTTCTTATAGTTATTAGTAACAAATAATGTACACAACAGGCGTAATTACAGCAACAGAAACTCTATCTTAGCAATAAAATAACTTTTTCCACGACCGGGAGTAGAAGTCGGTTTCTATAGCATCAAAATTGTGACAGAAGTAAAGCATTTACTCCCTAGAGACAAAATAAGAAACATTTCCCTAGGGAGTTTTCATTATGACTGACACAACAATTATGTCGAATTCGAGGTTAGCAGGTTAGGTTTTGCGTCAATGTGTGTCAAAACTGATGCAAAACCTAACCTGCTAACCTCGAATTTGACATAGACTTACAGTGCCCCCAACTATAAAATTTAAAAATTTCAATAAATTACCTTTTACAAAACGCCGGTTTGTAGTTTTAAATATTCCTGCAACGTGAAAAAAATAGTAATGCAATTCGGAGACAATCTACTGACTTGTCTCGTATTTTAGGTCACTCGGCTCCGCTACGCTTCGATTCGTTTTTCAAATATACTCGCACGATATACGCCACTTTCGCAGCTTGTTATGTAATATACTATAAATATATCACAGCAAATGTGCAATATGTTCACTGCACCCTTGTAATGATAACACCAATAACTAATGACGAACATTACTTAACTTTCCAGGATTTCTTCGAATGTCCACGGCCATTTAATTTACAAACTGTATTTATGTATATTTCTAATTTCTCTACCAAAACTTGGCACATATTTCTTTCGTTTTGTTTATTTCAAAGGTAATCTGATTTAATGGTGAAGTAAAACTAAGAGAATCCTCTATAACTGGATAACCGATAGAAGTTTGTTCGCATTTGTTGCTTAGCTAATGGCCCTTTAAAGTATGAACCATACCTTTTGAAACACCCTGTATGTAGTTTAAACGTATCTTTTTACTTCCTTTTACAATAAAGGAAGTATTGGATTTACCCCAAAATTTCAAGATTGAGTTTTCAATAGATCTTCACATTTTAGAGTCCACTGAATCCAAAATACATGTTTCTGTTCATTGGTCTGTCTGCCTGTCTGTCTATGTGTATGTCTGTCTGTGTGTCCGTCTGTCTGTGTATCTGTCTGTCTGTGTGTGAACAGAATATCTTTAAAACGAAACGAGGTATAGCGTTAATAGACTGAATGCCTTCGTTAGTGTTTGGTGGTATGCGTGTGAGTGATTTACCATCAGTATTGCCATTAACATCTAGAACAATACAGGCCTGTAGGCAACAATTGTTTTTTGCAATGACGTCACCGTAAAGAGGTAGCTTAATTGGCTGTCAAACAAACTGATTTTAAAAGAATTAACTAAATCTGTAATATAAAGTTTTCTAATTAATGCTTTTTTACTGTTGGGAATACAGGTTTGCCGTTTAGAAATATAGCGCTTGTTTAAAATGTTAATATTGAGAGAATGTATTTATCGTTCTTAGTTGTTCATTGACGTTAGTGAGCGTTTTATTTTGTAATTCATGTAATCATATACAAAATGCCTATTATCTATTAACTATCTATAGTATGATCAAAAATTATTTTCATCTAGTATGGCCATGGAATACTTCCTAATTTATGAATGCAACTATAACTCATTTAAAAATAAAATGTTAATTAGTTTTTAAATTTAAGTATAAATGTAGTTGCATTTATAAATTAAGAAGTATTCCATGGCCATACTAGATAAAAATAATTTTTGATCATGCTTTATATATTGCTGTGATATTCGTTTGTACGTTGGAGATTTACAAGTAAATGTAATGAGTAACTGACAAAGTTTTATTTGCATAAGGAAAATTGTTGGCATAAAATAAATTTTGGCTTTCTTCGAGTTCCAGCCGGCGGCCATCTTGGAGTCACTTGGGACGCAACAGCGTGCGGTTCCAGTTTTCAAAAGGGGTCGAATAGTGGCGTGGAGAAACAGGTTAGCAAAATTATATTGTGGTAGGGGTTCAATCAGCTCGCGTATTTTATTGTAATGTTGAACTCTATTTTGATAATTAAGCTGACAAAAATGAGGGTTTGAAAGAGTAGTAAAACAAAGTTTTCTTTTTTGGATTCTCAAATAATTTAATTATTGTTTACTTTCATGAACCCACGAACCTATTGGAAGTTCTTTGTTGTAGTTTATAAACCCTGAGTTTCTACGTGTGTAAAACAACAGTCTCATATAATTTTTGCTTGTGAAAAACTCATTACTTGTGCCAATAATAATTAATCTTTATGCAAAATGCAGGTACCAAAATACGTAAATGCTAGATGCAAGAATATCTGTTCTGGCGAATTCAAGTATCAACTATTAATTTTAATTTAAATAAACGGGAATTACAGCAATATATACCTATATATAATTTATTTTAAGATTCTTAATTTAGGTAATTCTTACAATTATGACGTATTTAACAGGTTATGGCATCGTTTAATGTGATTGATTATAAGTACAACAAAACTAATATTTATTAAAACTAATTTTTACTTGTTAGAAAATAAAATACTGATATATTTCTAGTTCATTAAATGCCCGGAAATAGCTGCCGGTGAATAAAAATCGTTAATAGTAGTTTCTTGCTATTGTATACCATATTTGTGCAAATATTTCCATTTTCATCATTATTCCGAATAAGTGTTCAATGGTAGTGCATTTGTTAGTTTCCCTAAAGATAAATCTTTATGCCAAAAATAGATTACTGCTATACCAAGGGCAGAGTTTACTTCGACGAAAACATTATATGAATTATAACGGAGCTGGTTTTGAAATGTCTTACAGAGTAGGTGTTGTATCCCCGTAATTTGGTTTAAAATAGAACTAATTTATTTGATACCAAATTACCGGAAAGCAATAGGAAAGTTATTTAGTTTATTTTCTTGGGCGCCATTACCGTAACAAGGAAAAATAACGAATATTAACTCTACAACCAATACTTTGATTCAAAATTATTGTGGTAAAATGAATAATAATCGAGTAAAATAATAATTCAGTTAGATAGACTATAGAGATCCCTGAAACTTTTGTGTTTACACCGTGGCTCTAGGAGTAGAACAGCAAATATTTTAGCATTAAGAATTTGACATGGGATTACCTATATTACGCAGGCAGCTTACGTACACACATTGTATAGATGAAGTAGAACATTTAGATCTAGGCGATGTTGTAAAAGATTTCATAGTTGCTTTACCAACTTTCTGTTTATGGAGCTAAATAATTTTTTATATACATTTATTACTTCCAATTTTTATTAATATTTTATTTTCTCAAAATTATTTTGTTTATTAGTTTTAGTTTGTTTAGTCATGTATATTCTTTGCGTACATGATAATTTGGTAATAAATAAAAAATTGTTCATTGTTACACCACATTTTTGTGGTACATTGTTTTTTACAAAAAAAAAATTAAGTAACTAGTGACAGAAATATACAATTATAGCATTAAGCTAAAAATTGATAATCAACAATTCAGAAATATAATTCATATTAGTGACTAAATTATGGAATTATAAAAAGAAATATAAGAAATAACAAACATACTCTTCCAAAAGCGGCTATTTTAACATAGACGCGAGTAAAACCTCTTTCACAGAAAACAAAACGACTGGTTTAAATTGCGTTATTTAGTCCACCATTCTGATAATGCGAAGGTGTGAGCTTCATTAGTTTGAAGTGTTCATATACAAACAACAAGAAAATCAGTAAAATCAACATACCAATGGTCTAAACATAGCTTCCTCAGTAAAGAATTATTTAAACATCCATCATTCTGATAATGCATCGGCGGAAGTGTTATTAATTGGAACTGGTTATATTCAAATAAGTGACTGCTAAAACCATTGGTTTTAACATAAACAAATTAAACCTTCTAGATAAAAGGCAAAAAGGACTGCTTGGTTACCGATAGTCTAATCATAA
Source organism: Agriotes lineatus (assembly GCA_940337035.1). Taxonomy (NCBI): domain Eukaryota; kingdom Metazoa; phylum Arthropoda; class Insecta; order Coleoptera; family Elateridae; genus Agriotes; species Agriotes lineatus. Next base: position 68,911,532 of record OW679197.1, on the reverse strand, counting down.
CTTGCTGAACGAATTATTATATAAAAGTCTATCAATCTGTTGTTGAATAGTTCACATACAAAATACCAATAAAAAAGGTCAATAAAAAATCGTCGATTTTAACATAGCTGCGAATGGAACCTTTTTACAGAAAACAAGACGAAGTTTTATTCATATACAAATAACAAAAAGCTCATTGTTAAAATCACTGAAATTAGGTGAGCGGATGGCCCAGCGAACAAATGCTCGACTATCAGGCGGCGGGCCCGTGTTCGATTCCCGGCGACTGTAAAGGGATTTTAAAAATCGTAATTCTCCAGCTACCACACTAACACCACGATTTCGTGGTTAAGGCGGCTAAGGAGAGCTCATAGATTTCTATAGCGGGCAAGGTGAATTTTTCTTTTGCCCCTTGGAAAATAAATGTTTAGGCAACTGTATATACACCACTTTGTATTGTATGCCAATGTCGAAAGCCGATTATTTCGCTAAGTATATTTTTTGTTAATCTATTACCTGCGACGAACCTTCTATTTATAACCCGAGTTGACCCAATACATCCTTATGTTTGTAGTCGAATTTTAACTGAAATGTTTTGGTGCAACTGATATGTTGTAATTAATTGTAATTAAGATGTTGGGATCTAATATAATCAACTATTTATAAATAGCCTACTTATGTTTTTTGCTTAGCAAATAATTACGTATTATGGAATTTTTTAATTCTTTAGTGAACAAACAAAATTATTGTTAGTCAGTACCGTTGCCACGAGACCGCGGAGGCCCATTGTGCTAAGATGAAAATATGTTAGAACCTACCGTTACAATTTTTGCTGACTTTTCCCCGCTTTCACTTTACATAGACAATTTGTGTTTATTAAGTGTAAGTATCGCATTGTCACGTTTTGACCAACTGAATAACGTAACAATCTTTGTCTCAAAATAATCTCCAGTGGATAATTCAAAAGAAGATAGATTGCTGATTGTGTGAAAATGGGCGTATTATTCTTAAACGTAATCACAATTATTTTTATCAAATCCAAGAATTGTTGCGAATTACAAAACGTGAAACTTGCTATCTCATCATATATACAAAAGTGGCATCTCTGTCGAAGAAATCAAAAGGTAATACCTATATCACTCTACTCTTCGTGAAATGTATCCCCTACTTATTCTTTTTTAGGGATGGCGAATTTTAATATGGTAACCAAATTAAACAATATTTTTCTAAAATGCTTGCATCCCGAATTAGTGGACTCTAGAAGGTGTCGTGAGCCAGATATAAGAGATGTGTATTTGACGTAATTTTTGTAGAATGAAATTTAATAAGGATCTGCTAATATTGCTTTAACAAAATATATGCTCATCTGGTTTACAAATTTTACATGTCACATTGACAAGTAAATTTTGTTTTAAAAATTATTGATTTTCATAAAATGCTAGATACAAACATTTTTCACAAATTTCAATTTTAAAGTACTGAATATTGGATAAAACTCCATAAAGCACTTTTGAATAAAGACATTTTATTAACTCGGGAAAATTCGCTCGTTAATAAAATATGTTTTTAGCACATGTACTTACTTTAAATTACTATTCCGTCGCGCTATAACTCATTGTTACAAACAGCGCATTGAAGCGTCCTCCTTTCGATCAAAAATATTTAATTAATGATTAGTAAAATCATCATAATTTTACAAATTTACTTAGACTTTAATACGGTTCTGTTAGTGAAATTTAAATTAGTTCAAAAATTAATTATGCCTTCACTTACATTTTGATTATTACTAAATCACTTTGAAACTCTACAGAAAATACGGACAAATTACTTTCTAATTTAAAAAAAATATATATCTACCACCGTTCTAACTATTTTGATTTTGATAATAATATTTTTAGTATTTAGTATTTTTAGCACGACGCACATACTTTATTTTTTATAGCTATAGCTTTATGAAATGTGAACAATTTCACATAATTAATTTTTTTTTAAATTATTAAAATCAAAGTTAATTAAATTAAAAGTTCATGTATGATATGTTTTTCGGACTTTTTCCACTGTCTAGGGTGTAAATCACACAACGTTTCGAGAGTTTTGTTGTACTCCCGTCTTCAGGTGTTCCTGGTTAGTCTTGAGGACTGATATTGTACGTTTCTCAACGTAAATTTGTGCCTCCCCCGGGGTTTGAACCCGGGACCGCTGATCGCTGTGATTACTACTCTGCCACTCTAACCACTAGGCCACCAGGGCGTTGAAAAACGTACAATATCAGTCCTCAGGACTAACCAGGAACACCTGAAGACGGGAGTAGAACAAAACTGTCGAAACGTTGTGTGATTTACACCCTAGACAGTGGAAAAAGTCCGAAAAACATATCATAATAGACCACTGCCAAAAAATGACATTCAGAGAATAAAAGTTCATGTGTTAAAAATAAGTATTTTATTCATTTTTCCATCCACTTATCAATAATAAAACCGATAGAATCACTAAAGATTCCAAAGTTATTCAATTTGATATTTAATTTTTTTCGAAGTCGTTCAAAAATTCGACCCCGAGAAAGTCAGCGCGGAAGTCACTCCTGGATTTTTTTTTTGAACTCACAGTCGTATTTTCTGATTTATGCCAGACAATAGTGGATCCTTATAAAATGTAGCTGTATTTAGATATTAATTCAAGTTTCTATTTATTTATAACTGCTTACAATTAATTATTGTTTGTATGTTTTTTTCCGTCGTACTCATTTTCGGTAGTAAATAAATGTATTTCCCTGAATTTCTTTTTAATTTTACAAAAAAACGGTTACCTAATAATTAATATTTTAGAAGATTAAAACATTTACAAAATCGCCATAGATACTAAAAAGGAACCTTTTAAAAGTATTTAGTGTTTCTTTTTCTTACCTGACAAACCAAAAAGGTATTAGAGTATGTAACTATTAGGGTATTAGTACACATTCCAAAATAGCTGTTAGTTAAGTTGCCTATAATACTTCCAACTTTAGATTAAAAATACTCGCAAAAAGTGTTATAAAATATTGGTTCGTGTGTAATTACCGGATTTTATTGAAACGGTTTCAAAGGCACAATTGTAATATCAAAACCATTACGTATGCTGTAGTGGAGTCAATTTTTTAAACCATGGGCCGTATGGTCCAATGAATAAAAGTATTCTTATTGCTATTTTTAATCTGTTTTAATAGCTTTTTGAAAAAAATAAATGCGAGACAGCATAATACTATTTCATAGTATTAAAATCAATTAGCGAACGTTCTCCAAATTCATTTTTGAGTCTGTGATATTACACGAAACAATTTAAGTTTTATCGTAAAATTTTACTAACTCAGTGTGTTGCCTAACCCCTCTCCTTATCCCCCTTAAAACAGGCCACTGGCCTAATATCGTATAAGAGGAAGAAGAAGACTGAAATTAGCCTGCTGATCGAAATATTACTTAAAATTCTGCCATTATGAAATACACCAATATTAGATCTCTTATTTCGTATTGCTCATGTAAAAAGTAAAACAATCCTATGATCAAACAACTAATTTTATCATAAATACGAGTAGAAGCTTCTTAATATGATAGAAAGCAAAAGTATTTTAGTCTAAAAATAGCTTGCTACATGAAACATTCTTAAAAAGTTTGCCATTATGGTAATATCAAGACACGGGCACATTTAGGAAGGACAAAAATTAATTTCTTAACCAAAGTCTTGTTTACAAAAATACACTAATGGCTATACTACAATAATTTACAGAAAATCTAAATTTATAAAAATTTGAACTTAAAAATCGTTTAAACTAGAGATGCAGCATGTAAAATTTACACTCATTGTTTTTGCATAAACGATACACGTGTACCAGTCTTCATTAATTGGTGGATGCACATTTTATGAAGTATCGTACATGGTAATGAGGATTTTAAATAATTCATAAATCAATATAGGTCACTTGAACAGCGTCTTCCTCCCTCGTACTAATTATAAGTTGTTCTCATGGGGAAGTACAGATGTGTTTAAAATATTTAAGTCCTGTGGGTATATTCCTAATCTCTCCACACGCGAGCCAGTTTGTCGAACTCGTTTTGTCGGAGCACCGTCGCTGTTAGTAAAACAAAATGCTTAATATTTTATTGTGCGACGTTTAACTAAAATGGCTCCTTGCTCTAATGAAAACTGTCGCACAGTTGAAAAAGTACAAGTTCTAATAAATAATTCTTATTGCCAGCCAGCAGTTAAAAAGGCGATTGTATTTCTGAACTATGTTCTCTATCGGAGTGCGCATTGAAAGATCTGTGTATATTAATACTCGAAGTACAAGGAACCTCAAATTGGCGTTGACTGGCAGGAGTCCTTGTATTTGTTGGTAAGAGTGCAGCGAAACGTAAAGAAATAGCAATAATAAAAAATGTGTAAAATTTTCCATGTATTAGAAAAATGTTCCTAAAATAGGGGAAAGCAATGTTATAAAAACTACAGTGCCTTGATAGAGACAGTGGCGACAATAGGCACAATTTGCCACAAAATGGCGGCCAATAGCCTACGAACTTTAATAAATTGAACGTTTTTGAATGCTCATGGTTACAAAACGTATAAATATGTTGGTGGCACTGTAAGTCTATGTCAAATTCGAGGTTATCAGGTTAGGTTTTGAGTCAGTATTGACACAAACTGACGCAAAATCTAACCTGCTAACCTCGAATTTGCAACAAACTGACGCAAAACCTAACCTGCTAACCTCCATTTGGTATACACAAACAAAAGCATCAACAAATTTTGCCTCCTAATGGCGGCCGATTCGAGCGACCAATAAAAAAGAATACATTCTACTGTCGCCACAGTCTCATATAAAAACTAGTTGTCATGATTTATTCAAACTGTTATTTTTGCTTTAAGTGGTGTTTAACACACTGTCAAGCTATATCAAATTAGAGATTTGCAGGTTAAGTTTTGCGTCAGTCTGTGTCACATAACATAAAAACCTAACCTACGAACCTCGAATTTGACATAGACTGACAATACACTTCAGTACTGCGAAAACACGTATCACATGCGACTCTAGTTATAAATTTATTTGATCTCTCGGTACTTTCCAAATTGTCACTACGAGTTTTCACGGCAGTCAATAAAAAATCTATGTTTTTAGATATTTATTGAGCTGTTGAATAATAGTAATTTACGATGCAAGAGCTAAAACGAACGTAAACCAGCGTTTTAAGTCCCGCGAGCGACTATAGATGCTTTACGCATGTGTATCGTACAATATTTTTTAAAATTTCATTAAAAAAGTAGGCTTTTTAAATTAATTTCAGTGAGTGAAGTGGCACTTCTTTCACTCAGTGAAAAAAGTGACACTTTGCTTTTAATTTAGGAGTGAACGATTTTAGAAACAAATTATTTATTCCTTTATTCATTTTTAGTTTTATTTTGACAGGAACAAATTAAAAATTTCAATAAGTAAAAACGTTTCATTAGTTACCAGAACTGACCAACGCACGTTACTAAAATGAAGGCAAATAAAATTCTATACAACATAGACTTGGACTTTAATATTTAATAAATTTTTAAAAAATGTATAGACAACTCGTTCTAACACTTATGGTCTAAATAACTATTATCTATGATAGAATTTAAACAACACGGTGAAATATTTAAATGTAAATTAGGATTACTAGCAACAGGTTAAAAATTTCATAACACGTTGTTACTGACGACATGACTAATGAAATAATTTTAAATACGTTGCCACTTGAGAAAAGGCCCCTCAACTTTTCTCTCGTGGATTATTTGTAATATAACGCCCTTATACCATAAATAACTATTAAAACTGTGTGTTGTAGCTCCCGTGTACAAATGAAAACTTTTAAAATATATTTACTTCACTACACGATTTTTTTCAAAAATTTACTCTAGCTACCTCGAGCAAAATTTATTTCGACTTGAGTTTTTTCAGTAGTTGTCAATTTTTTTTTGCAATGGTATTTATCGTCATGGTAGGTATTTACCTAATCAGTTATAAAAAGTGCGATATTGTTTGACAAGTGTAATGTTTGGCAAAACGAGCGCCAGCGAGTTTTACAAATTGCGCCAGTCAAACATTAGAGAGTTTTTGCAATTTCGTTCCGCTAAAATAGAGGCCCGCTAAAGCGTATGTTACCTAGCGACGTCAACGATACAGCCAATCAAAATCAAATTTTTCGATTTTAGCGTAACGCTAATTTAACGTGAAGGTGTGCAAAAACTCCTTAATATCGCAAATTTCATAACATATTGCGTACAAATCTTTATTTAATTCGGTCAGAATTATTTTATCCTTTTTTTTTAATAACGATCTTCACACTACATCACAAAATCAGATGAACTTATGGCCATCGTTACTACACAAACAAGACTGCACTGAAATAAATGTAGAAATTTCACAAGTCCTAATAATTCACCAATAATTATTAAAAATATCCTTAAGCAGCGATTCAGAAGTAATAATTAATACTTACTGTGATTAATAAATTATTCTTTTAATTGTATGAAGGTATGATTAGATTGGAAGCATGGACAGTTATGTAAAGTTATTACATAACTACTTTACATAACTGTGTTACATGACAGTTATGAAAAATGTTATGTTTCATAACGTCAAAAAGTGACGTAAAAGGCAACTTTTCAAAACGGAATTAAATAATAGTAATTTCTACTAGTTTTGAAAGTCATAGTTTTTTCATGAATTTGCAGTTTGATTAACGAGGACGAAGCAAATGAATGAAAAAAAGGACTTTCAAAACGTGTTGTACACGTAGTTTATTTGCATAGCGATCTCCTGTAACTCGAAATTTAGTCGAAAAGGATTTCGGAATTTACAATTGTCAAATTGACAATTCACAATTTTAATAAAATAGTTAAAAATAATGTACCTTTTCACTATTTTGCTTTAAAAAAAAGTAGTACCTTCTTCATGATTTTTCGTTAAAAAAGACGACTTTCGTGATCACTATGCAAAAATATGTATATATAATTCTTATTTAAGGGGAGTATCTTAACAGAGGTGTCATTATAGAGGGCTAAATTTTGGACAAACTAAAAGCTAGTGGAGGAGAACATTATAGTAGGTATTATTATTATACGAGGGCTATTTTGTTAATTATTAATTAAAAGGAGAGTTATAACTATTATTCTTCAACATATACATATTTGTTCATTCTTTAAAACCGCTTCTCAAAACAGCGTTTTTGAAATGTCGTCAACATCAGCTGAAATTCATCAACCGCATTTACGGCAGGAAATCTTTTTACACTTTTTTGCTTTTTCTAAACCTTTGGAAATGAAATTTGATTTCATGCGACGGACAAAATCCAGACTGTATGAACGGTGGCTGACCAACTGTACTTCAGATTAGCGTAAAAAATAGTTTTCGTGTCAGTAGGTATGCACACTACACAATTATTAAAAGATTTGAGAGAAGCAAACTTCTGTATACGAAAAGTGACAGTTTTACCATTGTCAAACGGGAGCTAGTGCACTAACTAGACTACTGCATCTGAACAATGCAGCAACCATTTTTTTTTTACTTTTACCGCGAGTATCTTTCGTTGACATAGCCTCATTTTCAAAAACCCAAAATAATGAATCTTGCCTACCCTTGTGGTCATAATTAGAGATCCTGTAACGAACATAAGTCTGCACCAGTCTAATCGGTTAACAAATGTGGTATTCACGATCAATGGTGATGAGCGATATCGTGATTTTTCAATCCCATTGTAAATTGTTACTGTGATTTTTTTGCAACAGTTCTTTTAAAGCGTGACGTCATCACATCTTTCATATTGCGTTCATATACGAGTACCTAATAAAAGTCTGACAAGCAAAAAACACCATTGAAGGCGCGAATTTGCTGATCGTTGCTTTGCAAGCAGTTACGCCTATAAAAACTAATTTATTCCCAAAACAGTGCTCGGCTCGGAGTTCTATACATTGCAAAAATTCAATAAAACAGCATAATCTTAGACCTGCTTGGATTTTAATCATGTGCGTTTACAACACAAAGTTGTTTAGACCTGGCACCATCGAACGGTCATAATAACGTCACAGTTTTGTAGCTGCTTTAGTAACAGATGTTATCATTGATTTTTTAATAATAGTGATTAAATCGCAGTTTGTGAAATATAGCCCATCACTACTTGTGAGCTTCCTCACATTTAGCTGTTGTAAAATATTAGTTCTTGCTGAATTTCTCTATGAGTTATATTCCGATTTTCCTTATGCAATTTCAATAGCACTAACATTTTTAGCACAAACAGCTACTGGAGGTCGTTCAGGTCTCGGTTCATCTACTACTGTAAACTCTTCAAGTTGAAATTCGCGAAACCAATAATTAACTGTGGATAAGAAATGGCAATGGTTGCCAAAAGCTGCCACTACATTTTGGTAACTTTTGTCATATGTCAAACTTCTTTTATAGTAGTAAAAAGTCATTCAGCGAAATACATACCTTGATACTTCCATAATATCTAAGTAAACTTAGTAAAGTTCGGCCACTTCATCCCAAGTAGGAACATGGCCTGAGACAAGGCGAGTCAGGGTCGCCGAAATATCTCTTTCCGAAACCCAGTCAATCTGGCACACTGTTAACGGCTACTGGTTAGCATCACGCTTTTGACGACTGCCTTACTTTCCCTACTTCCACAACTGTGGTTTCAGTACCCAATTTTTAAAGCGACTGAGTGGACCGCCCGCTATTTGCAAGATGTGGGGATTGAACCGCGGACCGTGGCACCACAAACTGAGCTCCCTAACCGCTCCTGACCTGATGTGAACAAAAAAATATAAATGAAAACAAATATTCAAAATTCTTAATGTCAAATGTTGACTGTGACTTGGTGAAATGAGATTTATTCCAGACCGTAATTTCACTTGAGTTTGATTTGCTTCAACTATAATTTGTCTTTGTACCATGGAGTACGCGGTATATGAATATGCAGACATGATATGGGTTTTAGAAAACTGTCAAGGAAATGTTAATGACGCCACAAGGGTGTACGCCATACGTTCCCAACAGAAGGCATCTCTCTCATACTATGATAAGAGCTGCAGATTTAAAAACTAAGAGAAACTGGAACCATTATTCCAGCTCATCATATAAACAAAGGTCGACCAAGAATAAGGCAACCCAACGTAGAGGAAGACGTTTTATAAATAGTAGCTGAAAATCCAGAAACTAGTATATGAAGTATTTCTAGAAATTTTGGTGTTTATAAAACTCGTGTACATAGGATTTTAAAAGATGATGGACTGTGTCCTTATAACAAAACAAGAGTTCAGAATTTATTTATGTGCAAGATTTAATACTAGTTTCAGCTGCAAAATAATTCATATTTTTGTAAAATGCACTCGTCTAAGTTGTAAATGTAACACAGCATTGCCAATATTTAAAAAATCTGTAAAAGGCTTTACCCAGAACTTCCCTCGTCGACATTGTGACACTAAGTAATGTTAAAAATCAAATTAAGTTAGGGCGCGCCTCTCTTGAACAGAAGGGTGTTATTGTTGAAACGTTTTTACTCTTTTGTGACATTATTCTGTATCGGTTGAGTCTTATTTTGGGCAAATGTAAAGCCTGACCTATGCGAAAGTTATTACTTCCTTCTATTTCAAAATTAACCCAAAAATAAACAAAATTTTATTTTTTCAAGGTGCTCACTCTATACAGGGTGTCAACAATTTTATTAGACAAGTCATAACTTCTAGAGTATTAGGTATATCAAAATGAAATTTGGTATGGACAAATGGTATAGGAGGAGGAGAGTTTTCGCATATTTTTCACTTTCTGGTCACTTCCGGTTTTACCGGAAATGGCTCCGGTTTCGAATTTTCAAATGGAACACCCTGTATATTTTTATATTTTTGGATTTCTGAGACAATTCTCGATCAGAATGTGACATTTTAGACATTTTTTAAGCCTACTTGATTTTTTTAGATACACTTTTAGTATTGCATCTAGGTGGCCATGATTGGACGCAAACTAATCTAAGGACCTCAGGTGATGTCAGAAAATTACAATCGCAAAGTTTTAGTGATTAGTATGATAGATAGGAATAAGACAAGTTGACAAAATAAAATTTTCGTGTCTAACTATATTTTTTTAAATGGCGACCCTTTTTTGACAAGCACTTTCCGAAAAGAGGATATTTTGGCCAATCTAACGATACTAATTTATTTGCGATTGGATTAAAAATAAGCTCATAAATTAAATATTTCTCAGCAAAATACTGGATAATAATTTATTTTCTTTTGTCAAGTGTGCCATGGATAGCCAAGATGCATAATACCTATCCTCTCCCTATACCATTTAGCTACGAGTATACCAAATCTCATTTTGATACACCTAATACTCTAGAAGTTATGACTTGTCTAATAAATTCGTTGACACCCGGTATATATTTGTATGAAATTGTACCGGTTTCATGCGAGGTAGATATATAATATGTATGCAAAATATCGTCTTTCTCCGACAAATAGTTTTTGAGCCATACTGCCAACAGACAGACAAACGGAATTAAAAAAACCGCTTTTTCGTCATCTAGGGACCTTGAAAGTTGAAGATCTGAAGAAATCTCGGAAGGTGATCGTTTCGTGTTTACAATAGTCTTAAAGAAGAAAAAAGTAAAAATACAATAGATGTGACTGTTAGTGAGGTGTGACCAAGGAAAGGTTAGTTTTTATAGATGAAAACAGGAACAACAATAAAGTCAAAACACGTCTTCATCGATTTTATCATGCCTTAAATGTAGACGACTGCAGGGTTAACGAATACAAAGTTGAAAATATAAACATTTTGCGCTGCTCCGCAGAGTAGGCAAGTTTTGATGATTTCATAGAGAATCTCAATTTCAAGATATGAAAAAAATATAGCCCCCCCCCCCCCGCCCAGACCATAGTCGATCTTATTTTTTCGAAAGACTAAAATTGCAAATCGGCTGCATCAAGTTACCCCGACTAGTGGGTCAATCTAGACATAGAGTCGATTTTTTCGACGATTCGATTGTTATGCCTCAGAATTCGAGACAGGGAAAATCGCTTCTTTGGGCAGATGTATGCGACAGCGCTCGCCATTGCGACTTACCTTTGATGATATTTGTATTCTGTCCGCTAATTGCTTAACATTCTTAACAGAACATAGGAACAATACACTAAAGTAAACGCGAAATATGATAAAACGTCTATTATATATTTTAAATATTAAATATGGCTACATATGCATAAACAATCTTTAAAAAGGTACCCTTAGAGACGCCGCCATAATACAAGCTAACTTACAACCTACCTCAACCAATTCCGGTTTAATTTGTCCACAATCCATTGCTTAAGTGCTAATAATTTAGTAAGAGGTGACTTTAAAGTTTATTATAGCTACGCATGGAAGATGCAACTTAAACAATTCAACACTTAAAACGGAACGCTAATAGTTCAGCGTTTAGTATGACTGAAACACTTGTAAATACACTCCCGCGAGCACTCAGTAGGACATACAAGGCAATTTCAATTGCCTTAAGCAGTTGGTAGAACGTGATGAGTTGCTGGAAGCATTTGCCCTTGGAGAACATCGTTACAAGCCCAAGGGAAAAAGACGGATCGAACAGGAGGATGATGCTGGATGCGTTTGCCCTCGAACGATGGGCTCCGGCTTAAAAGCTACTGCGATAAAACGGCCGGGGAAGATGACAATTGGTTTGGGGTTGCGTGTGCGAGAAGAAATGGAATAGCCGAAATATCCACAATACGTAAAACAGATGATAATCCAACTAACTGGTACTATTAGCCCAGCAGTATACTCCGTAACTTTAAATATTGTGGGAAAAACCTTGTATAATCGGCTTTGCCGTAATTAAAGACGTAACTTAACGATATTTGGTCCCCTACATTACGTAACTAACCATCTCCCACTCGATGCACTGCGACTCGCTCAAGCAAGTATCCCGAGCTGGTCGAGATGCCTGCCCGGTAGCTAGGGAATCGAGAGCCACAAACTGGCTGGAATAGTAAACCCCGACTAACTGCTAAGTCACGCTGCAAGAAATGCAGTCTCCCAATCGCGCGCGAGACGTAAAAACACAAAAAATCCCCAATAAGCTGAAGCACGCTGACAATGTGGTGTAAACGAATGAGCAGGGCCAGATTTTGCCCAAAATGGTCGAGAACTAAATGGGTTCACAACAAGTGCGTTATAAATGCAAAATAACATAAGGCACTTTTTTGTGTGGTGATGAACACATCGACAATTTACTCCACACGATGTCATATCAATGGCATGGTAAAAACTCTTCTTTCTCATGATGCCATAGCCAACCATAAATTCCATTTAAAGAAATTCGACGTTATGCTATTTGCTAACTTGAATTTCGAAACTTTTTGAAGAGCGTCGAAATTGCTTTTCTCTATTTTCATACATAAACCACAAAACGCAAAGTAAAAAATCGAACTTTTGTATGTAAATCGAAAATAAAAGACAATAGCCAATTTTGGTTTCTGCCATTAAACTTTTCTTGAAAAAAGTGATCGAGGATAAGTGGTCCATTTTTTCATATCTCAAAGTAATTGAGATTCCCTATGAAAACATCGAAATCCGCCGACCCTGTACAAACAAATATTAAACTTGAACAAAAAATTGGATCAAACCTAATTTAAAAAACTTTTCCAAAGGTTTTTATTGTCAAAACTTGGATCATTTTTTTTCTGATTTATATTATTCAACTCTTTACGAGTCGATTTTGCACAAAAGAAATTCCTTTCTATAGGTACTTCTGTAGAACATTGATTGTAAAATCTTAAGTACAATTTAATTCTGTAAACTACCACAATTGTCTTCCATTAGAGAAACCAACTGATTATCGATCTTAAATGATACATACATAATTTAGCTAACCTAGAGAGCATCTCCACTGTTCTGCAACTATTTTTACCATTTATGTAAATACAGAAAGTTTTGTAGTAAGTAGAAAATTAAAAATAATTAATTTGCTGGGAAAGTGCATGTGGTGTATATGATTTTAGCAAAATATCTCTTGAGTGACCAAATTTTCATCATAAACCAACAGCTGATAACAATAAATTACGGGCACAATATAAAGTATGATCAAAAATTATTTTCATCTAGAATGGCTATGGAATAGTTCCTAATTTACGAATGCAGCTATGTTTATATGAACATGAGAAGGAAAACCTTTGTGGAAGATGACTTGAGAAAAATGCACAGCAAGAACTGTGAGTATTTATAAGTGGCCATTGACTAGAAAATGTTTTATTACAGTAGCAGTCTGTCATAAGATCATAATACGTATGGAAACCCTATTATGGCAGGTTCTGTCAGAACAGAAAACTGGCAGATGTACATACATACAAGTATAGAAGTAAACTTAGGGTCAATAGTGGAGGGAAAGAGAAGAAGAACGATCAACCTTGAGAATGCACCGCCATATTGGTTTATTAAAAAATGGAATTGAAAGCAGAGTACAGCAAAGAAAAAAATTGTTTCTAGTATTCAGCGACGTTGGGGCTACTTTTGACATTATCTCAAGGAGGAAATTATATAAGATGGTAGAAGATATGCATGTACCTATCACATAAACATTCACAAAACCGTTGAAAATTGTGTAAAAATTAGTGAAAAGCAAACAGAAGCGTTCAAAATGGATACAGTTAAGCACGGAGAAAACCTTAATATCTACTGTTTACATAAATCATATAACAATGAAAAAACTTAAAACAAGAAATTGAGTATAAAAACGTAAGTCCAACAAATGTTCAAAGTTTTATCTTTGTGGACGATATAGTATTGATGAGCAGTAAAAGATAAACATATGACAAATGATACTCAATTGGGCAGAGTCTTACGCAGAAATGTAGTAGAACATAGAGAAAATCAAGGTAATACAGATAACCATCAAACCTGAGGAACACATAATTAAACATGAATTTTCTCAGGAGGATAACAGGTAGTACAATACACAACAGTCTGAGAAATACAAGTATTCGTAAAAAGCTGTAAAAGAGCTAACATAATTAGAAATAATTAGCTAAAATGATATGGGTCACGCATACACAAAACACATAGTGGAAGCAGATTGCCACCAACTGCAGGGTAAATAATTATTTTACTAGGAACGGCAAACAATTTTACACTCAAGTCCCAAACCAAAATTTCTCAAGGACTCTAACGCTAGCAGCAGAGAGCGAAACATATCAAACATCGCCGCAGGTACGGGAAAGACAACTGAATGCTGTTTGGCCTAGTTACGCATAATAACAGATCGATATTCCATCCCGAGTGACTCAAGGTCATTCAAAACAAGTTTGGCGACCCTTGTAAACCGCCGAGCTTTCGGACAGGGGTGGCCAAAATGCATAAAATCAAACGAGGCAATTAAAGAGCCATAATGCGTAACGCTTTTTACCTGTAACAAGGTACCTACTTCAAACAAACGAAGAGTAGCAAAACACTGCAATATAAAATAAGAAAAATAAGAAGGAAAGGAAAGACAAAAATTAACGAAATAAAAACATTAGTAGTAGACAGCATAAAAAACATGCAGAAAGATGTTCATACATGTTCCGATTCTAGAAGACAGAAGGATGATGATAAGAAAGAATATTTTTAAAAGCGCAATTATTCAAGAATATATTTTTGAATGTGATATTGTTAAAGACAACATTTTGAGTGAGCACCATTTTTGAAGCTGACAATCTTAAAGATCATGTTTGACAATTTTTGTTTGATTTCCACAAATTACTTTGAAAACAATGTCATATTTCCAATGTTTTGTAAATGACAAAGTTATGGAGAACCTCGTACAGCAACAGCGACTCATATATTAATTACGCTTCTTATTTTAAAATAACAAAAGAAATATTGGGACGGCTTTAAAAATTGTGCTTTTAAATAAACAATTAATAATACAGAAAATACATTTAGGAATAGACGCCAGCATGGTCCAATGGTTGGGGAATTCGGCTGTAGTGCTGAAGGTAAGGGGTTGAATCCTCACACGTGGCAACTTCTGAACAGCACATTCAGTCGCGTTAAAAATTAAACAAAGCAGTCGTCAAATGCGTTGCACTAACCACATCGCTCAATACACTGTTAACAGTGAGCCATACGATTAGGTTTCGGTTGCCGACACCCGCCGAGTCTCAGGCCAAACTCTCGCATGGAGTGTAGTAGCTCGAACTAATCCCAAAAGTAAAAATTAACAGGTTAGATTTATCTACTACTACCTTGTTCGCGCAGACCAAGCTCACAGTTTTAGAATGCGATTGTAAAAGCCATAAATCTCGCAATTTCTTTTCAGACTCTCTCCAAAATATTCTTGAAGTCCAAATCTTTTAATTGTAAGAACAAAAAACTGAATATCTTCCATCTTTTATCATTTTAGTGGTAAAGTAACAAAAAATTATAAGTTTATATGTTAAAATGTAAAGGAACTGGAAATATTCAATATATTAACACTTCTATACATGCATAAGAAATTGTTACTTCAATTTTGTGTATATTTTATAGCGACTTATTTTATTTTAGAATTTTAGTTAGAGCCCTTTATAATACAAGCAGACGCATGTCGCACAAGTTGCATAAAATCCTGCATCACAGTACTTTCGCGTTTACATGTTGGTGGACATGATGCAACCAAAACATAACCCTACAATGTCAAACATTTCAGTCGCTGTGGGTTATTATATTATCTATTCTCGCTGTTCTAGCTTCTAACCTCGTGTTTGAGTTGCCAGCTGTCTTCGTTTTCCTGTGTTTTTTGCCTTTTATGCTTTGCATCAAATGCATACACATTAACCTATTTTCATTTTCTGAAAAGTAACTAGTTTTTTGAATTTGCCGCTTTTGTGATGTGATTCAAAATGGCTGACAAGCATGCTCGTATTATAGAGGTGCTTTAATTTTAGTTATGTCGTCACAATCAAAAGCAAAATAACCGCCTACCTCTGACGTCAGATGCTTGTATATCAAAATGGCTGAATTATAATTAAATTATTGAAACGTTACGATCTATATAAAAACATTGATAACTGAAATGGCCACCTAGTGTCAGCAAGTTTTATTATTATGCCAGCAAATTAAATTCTATACAAGTACTACAGTGAAGACGTTGAGAATAGATTAACCTAACAAAAATTACTGCTGTAGGTTTTGAGTTAAAAGCTTCCACAATAAAAAAGCATGTATCATAACAAACTATTTTATCTAAACATACATTTTCGCAATCTATATTTTTCCACTACTTCATCGCAAAAATTTGTAAAATCCGCAGCAGTCAACAACCATATTGACATGAAATTCTTGTGAAATGCTATGAATCGTTACAAAACAGTTCCAAAAGGGTCTGAAAATTGGAAAATTCTTATAAAACTAGCTATATTCCGCAGCGTATGCCGCATTTAAAATGTAGGACTGTTGCACAGTAGACCATTATCACAGAAATAATAAGGGCGTGCTTAAGCGGAGCGTGTGGGTGACCGTGGAACCATTCAGTAAGGCAATAATTAACCCTCCTTATTGTTACATGAAGTGTACTTGCGTTCGTAGTTTTAAAAAACACAACCAACAGACATAAGTATTTGTTTTCTGTGATAATATCCCTATTAAAAGTAATGGGAAGTTTGTTTAGAAAAACCCAAAAATAGTAAACCGTTGAATGAAGCCTTGGTACTTTTGCCAGTTTTACAGGGCATGTAGTGTTGTGCATTATTATACAGATGTGATACGATATTTCGACGAAATTTTAATTAAATTCTAATTAAATAATGCGGAATGATATGAAATTCAAAACTATTGTAAAGCATTGAGGGATTATTTTAAGACTATTAAAATTATTGCAAAATGAGTTTAAGTTCTCCTCAAATGTTAGTAAATTATCATAAAATAGTAGAAAATGTTCGGATATGTTCCAAAATTATTATAAAATTCGATTAAACTATTAAATCTCTTACGAAATGCCATGAAATTATTGTAAAATGTTATGAATCGTGACGAAACAGTTCCTAAAAGTGGGAATCGTGAGTGGAGAAATCCGAATACCATGCCTGAAGATGCAAGTTCGAATCTCCGACACTCCATTTTTTTTAAATTTTATCTTTATAATACAGAGATAGACAGTTAGTGCAAGTCAGAAAGAGAAAGTGATTCAAATTCCAGGAAGTACTTAAGACAGATCGAAACATGCTTGTGGCCGTTTACACAGCACAAAAAATGAGTGAGTGAGCGAGATCTAGAGTGAATGAAAGAAAATCGGATTTCAATTTAATTAACATTAAGTGGGCTTAATCATTTCAATTATCAGAATCTAAATAATTAATATGACTATTCAATTCACCTGTCATCTGTCAAAAAGTGACCAATGAAAATCCAGAATTCTGACGTTTCTTGACCAATCAAAAAAATATCAGTGGATATATCTTCCTAGAAGGTATTCAAGTGACTATTTTAAACAAATGTGATTTTTATTAGAAAAAGTCGATATTAGTTTGTTACTATAGAAATTGCATAGTTTGTTGCTAGATTTACTGAAAACTAATTTGAAAAAGTAGTTTGGTTCATTAAATAGTCCCTCGAATACCATTCTTAGTCAAAGTTAAGTAGATTATTTTTGCGGTGGTATCACTACTCATGTCCAAAGCGCAATGGACATTCGTGACACCACCAAAAAAATAGTCGACATAACTTTGACTACTCATGGTATTATAAGTGATAATTTAGTCATTTTGATAGTGACGTAGTATAGGCAACCCATTTTACAAGCATCTGAAGTCAGAGGTGGGGGGCCATCTTGTTTTTGATTAGGACGACACAAGTGGTGAGTATTCTGATAGTGTATATTTATCACGAGAGAAGGCTTATTGCAAAACTTACAACTGTAAGCTATAAGCACAACCAACCTCCGATAACTTGCAGTTGCAAGTTTGTATTTCAAAATTGCGAATTAGTATCTTGCAATTGCGCCTTTATATCTCTCAAGTGCGACTTGATATACTGCAATTGTGATTTAATACCTTGCAACTGCGACTTAATATATTGCGATTGCAACTTGGTACCATATATCCAAAACTTTTATCCTTTAATAGAGGGCTGTGGAATTTTTTCTTGTTAAATTTATGTTGGCAGTTGTGACGGTGGCATTTTACATCTGAGTTTTGGTTATATCAGTAATGTCAATTTAACAAACACAAACATTTTTGTTGAATACATAAAAATTTTAATAACAAAAGTAACTACAGATGTTCAAAGTGATACCCTCCATTTTCCATAATCTCTGTTCACATCTTTTTGGCATGAAGGTTAGCCACGACGGTTTCTCCAATTTAGCTGTGTAAAATTACTTTGTTGTGTTTAAACGAGGTTTACATTTGAGGTTATGGCTACCAAATACTTTTAGGTTAGAAAATATGACAAAACACGTTCAAATCCAAAGTTACCATATTTAAACAGAATAGAAAGTACAACTTAGTAATTTTTATGTATGTATCCAGTTTCAGTAATTATGTAATTAGCATCATTTTTAATTAAGTACATGGAAGGTCTTACCATCCTTGAGATTTTAAATATTTCTCCACATGTACTATCAAAGTACGAAGGTGGTACGAAGTCCATTTGGCAACAATATTCTGTTCTCTCAAATGATAGTAAATTTCTTGGAGATTATGCAGGTTATACAACAAAATAAAAATTACGGTTCTGTTTATGTGCAACTTCACAACAAACATTCAAGGCCACCCTTCATGCAAAAAAGGAGCGAATGGATTATACACAGCACAACTTTGTGTTCAGTTTTAAACATTCTGTAAAAGTTAAGCGATTCCTTAAACATTACATAGGTAGGTTATATTATTAAGTACCTTTACTCATCACTACCAACATAAATTAAATTTTTTTAAATCCACCTCCCTCTAGTGGATAAAAGTTTCCGATCATATGGTATCTCACAATTTAGATTTTTTTAAATTTGTTCCTTGGCACTTCAAGGTTTCTGTACCTACCACTTATATGGCCGAATCATCGTATTTTTTGGGATCTGGTAAATCTTCCTATACCGGGTCACTGGGGCTACAAAACTTGTGAAGATTTTTTACTGCAACCCAAATATCAAAGCAGAGTAGATCATTATATTTTTTATGCATTCAAAACAGATCATGGTTGATAACTACTTAACCTAAATATTTAAATCTCTCCGGTTCTCAAAACACTTGGTATTAATAGTTACTTCTTTGGCGTCTCCATGTTTCTGTTTGTATCTTGTTATCATATATTTAGTTTTATCTATGTTAACCCCAAGACCTTGTTTTGATCCTGCTTTCTTGAAATATTTATAAACTTTTTCTAGATCCTTCTTCGTCCTGCTGATCAAGTCTATGTCATCTGCATATGATAGGATCTGGCATTACCTGTTGAAAATCGTACTTCGATGATTTATTGGTAAGCTCCATATAACTTTTTCCAGTATGATATTGGTATAACCCTGCCTCAGTCCGTTTAGTACCTACTGTGAATTTTCTAATATGGTTTTGTAGTCTCACTTTAGCTTCTGTTTCTGAAAGATTCATTTTAACTAACTTCAATCAGTTTTGATGGTATTACTAGTTCTTGTAATCCTTTGTACAGCTCTTTTCTTATTATTGAGTCATAAGCTCGTTAAAATCGATGAATAAATGGTATTGTATTCATAAAACGTTTCTAGGGTTTGCTTTCTTGTGAAAATTTGGTCTGTTGTCAACATATTTTTCATTAATCCACCTACCAATTCTTCATATAAGTTCTAGCAGTTTACTGAAGATTTTATAACCAACGTTAAGTAGTGATATGCCCCTGTAGTTCTCACAATTCTTATGGCTGCCTTCCATTCTTCTGGTATTCTTTTATCTTCAGATACTTTGTATTGCCCAATAGTTTTTCCATCGTATTTTATCATTTCTATTAATATGTTGTCGTCTTTTTTTTATGTTTATTGTTTTTGTCAGATCAACAATACAGGTGTTATACATGATATTTGTAATTTATTGTACAATGATTACAGTGAATTCCTGACATATGTCTGGTCGAGACTAACAGTAATGCCTCGGATAATCTAAGTAAGTGGCCTTAGTTGTTGTCCTCTTGATATTACACATTGAGGAAGCTTTTTCTTAAGTCTTATATGGATCTTGCGCTGGCTTAGGTTGTAGTACAGTGCTCCGTCACACTTGTTTTATTTTATTTTATTTATTACAAGTATGGACGGACTCAAAGTCCTTTTACAGAAAAAAAAATGAAAAATATGATATTTTTTATAAAGTTTTTGGTGCACATGTTAATATAGTTTTGGATTGTTGATATACCCAGTTAGTGATGCAATTAATTGTGTGTTGCAGTCGTACCATGGAGCATCTACTGCAATACGGAGTGTACCTTGTTTTGAAACCGTTGGATCTTCAAGATATTGATTTTGGATGTACTACACCAGACAGGGGGGCGTAGAATGCTAAAGGTCGCAATAAGGATTTATGCATAAGAACAGTGCATTCTGGTCGGAGCGGGGTTTTTCGATTAATAAGTGAGTAAAGTTGTCGTAACCAATTGTGGCATTGTATTAATTTTTTATTGATGTGGTAACTTCAACTCAGTCTTGTGTCTAAATATACTCCGTAGTATTTGATTGCGGAATCTTTGTGGGGTTCCAGGGTAGTACAGATCCATTGATGTTGATAGATAGTGGATCAACTATTCTTCTTAGTGTAAAGATTTTACATCGGCACTGGGTTGGGTTGATTTGGATATTCCAGTTTCCTAGCCTGAAACGGTACCTTTTACCTAGCCCTACACCTACTGAATTATTATGTTAAAATGCCCTGGGTTCGCTAGCTTAATCAGTCGGTGAACTATAAGTTTCTTTTTACATCGCCAGTGCAGCTAAGGGTAAGCTAATATTGTTTAAGGTCAGCTCGTCGTCACCTGAAATATTGAACTCACAAATGCAGACACCAATGGTAATAAAAAATTCCAAAAGTTTACAATGAATATATATAATCTGTTAAGAGAATAAACAAGACACAAATACATGTAAGCAGGTGCACAAAACAATGGCGCACGGCGCACAAGAAAATATCTTAATTAAACGCTTAATGTTTAATTCATAGTGCAAAAAATGCAAAGTTCACCAACGCGAAATGTGCAATAGTTAAGTTCGCACTAATAAGTTGCACCCGAAATTGTCGTTTTTTAATAGCACTGCAATGTGTAAGCACGCAGTCTGTCGGGTCAGCATATGACGTGATGAGTAGCCGAGGCTGTCCCCTTTTTAGCACAGCGGACACCTTGCCAACCGTTGCGCAATTATTCGTTGTAATGACGGCTTTCCAGTTTAGGATTGTTGAATTTTAAAAGTTTTGCCTTCAACCAGATGAGTCTCGGTAATGCAGACTATGTCGACTCCATATCTGATCAGGAAGGCTATAATCGTTGATCTTTGATTGGCTAAGCTGCTACCGTTCCAGTTTAGGATTGTTGAATTTTAAAAGTTTCGCCTTCGACCAGATGAGTCTCGGTACTGCAGGCTATGTCGACTCCATATCTGACCAGGAAGGCTATAATCGTTGATTGGCTAAGCCATTAGCATTCCAGTTTAGGATTGTTGAATTGTAAAAGTTTCGTTTTCCGCCAGATGAGTCTCGGTACTGCAGACTATGTCGACTCCATATCTGACCAGAAAGGCTATAATCGTTGATCGGCTAAGCCAATAGCGTTCCAGTTTAGGATTGTCGAATTTTAAAAGTTTCGCCTTCGACCAGATGAGTCTCGGTAATGCAGGCTATGTCGACTCCATATCTGACCAGGAAGGCTATAATCGTTGATTGGCTAAGCCATTAGCATTCCAGTTTAGGATTGTTGAATTGTAAAAGTTTCGTTTTCCGCCAGATGAGTCTCGGTACTGCAGACTATGTCGACTCCATATCTGACCAGGAAGGCTATGATTGTTGATCGTTGATTGGCTAAGCCATTAGCGTTCCAGTTTAGGATTGTTGAATTTTAAAAATTTCGCTTTCCACCAGATGAGTCTCGGTACTGCAGGCTATGTCGACTCCATATCTGACCAGGAAGGCTATAACCGTTGATGTTTGATTGGCTAAGCTATCAGCGTTCCAGTTTAGGATTGTTGTATTTTAAAAGTTTCGCCTTCGACCAGATGAATCTCGGTAATGCAGGCTATGTCGACTCCATATCTGACCAGGAAGGCTATAATCGTTGATTGGCTAAGCCATTAGCATTCCAGTTTAGGATTGTTGAATTGTAAAAGTTTCGCTTTCCGCCAGATGAGTCTCGGTACTGCAGACTATGTCGACTCCATATCTGACCAGAAAGGCTATAATCGTTGATCGGCTAAGCCATTAGCGTTCCAGTTTAGGATTGTCGAATTTATAAAGTTTCGCCTTCGACCAGATGAGTCTCGGTAATGCAGGCTATGTCGACTCCATATCTGACCAGGAAGGCTATAATCGTTGATTGACTAAGCCATTAGCGTTCCAGTTTAGGATTGTTGAATTGTAAAAGTTTCGTTTTCCGCCAGATGAGTCTCGGTACTGCAGACTATGTTGACTCCATATCTGACCAGGAAGGCTATGATTGTTGATCGTTGATTGGCTAAGCCATTAGCGTTCCAGTTTAGGATTGTTGAATTTTAAAAATTTCGCTTTCCACCAGATGAGTCTCGGTACTGCAGGCTATGTCGACTCCATATCTGATCAGGAAGGCTATAACCGTTGATGTTTGATTGGCTAAGCTATCAGCGTTCCAGTTTAGGATTGTTGTATTTTAAAAGTTTCGCCTTCGACCAGATGAGTCTCGGTAATGCAGGCTATGTCGACTCCATATCTGACCAGGAAGGCTATAATCGTTGATTGGCTAAGCCATTAGCATTCCAGTTTAGGATTGTTGAATTGTAAAAGTTTCGCTTTCCGCCAGATGAGTCTCGGTACTGCAGACTATGTCGACTCCATATCTGACCAGAAAGGCTATAATCGTTGATCGGCTAAGCCATTAGCGTTCCAGTTTAGGATTGTCGAATTTATAAAGTTTCGCCTTCGACCAGATGAGTCTCGGTAATGCAGGCTATGTCGACTCCATATCTGACCAGGAAGGCTATAATCGTTGATTGGCTAAGCCATTAGCGTTCCAGTTTAGGATTGTTGAATTTTAAAAGTTTCGCCTTCGACCAGATGAGTCTCGGTAATGCAGACTATGTCAACTCGATATCTGACCAGGAAGGCTATAATCGTTGATCGTTGATTGGCTAAGCCATTAGCGTTCCAGTTTAGGATTGTTGAGTTTTAAAAGCTTCACCTTCGACCAGATCAGTCTCGGTAATGCAGACTATGTCGACTCCATATCTGACCAGGAAGGCTATGATTGTTGGTCGTTGATTGGCTAAGCCATTAGTGTTCCAGTTTAGGGTTGTTGAATTTTAAAAATTTCGCTTTCCACCAGATGAGTCTCGGTACTGCAGGCTATGTCGACTCCATATCTGACCAGGAAGGCTATAACCGTTGATGTTTGATTGGCTAAGCTATCAGCGTTCCAGTTTAGGATTGTTGTATTTTAAAAGTTTTGCCTTCGACCAGATGAGTCTCGGTGATGCAGACTATGTTGACTCCATATCTGACCAGGAAGGCTATAACCGTTGATCGTTGATTGGCTAAGCCATTAGCGGTCCAGTTTAGAATTGTTGAATTTTAAAAGTTTCGCCTTCGACCAGATGAGTCTCGGTACTGCAGACTATGTCGACTCCATATCTGACCAGGAAGGCTATAATCGTTGATCGGCTAATCCATTAGCGTTCCAGTTTAGGATTGTTGAATTTTAAAAGTTTCGCCTTCGACCAGATGAGTCTCGGTAATGCAGACTATGTCAACTCGATATCTGACCAGGAAGGCTATAATCGTTGATCGTGGATTGGCTAAGCCATTAGCGTTCCAGTTTAGGATTGTTGAGTTTTAAAAGCTTCACCTTCGACCAGATCAGTCTCTGTAATGCAGACTATGTCGACTCCATATCTGACCAGGAAGGCTATAATCATTGGTCTTTGATTGGCTAAGCCATTAGCATTCCAGTTTAGGATTGTTGAATTTTAAAAGTTTCGCCTTCAACCAGATGAGTCTCGGTAATGCAGACTCCATATCTGACCAGGAAGGCTATAATCGTTGATTGGCTATCCATTAGCGTTCGAGTTTAGGATTGCTGAATTTTAAAAGTTTCGCTTTCCACCAGATGAGTCTCGGTACTGCAGGCTATGTTGACTCCATATCTGACCAGGAAGGCTATAATCATTGAGCGTTGAGTGGCTAAGCCATTAGCGTTCCAGTTTAGGATTGCTGAATTTTAAAAGTTTCGCTTTCGACCAGATTAGTCTCAGTAATACAGACTCCATATCTGACCAGGAAGGCTATAATCGTTGATCGTTGATTGACTAAGCCATTAGCGGTCCAGTTTAGAATTGTTGAATTTTAAAAGTTTCGCTTTCGACCAGATTAGTCTCGGTAATACAGACTCCATATCTGACCAGGAAGGCTATAATCGTTGATTGGCTAAGCCATTAGCTTTCCAGTTTAGAATTGTTGAATTTTAAAAGTTTCGCCTTCGACCAGATGAGTCTCGGTAATGCAGACTATGCCGACTCCATATTTGACCAAGAAGGCTATAATCATTGGTCTTTGATTGGCTAAGCCATTAGCATTCCAGTTTAGGATTGTTGAATTTTAAAAGTTTTGCTTTCGACCAGATTAGTCTCGGTAATACAGACTCCATATCTGACCAGGAAGGCTATAATCGTTGATCGTTGATTGGCTAAGCCATTAGCGCTCCAGTTTAGGATTGTTGAATTTTAAAAGTTTCGCCTTCGACCAGATGAGTCTCGGTAATGCAGACTATGCCGACTCCATATTTGACCAGGAAGGCTATAATCGTTGATTGGCTAAGCCATTAGCGTTCCAGTTTAGGATTGTTGAATTTTAAAAGTTTCGCCTTCAACCAGATGAGTCTCGTTAATGCAGACTCCATATCTGACCAGGAAGGCTATAATCGTTGATTGGCTAAGCCATTAGCGTTCCAGTTTAGGATTGTTAAATTTTCAAGTGTTTGTTGGCAGTTATGGTCCATTGAGGAGTAGGGGTATAATGGAGTTTATTAAGAACGTTTTGATTTGAGGAAGGTGTGGGGTTATTAGATCAATTAGGAGTTTACATCCTCGGTAACTGGCTGAGTGTTTGCCTCCGCAGCTGGCACATGTTGGCTTTTCGGTTGATTTTTTATTGCAGTCAGTGTGGTAATGGTTTCCTCCCCACCCATTTCTGGGTGAGGGTACAATAATTCTTGGTATGCCCATATTTCTGGCATCTGTGGCATTGCGGTACATTTGTGGCCTCTTACTTCCACAGTAACAATGAAGTGGTAGAGTTGTTTAAGTTGGAAAATTTGTTTTGCTGCATCATTGTCTTGTCTTGGGGCTTTGTAATTCTTCATTTCCATTTCAACTCGTTCAAACTTCTCATATGTTGGTGAGTCTATTTTAGGCCCATATGCTTGTTCCGCCATATCCTCATTACTATTACCGTTGTATTTAACAGCTCACCAAAATATTCTCTCTACCTCTTTATCTCCAATCACATTTCCTTGCAAATTTCTAGACAGCACTGTTCTAGGCTGAATCCCCCATCTTCCAGCCTTTGTTGCTCATATCTTTTTTCAAGTTTGGTTTGCAGCCTTTCTTCTTATATTTAATGGTTCGATCTTTTCTGCAATATTTTTTATTAGCATATTCTCTATAGCTCTATTTCTATCTCTTATTACTTGTTTGCATTCCTTATCATACCATTTTCTTTTTATTTCTTTTGCTTTCCCCTAGTACTTCTCTTACGGTTTCCGTTATAATCAATTTTATTTCTTCCCATCTTTCTTTTACTCCTATTGACTCATTCCTCAATCCTTTTATGATGTTTTCTAAACTTTCCTCAACGTTTGCTAAATATTTCTGTATTTGTGCCTAATTTGCTTTTACCAGAAAATGGTCTGTATCGCAGTAGATACCTGTGTAGCTCCTCACATCAGTTATATCTGAAGCATGTTTGGCGTCTGTAATTATATGGTCAATTTGATTTCTTGTTTTTGTGTCTGGAGATATTTAAGTATCTTTATGAATATTCTTATGGGGGAACCTTGTGCTACTAATTATCATTTTTCTGCCACTTGCAAAGTCTGTTAGTTTTCTTCCATTATCGTTACTATCTTTATGAAGTTTTCCTGCTACTGCTTGCTGTAGCTTTTCTCTTCTTACGTTCGCATTTAAGTCTTCGAATACTATTTTAATGTCACAATTCTCAATTATGTCGATTTCTTCGTCCAAATTTGCACAGAAGTTTTCACATCTATTATTGCTTTACTGTATTGCTTACTAATGACGAATCCTACTCCAAATCTGCCACTCACTGCTCCACTGTAGCATATCGTGTACCCTTCATAATCTGTAATGACGTTTTCATTTTATTTCTTGTATAGCCATTATTATTTATCTTCTTTTTATTTAATTTATTATTTAATAATTTATCGTAATCGTCTAAAAACATCTAAATTTGTGCACATAAATTGAGATCGGTTGTATTCGGAAATAACATTTGATAGTATTTATATACATAAATACATAAACGGCTACAGCCAGTGTAGTATTTACAATTTTAAAATATTAAAGTATGTTTATTGAAGAGGATAGAGCTTTAAAAAGCCATTCAAAGGGCTCTGGAGTATACTTTAAGATACGTTTAAAGATTTATAAATTTTCCTAGTAGAAAAATTTTACTTTTTTCCTTACATTTTTCAATTCCATTGGAATACCTGGTTTCCAAATAGGGTAATTGTTGAACCTCGAAATATAGGGTTTGAGCAAATTGGCCGACCATTTTAGCTCTATGAAATGTTGATTTTGAATTTATCTACGATTCCAATATAAGAAATAAAGAGAAACCACTCTATATGAATTACTATGATTTTTGTACAGTAACATATTTGCATATAGTAAATTTTTGTTCTAGAATAAACAAAGGACAACTGATGAAAAGGACATCACTCACCAACAGACCTCATAGAAGGAAAAACACATGAATTTTCATTTGAAGCAAACTAACTGAAATATTTCTTTTGAAGCTAACAGAAGTTCATCCCATTTTCATAACACTTCATGCTGGCAGAATCTCACTGCAGCTGCTGGACGCTGCACAAGATTAGAATAATATAAACTCTTGTGCGTGTGACAGCGGCTATTGTGGGTATTCCTATTCTACAAACATCATTTCATTAGAATACTGTGTAAAATATAGGATATCATACTTAAGGCTTAATATAAGACTGGAAAACATTTTATAATTTTTATTTAAGATAAAATATAGATATTTTTTATACACTGTAGTTCATTTTATTTGTAAAATAGGTATTTTTATTATGGACAGTAACGATCAGAACAGCGTAAATTTTAATACAATATTTTACAACCGAATTAGTTGTGCGAGATACATATTTTCCAGTACAATGTCTAAACTGCTCAGTAACAGAACGTTTAATCGTCAATATTATACAAAACAAAAACTGCAGACTTGTACTATAAAATATTTATCTCCAAATGACAGCTTCAATTATACATTTACGTAAGTATAGCTTATACAATATAGGAATTGGTCACTAGACGCAAGATGTGAGCTGAACAGACTTTTAACACTTTCAGATCACCAAATTTAACAACAAACATACAAATCACGATGGAATGCGATATATGTTTATAAACAAGTAACACTTAATCAGTAAAAAACTTAACTTAATATGAACACATTTTGTTCGTCTTTGGTAAATGAAATCTAACTCTGAAGTCACAACTCAATGAACAATAAATATAAGTACGTATATTATACACTTCGATATCAAGCACTTTCAACCTCAACTGTTTTTATAAAAACGAATTAGAATTAATAAAAAACCAGAATATATACAAAATTCGAAAATTAAGTCATATAAATGCAATTAGATAGGAACAAACAATTTAATACAACTTTCTCAGGACAATAATCACCACCAGAGATTTGTATTTGTTAAAATAGTTTATCCATTTAAAATATTTATAAAAATAAATGTCAGCTCAGTGTGACAGTAGCAATTAACAATTTTAAAATAAGTTTACATTCTGCAAGAGTTCAAATCGATTTAAACATAGATGCATTTATCGAAATGCTTGGCCATTATGTAAAATTGTATGTCAATTTTCAGAAATATCTGCGGTATCCCTTAAAGAACCGCTTTCGTCAAAAAGCAAAGTACATAAAATTGCTTGCAAACGATTACGGGCTGGTTCAAAGCTTGCATCCAACACCAAGGATGAACGATAAAATGATATGGCTTTTTCCAAATCACCCTGCAAACAAATTTTAGTCACTATTAATAATACAATTCAAACAGTAAACATTTACAAGACACATTTTTACTAATCAACGCCTAGGTACCTTTGATCGTTTGAAAGTTACATTACAGTTGACAATTAATATCTCTAAATAGAACTGTAAAACGACCAAAATAATACACGCATACACACCTAACTCTTTTATCTTTGAGTGTCGAAGATCATTCATAATACTCACTTATTGTACTTAATATGGAGCCTTTCTACCTTTCAGTATTAAGATTAGGATCTTTCGATGCCCAAACCGTAAGTAAGGATGTAGTAAAGAACTTAATTATTTCAATATTTCTGACATTTGATGTTTGGATTTTTCTTCTGTAGAGATTTTTATAAATAATGTGCACCAATGGGATTTAAGCTGTGCCCTAGCTAGATCAGCGTTTCTCAACCCAAACCACTCTAGGACCCGGTGAAATTATTTATACAAGATGTCCCGAATCGTTATTGTTACGTTTTTACAATCAGGCTATTTAAAAATTATACGATGCTTCTTGTATTAAACATTTATTTACAACTATTAATTATTATTATTTACAAACACATGAATTAACAAGGCAGAACACAAATTACTTAAACTAACGAACTACAGGCACTATTTCTAAAACAATACATTTATTTATTTATATGCGCTGGATTAAACATCAATTATTTATTTGGCTATTTACGACTTAAACACTAACGATTTATATGGTTATTTATCTGTTATTTATTTCACTAGGGTTATATACACAAGGTTCATTTATATGGGAGCTCTACGCGCTTCGCTGCCGAATTTGAACTGATGAGAACTGACTTCTTATTCCTGCAGCGCGTATTTATATATCCGAATAATTTCCTACTAGAACAATCCAGATTTCGCTCGTACATTCCGGCATTCGTATGTGTTGACCTCGGGCGTGTTTCCGAAAGCGTCTGGAACATGACTCATCTGCCCGCAGCTGGCTCCAAGACCGTCTCGGCGGTGGTGACTCATAAGTCTGCAGCTGCCTGATCGCCAGGCCGTTACATTATGTTTAAATTTTGGGAGCGTAAACTAGGTTCATTTCTGAGAGTAAAAAACAAAAGTGATAGGTCGATTTTCATTTGTTTCGAAGATACAGGTCTCATGACATTTTTTTGAAGAGTAACACAAACAAAATAAACTCATACACTCAACTTATGTTTAATTATTGATATTTTCAAAATGCCCTCCTCCTCCTTGCCTACAAGCTTGTGCTCGCATACCGACAGATGCAGTGACGTGTCTTATTTCGCGCTTGTTTTAGCATATTTCTTGGGCAGCCTGCTGAATGCGCTTCAATAATTCTCCTCGGCTGGCTGAAACTTTGTCTTTCATGTAACCCCAGAAAGGAAAATCAAGGGAATTATAATCCGGGGATCTAGCTGGCCATGCAACCGGGCCACCACGACCAATCCATCTTGGATAATTGTCCGGACGGCAAATCCGAAATGTGGTGTTTGAAACCACATGTCTCTTCGTATCATTAGCGGTAAATCTTCCAGAAGTAGTGCCAGTTCTTCAATGAGAAACTCCAGGTAATTTTCCACGTTTAAGCTTGCAGGAAGAACGTAAAGTCCAACAAATCATCGATTAAGACAGCCCAAACGTTCACGGAAAACTCCTGCTGCAATTTTGACGTGCGTATTGCCTGGGGATTCTCTGATTCCCACTGATGCAGATTTCTTAAATTTATGACTCCACTTCTCGTGAACGTAGCTGCATCTGTTCAAAGAATATTTTTTAAGAAATTGAATCTCGCTGTGATTGCCTTAAGAGTGAGGAAGAATAATGATGGTTCTCCTTAAGCAAACCTTGTTCCTTTCGGAAATGATACGGATAGAGACCTTCACGTTTCAAAATACCCCAAATGGTTGATTTTGGTAATCCAGCTTGCCTACTAATTCGACGTACACTGGTAGTAGGATCTCTTGTAACAGCATCTAACACTTGCTCATCCAAGTCCACTAGTAAATTCAATCCTCTGTCGAAAAGATAATCACATAATCCGCATTCACGAAATTGCCTGTGTACGTCCATTAATGTTCTGTTATGTGGAGTGCGTCTATTTGGAAACCGATTTCGATATTCATCTACTGCTTGACGTGCACTGCCGTTACAATACCCATAAATAAAATGCATATTTGCATACTCTTCAGAAGAATAACGGTGAGGCATTTTAAATAACAAGTTTACCCTCAATAAAACACAAACTCTTCAACACTTTGTATGTAAATGTAAAAGCATGAATAAATATGATATTGACTTTACAGTACCCATAAATAAAATGCATACCTCTTATGTTTTACTCCGAAACAAATGAAAATTGACCTACCCTTTTTGTGTTTTTTTCTTCTCAGGATTGAACCTAGTTTACGCTCACGAAATTTTAACAAAACAATATGAGATACCTTGCTTAAAAAAATAGAACAACATTTGTATATGATATTGTAACGACCTTGGGATCAGGCCGTTGCAGACGCGTGAGTCAGTTGGCCGAATATTCGAGAAACGACCCTGGAGCCAGGTGCGACGGATGAGTCACGCTTTTGAGAACGCGCTTGGGGTCAATACACGCGATGCGTCATGCAGTTGCCAGATTGGTCCACGGAGCTGGCAAAGTGTCCAGAAGGAATTATCCGATATATAAATACGTGCAAGCGGAAATAACGGACAGTACTCATCCAAACTCGAAGCGCGTAAACTGCAATATAAATGAACCCGTGTGTACATAACTCTAGTGAAATAAATAACAAATAAATATAACCATATAAATCATTAATGTTAAGTCGTAAATAAATAAATAAAGTATATCTACTGTTAGAATTAGTTCCTGTATTTATAAATAATTCGTGTTCCGCCTTAATAGTTGCTTTGTAAATAGTTAAGATAAATCGTAAATAAATGCTATGTTCAAGAAGCGTTGTATAATTTTTAAATAGCCCGAAAACGGTAAAAACGTAACAATATAGTGACTATACTATAGTCATCACTTATATAGAAAAGATATGTGAACAGCACAAAAGTTTGTTTATAGATATTACCGATACAAGTTTGATTATGACCATCTTAACTTCTTAACGAACCGAGTTTGATTGCCAGAACGAGTCGGTGAGCCGAGTTCTGCTGCAATCAAACGAGCAATGGAAGCGCTTCAGAGCAATTTACAAAAGGCTCAAGAAATGACAGAAGAATTACATTAGTAAACTTTGCACAAAAACATAATTTATTTATTATGAATATTTTCTTTACAAGAACACTGGGCAGAACATGAACTTGGAGATCCCCAAACGGAATATATAAAAATGAAATTGACTGTATACTAGCAAAGGAAAATAGTGACAAATGTAAAAGTACTAAACCAATTCGAGTCAAGTTGTGACCATTAGTGCAAGCAACAGTGATAATAACCAACGTACAGCAGGGATTCCAAATGGTTAGGAAAAGAAAATAAAGACAGATAAACTGCAAACAAGAGGGGAAACAATATTAAAGAAAACTACAGCTCCCGCATCGTAACCTTAGAAAAAGTTTCACTTTGCACATCAATACAATGTTACCGTCAATTTTCGCTTTACTGTAAGTTCGGTATTTTTCAAATTGCGTCCGGATATTGCGCATTTTTGATACGCCGCCGTTGCACATTGTTGAACGTTCGTGACGCGAAAATTTGGCATCTTGTCCCGGCGTTCGATCGAATAAGGTTGTTGGAAGTTTTTGGCGCGGTTCAAAGTCGCGATTTTGTAGAAGGTGCTTATTGATGTCTAGGCACTTCTCACCCTTTGGTTAGGGGATTTGTACGCGTCTCGACATTCCTCTGAATATAAATCTGGAGATACCGCCTGGTGCAGACTTTTTTTTGACGCCAAACTTTCCGAGCAAAACATTTGGGGAATTTAGTTCCCCACCACGTTATGGGTTCCAAATAAAAACTTCGAAAACCCCGACTTGCGGCCCGATGCGATCTGTGATAGCGTTATCTCGGCGCGCTTAATTGACGAGCTACTGTCCTCCCTGAGTAAGCCATCAAGCCCACGAAAGCCCGTTTCTGCGATGTTATCAATGCTAAGATGGCCTCGCACCAGCTCAAGGTAACCTTGCTGCTCTATTAATTGTGCTTGCGGTAGCCAGCGAGTAACCCTGGCTGTACGTGTTTATGTGCCTCAATCGATGGACTGCCGAAAGTAATCTGTTTCTAAATTGAGATTAGCGTGATATAAAAGAGCGAGATATTTATATCATGGTCTGGACGCATCACTTTAATCACATATTTTAATCTGTAAAGTACGAGGCTTCCCCTCGCCGTAGCTTTCACTTTAGCTACGAATTGTGATATTAATTGTTACATGTACCACGCTATATAAATTCCTGGGGCGGTTGCCCGCTTGTAATTTACAATTTTATATTAACGTCACTCCTCGGGAGCTGCCAGGAATTTCCCCTATTTTGGTGATTTGGTGTTTTAATTGGCCACCCCATTCTGTAAACAAGGATCCTTGGGGCATTTATATGCTTTTATATCGGCCCTAAACTTTTACTTATATGTATTTTATTGTGTCCGGCTTTACGAGTGAATAAACCGAATTTGTCTCCCCTGCACTTCATTGTTTGACTTCAGTTTTGCGCCGCTTTATTAAATCCACAGTATTTCAATTTAGCTGGAGCATAATCTATCAATCGCTGAATTAGGGGATTTGGCTCTGTGTTATCTTTTTTGTTATCCTTTAAATTGGTGGCGCCATCCCCCCATCTAATGAACCCACGGCCGTCTTCGGCTGCAGCTGATCGGCGACCCCTAATTAGCGATTGGTAGTGACTCGCCTAGGCATTGACTGAGTGAGGCAATTTGGTGCTTTGAATGCTGCTTCGATTCGTTGAGCAATTAACGTAAGTATTATTCCACCACCCCCTTTTTTTTTGTGCTTATAAGGGATAACGACGATACAGTGTAGGGGTAAGCGTACACTCTGATTTAAAAGTACATATCTTCGAAAGCGCTTATTTTTAATATACTTTATAAATAATTTAATCTACAATAGCTCTTGCAAATAAAACAATTGGACCAACATTATTTGCCGGAAACAAGCCTATATAAAAATAGTAGTCAAGTGTAAACTTATTTGGCGTCAGCTTTTTAGGGTGAATGTACAGCAATGACGCACCAGTGAATAGTGATCTTGGAAGCAGCCGAAGTGCACGATATGATGCGATTGCACCTGAGAGCTGGCTGCGTGAAATTTCTAAGGTTACGATGCGGGAGCTGTATGAGTATATACAATTGCAAAATATGTACAACTCATTAGAAAGAATAATAAATAAAGCTAAATTATAAGGACTTGTGGATTATGAAATAAAGAATGCGGAAAAACTATCAGCAGAAACTAAAATCTAATCAGAAGACCTAGAGACATAATAGAATACAGTGAGCTCAACAAACTGACAAAAGGAAAAATACGTAAAGACCCACGAAGATATGAAAAAGCAAAAATAGAAAAAATAATCATGCAAACAGGCTTGACAAAGAAACTAAATAATGTACTAAGTCTACGTAGAACATGGATAACAGAAATGAAAACACAACAGGGCTTTACAACTACGAAGAGAATCAAGAAATACCTCCAACGTATTTATATGGTCTTAAAATGGCTAAGCATTTTAACATGAAATAATAATAAAGCAGCTTAATGACAATGCTCATAAAAGGATATTGGTTGGAATAACTTCATTTTATCATTGGAATTTGTTTCCTACAATGGTATTAGCAGATCAATAATAAATAGTCCATTTGTAGTTGCAATTGTAATAATTCAAATTAATCGAAGGTTATTCTGTTAGTCAAACTTTATCTGAAAGATGTAAATATTATCATAAAAGATAAAACAAAAGTGTAATTCTTACATATTTGGTGTATAAAAGAGAGACAGGCACAACTGAGAACTGTTAACCTAAAAAGTATAATTAATGACAAATACAAAAGTCCTAAAGTTTAAAAATAGAAATCTGTATTATCGATTGGTATAACCAAAGTTTTTGGCAGGTATTTTAAAAATTACAAAAACAAATGGGGTGTAAAATTTATTAATTCGATTGACACAAGTTCAATTTCAAACTAAATTAAATATTCAATTTTACATGATAAAATACTGGTATGTACAATTATATAATGTCATACTAATAAGCAGTGCCATACAGAAGAAATAAGTGTAAAATCGAGAAAGATTAAGTGAGTGTATAGAACTATGGTCAAAAAGGATTGCTGTCTACAACAAAAAGGATAGCTGATGCAGATATCAATTGGATTGAAATCTATATATATAAAAAACAATCGCCGTGTGTTAGTAACGCAAAAACTCGAGAACGACTTGGCCGATTTGGGTGATTTTTTTTTGTTTTTTCGTCTTACTCCCGAGGTAGTTTAGCAAAAAAGAAAATTCGGAAAAATCCAAAGGGAAAGCCGGAAAATTGGAAAATATGAGTATAAAAGTGTGTTTTTCTATACACTGTACGACTTTCTATTTGCAGTCGTACTTTTATGATTCTGTGCTTAATGGTTTGAAGGGATTTCTGCATCATGTCATAATCCAAAACAACGTTTGCTGGGTCAGCTAGTTAGAAATAAAACAGAGCTGAAAAGGAAAGCAGCAATCCCATCATTTATCTGCTACTTAAGAAAATAAATTTGAATTCAAATAAACAACAGAAATATTAACGTCTAATAAATTGAATAAAATAAACTAATTCAATAAAAGAAACAATAATTAAATATTTAACTCATGTAAACATATTTTATGTTATATTATATTTTATGTTATATTATATTTTATGTTTTTTGTATGATTTGTTCTGCGGCAGCCCTATGTACAGACAACTGGTTTTGTCTCTATAAGATTTTGGATTGCAATTGTATGTAATTGTAATCTTAATTTTGGCTTATAAATAAACAATAAACAATAAACATACAGTATAGCTAATATAAAATTGAATTGAATGCAAATAATTAGTTTACAAGTCTATAAACAACGGTTATTAAATATGACAAATGCAGATATATTTTTAATAAATACAATTGCCTCAATTTAAAGTATCATAAATTTTATTGTGTATGTCCTAATTAAATTCAACAGTAACCCAGAGATTAACACCTGTATGCACAGTCATTCGCCAGCAGCTCGCCAGCGACTCGCCGAAATTTCGTTATGAATAGTATGTTGGTGGCACTGTACGTCAATGTCAAATTCGAGGTTAGCAGGTTAGATTTTGTGTTAGTTTCTGTCAAAACTGACGTAATACCTAACCTGATAACCTCGAATTTGACATAGACGTACAGTGCCGCCAACATACTATTTATAATGAAACTCCGGCGAGTCGCCGGCGAACGACTATATATACAAGTGTAAGTGTCTAACAATTAAAGTTGTTACAAGTACATGCTCAAGCTGTGAACAGAGAGGTAAGATTTAGAACCAATTTTGATAAAACCCTGAGAATAGCAATTTAAAAAAAACAATAAGACCACAACAGTATATTAGAGTTATAATGAATACATATAGAGTTAACAAGGCTACAAAAAAACTAGAAGAAAGAAACAGCTTCAAAATAAAGAAAAGACTGAAACAGGGAGATCCTTCATCTCCAAACCTATTCACAGCAGTACTGAAAGACATTTTTAGAAGATTCAACAAGAAAATGCATGGAATTCAAATAGATGGCAGAAAGTTAAGGCGGCTAAGGAGAGCTCATATATTTCTACAGTGAGCGAGGTGAATTTTTGATTTGCGCCTTGAAAGTAAAATACTTAGGCAACTGTAGATACATCACTTTCTCTTGTTATGCAAATGTCGGAACTGGATTATTTCGCTAAGTACGTATCTTATCTGAAAATCTATTACCTGCAGCAAAGCTTCTATGTATAAGTGAGTTCGCCCAATACATCCTTGTTTGTTACCGAATAAGGGAATGAAAGGATTTTCACTAAAATGTTTTGGTGTGATTGATATCTTGTAATTGTCAACCATTTCAAAATATTGAGAAATCGTAGCATTACACAGGAATTTTAAAACATCATTTGTCTGATAATAACAATTACTATAAATGACAAACTGTGAAGGTACCGTAATTATCCGCACTGCTCTTTGCTCATTAGATATTGCGACCTTCCTTGATTGTAATAATTAGCACATTTCAGGCCTGTATCAATACCAAAATTTCCTAAAAAAAAAATCTATTTATGCACTCTTGCTTTCGGTATCGATTATCGGTTAGTTGTTAGTGCCCCACAAGTGCTTTTATAGAGTTTTTTGCTTATTTAAAAAATTCGTAAAATGGCAAAGAAAAAATATCGATTGGCTAGGCCAAGAAAACGTAAAAATGTGATTATAAAACAACTTCGTGCAAAGTCGTCGTCGTTTTAGATGTCGCGTTATGATGTATTCTATACTGTTGGCACAATTAAATTAGGACACAATAAATTTAACATCTGATAACTTTATTTAGAAGTTATGTTATGTATACACCGCGTTTTGATTTAGTTAACAACATAGTGCACTCTTTTTGTGACATTTTCAACCTGGGCATTTCTTGTTTGGAACTTTCATTATTATCACATCGTTATTATGAAGGTATTGCATTTAAAGATAGTATCAAAAATTTGTTTTTGTAACACAAGGGTGAGATGAATAACATTTTGCTTTTGCTACAGCAAAGAATGGTGTGGTTGTGTAATACCATACAATCTCAGAGTTAATCTAAAAATGGCATTGTACAGGCAAATAAACTGTCAAATTGTTCTTAATGTATATATTAGCAGTAACCTCTTATTACCTAGAGGTGTATTGGTTGGTGCCTTGTACGGTTTGGCATATGTTATTAATTAAAAATACTCTTTCAAAAGTACTTATATAACGTGGAAACATATAAAGATTGGTAGAGGCTAGTGCGAACATAGGGACATGCAAGGCAATTGCTCTTTTACACTGTAATAAACCTTTTTTTAAATGTAGAATATTTCTGTACAGGGTCCGGCAACGACGCGGGGGTGGAAGTTATTTCTAAAACTATGAGAGTTACATGAATATTGTGTATATAAAAGTTGTAGGAAAGAAGGTGGTACACATTGTTAAAAATATTTTTGATTATACAGGGTGGCTCAAAGAAGCGTGGCGAATCAAACTTACTTTTTTTTAAATGTCATGCCCTATATTTGAGTAGCTTAATAGTTTTGCATGTAAATACGCATCATTTTGATATGAAGTTGTATGGGCCTAGCGTCAACTGTTTTGGAGATATTAATGATTTTATTCACAGTCAGTGTTAATACAAGAGATATTAAACACGAAAAAACAATAATTGCAGGAATAAATTAATTCCAAGGTCAAATAAAATCAGATAAAAACAAAACAAATGCCAATACACAAAAATCCTATACGTAATTACATTAACAGCCAGTCTTATAAAGGCCACTAATCTGATGTTAACTTTAATTCGCTGTTAAAACAAACAAAAGCGCTTCAAAATTTGTTTACTAATGAATAAAATGTCATAAGCACTAACGTTTTGATGCGCTTTTGTTTATTTTAACAGAGAATTAAAGTTAACACCAGATTAGTGGTCTTTATAAGACCGGACGTAAATGTAGAAATAGTTCTATTTTCCGGCTCTGAGTATTATAGCTGTACAGAGAACTCATAGTCAGCAAATATAATTATTTCGATTTATTTAAATGGAAACCCTATATATTTCTGTATTTTGAAAAGTACTTTTAATAAGCTTTCTTCTGACATTTCATTTTCTATCCCTAAATTCGATCGCTTTTCAGATTTAATTTTCTACTACTTTTTTCTTTTTCCGTATTTATTATTTTTAGTTTTGAGTAGTGACTGGATTTTTGTTTCCTAAATTTGGTTTTACCTTTTTTTGATAAGAAACCCAATGTTTAAATCATTATTTTAATGAGGTTTGTTTGTTATCCCTTCAAATAAAGCATCTTAAGGAGCTTAAGTTGTTTTTTATGTTCAAACATGCATATCTGAAAAACAGTTGAATTTAGATGTATGAAGGGAGATATCAAAAGAAAGCTCATTAAAAGGGCTTTTCAAAAATATAAAAATATACATTTGAAAAAAATTTGAAATTATTAAATTTTGTTTGATAACGTTTTGCTTCATTGAATTGTTTTTTCTGTTGCTTACAGCAGCCACCTGAAGTTCAGCATTTTTTGGAATCTTCTTCTTCTCCCTCGCCCTGGTACCCTAAACGGGTGTCGGGTTGTGATCTATTGTTTCTTGAATCTATTTCCTCCATTTCTTCCGGTCCCTGGCCTCTTCTCTCATTTCCTTTATCGTTTTTCCCCTAGATTGTCCAATATTGATAATTTGATTTAGCCATGTTGTTCTTGGTCTTCCCCTCTTCTTCTTTCTGTATTGTTTAGCCTCCATAATTTTCTTAGGTAGCCTGTCTGGTTTCATTCGTATAAGATGACCATACCATTCCATCTGTTTATTCTCTATTTTTCTGCATCCTGCTTCTTGCTGTAGCTGGGTTCTGATGTCATCATTTCTTATCCGGTCCATTCTAGTTTTGTTGACTATTTTCCTTAGTACCCTCATTTCCATAGCTGTTAGCTTGGATTTGTGTTTATGCTGGGTAGTCCAGGTCTCGCTGGAGTATAGCATTATAGGGTTTGTTATAGTGTTATGTATTATTAGTTTAATCTTCCTACTTATTTCTTTGTTTCCGAAGATGGTTTTATTAAGCGCGTAGTATGCTTTATATGTCTTTTTTATTCTGTTTGCTATTTCTAAATCATATTTCCCGTCATTTGTAAATGTACTTCCCAGGTAGTCTATTGTTGTTACCTCCTCCATCCTTTTTCCTTTATAGTTAAAATTGTATATTTCTTCCTCTGTTATTTTATTGAATACCATTACTTTACTCTTATCAGTGTTAACTTTCATATGCATTTTCTCTATCTCCTCTATCCAAGCATTTAAGAGCTTTTGCATTTTTCTTTTACTGTCTGCGATTAAAACTATGTCATCAGCATATAGTAGTGCATCAATCTGAAATGGCTGCATATTTTTATAGCCTATTGTGGTTTTCAAACCTCTGTTGTTTTCTGTAACATTTTTTAAGATCCTATCCATTACTATTATAAATAACAACGGGCTTAGACTGTCTCCCTGTTTGATTCCTATTTTGAGTTGTACGTCCTTTGATCTGCTCCCATTTACTTGTATTTTAGCTTTTGTATATTTATATGCTGAAATGACTAATTGTATTAACTTTCTAGGAATTTGTAGTTTTTCTAAACATTCAAATATTATATTTCTGTGTACTGTGCCGAATGCTGCTTGTAGGTCTATAAATGCTAATATCAGTTCTTCTCCCGTTTCCATTTTCTTTTCTTTATATTTCTTAGGATATATATATTGTCATTCGTTTGCCTGTTTGTCCTGAAAGCTGCTTGCTCTTCTTCTAGTTTGTCTTCTGTACATTTCCTTATTTTCTGTTCTATTATTCTTGTGTATGTTTTGTATATTACCGATGATAGGCATATGGCTCGATAGTTCTCACAGTTTGTTTTGTCTCCTTTTTTATAGATTGGAATTATTAGGTTATTGTTCCATTCTTCGGGTATTTTGTTATTTCTCTCTGCTTCCTTGTATATTTCCCATATCCAGTCTATTCCTATTTCCCCCAGTCATTTTATCATCTCAGGTTCTATTTTGATTTTTCCTATTGCCTCTATTACTTCTTGTCTGTTTATATTATACATCTCCGTTTCTTCTTCGTGAATTTCTTGTTCTCTTTCTTCTTCTCTTAGGTCATTGTGTTCTTCTTCTTTGTTAAATTTTTCAGCAAAGAACTCCCTCCATCTATCCGTCATGTCTTCTGCTTTCATTATCAGCGTGTTGTCTTTGTTTCTTATCCCACTTAGTTCGTTCTTTCCTTTACCTCTCATAGCCTTAATTTTGTTCCAGAACTTTCTGTTATTGTTTCTAAAGCCCTCGTTTAGTTCTTCTCCGAACTCCTCCCAGGTTTTCTTCTTGGCTCGTTTTACCTTTTCTTTCGCTAGTTTATTTAGTTTGTCGTATTCTTCTTTGCCTTTCTGTGTTTTCGTTTTTTGATATCTGTTCCATACCAATTTCTTCTGTTTAACTACGTTCTTCACTTCTTCGGTCCACCATCTAGTTCTTTTATCTCCTTTTCTATTTTTTTTATTCCGCATATCTTCGTTGCCGTGTTAAGTATAGTTTCCTTAAATGTTTTCCATCTTCTTTCAAAGTTTAAGTTGGTATTTTTCCTCTGTTGGGTTTGTAGGGCATTATCCGTTTCCTCTGCATATTGCTTTCTCAGCTTTTCATTCTTTAGCCGGCTTATATTAATCTTCTTATATATACTGCATTCTTCTTCCACACTTATGGGTTGTGTTACTTTTGCCTTAATCAGTCTGTGATTTGTGCTAAGTTCTGCCTCCTTTCGTACTTTGATTTCTTTTATTGCACTCTTCATTTCTTGGCTATATACAATGAAGTCAATTACACTCTTTACATTTCTTCCTTCTGCTTTAAAAGTGTATCGATCTTCAATCAATAGGTTGATCCCAGAAAGAGTTTCCTATTTTTAAGTTGTTTGTAATACAGAATTCCAGCATTTTCATTCCATTTCTGTTTATTTCCTTTTCTCCAAATTCTCCCAAGGTGCCCATTCCCTTATTCATGTCATTTCATACTCTAGCATTCCAGTCCCCTATTATTATTATTTTATCTGTTTCATCTCTTGCCTTATCCATTGTATTTTGTAATTCATAGAATTCATTCATTTTTTCTTCTACTGTTTCTTCTATTGGTGCGTATACTTGTATGATGGTTATTTTTTCGTTGATTTCCAGCAGCATCGAAATTATTCTTGATGATATCGCCTCACATTTCACTACCCTTTTATCTAATTCTTTTTTAATTATTATGCCTACTCCTTCCTTTGCTCTGTTTCCCATTTCCACTCCTGAATAATACATTTTATACATGCTTCCAAGATTTTTGTTTCCCTTTCCAGTTATTTTTGTTTCACTTAAACCCAATATCATTAAATCATAATTTTCCATTTCATTCAAAACTTCAATATCTTTTCCTGTTAGTGATGTTACATTCCATGTTCCCAATTGCCAATTTTTTATTATGTTTGTTTCCCATCTGTTTTTACTATGTACATTGTCCCTTAATTCCGTTTTAATTTCCCTTATCTTCGTATTTCCTTTTATATTTTCATTTTTGTTATCCTTTTTCTTAGCTTGTGTCGTTTCCATTTTCCGCCCTGTGTTGATCTGTGTTACTTTTTACTTTCCCATACCCATAGGTATAGGAAAGTCTTGGAATCATGAAAATTTTGGAAATTGAGATTTTTACAGAAATATCCGTTTTGGGCCTCTAGGAACCCAAAAAAGTGGTTTTTAAAAAATGTCTGTCTGTGTGTGGGTGTGTGTGTGGGTGTGTGTGTGGGTGTGTGGGTGGGTGACGCTCCTACAGCCGAAAGTATTGCTCCGATTTTGATGCGCTTTGGAATGCGGGGGTGTATCGAAAATTCATCGACAGAATAAGCTTTCCAAAAAAATCCGAAACCGGAAGCGGAAGTTACGCATGTTTTTTTGGTACGACTGTTTTCGTGATTAAAATTTTGAAAATTTTATCGCGGATAACGATAGAGGGTCATAAGACAAATCTGTTAGTTTTTTGCCGAACTCGCTATGTTTAAAATGAAGGGCGCTATGATTTTTTGAAAATTTTGAGTTTAACGCCCTATTACTCAAAAACGGATGAATCGATTCAATTGATTTTTGTTTTCTGAATAGTATATGAAGACTAACATGAGGTGATATAAAAAGTGTTTTGAAAAATATTAAGGGGCCTAAATTACAAATTTTCAAAATTTTGGAAATTTTCTAAAAATCATTTCTCAAAAACTGCCCACAGGAATTTGTTTAAACTTCATACACTGATAGACCCCAAAAAGGGCTATCGATCTATTTTTTAAAGAATCTCATGAATTATCTGTGGCGCCCTCTACGAAGCTTTGAAGTTTGAAAATTTAAACCCCTTTAATTAATAAACAAAACAAGATAGGTAGCTGGGGTTTTCACTGAATTGCTCAGGGCATAATGGAGCATATGAATATGCAAAAAAATATTACACTCGTGGATATATGTAAGCGCACCGGCCCCCTCCCCCCTCTATTTTTGAAAAATAATTTTTTTATTCTAACGGTAATTATATTTTTGCGTCAAAGAATCTTTTTCCGCAGAAATAAAAAAATCGATTTTGTATGCCCTAGAAAATATAATTTCCAGGTACTTAGAAAATTTCACCTCGGTGCTACAGCCGTTTTGAGGAAAATAATACATAAACAAGCACAGTGGCGGATTGTCCACTTGGCGCCATCTACAGAAGCTCGGTGGTCACGTTTTGAACTACACATTCTTTTATATTTACCCGCAATTTACGTGAAAGTGTAAACGCTTATCACGTTGAAAACGTGAGTCATCGAGTTGAAATTTTGATATGTTGTAAAGACTGTTGAATAAAGACGATATGAACAGTTTCGAGTATGGGAAAGTCCAGGGAGGTAGTCACGTCCACTTTTTTTCCTTGTTTTAGTAATCTTCTTTAAATTGTTTTTTAGAGCCTCACCTTCTTCATTGGTTTCTGGGGATCTTTGGCTAAATGCTCTGCCCTTTTTTGTGTATTCGTCTATCTCACGTTGCATCTCGTTCTCTTCATCTTCTTTCTCTTCATTTTCCTTTATATCGTACTTTTCTTTTTCCTTTAATTGCTCTAGGGTGAAGGTATTGCCGTCTATTATCAATTTGTTAAATCTCATAATTGCATGATGCCCTTTTTCTCTAAGTACTTTCATGTGTTGTCTTAAGTTCTTTTCGCTGTTCCTGAATCCCCCTTGTAAGATCCTCTTCTATGAAAATTTTTGTTCCCAATAGTTTCTTTGTCGCTCTAAGAATTTCCATTTTTTTATTCCAATTTCTCAGTTCGATCATTATTTGTGTTCTCTTATTTTCTTGTTCTTTTCCAATCCTTCTGATTTCTGTTACCTCCTCTTCCATCTCTATTGTTACTTCCATATATCTTAGGATTGTTCTCGTTTTTTCTTTCAACATTAACTCGCTCTCTTTATTAGTTTCCTCAACTCCATGTATTTTTTTTTTCCTTATCTCCCTCTCAATTTCTTCCACTCTTCTATCCTGGTTTATTATTCTCTGTTTGAGCAATTGGTTCTCCTTTTTCAATTGTTAATTTTCCATTTTAATTTTTATTAGCTCATCCTGAAAGGTGTCCATTTTTTGGAATAAAATCGTTAATATCTCCAAAACAGTTGACGCTAGGCCCATACAACTTGATATCACAATGATGCGTATTTACATGCAAAACTTTTAAGCTACCCCAATATAGGGCATGCCATTTAAGAAAAAGTAAGTTTTTTTCGCTACGCTTTTTTGAGCCACCCTGTATAATCAAAAATATTTTAGCAATGTGCACCACCTTCGTACCTACAACTTTTATACACACAATATTCATGTAACTCTCATAGTTTTAGAAATATCTTCCACCCCCCCCGTCGTTGCCGGACCCTGTATAGCAACAAAACTAAGTCAGTTATGTAGTTCATTTATAAGATTGCCAGACTTTGTTCTTATTCGTGCCAAAAATATGCATTTTTCTAACTTGCTGGGAAAAATTCGACATTTCCATATCAATTTTTAAAAGTGTAGTTAGGAAATGACTTAGTTTCCAACACTTAAAAATTCACAAGCCGGAAAAAAGGAAGATAAAAGTTTATTAATGTACCAACCCAGAAACATATCATTTGGCCCAGATAAGCAAAGCTTTAAAATTTGCTGATGTAATATTTGAGGTTCGTCTCAAATTTGGCTTTTCTGCTATTGATCCTGTTGTTATATCGTTTCAAAATATTTCGTACACTATAACCCTATAATTGTAATTGTTTGAAAATTCTGCCACAGGAATTACCGGAATTGAACAGATTGACAATAGCTTTACCACGTACCATTTTTGCAAAAGGAATACCACGCCAGACTGTCAATATGGTATTAAACAGCACTGTTTCACTTCAACCAAAACATGCTACGATTAATGAAATGATATTTAGATCATATGGGCCTAATGACATGAATCGGTATATTAATTTCTAAGTTAGTTTTTCTGACTAATTTTTGTAAT
Organism: Agriotes lineatus; assembly: GCA_940337035.1. Taxonomy (NCBI): domain Eukaryota; kingdom Metazoa; phylum Arthropoda; class Insecta; order Coleoptera; family Elateridae; genus Agriotes; species Agriotes lineatus. The sequence goes on along the minus strand of OW679197.1, from coordinate 68,866,800 downwards.
TCGTTATTGCTAAAATTGTTTAGAAACTCCTACAATCATGATGTAAGAATATTGACCGAAAATATTTTCTTTCGTGCGTATAAAACAACGATAAAAAAAATACCTAAAAAACCTTAGCCGGGCCAAATAGTGTGATTCTGAGCTCGCAAGTAACTTACTCTGTGAAAAAATATGGTTTGCCATGTGCAAAAACTCGGTTATTCCACTTTACGTTCGTAATGTAATAATAACAATACTAAAAAGAGTAATTAATTTATTTAACATTGGCAACCATAGGTACTTCGCTCCGTGTACATAGTGAACTGTCAATAGCCGCCTTTATTACATTGCACAAATATTGCCGCGAAATTCCCTAGATTTTGAAATTTTATATTTTTGTTTAAATAAGTAGCCAAGTAGATAAAATACTGTATGATACCTCGTTTATAAGGCATTTTGTCGCACTTACTCCTTTAGGGCATGCCTCGCTTTGCTCGTCGTACCCTAAACCCGTGCATACTATAAATTGCTTCTTATAAAACTCGTATCATAATATACTATTTTAAATTTATTTCATAACAAAACAATTTATACAACAGGTTTCGAAACAAAAAATAAACTAACTTACCAGTGATGTATGAATATTTCCTACTGTAAAATGATTAACAACAAAATTGGGATGACTTTCCAGTGCAATATAAGCCACCTCCAAAGCGTCGCTATGAAAACCCACCCTAAGAAGAAAAATCTATTGCATGTTCTGCCATATATAAATTAAAAACTAAACCTTACCTGTGCAGCACATTAGCGAGGCTAATAAGTGGAATGTCTTTCATATCATTAGGAACGTACGTAAGAGCTTGCCTCAAGCAAGTTACAGCCTCTTCTGTGTCACCAACCACCCGCCAATACAGTGCTGCTGCAGTAGCCAATATCCATGATGTAGTGTTCTAAGACACACGGTTATAATCAATGTTATAGGTACTATACAATATTATTAACTAACTTCTTGCAATGCAATTCCGATTTTGGTTCCCAGTTCCCGAACAGATGCTTGCTGGTCCCCTGCCATAAGGCCGAGCCACTCCGAGAGAGCACTTTCTGGTGAACTCGGCAGCCTCTTTCTCAATATCATTGCGGTGAGATGATCTAATGTTGCAGAAGATGGAGGAACCGATTCCGAACAATGTGGCTTCAAGTCTTCTTTAACGGATTTTGGAATGGGCTTCAAAAATGGTCCGATGCTACACATAATTAAATTAGAACAGTCATTTTAAACATTGCAATTTGTTAACTACGTATAACCTACAAACATAACATTTATACAGTGCAAGTATAGTCTGGAACTCAAATAAATAGAAAAGAAATTCAGCAGGGTTCAATAATTCGACTAAATAACGGGTGTTCAACAAGTCTTTACATCCTGGGTGGCGGTGAAGAGTCCATTGTGAACGTACCACGTCAGCTGTTTCAATCAAACGTCACTTTTTGTTCATTTTTACTAAATTGTGTGTTCCGTTAGTGAAATATCGTAAGTACAGTAGAGTTTGTTTTAATAATTTTAACTAAAACAGAATCTTTACAGAATATCAGCTTCTGTAGAAGGCAAACATATTCTGTAATCTCCACCTGTCAGTTATTTGTGTTTGGTGATGTAACCTCTTCAATTAAAATGGTTTTGCTACAAGAACATAACATTTTTATGATCAAATCCTTTGTAACTGCTGTCGAGGCAGTACTCAATCCATGATTGTTTTGAAGAGTTTTGGCAGGAATTTCCAAACCTTGCGTTGCATTATAACACTTTTCGTTGTTCTTTGAATCACTGCACTGAAGTTTTTCGTGGAACTGAATCAGTTACAAGCAAAGAAGGCAGCGGTCATCTTGCGAGAAGAACGACAGAAGTAATTGAAAATGTAAGACAGATCGAACTTCTGTATGCCTTTGGTCTCAACAAGTTCAGTTGGCACCTGCCACGAGGCCTGGATTTAGACGGATACATTATTTCTCAAAATATGTGTTGGTGGCGTTCGGAGACACCTAATTTTATGATAGAGGCAATTCTTCATCCTCAAAAATTAAGAGTGTGGGCGGCTACTTCAAGGCGTAGAATAATTGGGCCATACTTTTTTGAAAGTAAAAGTAAGACAAAAGTGTTTATTTGTTGAGAAATCAACGAAATTTTTTTCAGGCACTTTGACTGCAAAAATGTATCAAGAGCTTTTACGGCCTTCTTTTGAAGATCTTCATGACAAACTCAGGTTTGGTTTTTTCTAACAAGACTGCACACCCTACACATGATTGGAGAACTTTTCGACAGATGGATTATTAGTCGAAACCTGACGCCATGCGATTTCTTTCTATGGGCGTATTGAAGAACTTGATTTTTCAGCAACAAATACATGACCTAAATGAACTGCGGCACAGAGTATAGGAGAAAATTAATGAAATTAATAACAATCCAAATATGTTTATAAATGGCAAATGCCGAGCGTGTCCGAGTGACGACAGTGAGCATTTTGATCATTTGTTATGAATCCTATTTTTATTGCAATAAATTGCGGTTAAGTTATTACCATTTGACAAAAATGTAGTGTTGTAAAGTTGGTTTTAAACGTTTGCATTTGATTGCTTTGTTGTTGTTAAATTATGTTTATAAAAGTAGGGTTAGGTACGTTTTGTGGTATGTTCACAATGAACTCTTCAGCGCCACCCAGAACGTAACAACTTTTTGAACATCCGTTATTATAAGACAAAATGTAATTCTTTCTGTAGATGCCATTTTCTAGGTTTTCAGCAAATGAATCATGCCATATGGAATTAGTTATTACTCTACACACCACTGATAAGTATTTTTGTAACTACTCTACACACTATGAATAAGCATGTTGAGTGTACATTTTGTCTTATTACAAAAACAAGAAGATTATACCTGTAAGGCAAAATGCCATTCTTTCTGTAGATGCAATTTGTCCTAGGTTTTCAGCAAACTAATAAATCGTGCTATATGGAATTACAGTCGAGTCACGATTTAGTAAACTCCGGCTTCAGTGAACTACCTGCTTGAATGAAGAGTCAAAATTTTACATTGCATCTCAATATAGCGAACAATGAAAAGCCTTGATACAATGAACAACACATTTTCAGAGCTTATTTCCCAATACGTTAATCAGGGATTCCCCTAAATTTGTAATAATTTATAATTATGTTAAAGCTCAATGCCTTTTAGTTTTGTTGTGTGCGGTTGGAACTGTTTTCCATAGATAAATATGTGAAGAGCCATGCCATCTACTTTGCAACGATTCGTATTTAAAGTTCAGATTTATGGTACGCGTAAGTACTAACAAGTGGGGAAAGAGCAGGAAATTTTGAATTAAATCCTAGTAATTTTTTGCTTTTATATTTCTTGCAGGTGTATCACCCCAACTTTCTGGTTACTACAGTGACTATATAATCACAGTGTGGCCATACAATTGTTGGCTGGTACTTTTGAATCCAATGTCAAAATCAGATTTTGCGAAAAACCATGGTGATGTAATAAAAAAATAGAATTTTTTTAACGGTGTAAGCGACAGTTGGTAAGAAAAAATTACTAAAGTCAAAATAAAATTTGACAATTTTCCATTTGCTGAAGTGAATAATGTTATTCAAAATAACTGATCTCTCAAATACAATAAAATACCACAAAGGGGTTTAAATGTTGAAGAAATATGAGTCATACGGTGTCTTCAATTTATTACAATTGATGGAAATTGGAAAGTTCAAATCCAAAACACAAATGATATAGCATCATTTGTAAAAATCTCGGTAATTTAATATGCTTTATTAACATCTAAATTATATTAGATAGATACATGGGCTAAACCCCAATATAGCCCATTGGTGCTTAGGCGCATGCGCGTGATAATGTGATTCTCAGTTTGTCGGAGGTTCTACAAATGTTCAGACAATGGAGGTAAAACACGGGAGTCTCATGCCAGACCCAATCTTGACTACTGTCAAGGTGCGAATTTAAGTTAGCTGCTGTTTAAGATTTGTGTGTGCTTAGTAGAAAAATGCCTGTGCATCACCATAAAACAAGCAGTTAGTCCAATTGTCGACAATAATATTGAATTTGAATTTCCCAATGAGTATTTCTCTTATTTATAGCTTAAAATCTAGTTTCACCACTGGCATAACAGTTCCTTTATGTTCATATTCCGTAAATGTCAAAATGTACCAGTGGGGCTATACTGGAGTTTTCCCGACACTAAACTACTTGCTATACATGTTTAACCTGGAATTGCAAATGTACACCGCAGTAATCTATTGAGCAGTTACATACGAATATTTAAGCAATATAAAACTTACAGGGAAATATTTATTTCTCTGTTAAATGTTCTGGTTTGTTTGATGTTAATACTGTTCTGAATATCGTAAACAACTAATTTGCGAAAAACGTCAAAATATGGTTCTTTTCCGTAGAAACAAACTATAATTTGGAAAACTCACAGCCGCGGGAAAACTAATAGCGGATTTCATCACGTGATACGTCCACTCAAACTTTTGACAAGTTATAAAATGCCAATGTCTTATTTTGACATTAGTAACTTTTTGTAACTAAACATTCTGTACACTGTTAAAATGACAATAACTTGGAATCCTTTTGCCTTCAGCCAATAGAAAACATGACCACCGTATGGCCACACTGATTATATAGTCACTGTACTGGTTACATGTGTTGACAGATATGTTTTATGGCAACAAATTAAATGCACAGTATTTTATTAAAACATCAAGTACGTTTACTCAGTAGAAATAATCAGCGTCAAGTAAAACTAATATATGTTTTGTAAGATAATAAAAATGTACAGTAAAAATAATAAATGCACAGTAACAATTTAAACGTTTAGTAACAATTAGAAATGTATAGTAAAATAATAGATGTTTAGTAAAATAATAATCTTTTGGTAAAAATCGTAGACAATCAGTAAGAAAACAATAAGCGCCCAGTAAAATAATAAATCTTCTGTCAAAAATACAGACGTTCAGGAATAATACAGAGTGTTCAGTACAAATAATAAATGTTTAAATTAAAAAATCACAGGGACAGTAAGAAGTTCAATTTTTAATAAAGCAAGGCAACAAATTAAATGCACATTATAGTGGAGTAGATCTGGCGAAAAAGAAACCGAAAAACGAACTCTCTCTTTTCGAAAATTTTGTTTGTGATTTCATAGAGTCGGGCTCCCTCTTTCAGATGATCACTATGGGAAGACTACCGGAGGTGCGAAGGGGGGGAAAATTACCGTTCAAAGATATGGGGAAACGGGTTTTTTGCGAATAACTCGCAGAGTTTCATCTCGATCGGAACAGTTTATGGGAGATGAAATAAAGGACTCGCAAATACAAACAAAATGAACTTTGGTTGGTCGAAATCGGTCCAGCGGTTCGCGAGATATTGCGTTTTTAAGGTCGAAAAACTGCGCCCGGAATTTCGCCGCGGCAGGAACCCTCCGAGGGCCGTGTTCGCGTTTTTCGCGGGGAAGATATTGACCTAGCGACTTTATATTTTTTCCCCTGTTAGGTAATCACAATCAAAATAGTTTCTCCAAATTTCAAGTCGCTAGGTCAATTAGGAAGGGAGGGGGAGGGAAAACAATAAAAAAACTTTGATCGGGGCGAACTTTTTTATTTATTGGCCGATCCGGGTCATCCAAATTGTAAAATATTTGTTAATTTTTTCGCTACAAGATGAGTCAGGAGTAACCAACATTTTCGCGAAAATGGGGAAATGACGGGCAATTTTCCGATTTCGAAAACCTTATCTCTTCATTTTTGCGATGAAGGAGTAGAGTAGAAGACAATTTTTTTCTGTCACCAGATTGAAATTTTTTTCCCCTTGAAAATAAGCCCCCTAAGAATCCGGTAGGACAATTATTAAGGGAGGAAGAGAGGTAAACGCGTTTTGCCGTGTAGAAGGGCAAGGGGTAGGGCTAGCGAATTTGGATAGGGCTCACTCTCAAGGGTAATAAATTCCCTTTCATGGTTTTTTATCTTGAAGCGCTATCTTGACCAGGGGCTGCACGCGCGCGTCATATGTTTAGCACGGCGAGCGCGAGATGCCGGCGGCAGAGCCTAGCGCTCCCTCTCCTCTTTCTACTCTCTTACAAATACATATTCAGTAGTTATATCCCTAGTGCATTCTATATATTCAGAAGCGTTCGAGAGAAATACTCGAATAATACAGAATGCACGCGGGGAATATTGCAAGCCTATTCCCCGAAGAAATGTCATCCTTTGTATTTTCTTTCCGAAATTTCTTGTGTATCTAACTGGTTTGCTCTTCTTCCCGCAAATACTCGATATTGCACTTGTGCAAATACTCGGGTATTGCACTAGTGCAAAATATTCGCTGTATTCGACTCTGATTGGTTCAAATTTTGAAAATTGATTGATGGGATTGGTTTATATTATCTGAGGGGAATAGTCACGCTCATCTCGTCTGTGTGTACCGGTGAGCGGGAACTCCTGATAAAGATATCACGCGCGCGTGCAGCTCCTGATTAAGATAGGGTTCGCAATAAAAAACCGTGAAAGGAAATTGATTACCCTTGAGAATGAGCCCTGCCCGAAGTCGCTAGCCCTATCCCTTGCCCTTCTACAGGGCAAAACGCGTTCACCTCTCTCCCTCCCTTAATAATTGTCCTACCGGATTCTCAGGGGGCTTATTTTCAAGGGAAAAAAAATTTCAATCTGGTGACAGACTCCTTCATCGCGAAAATGAAGAAATAAGGTTTTCGAAATCGGAAAATTGCCCGCCATTTCCCCATTTTGGCGAAAATCTTGGTCACTCCTGACTCATCTTGTAGCGAAAAAATTAACAAATATTTCCCAATTTGGATGACCCAGACCGGCCAATAAATAAAGAAGTTCGCCCCGATCAGTTTTTTTATTCTTGTCCCTCCCCCGCCCCTGCTAATTGACCTAGCAACTTGAAATTTGGATAAACTATTTTGATTGTGATTACCTAAAAGGGAAAATAATATAAAGTCGCTAGGTCAATATCTTCCCCGCGAAAAACGCGAACACGGCCCTCGGAGGGTTCCCGCCGCGGCGAAATTCCGGGCGCACTTTTTCGACCTTAAAAACGCAATATCTCGCGAACCGCTGGACCGATTTCGACCAACCTAAGTTCATTTTGTTTGTATTTGCGAGTCCTTTATTTCATCTCCCATAAACTGTTCCGATCGAGATGAAACTCAGCGAGTTATTCGCAAATAACCCGTTTCCCCATATCTTTGTACGGTAATTTTCCCCCCCTTCGCACCTCCGGTAGTCTTCCCATAGTGATCATCTGAAAGAGGGAGCCCGACTCTATGAAATCACAAACAAAAATGTTCGAAAAGAGAGAGTTCGTTTCCAAACCCAGATCTACTCCACTATTATTATATTAAAATCATAAGTAATTTTGTTTAGTAAAAAAACCTAATTTCTAGTAAATTAAACTAAGGGACCGCAATATAAAAAATGTTTAGTAAAATAAAATATATTCTTTATACAGTATCTGCCAAAAAGTCGGCATAATAAAGGAAAAATTGTTATTTTTTATTTTTCAAAAAAACTTTTTACGTCAATAATTTGTGCTTGTCTAAAAACCTATTTAGCCTCTATCAGATATACAGAAAGATTTTTACTTTAGAAAATGGAGTTTTTCAAAATTGTCAAAATCCGAAAAGTGCTATTTTCTGGAAATTAAGTAAGATTTCAGTGAAATATTTTTTGAGTGTGTCATTTTTAGCTAACTGAACAATCTCAAGCCCAGAAAACCCTTATTTTTTTCAAATTTAGCTGAAAATTGATTTTTCTATTTTTTTAAATAATAAATAATAATAATAATGGTGAGGCACTAACACCCCATGAACAAGCTTGACCTGCAAGTCAATTTTTTTAAATATTTTTCAAAATTTTACATGCCAAGACTTAATATTAAAATATAATTTGTTTATGTGAACATTTTAAAGACTTATAATTGGGAAAAATAATATAAAATGTTAATTATTTCTTTAGATTTTTTATTATTTACCAAAAAGTAGTGTTTGCTTAATTTTTAAGTTTTTTATGCAAAGCGTTTTTTAGGAGAAATATTTTTCAATTCTAATTAATATCTATTTAAATGACTTCTAGAAACTCTAATCTAGCCCTGTTCTTGTATTACTGTAAAAAAAATTCTTTAAATGTTCTTTTACAATTGTCTAAATGAGGAGATTTTTCTTTATCCAATTTACAAGTTCTAAAAAAATATCTTCATTTAGACCTGTAAAAGAACATTTACAGGATTTTTGTAATAGTAATTCACTAACAGGGCTAGATTAGAGCTTCTAGCAGCCATTTAAATAGATATTAATCAGAATTTAAAAATATTTCTCCTAAAAAGCGTCTTGCATAAAAAATCTAAAGAACTAATTAACCTTTTATATTATTTTTTCCAATTATAAATTTTAATATTAAGTCTTGGTATGTGAAATTTTGAAAAATATAAAATTTAAAAATTAATTTTTAGCTAAATTTGAAAAAAATTATGGGGTTTTTGGTCTTGAGATTGTTCAGTTAGTTAAAAATAACACACTCTAAAAAAAGTTCACTGAAATCTAACTTAATTTCCGAAAAATAGCACTTTTCGGATTTTGACAATTTCGAAAAACTCCATTTTCTAAATAAGTAAAAATTACTGGGTATATATGATAGGGGATAAATAGGTTTTCAGACAAGCACAAATTATTGACGTAAAGTTTTTTGAAAAATCGAAAATAAAATTTTGTCTCTCTCACCAACTATGAGACAAGACCAAATTAAAATTGCTGTGTAGGCATCGAGGTGCGTGATTGGTCAGAAATGACACACGTCAAATTAATTTCAAATTGTTTGCATTTCTGACCAATCGCGTAACTCGATGCGCACACAGCAATAATTTTTTAATGTTAATTGCCCTATGTCTGATACTCTGCAGGACACACTGTATACTAAGTGAGTTTTTTAAAGTTTTACAAGGCGATATCTTGAAATAGTAGTTTGTGCGATGAGAGTGGATATGGACATTCTATTCGAATTGTCCAGTATATTTTTTCTTCGACCTATCAACGAAGAAAAGAAAAATAAGAACCATGGATTTTTAGAATGTTATTGAACGTCTTGTAAGAAAATTCGTATTTACTCTTGTATTTCTGGGGTAATAACGTGTCGTATGTTTCATTAGCTGCTGAACGAATATCTGGCGGAGTACCGTTAATCCATTCGTCACTAGAATCACTAATTTTTAACTATTATTGACGCTTATTGATATTTTACCTTGTCCATAACCACGACCTGCTGAATTGTTTGACAAATGTCACTGACGTTTGCCACACACAATTCAGCAGGGCGTGTTCATAACAAAACAAACAATAAATGAACCTAGGTAACCACTAGTGATGGGCCTATCTGGAATGAATAATCGGAAAGTTTCCGATTGTTCAAAAAATCGGAAGGTTCCGATTATTTCGGAACGTTTCGAAACTTTTCGGAATTCGATTATCTTACTGTTCGGTGCACAAAATTCTGAACTTACGGAATTCGATTATTTTACTATTCGGTATACAAAATGAGAAAATGAAATGCCAATTTGAACTGAAAGGAATACGGAATGTTGTATTGACTCACTTGACTGCTATATGCTGGTTGGCGAATGCCGACGGGTCGCGCCGTGTGCGCATGTGTATGATACGTGAAAGGCACTAATAGGGTTGCCAACACTGTCATTTTGACCCGAAGATTTCGGGTTTGGCAATCATTCTTTGGGCTTCGAGTTTTCAATACAATCCTTTGGGTTAACTAAAAGTTCCTACAGAGATTGCAAAATTTTTTACTCCTATTAAAAGCTCCAGAGCAGGTCATTGGTAAAAAGCGGTGAGAGACAAAAAATACAATTTTAGAAAATATTTTCAATTTTTTTCTGAAAAATGTAGTTTTGTAATAGTTTACATAACTTCCAATATAGATTTTTAAAATTTTATTTATTGAAATGTAAATAATAGTTTTGTTCTTTATTCCTACGATTTACAAAAGCCGAAATGTATGCTATGTGTAACGAACTAGCTGCATCCCTCATCGATGTTTATTTTCATGCTTGAATGTAGAAGCCAAGTGGTATTTCCTACGTTCTATTATTAGAGATACTATTGTATTTTATGTAAGCAAATGTTCACAAAGTTGGTCCTGCGTTGGATGTGATTATTATAATTTTAGTCTTCGCGAGTGCAGCAAAAAAACGCTGTACACGGGATATGGGGATCTTTAACTCATGCAAATTTAACAATAAAGATGGCATTCGCACGCAGCCGCTTCTGAGAGCTGCATGGGTTTGTTCGACATGAAAGTATAGTACGTGAATTGGCCCAGGGCAATATAAGTTAAATTTAAGCGGTCTGAAAGAGTCTGGGAGCCAGCGTTTACTGCAGGCTTAAAGTGCAGCGAACCAGCGTTTATAAATTCCGAAAACTATTTTTCGAGTGTACATGTAAGTACACCCGTTCTGCTATATTTAATGGCTCATTTGAAACGTCAATTCTGCGAGGCGCCAATTCAACTGTTCTTTCGAGACCTGCATGCAGTTGGGGGTTCCCAGCTTCATGTCCGCCAGGAGCGAGTAATGCAATCAAAGTGTGTCGTTTCCAAGAGTATGCAGTAGCCAGTTCCAAGTGAAATGTTTTAGGTTCGCGTGATAAAGTTGTGCTTAACTTCCAGCTTTGGAAACGCTGAGGAATAAATTTTATTAAACAATAATGTATGTGTAGCTCCCACTTCAATTTAAAAAGAACCGGAGTCAAATAAGTATCGGCTTCAGGAAATTTTACGTTATTTTTTATGATGTTTTACGTTGTTTAAGTTTGCAACATGCCTACAAGTAGCTTCAAGCTACATCGCACGAAAGTTGTTTTAAAATTTAATTCCATTTTCTTTCATTTATTTTGTGTTTGTGTTTTTTTTTTTAACTTTTATGTGTTTATTTGTTTTTGACATCAATAAATGATGTAAACAAATCGAATTTTCTTGTCTATTGTTTTAAGTTAAGTTTCAGTCCGACCAGCACTACTAGGGGAACCAGTCTGCTGTTTTGGCAGATAGTGATCTTTCATAAGCCGCACTAACTGAGATATTAAGATAGTTTAATGGTAGCTGAGCTAGTTAAGGGATAAAAAAGGTAAATAATTATTTAAATATTAATTTAATGTATCCACGAAGGGATAAAACATCCGTATTTTATACGCTACTTAAAAAATATAAATGAATTTTTGGAATTATACATTTAGGTATAAATTATGAAACCAAATCACCTCAATATTTTTATTCATTTTATCCCTTACTTACCCCCCCCCCCCCTCCCCCCAATATTTTCTTCGGGTCAGCATCAACTCAATGTTGGTAACCCTAGGCACTATTGGCAGTGGTATTTCGTAGATTAATTATTAGATAGTACACCTTACAGACTTCAAATTCATGTATTGTTTTATGCTATCTATTATGTACTTTATGTGCCATTAAACTTTAAAATATCACTACCATTTTCCGAAAGTCTATTAAGGTAACTACTGTAATAATTTGAAAAAATATTTTATTTCCTCTTATATGCCACTGTGCGACTCAAACTCATAAATTCTTTTACTTGCCGTCCTACAAACCCAAACAATAAATGCCAACGCAGATAAAGGCTTACGGCGCGACGGCGAGTGCTCTCATTGCAAATTTGCACGCACTTCATCTTCCTTCCGCATGGTGTTGTTTCGCTCGTTTTCCCTTGCTTGCATTTACGGAATGTAAAATAATCGGATGATATTCCGATTTTATAAACATTCCGAAATGGAACATTGCAATTATTGAAATCATCCGATTATGCCCATCACTAGTAACCACGACTAACGTGGTTTGTGATTAGTGTATTTCATATCCGTCCGTGTGTGGATATGAAATCATATTCGTTCACTTAACAATTGCCTACTTATCCATTCTGTGGATTGTGAAGAAAATGAAATATTTACATATGGGAGTAGAAAAACGGTTTAAAATATTTTGATGGGGTGATAGGAAGATGGAGGGACATATTTAAACATATTTTTAACATTTACCCCCTCTCTCTGTTTTGCGGGGTGGGGGTAACCTTGGAATTTTAAATAGGATGATGTACTTTTGTTTATAAAATTCGAATCTACGTAAAAAACTAAAGTCTACACATTACATTTTTTCTGTGACGTCAGAAATAACAAAATGTATGTCTCATATTACAGTGAAATTCAAAAAGATCATTTAGATCACAGGTAGTAAACTTCAGAAATAATTTGACATATACCTAACCTTTAATGTAAGGGATGCTCTAAATAGCACATTATTCAAATCAAGACATTCTTGACTATGCAATCCGACGTTTCTCCTCTTCGAAGAAGTCCCTAACGCTTTAAATACGATTTTTGACTTGCTCGCTTGCTTGTTATTGCGCGTTATTTTACTGTCGTTTTGGACAAATGTCACATTGACAGTATTATAAAGCAAGCCATACTTAAAGCGGACCTGACCAAAAACTGCAGATTTCTTGTATCGTCCAGTTCCCTATTGTTAAATAAAGAGAGAAAATTGTTACGTCACAGAAAAAGGGTAATGTGTAGACCTTATGTATGTGTACAAAAATTGTTTTGATTTGGTTATGGTTACAGATTTATGATTTATTAGGTTATAAAATAAAAATAGTATATTATACATCAAGGTAGCGAAGCGCAGTATTATAACCTGAGCGCATATTAGATACTGAGCGCGCAGCGCGAAGTATCTAAAGCGCGAAGGTTATAAGACGATTCGCTACCGTGGTGTATATACTATTTTTTGCACTACCAAACGGCTTAAGACCTAAATTCCCAACAAATTTCGAAAATATTTTAACTGTCAACCTGACAATAGAGCTCTTTAAAACGTCAAAATTAAAATAGTCATATTTGGTAACTTAGCACTTTATTAGTTACCACGGTGAAAATTGTTTATTTTACTTTCTCTCCCTTGGTGGAGAAAATCAACTTCACAACCTAAAAATAGGCCAATAACGGTGCGTTCTGAGACTAGTAGTACAAAAAAATATTTACCATTTACTTTCAACTTATTTATTGCTTGTCGTGATTGAGAATTTGTTCGAAATGTCTCCCTTCAACTTCCAAACACTTTCTCACTCTTTTGTTAAATGAATTTTGTATCCGCAGTAACATTTCAGGCGCCACTAATAAGCAGGCAAAGCGGATTCGGTCAAGAGCAAATAAATAACATTTTGTACACATATGTAGTTTTTTACGTAGATTCGAATTTTACAAACAAAAGTACATCATACAATTAAAATTCTAAAGTTGCCCCCCCCCCCCCCTCAAAACAAAGGAGGCGATAAATGTCAAAAATATGTTTAAATATTTCCCCCCATCTCCCTACTACCTCACCAAAATCTCATCAAAATATTTTAAACCGTTTTCGAGATACCGCCTTGTAACACTTAAAAAACTCATCTAGTATATACTTCCAGTGAAGTCATAATGAAGTCAAAGAAGAAAAATCGACAAATAAGTACGATACAAACATGTCTATGTGTAACCAAAATAAAAGCTTAAATGTGTTTTCTGTCGCTTCGGCTTTAGATTCTGAAGATTCAGAATCGCGTAATTTGGAATGACGAAATTTTTGAGCTCCCCGATTCATTTTCCATTATATTTGAACGACGCAAACAGAACGTCTATATATACTTTGTATTATAACCTCTGAAACTTCTTTGTGGCGTGAATATGAATTATACTTTGTATTACTTGAATTAATTTCAGTTACAGTCACAGGACTATGCAAACAGAAACTTAACACAAAACCTAACCACAAATATCCAGCCGGCAAAAGAAGCCGTTGTTACTGAACATTTATTATTTTTACGGTGCAAATTCAAACAAATTACTGTGCATCTTCTATTTCTTTAATATGCGTTTTAATCTGAACAAACTATAATAAAATACAGTGCATATTTTACTGGTCACTTTTAATTTTTTGATGTGCAATTTGTAAGATTTTACTAACCATTCGAGTTTTTATGCTTTGCAAATATTAGTTGATTACTGAACATACATATCTGTTTACTGAATAAAACTGGATTAGATATATACTGAACGTTTTATTAGTACCCATGTTTTATAGGTTAGAATATTGAATTATTTTATTTCATTTTTCTTACAGCATTTGTAATAAGATGGTTTTTACGAAAGAGCATGATGCCTTTATTTTAATGGCTCATTATTGTTATTTCTCATTTGGTGCAAATTATTACTTATAAATTTTTGGAATTATTTAGCCAAGCCACTGGTACAATCAATTCTAGGAATATTTCTTACCAATAAGTTTAAATACCAATTCGTACAATGTGTTGCCTACAATACAATGCCCAGGCAATTGCGCTCACACTGTACTAGGAAACCGACTGCATGAAACCATCTATAATCCATTCAGGAAACTCCCGTGACGTAAAAGTTGGTTAATATGAAAATTGCTAGTAGGGTGTTAGTAATTTTTGCATTTTATGTTGGTGCCATTTTCCATTTAAATTTCCAGTTTTTCGTTTTTACTTTCACTTTGACATTTGAATTGTTGAAGTACATTTTGATTAATTATCTTCTTATAATTCAAAAAAATGTAAACGAAATTACTTACTAAAGTTATTAATAAATTATGTTTTTACTTTGTTTCACTACGATTCATATTTAAGTTTAGCAAAATAACAGATAATTTGTTATAACCTCACTTACACGTTTGAAGCTACTGACCACAAAGCAACCACTAATAGAGGAGTTTCTTAAATGCACCTGTCAAATAATTGTTAGGGACTGGCCCACCCGTCGGAGGGCGCTAGGGTCGCCACTCGGCAAGGTTGTGAACCAAACTATAATTAATTATGGGTCGGTATGTGAAGAAGTGTTGTTTCAAATTGTGCCGATTTAGTGTAGGAGACACAAGTTTCCCAACGGCATAGAAAAACCTACTAATAGAAGCGTTTTCTGAATGCATCTGTCAAATCAAATAATTGTTAGAGATTGGCCCATCCGTCAGGAGGCGCTGGTGTCACCTGTCCGCCTTTTGAAAAGTGCGTAAATAGTAAACTCATACGTCAAACTGACACCGACAAATCATTTAAAATGCGTGAAAAGCATTTTGAACCAAAGCAAATTGTTGCAATTGAGCACGACTATTGTAAGATTGACAATACCTATTAAACAATATTGCTATTTGAATTACTTAAATATATTTGTTATTCGCAAATATTTTGTTTGAATTTTCCATAATTATTGTAAACTTCAGAACCTATAAAGATTTTGCATATTCCGATTTAGGCGGTTCAAAACTTTAAAATCGAGATTCTGATGAAGGCAAATTATGTATATGCAAAATTTGTATTGGTGTTGACAGTATATCTTTGATTAATCCAAATATCGTAGCAATGGTGTATTTAAATTTTGCCGCCTTGCTGGAATAGTTTCTGGCCCACCCGTTGTAGGGCGCTGAAACTTTTATTCAAGCTTACTGTTTGAGAAATCGCTCTATTAGTGGTTGCTTTGTGCTACTGACCATTAAGTACAATCAGCTGAAATAGTAGGTACTCAGTAATTATCAAGTACACTCAAAATTTTGTATTTGACACTGTAAATGTCACGGGAGCTTCCTGAATGGATTATAAGATGGTTCGTCAGCTTGAAACCAAATATCCAACAGTAAAAGATAAGCAAATTGTTTTTTTCCAACGTAAACCCTCTGTTCTTAAAAATCAACAACTGAACATTAATAAGATTAGTGAAATTAATCAAAAGGTTCTTGAAGAGCTTAAACTGAAAAGAATACCTTTGTCGAATGACACAATTGCAAGACGTATATATGACTTGGCTGAAAATGTTCACGAACAACTGGTTACGAAAATAAACAACAGTGAGTTTATTTCTATTCAGCTCGATGAATCTACGGATGTGGCAAACTGTGCACAACTTTTGTGTTTCATTAAATATAAATTTAAAGCGTCAGTGGAAGAAAACGTTTTCTTTTTCAAACCTTTGCCTGATCATGACCCCATACGACTTAGATTGGACAAAATGCATTGAAATTGGCACTGATGATGCAAAAGCCTTACCTGGCAGACAAAGTGGCTCAATTGAGAGATTAAAATCTGTTATGCCAAATGCAAATGGGTGCATTGTTTTTCGAATCAACAAGCACTGGCATGTAAGAAAATGCCAAGCGGACTTAACCGAGTTCTACAAGATGCCGTTAAGGTAGTAAATTTTATTAAAAGCCAACCTATGCAGAGCCAACTGTTAGCGAAGTTACGTATAGATGTGGGCGCTATGTATCAAAATCTGGTACTACACACTGAAGTTAGATGGCTTTCACGTGGGAAGGTTCTGAACATATTGTCTGAACTGCGGTCGGAAGTTCAGTTGTTTTTGTAGGATGCCAATGCTGAAATGGCTTAATTTTTAAATTCGCCAAAATGGCTGTTTTTGCTGGCATATTTAGCTGATATTTTTGCTCATCTTAATCAACTCAATACCAGCTTACAAGGATGTGACAAAATCATACTTTAAAGCCAAGATAAAATTAACGGTTTTTTGAAAAAATTAATTGCTTGGACATCTATAGTTGAAAATAGGAATTTTGATAACTTTCCGCTAACGAATTTATTGATTTCATTACAGCTCTTAATGACAACTCCCTTGAAATAGAATCATTATCATTATCGATGTCTGGGGTTAATTTAGGGTTAAGATCGATGCTTAATCCTTTTAACGAGCGAGTTGTGAAACTGGCCCAACTACCAGCACAACTTCACGACCAACTGATTGAGTTATCCACAGGCATTTAACAATGAAGAAGTGGACAAATTTTAGCTTGGTTTGGTACGAGGGATTCTCTGTTAATAGTTAGTAGCAGGCCATGGAAGCTCAATTGGCTGGAAACAACTGCAACAATTGAATGTCGCATTAGTTGACATTCGTTACCCACAATTGTCAAACGCTTCGATTTCCTTGTGAAACGTAGTTAATTTTGTAAGTTAAGTAGTTGTGCATTTTTAATTCAGTTAAGCATTCTGCGAACTGCCTTTAGAGCTATGATTTTCTATGACTATAAAAGACAGTTAGGATACCAGCAAAGCCATGAAAATTTGATAGCAGCTTTTGACGTTGCTGCCCCTTCATTATCCGCTGTTAGTCATTGGTTCTGCGAATTTCGACGAGGGTGGGAGCTGCTAGAAGACGAAGCAAGACCTGGAAGACCTGCGGAAGCTGCCTGTTCAGAAAATGTTGATCGTATGGCAAGCTTGATTCAGTCCAATCGAAATATTATAGTGAGATTCAGGAGGAAGGGAAGATTGGATCCTCGGCGGTGAATACCATTTTACATCAACATCTTGGGGTAAGAAAGCTAGCAAACCGCTGGATACCGCATTTGCTCTCAGAAAGTCAAAAACAAGATCGAGCCGACTGGTGTAAATTTATGTTGCAAAAATTTACAAGTGACATACATTGTAACAGGTGACGAATCTTGGGTATACAGTTACGGCACTAAAACTATTCGGTATTCGAAGATGAAGACTTGCCCACAAAAGTAATTCGTGGCAGAAGCGTCAATAAGAAAATTATTGCTGTTTTTTTCTGCCAAAGTTGTCCTGTTGCTGTTATTTCACTTGAAGATCGCAGAACTGTTAATTCTGAATGGTACTGCAAAGTGGCTTTACCACAGATGTTTGGAAAATTACAGGCAGGTCGCCAAAGAACCGGTTTGCGTAACATGTTAGTCTATCATGACAACGCACCCTCCCACACTCCTGCCAGAACATTGGATTTTTTTAAAGATTCGGGAGTTCAATTGGTAACTCATCCTCCGTATAGGCCAGATCTGGTGCCGTGTAATTTTTTTTTATTTCCAACTGTTAAAAAAATGATGCAAGGCGAAAGATTTTCCAGCGCAGATGCAGCAGTTACAGAAATTCAAAGAATTTTTGAGGACTTTTCAGAAAATGAATTTTCCGAATGTTTTAAAAAGTGGTTTCAAAGAATGCACAAGTATATTAGTCCGAATGGAGAGTATTTTGAAAAACAATAAAGATTTTTTGTTAAAAAATGCAACGGTCTTAGTAAATAATAATTTTCAGCGCAACCCTCGTATCAGCAGCTTTAAGTCATCACCCCATTTGCGACTTCATACTGAGCTTTATTATTTTTTGCACCTAAAGATGTTACCTGTATTTCGTTTTTATATAATCCATGTTCAAAATGTTTTCTAGTTCTTGTTCCATGTTTTTTATTTATTTAATAACAGTTTTTGTTTATGTAGTAAAAATATTGTTATTAAGTAGATCTTTTGCAGGCTCTTGGCGACCCCTTGACACATCCCCACGTTGAGAAACCCTATTTTAGAGTGATGCACGATTCTGCTCTACATTTTGCAAAAGTTTGTCAACTAATATTATATATTAGCATTGTTACTTTTTTCTATACATGTAGTTTTATAACATTAATGGAATGTGTATTTTAAATTAATGTTCATATTCATATCAATAAAACATTCCATACAGATAAATACGACTACTAAAAGTTTGATCAATCCCACCACCTGTCAATTAATTACATAGGTTAGATTACTCACTCAACATTTCGGGCAGCAATGGACTGCCACATAGATGTAAATTGTAACCAATCAGCATCTCGAATATGCCTGCACCCACGAGGAGACAATGGATATGTTCCCGACTTATCGTAAACATGCAGCATAGCCTCGGGTACTGGATCGTCCGTTAGCGATACTGACACTGCAATAACAATGTTATTAACATTTACACTGCTTTTGCAATTGAAGCCTGAAGTATGCAGGTAGTTCTCGTTTTAATTCTACATAGATAGATAGATACTTTATTAGTGCCATATATACAGAGTACTTACACAAGTCAAACTGGTTTGCAACCTAAATAATTTCATGCTAAATATTAAAAATAATAGAAGATACAAGATTATTTCAGATATTATTTCTAGATATTATGAATTTTAGATGTACGATTTATCACATTCTATAAATTCTCTATAGTCATAGAAAGCTTTGCTGATACAAAATAACTTAATTCTAGTTTTAAATTCTTTTAAGTTTAAATTTTTAATAGTGCTTGGGAGGCTATTAAAAAATTTTATGCTGAAAAAATCAGTCCCATTTTGACATCTTTTTAATCTGCAATAGTTGTTTACTAGGTTTTCTTTCCTTCTTGTGGGGTATTCATGCAGTTCGCTATAAGTTTGGTAGTTTTTTTGGTTGGTTTTAACGTAAATTAGGGTTTCCAAAATATATATTGAGGGAAAAGTTAGAATTCGCAAATATTTAAAAGCATCCCTGCAATCATCTCTGTAACCTAAGCTCATTATTATTCTTATAGCCTTCCTTTGGAGTGCAAAGATTTTTGATGCCTGTGCTGCATGTCCCCAGGCCAAAATTCCATAAGACATGACCGATTGACCAAGAGAATAGTATGCAAGTTTAAGGATTTCAACCGAGACACAGTTTTTAAGATTTCGTAGGATAAATATGAAACTACTCATTTTATTACACACATAATCAACATGCTTATGCCATCTCAATCCCGGGTCAAGCACTACACCCAAGAATTTAATTTCGTCCTGTTCGTTGTTAATGCTATAAGTGTGTTTTAATGTAAATATCATATTGTATGTTTTACTCATATTTAAACAAAGTTTGTTTCTGTTTAACCATTTTTTAGTTTCTCTTAGAGCATTTTCTGAGTTTGCTAGAGCTACTTCTAATAAATTATCTCTAACTGATATAGTAGTGTCATCTGCAAAAAGTGTATATTTGACATTTTCTTTATTGATGGGTAGATCATTAATATAAATTATACATAGAAAATGAGCATAACAATTACCAAAGAGCATATAACGTGAAGACGTTCAACCTTATGGCAATAATCGTAAGTGTGTAACATGGGTTGCATAAGCAAATATTTGCCAAATAAGTCCCAATAATTCGTTGAGACAAGGAACTCTTCTACCTATCCTAATGGTGTTTTAACTGCTTTCAGGAAAAATATTTAACAGTGTTGCAACATAGTGGCTTGCTCCTATACGGCAATGACTTTTGAATCACAAGCTTCATTTTCAGAATTACTTAAATTATTTTTTCAAATATGACATATACTGGTCAATTACGATTTTAATTTGGCGCATAGGAATCAAAATGATTAGGTCGGGAACGGTAAAAGCTACTTACTCTTTTTTAAACTGAAATAACTCTTTTAAGGAATTTTTGCGCTAGTCAAATATATCAATGTCGTTTACATCAGCATTTAGAATGACACTAAAATAAAATTTTGCAGATTTGTAATGCTTCCTTTACAGGGTGATTTTTGTTGATTCTTTCCGTTTACCAGTAAATAAAGCTAAACAAAATAAGCACTTTTTTAAAACTCCACTCCAAACGCCGATGCAAATTTCTACCAAGTGCCATCTTTAAAACCGTAATTCAACATCGGGCGACGCTTTTTCTCCAACACAATCAAACTCCTCTTAAGCGCGGATATATTACAGAAATATTACAGACAACGGCCATACCACATTGAAAGCACCGGTTCTCGTCTGATCACCGAAGTTAAGCAATGTCGGGCGCGGTCAGTACTTGGATGGGTGACCCCTTAGGACACTGTGTGCCGTTGTCACTTTTTTTGTGATCTTTCGCTTCTTCGAGATTGAGTTTTAATCGGACGAGGACCTTTTCACGCTAAAACTCACTTTTTAGGCTGATATTCTGTACGCATACATATATGTAAATAGTTTTTTAGATACCGGAGTCGGCTCTGGTTTACTTTTAGTTCTGCATTATAATTTCAAACTTCTTTGATGTTATGTTCGCACGGCGATTGGTCATGTACATCTTCTTAATGGCGTCGAGTATCGAGTGAGCAAAATAAATTTCAGATCGAGTTGGCCGATGTTACATCAAGTTTCTGGTCGAGCAAACCAGATCTGAAATTTATTTAATCGCTCCACATATCGTTACACCTTTGTTATTATGTATATTAGTATCAGTTTGTTAATTATGTCACTATTATTTTTATTATTAAAAATCGGATATTTGTAAGAAAAGATTTAAAAAACCAAAGATCCACATAAAAAGAGTTTATTTAAAATTAAAACGTAAGAAAAATTTTAAAAAACAAAAGATCCATATGAAAGGAGAGTTTTTTAAACTAAAAAGTAAGAAGACTCCATATGAAAAAATAGGTTTTTTTAATCTAAAACGTAAGAAAAGATTTAAGATACAAAAAATCCATATGAAAAACAGTTTTTTAAACTAATTTTGACTAATGTTAACCAATTAAGAGAACGCATTGTTGCATCTTGCGACATAATTTTGAACACTCTGGGAACTTTCCTGCGTGTTAGACAGTCAATGCGTCAAAGAATTGCTGCGTGCATTGAAGCTAACGGAGGACATTTCCAACATTTAATTTAACTGTGTATGATTTGTTATTTTTTAATTTTGCAATTATGAAGTTAACGTTTGGTTTTGTTACTTGTTCTAACGTTTAAATAAATTTTGTTTAATTAGTAAAAAAAAAATTATTTCAAAAAATTGACCATGTTTTTCAACATAAAAGTTGATTTTTCTCGAAAACGGTCAACTTTAGAGCTTATGACCAAGAGTACCTTTGTTGTGTAGAAAACATTGGCGGTTCAAATGGGCGTCTCAAAACCGTACTTTTTCCTGTGGCGTAGAAGTTGGGGAAAAAAACACTCACTACCCCTTCAAAATGTTTACCAATTATGTCTTTAAAAAAAAAATCTCGCAGAAAACATAGCTTATTATGAGTAGAAAATGTTTACAAAAGCTGTTTTCTGTACGATAAACGGTTCCGGAGATATTCGCAAAAAACGAATTTTCAATTTCAACACCCTGTTCTCGAAAATTGTGCATTGTAGAGGGTAAGTTAATAGAAACTTTTTTTCAAATTTTTAGACTAGCTATGACATCCTGAAGTCCTGCGCATATATTATGAAACACCCTGTATAGCTGGATATTTGGCTTATAGATTTCGAAATAAATATCTTGATCTTGGCAATCCAAAGCACGATTTTAATTCTAATGTGTCTGGATGGATTGTACACTTTTCCAGAGGCAATTTAATAAAACCAACAAAAGAATTTCTGTCTGTAATAGAACAAGCAGAAATTTTGTTCAAAGAGTTTCACGGTAATGGATTATCGCAGGAAACAAAAATAATTACAAAGTTAACTCATAATCTGATGACTGATGTCAGCATAAAAATTCCAAGAGATGTCTTGAAATGTGTTTTTACAACACGAACTTATATAAGAATAAGGTTAATTAATTTTCAACTGAAATTTTACAGCCGAAAACGAAACGCAGAAAAAAAGTTCAAAAAAACTGTACCAAAATATAATAAATAAGTGTTAGTTTTATAAGTGAAATTATTTTTTTATTCATTTCTGACAAACCATAACCATAAATAATAGTATATTAAAGTATGAGTGGATAACAAGGTCTTTAAAACACGCGCGAGTTTTCGAGCACGACGGCGTAGCCGGAGTGCTCGAAACAGAGCAAGTGTTTTAAAGACCAGTTATCCACGAATACTTTACGCTATTTTTTGTTATATCTCCAATACTGGAAATAAATTACGCACTAAAAACTTAGAAATAATTTTTGTCGTGATAAATCGAGAGGGCATAATAATATTGCTACTATAGTTACGAGAATTATTTACGTTTTTGTAGCGTCCATGTTCGTTGTTGCACTCAGTCGTTTCCTTGACAACCTTTAAAGCTCGGCGAGCTTTAATCGCCTGTATTCGCACGCTCAGGCGTGCTTTAAACGGCGATTCTGATGCAGGTATAATAAAATAGTATATTAAAGTATGAGTGGATAACAAGGTCTTTAAAACACGCGCGAGTTTTTGAGCGCGACGGCGTAGCCGGAGTGCTCGAAATAGAGCAAGTGTTTTAAAGACCAGTTATCCACGAATACTTTACGCTATTTTTTGTTATATCTCCAATACTGGAAATAAATTACGCACTAAAAACTTAGAAATAATTTTTGTCGTGATAAATCGAGAGGGCATAATAATATTGCTACTATAGTTACGAGAATTATTTACGTTTTTGTAGCGTCCATGTTCGTTGTTGCATTCAGTCGTTTCCTTGACAACCTTTAAAGCTCGGCGAGCTTTAATCGCCTGTATTCGCACGCTCAGGCGTGCTTTAAACGGCGATTCTGATGCAGGTATAATAAAATAGTATATTAAAGTATGAGTGGATAACAAGGTCTTTAAAACACGCGCGAGTTTTTGAGCGCGACGGCGTAGCCGGAGTGCTCGAAATAGAGCAAGTGTTTTAAAGACCAGTTATCCACGAATACTTTACGCTATTTTTTATTATACCTCCAATACTGGAAATAAATTACGCACTTAAAACTTAGAAATAATTTTTGTCGTGATAAATCGAGAGGGCATAATAATACTGCTACTATAGTTACGAGAATTATTTACATTTTTGTCGCGTCCATGTCCGTTGTTGCATTCAGTCGTTTCCTTGACAACCTTTAAAGCTCGGCGAGCTTTAATCGCCTGCTTTCGCACGCTCAGGCGTGCTTTAAACGGCGATTCTGATGCATGTATAATAAAAAAGTATTTTTTAAATAAGTGTATTTTGTGATGTTATTATTGTTTGAAACTGCATAGGAAAGTCTGAGTTTTAAAAAGTGTACTAATAAATACAAAAATACATAAAATTCTGTTGAAATGTATCCAAGCTTCAAAGTGGATATGATAAATGTTTTTAAATATTTATTCCTTCAAGGAACTGATATGCGTCTCAAATTTAATAAGAACAAAATAGAACAAGCTGAATTTTAGGTTAAAACAATTAAACACGAAAATTTTCACTAAATCTTTATATCACGAAAACTGGACTACAATTGTTTCGGCTGAAAAAGTTCAGAAAAATTAAACGATCATCATTAGATAGGAACACCTAAATTTCGTTTGAACATAGAACGATTGTTCTTTAAGTGTTTTTGATCTGATGATGACCGTTAAGTTTTTCTGATATTGTTTCGACCGAAACAGTTGTAATCCAGTTTTTGTAATATAGCTATTTAGTGGAAGACCTCATGTTTTTGTAATATAGCTATTTAGTGGAAGACCTCATGTTTACTTACTTTAACCTAAAATTGCGCTTGTTCTATTTTGATCATATTAAGTTTGAAGCGTATAACACTTCTGTGAAAAGACTGAATATGTAAAAACGCCGTTGAAAACTATGCGAGTTGCTTTACAATGTCTGTGCATTCCAGGAGTTTGCATCCACTGCTACGTCATGCGCGAACGGTACACGTTTGCGGTCGGCAGACGGCTATACCGTGTTAGTTATATCATGTATTGGAGCATGAATGTTAAGTAAGCTGATTTTTCTAAATTTCCCTTTTAGTCAAAGGTATCCACTTTAGTCATAGAAAAAGTGCGTAGACAACATTCTCAAAATTGCATAACCCTGTACGATGATAATGCGTCGTTTCACACAGCTTCTCAATTCAATTATTTTTTAGATGTTTTTGTAATAATTTATTCAGTGGCCGTTGCAATTAATAACGTAAAAAACAAGAACAAAAATATACTGAGAAATAAACGAAATAATGTGAAAACGATTTATATAAATGACATATTACCATTACCAGCCAACTCTTCAACTATGTAAAAATTGAACTCTGTTACCTTAGAAAATAAAAAATAAACAAAAAAATTATGCTCACCATAAAAGTCTCCCAATGTATTGCCCCCACTAGGAGCGTGGTCATCCCCCAAGGATATTCTCATATGAAAAGCCTGCTGTGGATTCTCCACCAAACTTTCAAGCTGTGACTGATCTGGTTCAATTCCACCAGAACCTTCTGCGGCCAATAAAGTTGAAATTAATGATTGTCCTAAACCAACCTTTTGTTTAGTACATTGTTGACTGGAAAGTACCTTTGGCTTAGCTTCTAAAGTAACAGTGCCTAAAACATTTATTTAATTAGGTTACTTTTTGCAAAGGCCTGCATGATGGCAAATAGCTTATTTACCACTTTCTTCGTGTATATTATCAGCCCGAAAACATTGAATCGCTGCTGTTTTACATTGCTCCCCATTGGCCGAACAAATAACCCCTTCTCCATTGAAAGCATCTTTTTCAGAACACATTCCCTCTGCAGTTTTTTCCGTTTTTGTCTTGATGTCTTCATAGCTTCCCATTTTTATTCGACATGCCCATGTTCTTAACAGTTCATCCGCTTTTCCTCCATAATAGTCAGGGTCAACCCGCAACACATTCTTCATGTAATACATAGCCAAAATGGGATTATTTTTTGTATAATGTAAAAGAGCCAATAAGAAATTAGTACTAGGTTCAATATAATTCACTTTAAAAGCCAATGTCGTAAACTTTATGGCATCGTCTATTAATCCCAGCTGATGTAAAATTGACCCTATAGAAACTAATATCACATCGGTATGTTCCTTAGGAACATTTTGAAATGCAAGGTCTAAACAATTTAAAGCATTTTTTGTATTTGACCTTACTCTCCAATACAGGCTTGCTAACGTAGCTAAAACCCAACCTGGTCCAGTTTTCTGTAAGATACCGTCAATTTCAGGATTAAATTGTTAAATATTACAAAATACTAACTTTATGCATGGCAGTAATTATCCGTTGTCCTATTTCCGATTCTTCTGCTTTACCATCATTTACGTATCTTAAGAAATGTTCCTGAAGAAGAGGGTTACTCTTTAAACTGCTAGTACTAGCAAGCTGACGTAAAGATGTAGGAAGATACAACTTTTCTACGTCTTTGTCCGGGTGCTCACACACGGGCGGATACCATGGTAATTCATGCTCTTTTCCAGGTGGCAAATTGATATAGTCTGTTAACATTTTTGTTATCCTACAATTTTTTAGTTTTGATATTGCAAATTGTGGAACAATAAATTCCAACACTACAATGAAATCATTAGGACACTTACTGAAATCCTTTGTTTTCTGGGGGCAAAAACACTGGAAGATCTAGTTCATCATCTTCACTAAGCAGTAAATTCCAAGTAGAGCATTCATCTTTACTCGGCCATCCCGTCACATCAAAATAAATATTATTGGAAGTCGACAGCGTTGTAGGATATGTTGGGTGCAGAACTTGGGGCATATTGGAATTTTCACTTGTTAAATCATCAGAATGAAGAGTGGTATGTACACCATTATTTTTAACAGAAATAGGCACATTCTTTTCCCCCGTAACTGGAGGTAGTACTGGACGTCTTTTGTTTCTAGCCATTTGCTCACTAATCTTTTGTGTTTCACTCTCAACATTGCGCAGCAACCTTTGTAGATTTAATGTGACATCAACCTGTAGGTTTGTGACAGCTTGATGATCAGTAAAATCACAGGTAATGGTAGGTTTAGAATTTTCCGAAGTGCGCTGAATACAACGCTGCCCTCTATTGGCTAGAATAGCGCTCAGTTTCTCTGAACTGTATCCAATCAGTTGTGCTTCGAAAGGGGCTTGCTCCCACATCAACCTTTCTTGTAATCTCAACCACTGCTGCTGCTGGCTGTGATAGTCATGCAAATCTGACAAAATTCCTTGAAGTGATCTGCAAAAATTGTTAAGGAATGTTATATTAGAATGCAACTAAATTCAGGAATATTGCACGCAACTTACTCGTGTAATTCAATTAATCCGCTATCAAGCCGTCTGTGACATAGAGTTGCATATTTAGTTGTAAGTACGTTATCTAATCCAGGTTGGAGCTTTAAGACATTATCGTAGCAAGCTACTGATCTGTTATAATCTGATAAAACTGCATAGACGTTGCCCAAGGCTAAATAATTAGCAGGTTGTAGTGGTGCATGCTCAACTGCTGCATGAAGTAGAATTGCAGCGTCCTTTGGATGACGAGCTTGATGGAATACTCCAGCCAAGTTCAGCAAAGGTATATCTTTATACTGGCTGCAAAATAAGCACAGTTAAATGTCAAACCAATACAATATCAACAAGACTATTACCGAGGAGAGTAATAAAGTGCTCTTCTTGCACATTCCACAGCTTTCAAAGCATTTCCACGTATTCTCCAGTACACAACACCTAAATTATAGTGTACCCATGAAGAAGAATTCTGTGTGAGACCCAGACTAATTTCCTGTCCAAAAGCATCTACAGATGATACAGGCAGCAAGTACTCCAAATTCGGCTCAGGAGATATGCTGAGGGTTTCCCGAGTAACCATACCATGTAAATGTTCAAAAGCAAACATACTAAAATCCAGCGCACTGTAGTTGGTACACTCTGGTTGAATATATTCAGCAGTTGAGTCATCGTATTCTGCCACAGGATCAAACTTAACTCCTGCTCTGCTACTTCCATTAGAACCTATACTAGTGTATAAATCTATCTCACTCAGAAGTTTTCCAGCCTTTAGGCAGTCAGGGTCTTGAGAATAAATGCGTGCTTCTAAATCTGAGGCTCCTTCAAGCCCTGACCATTTCTTATCGATTAAGTTTTTTCGAGACACGAGATCTTTGTATAAAGTGTTTATGTCGGTTCGCCTGGTTTCTTGATCAAGTAGAGCAATGAGATCATAAGGACGTCGTAGATGAAATGGCGAATCAAGCTAAAAAGATTCATAGATCAGTATTCAATATTTACTTGTTATATGTATTCAGAAGAATAATTATATTTTACTTTTACTTTTTTATGCATGAAATGTATTTGTGCTAAATTTTTTTCAAAAATACGTCGATCAGATACAAAGATTTCCAAGCAGTATTATGAAAATTCATAAATGTTTGCTCCATATGTATATTTATATATTATACAACCAGATGATCGAAAATAATCGATTATACGACACGTATTGCATGAAAACACCACAACCGCATAAGGCAATACGTCGAGTCTTGAAAATTTACGATTGTCAAGAGTAAAGAAAATAAGTAAAATAAAAAAGTAAACAGAAGATTCATAAATTTAATAATTTTGTGTTTATTTGTAAAATTTTTAATTTATTTATGCGGTTTCAATATTGCTTTAGTGTATCTGTCACATTTTTTCAAGGTTATGTGATTTTAATAACTGCGATTATACCGGGTGATTATATTATGCTTTTTTTCACGTCTGGGAGCAAAACGCGGTTTCTACAATACCAAAATCGTGACAGAAATAATGAATTATTCCCTAGAGGATAGAAATATAGAGTCCACTCAACGTAAGATAGGGACAGGCACGTCACAGTTCGGCTGCGCGGATTTTTGTTACGTCAAGCGCCTCAAGAATTGGCAGTGGCGTACACGGATACAAGTGAACTCATCGCGTATCCTATCAACTACTGAACCCCCTGGTAACAGGACGCCTATTTAAAATCGTGCCGTTGCTAAGTAACCATTGCCCATCGGGATAATCGCCAAACCACTGCGCACCCTGCCAATGATGACGTGCCTGTCCCTATCTTACGTTGGGCGGACTCTACCTAGGGAATTTTCGTTATGACCGAGCAACAAGAGCTCACAATTATGTCAAATTCGAGGTTAGCAGGTTACATTTTGCGTCATTTGTGTCAAAACTGATGCAAAACCTAACCTGATAACAACGAATTTGACATAGACTTACAGAGCCACCAACTTTTAAATTTACCATAGGCTACTTCGCCCTCGATTCAGAAATTGCACCTCAGCAAAATATAGTAGATTATGTAATAAGGGAGAGAAATTGCACTGAAGCAAAATAGCATTCTCTCCGAGTTGCATATACTATTATTTTCACGTTGCAGAAAGATTCTGATTGTGTTCGCAGAGCTAGCAAGACGTGCGAGCGTTAACTGCAAGTTGGTTTTACTTATTGTGAGTGCAAAAGTTAATAATCATGTCAACAACTACCAGAAGTCGTTCAAAACCCGAAGTAGAAGATAGAAAAGGAGATGATAGTGTTGATTCCATTGCCCAGAAGGACGTTGACAAACTACTGGAAAGCGATTTATTTCGTAGTTGCCTGAAAACCTTGATTGACGAGTCCGTGAGCAAGATAATCGAAAACTTGGAGCAGAAGGTTATCAGTCTGCAGGAAAAACTGGACAGCACTACCAAGGACTACGAAGACATTCTGGATGATTATGAGCAATACACGAGAAAAAATAGCCTGAGGATTTATGGTTTATCGGAATCCCAGGCAGAAGACACCGACCAGGTTGTACTCAAGTTTTGTAAAGATAAGCTTGGTATGGAGCTACCGGATTCTGCAATTGACGTAAGCCATCGTCTCAAAGGCAGGCAGGGTCAGTGTAGGCCGATTATAGTGAAATTTGTCCAGCGCAGTGTTAAAAAACGTATCTTCAACAATAAGCGTAAGTTACAAGGAACTAAAATTGTAGTTAGAGAAGATCTCACGCGAAAAAGGGTCGAATTGGTGAAATTTGCCTCAAAGAAAATAGGCTACCAATCAGTATGGACCAGCGATGGAAAAATATTTGTTAAGATAGACAGCAAAATTCATGCCATCCGCAGCTGTGACGATTTGAATAGACTACTTATCTAGTTCGTTCTGTTGCAGTAAACGTGCATTTATGGATAATATATTGTCCATTTTCAATCGACAGATTAAGTTTTTGTTTTGTGGTAGTTTTAAAATTTCTAATTTGCAAGACAGGAGTTTGTTGTTTTCTTTAATCTAATTACATCAAAATACATGAGATGGAAGAAAGCAATAAATTATCCTGTAGTTTTGCATGTGTTGTTTTTTTATGTCGTCGTGCGAAAAAATGTGTTCTTTCTAATATACAGGGGTCCAATGGAAGAACAGCTACTGCGCTGCAGTAACTGATTTGGGTCCCTGAGGTTTCCCCAAACAAATTTCTTATATATATATATATATTTATGTTATATTGTTATGTAATTGTGGAAACGAATAAAATTATTATTATTATTATTAAAAACGAAAAACGTCATTTATTGACATTTTAGTTACAATTATTTTAAAATTAATAACCTATGGTAAATTTTAAAGTTGGTGGCACTGTAAGTCATTATGACAAGAGCTCACAAATGTCAAATTCAAGGTTAGCAGGTTAGTTTTTGCGTCAGTTTGTGTCAAAACTGACGCAAAACCTAACCTGATAACCTCGAATTTGGCATAATTGTTGTGTCATTCATAATGAAAACTCCCTAGGGAAATTTTTGTCTTATTTAGTCTCTAGGGAGCAAATGTTCTACTTCTGTCACAATTTTGATGCTATAGAAACGGACTTCTACTCCCGGTCGTGGAAAAACGCATTTTTCTCCCTCATTGCATAATCTACTATTCCACCAAGTTCGCTTTGAAATATTTGTTAGATTTGAATATGTTGGTGGCACTGTTAAGTCCATGTCAAATTCGAGGTAATCAGGTTAGGTTTTGCGTCAGTCTGTGTCTAAACTGACGCAAAACCTAACCTGTTAAACTCGAATTTGACATAGACTTACCGTGCCACCATCATTTTGTGTTTATTTGTAAAAATTTTAATTTATTTATGCGGTTTCAATATTGCTTTAGTGTATCTGTCACATTTTTTCAAGGTTATGTGATTTTAATAACTGCGATTATACCGGGTGATTATATTATGCTTTTTTTCACCTCTGGGAGCAAAACGCGGTTTCTACGATACCAAGATCGTAACAGAAATAATGAATTATTCCCTAGAGGAGAGAAATATACCTAGGGAGTTTTCATTATGACCGAGCAACAAAAGAGCTCACAATTATGTCAAATTCGAGGTTAGCAGGTTAGATTTTGCGTCAGTTTGTGTCAAAACTGACGCAAAACCTAACCTGCTAACATAAAATATAACATAGACTTACAGTGCCACCAACTTTAAAATTTACCATAGACTACTTCGCCCTCGATTCAGAAATTGCACCTCAGCAAAATAACGCATTTCTCTCCCTCATTGCATAATCTACTATTCCACCAAGTTCGCTTTGATATATTTGTTAGATTCGAATATGTTGGTGGCACTGTTAAGTCCATGTCAAATTCGAGGTTATCAGGTTAGGTTTTGCGTCAGTTTGTGTCAAAACTGACGCAAAACCTAACCTGTTAAACTTGAATTTGGTGTTGCCCGGGTATAATATTACGCGAACCTATGCGTGTATGTTTTGAAAACCACAATTTTTGCAAAATCTTGTGTAGATTAAGCTACGGTCATGTCGTTGGCTTGCTGTGCGCGCACGCCGACCGATATTTCAACGCCTCACTGGTCGCATTTTTTCCAAATAAATAAACCACAAACTGAACTAACGCTTTTAATTCAATTATTTTTAGCAAAATATCTATTTTCAATGCGGAACATGTTTTTGTTCTGAAAACTTGTCACAGAATGATGAAATACACTGCAGAACTATCAAACTGAACATCACACAGTGACGCCATATGTTGATATCGAGACTCTAATGCTTATGAGGAACGATTTTCGAACAATTTGATCAAAATGAATAAATAACCATGTGAACTGTCTGAGTTCAATTAGGAAGATGACTTTTCCATTGTTGTATTCCCATTTTTCCATCCTGAAAAAAATGGATTTTTCCTAATTTTCCGAATTTTCCTAGTTTTCCACTTCGATTTTTCCATTCTCTTCGAAAAGCCATTCAGAAACGAAAACATACGAAATCCCATACAAAAATCATCTTTTTGATTATCCAAATTTTCCGACTGTTCCGGTGGATTTTCCCAAAATTTTCTCTCATACAAACCTTGTCCTGACAATTACGAACACAAAAAAAATGAACCAAATTGGTCGAGCCGTTCTCAAGTGATGATGTACCATACATGCGACAATTGAGTTTTATTTCCTTTTACGATAAAGGAAGTATTGGATTCACCCCAAAAATTTGAAATTGAGTTTTCAACAGATCTTCACATTTTAGAGTCCCCTGAACACAAAACACATGTTTTTAGTCATTGGTCTGTCTGTGTGTGTGACTGTGTGTCTGTGAACAGAATAACTCAAAAACGAAAAGAGGTATAGTGTTGAAACTTCATATATACGTTTTGTGTACTATCTAGATGCGACAGCAAGCTTTTGAAAAAAATCGCATAACCGGAAGTAGGTGTTTACTCTTGTGATTTTTCAGTTTTTTCGATTTTTTCTCTAACGATTTTTTTCAAACTTTATATTTTTCTTACATTTTTAATGTGTATTGACGTGAGATAGGTGATTTTCCAGTTGAATACCTCTAAAATGGGTTTCTTTTGTTTTTTTTTCTATTTTTTTATTAACTACTATTTTAAATAGAACACCCGGTATATTATTACATTTTTGAATTCAGCTTAAAATTTTAGAGAAAATTTGTCTCTCCAACTAACGCTCTATTTTGTACGGTTTCTGTAGAATTTGTATTTTTTGAACATTTTTGGCAAATGCATAAAAATTCAAATTCAAATTTTTGGATAATTATAAGATCACTGTAAAAGGAAGTTGTGTGCGTGTATCACACCAAATTTTTATTTATATAATAGATAATAGTACATTATACACATTCACACACACATTGGAGTGAAACGAATGATTTTTCTCAAAATGTAAATTTGAAGCCCACAAGCTACAAATACACCGAGAAAATAATGGCATTCTCTCCAGCTGTATATTGTTATGATACACTTAGGTTAGTTTATAAATAAAAATAAAAAATTATAAATTTGGAAAATTAATACAATCAAATTTTGAGGGGTTTAAATAAAATTGTGTGTTAAGTTAAAAATGAATGATGAAAAATTAAAATTGAGACAATGAGTAATGTAATTTGAAAATTTTAAATAGCAATTGAGTATTTAATTTTGATGGTTGAGTTGAACCATGATAAAGTGTAAACCAAGGTTATATTTGACAAGTACGCTTGCTTTAATAATAAGGAATTGTAGCATGTAATGATTAGGACATTTAATATTTTTTAAGAGGGCAGGAATAATTGTAACTACCAGAGATATAACAATTTGTTTAGACAGTCAGAATAACAAACTCATAAAAAATGTATACAGATTTTTGAAAAAACTCATTTTGATAATAAAAAGTTTGAAATTATGTCTTTATTTGTATGATTGTTTGGTGAAATACAAATAATGGGACTATGTATTAACAAATTCACATGGTAAAAATATATATATATATATATATATATATATATATGAAAATTTAATATAGAATTAATAAAACCATACAATCGGTGAAGAGATTGTGCAATACAGTTAATTAAATGCAAATAACAAGAAGACTATAATATTTGAATAGATTTGGATTTATTGAAGTCAATAGTTTAGAAGGAAGTTATTAGGAGTAGCTGCTTGATTTGGACAGTTTCTATGGGTGTTGCTGGATACAGAGTACTAGCTGAGGAATAACGAAGATTAGCTTGGGATCATCTATAATACTGAAACTTACCAGGAGTCTATTGGCGTGACGGTGACATTGATGAAAAGAGCAGGACATGATTCTACGGACAGTTGGGGTTTTTGACAGGTTGGATGTGGTTTTAAGGATGGCGGAGCATCATAGCCTTGACTATTGGAGGAATAAGCTGTAGGCGTTGCAGACTGTGAACATCAGAAGCTGTGGACATTGGGAGCTGTAGTATTTGGATACTTGCAGTGAAAGCTTGAGAAGTGTTCAGGTTTGTTTTGATTATTCATATAAAAGCATTTTAAATAGCAAACAATAAAAGAAAGAGTGAAATAAATATAATACAGCACTTACTTTAGTGAATTGATTAATGGATATGTCAGTGTAAAGGATATTTGTCAATTCTTGGTTTAATCAATTTTAGAAGTCAAGCTGACAGTTAATGTCAATCAGCAATCATAAAAGCACAATAAAATTTGAATTTCAATTAATAGATAACTAGACTGGCGAACCCCCCTGAGAGTCTCAATTGTAATATCAGGGCTCAAAGTGGTATTTGAATTGAAATTTATGTAAATAGTGACCAAAAATTTCAGAATTATGTACCAAATATGTACCACTTATTATCAATGTCACCAAACTTCAGTATAAAATAAAAATCAACGTATTATAAAAAAATTATTGTAGAAAATATTCTATAGAAAAGCGATAGATAAAAGTAACAAAATAAACTTTAATTTTGGCAATGCCTGTATATTAACAAAACAAATACTTTTTATAATAGTATATTTTATACCGAGGTTGAAAGTGTTTCATAACTGTCGAGAGATTAAATCCGTGGTATGTATATTATTTTACTCACAATCGGTTTTTGTTATTCTTCATATAATTATGTAAGTTTCAAGTAATATGTATTTTTATCGCAGTTTCATAAGTCACTTTAACAAAGGAATCTGCAACGCGGTTGCTAGGTAAAATGACAAGTTCATTGATAGTGACGTAAAGTAAAGTACACAATTACCGGCTTTCCTACTGTTTTGAAG
The DNA here is from genome assembly GCA_940337035.1 of Agriotes lineatus. Classification (NCBI taxonomy): domain Eukaryota; kingdom Metazoa; phylum Arthropoda; class Insecta; order Coleoptera; family Elateridae; genus Agriotes; species Agriotes lineatus. The sequence goes on along the minus strand of OW679197.1, from coordinate 68,832,249 downwards.
GTTGGAAACGTACTTATTATTAACAGACTGTAAGTAATAGTATATTACATACCGAGGTGGAAAGTGTTTCATTACTGTTGAGATTAAGTAGTTAACCGAGACGCGAAGAGTCGAAGTCAACTTTATCTCGAGACAGGAATGAAACACTTTCCACCTCGGTATGTATACTATTTTATTCACAACCACTTTATTCTAAACAATAATTGGAAGAATTATTATTATATTATGTGTTTGAGCACTAATCGGGATCGATTTCGGTATCTGGAAAACCGCTGATCGCCTTGCTCGCCTTGGAATTTGTGGACTGTATGGATTGTAGGTTTCACTGAATAAATACACTCGTTGAAAGCCGGAAATATGTGACTTTATTAGCAATAAAACACATGGAACATTTACAAGAATTAGCTTTCGTAGAGCGGACCTGTTTGCATGCTGCCACGTTGACAGATGAAACGTAAGTGTTTTTGGAATCGGATGCCGGCACGGGAGTCCACTGCGCACAGCATGAACTCAGCATGTAAGAGAGGCGGCAAAAGTTTATAAAGTCCTTAACATACCGCCCGCCTTGGAAAGGGTAACCTTTCAAATAAAACAGTACAGAGTTGACATGTAAAAGCTAGAGTAAAACATGTAACATGAACACACATATATACAAAGCCTAATAGTACATGGATCTTAATCTAGTACAAGAAAACCCGAACAATGGGGAGCCAACAGGCTTTACGAAAACTGCGCTGAACGCTAACGCACTAGTTCACAACACTAGGTAGCGGGCACAATTTAGCGAAGGATCGCTTCACGATCCCTGACACAGTGTTCACTGACGCCACACGCGTAACGCCGTCAAGGCCAGGGTGCAGCTCGGTGACCCGGCCTAACCTCCACTTCAGAGGGGGTAGATTGTCATCCTTGATGAGGACCATGGAACCAGGCTGGAGGTCCGAAAGATGCGTGCGCCATTTGGTGCGCTGTTGGAGTTCCGAGATGTACTCTTTACTCCATCTCTTCCACACATTCTGGTGAAGTTGTTGTATTCTCTGGTATTTAGACAGCCGAGACTCGACTATTTCAGTTACGTTGGGATCAGGCAGTGACACCAACGGACGACCAATCAGGAAATGAGCAGGAGTCAAAGGCTGAAGGTCGTTGGGATCAGAGGACAAAGGAGACAGGGGTCGGGAGTTTAAGGTCGCTTCCACCTGTGCTAACAAAGTGCTAAATTCATCATAATTTAGACTAGCGTTACCTATAACGCGCCGTATGTGATGTTTGGAGGACTTGATTCCGGCCTCCCACAATCCGCCAAAGTGGGGACTGTGCGCGGGTATAAAATGCCAAGCTACTCCGTCGTTCGCGACTGATTCGGAAATAGAAGGGTTTTGTTCCGCGAGAAAATTGCCTAATTCGATTAACTCGGAATTAGCGCCTACAAAGTTAGTGCCGTTGTCTGAGTAGACATGGAGCGGTTTGCCTCGTCGAGCCACAAACCGGCGAAAAGCCATTAAGAAGGTTTCAGTAGAAAGATCAGCGACCAATTCAAGGTGCACTGCCTTTGTGACGAAACAATAAGCTGTAACTCGTTGTAAGCGAGCGAAGCTTGAATACTGATTGAACGGAAATGGTTCAACAGAGGTTACAGGAAGACTCTGAACTTCTTTTTTGAATTCTGGAAGCTCAGCACGAACATGTTTGGAAGCAGGCCAAGATGCCTTGCCTTCGCTTAGCCAGGTGGGACCATGCCACCAAAGGCTTAACAGACCCAGCGGGTCAAATATCTGCGATCTTTCAGACAAGATGCTACGCTTGGTAGCCTTACTACTTGTAGAATTTGAAATATGGGATATTTCAGACAAGCTGCTACGATTGGTAGCCTTACCACTTGTAGAATCTGAAATATTGAACATGGAAGTAGGCCAAGATGCCTCACCTTCGCTTAGCCAGGTGGGACCGTGCCACCAAAGGCTTGACAGACCCAGCGGGTCAACTATCTGGGAAATTTCAGACAAGCTGCTACGATTGGTAGCCTTACTACTTGTAGAATCTGAAATCTGGGATATTTCAGGCAAGATGCTACGATTGGTAGCCTTACTACTTGCAGAATCTGAAATATTCTCTACTGATAAGAATCTTTTCTGAGAGATTTGCAATGAATCACCCAGTACCTCTACAGGCTTCTTGAAAGGGATAGAGACAACGAATCGACCATTCGCTTCTCGTTGCGTATTTTGCACGAAATGTGCCTCACAGGCGTTCTCTTCATTTGTGCGAACCTTTTCCTCTGGGTAATGTTCGAGTTGCCAAAACCTAGCAATGGGATCAGAAGCATCCTCGATCGTGCTAAGATTGCACTGTACAGGGTACGCAGAAGGGGGGCCTGTGGGGCCAGAAACAATCCAACCAAAACGAGTCTTTTGGAGGATAGGAAGATTTGGGCCTAGACCAATTTGTCCAATACAAAGGAGCTGCCAGAAAATGGGCGAACCAATCAGAATGTCGATGGTGCCCGGTTGGTCGTAGGACAGATCTGATAACTTGATGTTATCAGGAACCTTGAAGCTGTTTCGCTGGACGCGAAAACTTGGGGTAACACCCGTAATCTCATCGAGAACAAGACAGGATAGGCCAATGCCGTATGAAGTGTGAGGGGCTTGCAGCTTGATATCACACCTAGCCTTGATTTGAGAAGTGGCTTTACTTAAGCCAGAAACTGTAACGTTGACTTCGCGAATTGGAAGCTTCAACCTTTTACACAGATCTGAACGTATAAAGTTCGACTGGGAACCGGAATCCAGCAGGATTCGCACAACGTGAGGCGTACCATCATCAGCGATGAGTTTAGCGGTAGCCGTAGGTAAGAGTACCTGAAAAGCATTCGAACAGAATGCCGAAATCGATTGGTTTAGTTCAACAGGGGTTTCTGCCGACATCGCAGATCCTGGTTGACTAGAAGAAGCATTTTGAGGTTTATCCTCATGAAGAAGTGTGTTGTGCCTTGATTTGCACTTTCTACACGTATATTTGGAGCTACAAAGGCTCGCAAGGTGACCCTGAGTTAGGCAATTAAAGCATACGCGGAGCTCTTTTGCCTTTGACTTTCTGTCAAGAACAGACAGCTTGACAAACTTATCGCATTTGTACAAGGAATGAGATCCTTTACAAAGTGGACACGAAGGGGTACCTGACACAAATGATTTCGAATGTACCTTGGAAGACTTTTCGGGTACAAGCTTAACATTTTTTACTTCCAGAGTTTCTAGAAGATTTGCTGTATTTTGTAAGAATTCCTTGAACTCATCAAGATTAGGCAGGTCAGAACTTGACCGGTTTCTAAGGACCTCCCATTCACGAAATGTAGTGGGGTCCAGTTTTTTAGAAACTACATAAATTATAACAAAATCAAGAAGCTCGCTTTCGGTAGCTAATGATTTAATTGCTGCAAAATGCTTGAATAACATATCGCTAATCGTACGCAATTTAGTTGCAGATTCCTTACTGCAAGATTCGAGTTCAAATATAGCCTTGAGGTGGTTATGAACCAGAATTTTTGGATCATTGTATCGATTGCACAATGCCTCCCAAGCTAGAGTATAATTACCCGCAGTAAACTCTAAACTTTTTATAATTTGGCTTGCATCACCCTGTAAACTAGCCTTTAAGTAATGCAGCTTTTGAATATTAGTTAACGTTTGATTCTCATGAATTAAACTAATAAAAATCTCACGAAACTCTAACCATTCGGAAACGTTTCCTGAATATTTGGGTATCGAAATGGCAGGAAGGCGTACAGCTTGATTATTGCAATGTGAACTGCAATTTGAATGCGTTGATCTTACGCTACCATTAGGAGATCCAGAACGATCTAATGCAACATCAGACTGGCTGTTGTATTCATTAATCAAATATTTAGCTTGTACGATTGCAAAATAATAAGAGTCTTCAAATTCGACTCGCTGTTGCATTTCCCGTTCTGCATCTTCACTGGCTTCTAAAATTTGTTCATGAACCGCATCATATTCTGATAACAATGTGGCTGCATTATTCAATCTTTCTTGTAACTGCATAATTTGAATGCTAGATAACGATTGATCTACCTCGTAAATTGTTTGCAATGATTGCACGTATTTTGCGAAACTCGTAAGCTTGCCTTTGATAGAGCCACGTGCCCTAACAAGCGAATTCATAATTGTTGAAATGAAAACAACTTAAGGATGAAACTAACTTTTCGTACGCCCCTGGCGTGGACCCAACGGGTCAACTATCTGTGATATTTCAGGCAAAATGCTACGCGCGGTAGCCTTACTACTTGCAGAATCTGAAATATTCTTTAATGATAAAACCCTTTCGCACGCCTCTGGCGCGAATTTGTTTATAACGTAGACAGCGCTTGCTAATAACGGGAGAAACTTGTCGCTTACGACGCAGAAAAACGACCGTGTACTACGCAAGACCAAAAATGCGCCACGAACGCGAGACTGTTTTAACAACGCAAACGGCTCTGCAATTTGAAAATGCAGGGGATATCGCTAACAAACGTAATAGCTTGGCATTTCGCGCAATTAAAATGTTTATATGACTCATAAACCATTTGTTTACGCAATAATACGCAGCTGAAATTATGCACACATGCAAACACAGACGAAATAAACCAAATTTATGCATAGGAAAATCAGGCTTACATTTGATATTGGTGTGTGCCGCCTTGCCGGTTTTCTGTTCCTACTACCGTCTCGCTTGCAGCTGGCCGCTGGCTCCACACCTGCACGAATTTGGCGCGAGACTCGGCGTTTGGGTATCTACCGTCTGCTGTCTTCCTTCCTCTCGCTACGGGCACCGCATGCTCCCTCTTTGTTCCACGCGTTGCTGCGAAATTGGACGCTGCTTCCTTGCGGCCGATTGTATGCGATGCAATACAAACTGAATATGCTTTGTACTTGCCTATGACCAATGTTGTCGAATGCTGTCGCTGTCTTGGACCCGCAATGACCTAATGTGGTTTGCATCCGGATCTGTAGGACCAATGTTTGAGCACTAATCGGGATCGATTTCGGTATCTGGAAAACCGCTGATCGCCTTGCTCGCCTTGGAATTTGTGGACTGTATGGATTGTAGGTTTCACTGAATAAATACACTCGTTGAAAGCCGGAAATATGTGACTTTATTAGCAATAAAACACATGGAACATTTACAAGAATTAGCTTTCGTAGAGCGGACCTGTTTGCATGCTGCCACGTTGACAGATGAAACGTAAGTGTTTTTGGAATCGGATGCCGGCACGGGAGTCCACTGCGCACAGCATGAACTCAGCATGTAAGAGAGGCGGCAAAAGTTTATAAAGTCCTTAACATTATGATTCCACAGGTTGTGACGCGCATGAGGGGATGAACGAGATTTCCAGTGTCCCTACCTACTAAACTTTTCCGATCGGTTGGAAAGTTTGAAAGTTGATAATAGCTTATTTTCCTACTTTTTAAAAGTCAGTAATCACCTTATTACATACTATACATACTGTAGCATATTAAAAATGGTGGAAATGCGCGAAATATGAACTTTATGTAGGTACCTTTTTTAAGTTTATGTAATTTTATGTACCAAGCTAAAAAATATGTACTTTTACATAAAATATGTACCGACTTTGAGCCCTGTAATATTTAGTTAAAAAGTAAAATTGATTTGAAAAGAAATAATAGGGCTAATACTAAATAAAATATGCATCTCAAGCATTGAGTCATTGCATAATTAATGGCTAGCACAACGTGGAGCTATCATTGCAATATATATTATTCTTTCAATGACCAGGAGAAGCAAGCAAGAAATAAGTATTTTCCTAAAAAAGCATTACAGTAAATCGGAATTACACTACAGTATTTATTAGTCTTTGAATGGTTTTTATGTTACGAATAACATGATACTAGAAATTTTTTATAATGTTCTTATACAGTGTGTGCCCAGATTCTTTATAAAAAGTTCAGCATTGTCCAAAAATTAAATTGCGCTCATAAAACTTCAAAACTATCTGACATTATACAGGGTAGATCAAAAATACAATTCTGCTAGAGTAAAGTACCCTTATTTCTGAACATAATAGAAAATGTTATTTGGAAGAGTTATTCGGAATACAAAGTTACGCATAATTATGAAAGTGACCTCGACGATTAATTTTTTTTTTAAATAGTAAGTCACAAATTCCTTTCAGAAATTCAATTATGTTACTTAGAAAAACACTATTTTGCAGTATAAAGACACATTTTAATGAAGAAATTAAATACTGTATTCTCATTTATCTTTATAATCTTTGTGATACTGATACTAGACCAGAATAGAAAAACTAATGAACAATAGACTAGGAGACTATCAGTGTGGCTTCTAGCAATAGATCAACTATAGATCAAGTTTTTAGTAAAACACAGATACAAAACGACAGTTATGAACAAAGCCTACCTCTGCATATGGTATTTATAGATTTTAAACAGGTACAGTTGCGGGCAATAAAAAATGGGACAACTCTTATAACAGATTTTCGTCTCATTTAACTGCTTGAATTTGTTTTATTAATATGTCATATTGCAATATTGAATATTTGGCATCTGCCAAACAATTCCAAATTAGAAATAATACGATAAAATAATTATGCCGCATATAAATGCAGCGACGAAAGATGGAATAATTGCGAAAATAGACGTAACTGTCCCATTTTTTATTGGCCGCAACTGTACCTATATGAAAAGATACAAGTTGTATATAATGAAATATCTAAAAATACCATCAAAGTTTATACGGTCATTGAAAGTGACTGTGCCAGAAACTGAAAGTAAAGTGGCGGTTGGGCGAACCATTATCCACCACTTTATTTAATATATTGGAAACAATAACAAAATTGAATAGACGCAGTAAAAAAGCTAGAGCAGACAGCAAAAGACACGGCATTAAGAATTAATGAACTGTCAACAAAGTATATGGAGCTAATAAACAAAACAACTATACCAATAACACAAAATGAAATAAGAATGCAAGTTTGAAAAAGTTGAAACATTTTAATTACCTACGAGTTATAAGTAGTAAGCGTGAAGAAAAAAGTGAACTACAAGAAAGAATAACAAAAGGCTCAAAGTGTATAGGAGCATTAAGACATATTAGAATCCCCAATTATTCTACAAAACGCAAAAACAAAAATATAAATATACTAGCTGGCCCGGCAAACGTTGTTCTGCCCAAAAATAATTTGTCTCTGAAACCCCGTTTCACCACTATAGTTTTAATTTTATGTCATGTCCATCGTCTTGGAGTAAATGCCATTTTCGCAATCAACGTCCCAAAAAACCTCAATAACGACACCCATATCGATTGTTTAGGCTTATTTACCCCATTTCACCCCCTAAGGGGTAGCGGACCGGACAGACGTTGTCCTGCCCGAACGTTGGTTTGCCTGGTATTAGCGGGTTCAGCAAACGTTTTTTCGATATTCGAATTTTCGATTTTTTTCATTTTAAAAAATATTGGAAGTGGTGGGGGGGGGGGTAAAATTTTGGGGTTATATGTTCTGATATGCGAGTAATTTTAAAAGAAATTTTAAAAAATCGTCAAAAAATAAAAAAGAAAGTCCTAGAACCCGATTGCAGCGCCACCTACCGGGTTCAATTGTGAATATAAACCATCCAGGGGGCTCACTCAAACACACACAAAAATTCATCAAAATCGGTTCAGCTGTTTAGGAGTTCAGTCACATACACATGTACAGAAAAATTAAATATATAAAGATTTTCATTTTAAAAAATATTGCGGGGCGGTGGGGGGGTGAAATTTTGGGGGACCCGACAGACGTTGTCCTGTCCAAACGTTGGTTTGCCTGCTATTAGCAGGTTCAGCAAAGGTTTTTTCGATTTTCGAATTTTTGATTTTTTTTATTTTAAAAAATATTGAGGGTTGGTGGGGGGTGAAATTTTAGGGTTATATGTTCTGATATGCGAGATATCTTTAAAAAAAAATAAAAAAGAAATTTGTCAAAAAAAAAATCAAGAAATTCCTAGAACCCGATTGCAGCGCCACCTACCGGGTCCAATTGTGAATCTAAACCATTCAGGGACCCACTCAAATACACACAAAAAATTTCATCAAAATCGGTCCAGCCGTTTAGGAGGAGTTCAGTCACATACACACGTACAGAAGAATTATATATATAAAGATATGGCTCAAAAGCAGGCCAAGTATGGATTAAACATTTACGCCCTCTGTGACTCACAAACGTTTTATACGTATAATATGCAGGTGTATTGTGGAGCTCAACCACCTGGGCCTTACGTCATCTCTAATAGACCCTGCGATATCAAAATATTAGGGGTTGGTGGGGGGGGGGGGGTGAAATTTTGGGGAACCCGACAGACGTTGTCCTGTCCGAACGTTGGTTTGCCTGCTATTAGCAGGTTCAGCAAAGGTTTTTTCGATTTTCGAATTTTTGATTTTATTTATTTTAAAAAATATTGAGGGTTGGTGGGGGGTGAAATTTTAGGGTTATATGTTCTGATATGCGAGATATCTTTAAAAAAAAATAAAAAAGAAATTTGTCAAAAAAAAATTCAAGAAATTCCTAGAACCCGATTGCAGCGCCACCTACCGGGTCCAATTGTGAATCTAAACCATTCAGGGACCCACTCAAATACACACAAAAAATTTCATCAAAATCGGTCCAGCCGTTTAGGAGGAGTTCAGTCACATACACACGTACAGAAGAATTATATATATAAAGATAAAACAGTTATACAGCCAACAGTAATGTATGGAAGTGAATTGTGGAAAATAAACCAAAGGAAAGAGATGCTTCAGATATATGGGAAAGAAAAGTACTGAGAAAAATATATGGAGGACGAAAAGTGGGAGACTATTAGGAGAGAAGAACAAACCAAGTTTGACGGAACGTTACAAGCAACCACAAATTACAAATGTGACCCGATCACAAAGATTAAATGGTAGCTAAATCCAACACTCAAATTATACGTACCATTTTCTTCGGGACCTTGATTAATCAACAACGAAAACTAAAATGACAGATGCAAAGTGACGTTGACCAAACAACTGATTAAATGAAACCAAATTCATTGCCTACTAATTTTGTCACAGATTTAATTTCAACTAATTATTATTGTAAATATGAGTATTTAAATTTTGTACATTTTTTTTGGACCACTGTGTATAGTATATTATGAACTATAAATTACAGCCTGAAACAATTTTTTGGCTTCGCCTAATTGTTTCGCCATTTATCCAATTATTTCAGGCTTAACCTGTATATTTTTATTTGAATTATAAACCCTTTGCATTTCAAATTCTTCAATTTTCCAAAGCAGCTTATTTTGTACCTGGATCGAGTTCCTTTCGTTCGTGCGATGCACTTTTGACCCGTGCTATCTGTTATCGCAGGCCGTTGTAATGCGAGCTTTCCTTTGGAACCGAAATTTTCGTCCGAACACTTGCTGTTCTCACCTGAGCCCGCCGCCACCGTCACGTGCGCTCAATTAATTTAATGAGCAGTGTGTTTCCTAGGCCTGACAATGATCAGGTACGATGGCGCTTTTCTGTCTTATTATCTCCATAGTAATTACATTTCTTCTTAGCTCTTTATTAACAGTTTCATCCACGAGTTTATCTCGGAGGCCAAGTTATTAGCCTAATCACATTTTTGACACTTGCTGGCGTTCTGGTATTTGCTGCCATTTAAGGGTGCTTCCGCTGCAATCACCGGTGAATTCACGGCGATTTCAACAATGTGTGTAGCCGTTCACGTCCAGCATATGTTTCGAGGTTAGTTAGTGCTACTCCGGGATTAAATATCAACTTATCTTCAATACCAGGAATTCACATCTGTGAATTTTAAACCCATCAGAGTTTAAATTCATACTTTTTGCAATGATTAACATATAATGTTCAATTTCATACATGCTCTTGTTTTTTATTTAAATTTTTATGCCTATATTTGATTATGCTCAGTATTTAAAGCTGCAATTTTTATGTGTATTGACCCTCTGTAAAAGGTACAGTCACACTTTTTTATTTCAATAGCCTAAACAGAAGGAATTATTACATGAATGAGGTATGCATATCCCATGAATAATTTGAATTCACAGTTATTAGAATAACCCGAAAGGGGTTTTTTGATTTTATGCGTGTCGCAACCTTCAGTTAACGTACACAACTTTGTTATCACATTATTTGCATTTTAATTATCCTGATTATTTATTACTAACACTTCAAGACTTTTTATTACTTACTAATTAAACGCTAGTCACTTGCAGTTTATTTCCTCTTATTATTTGAATTTTTTTTATTTCTGGCGCCCATTTCCTTTCCTTTTTTTGAAGACATTCCAGGGTACACAGCTGATGATTTGAACCTACGACCCAAGGCCGCCGAAATTTGAGTTAGCTCGGCTATCGCGGTAAGTAAAGAGTTTTCAGAGCTGCCGTGGTGTATAAACTGTAGGGGGGTTGATCTGCGATTTTTACTACCATTGCTTAATTTTATTAATTGATCGCAGGTCGGCTTCTTTATTGTTTCAAGCCTAGCATGCCAAAACTCTTATTGAATCAAGTATAATATGCAAAAGAAATCTTTAAAGTACAACTAAACTTAATCGAGGTGCGAATTGAAGCTTTCATTTGTTTTTACATTAAACTAGCCTACTATCAAAAAATGATTTTTTCATATATTTCAGTTGTTTGTAAAAGTAAGTATAACAAACCTAGCACACCTTATATCCATGAAAAAAGAATTAAAACTCTCTTCAATGGTGTTATAACCATCCTCGATGTGCATTGAAAATAAAAATATTAGTATCAATACCTCGAAAATTATTAAAAAAAAAAAATATCTAAAATCGTGAATTCTTTTTGAGTGTCTTAATGATGTTGAGATAGTTTTGTTTTCAGTAACATAATTAAATTAACAATGAAAAAACGAAAATATTTTTTTGCGCGTGAAACTGTTAGGTCCAATTTGTTCTAATCCGCAACTGTGCCCTAATTTAATCGACTTTGTATTCTGATTGTTTTTGAAATCCCATGGTGAGTGTAAAAAGTGAATAACGCTATAATTAAATCTTTCAAATTCTAGTTTTTTCAATTTCAAATATTTGCATCACTGTATAACATGTTGCAGTGCTTCAGAAAGCAACTAAAATGTGCTCCAAATATGTATTGATATTTATAATAATTCACACTGACAGGTTGCAACAAGTCCATTACAGCAAGAGCTGCGTCAGCACGTTCTAAACAGATTTCAACACAAATCTGCATGTGCAACCATCAATGTTAAAAAAAACATACAGCACCAACAAGAGTGCGATGCACCCCAAAACTGAAATTTCTAAAAATTCTAAATGGGGACAGAGTTCGGCCACTCTAACATAAGGACAGGGATGTCATCATTACTAGGGCGCAGTGGTTTGGCAATTATCTCAATGGGCCACGGTTACTTAGCAACGACACGTTCTTAGATAGGCGTCCTGTTACCCGGGGGGTTTAGTTGCTTATCCCTCCGATTGACGGGCTGGGTCTGTGAGGCCCAGGCAAATATATTTTTTGTTGTATTTTTTTAATTTCTTTAGCTTTTTGGTACCTTCCTAATTTCTTAATTTGTCTTAATTTTATCATCTGTCGTTTGGCAGCCAGAAGGGCTTTGGGCCTGTCAGACCAACCCGTGTATTCGTGTAAGTTTTTTCCCTACAATTTATTTTTGCGTATTTCGTAAAGGGACTAATTTTGTGCCGTTTTTAGGCATAAAACATTCTTAGGGCCTTCCCCTAGTTTCTAAGTATTCACGCAGAATCTTTTACATACGGGTAAGTCCCTAAATTTCAATTGTTTATCGTTTCTGCGTGTTTTGCATGTTAGCAAACTTTTATCTCAAGTTTAGGGGGGGGATTTACCTTTCTTACTCTAAATAGTTCATCTTCTGGAGGGGAATCCCCGTTCTTTATGAACTTGTTTTGTGGTTCCTGTATTTGTTTGGAACACACAAAACCATGCTGCGCCGACTGTGAGGCAAAATTTGATTAACGAAATTTTCCATTCAATATTTTGTGTGTCAAATTTATGTACACTCATTTTATTTTTTTTTAACACTTATTCAGCCATATACTTTACAAATAATTGTATGTTATTGTTATTGTCTTTTCCGTTTTTTCAATTTATAATTTCTTTTAACAACTTGCATTACGTCTAACTTTTTTTTAATAAATGGGAACTCCCAAGTTAATGTTTTTTTCACAACTATTTTTACTCTTAGCAGTGCAAAATAGACCAGGTTAACAAATGCGTGCCAGAAACTGGGCATATTAATGTGTTATTCGGGGAAAAAAAATAAAACACAGTTTGGGTCTGAAAAACCCAACCCGTCGAATGGTGTGATTCTGAATCCACCCGTCAACCGGAGAGTTATAGTTGCTCTCATTTGCGTTTCATTTTATTAAAAATGTCGACAAAAATGATCGCTGTTAGGGGAAAGACAAAAAGAATTATAAACAACGTAAATAAGTTTATGCAGCGTGAAGGTGAAAACGGGCTGCAAATACCTCTTGCGAGTTACGGGTAAACATATCTATTATTTATACATAATTTATAAATTATTGGACTAAAACAAAAAAAATAAAGGAGTGGAGAAACGTGGTGGAGCAGGCCAGGGCCCAAAAGGGGCTGTAGCGCCAAGGATGTATGTATGTATGTATAAATTATTAAAACGGTTAATTTCTATAGGCAAAGAGTAATGGTTGAAACAAGAATTGGGAAGAATAGTGATTAAAACATAGCAAATGAAGGAAGACGAATTAATTTAATGTGAATACAGCATCATCCAAAGAACAATCAGATTTAGGTATAGCACCATTATTAATAACCAGTTTTTTAACCCATTCTTTACAATATTTGTATTTCTACGGATTACGTAATAGGACATTATATGAATAATAATTTTGTTTTTCTTGGTCACTGTTTTTAATTGTGATCGCAAATATTGCTTATGCCACTGCATTCTTGAGGCGTGTGCTGGGAGTATAAATACTAAACAACAATTAATAAACACCAGAAGCATAGCACAAAAATATTGAGCTACAACACATTTGCTGAAACTGTATTTGAAATACTTGCATTTCAATATAAACTATCAACTTGAATGTCAAGGTTATCACTAAGGACAATGAATTCATATGTAAAACTAATAACATCAAAAAGTATTCAATCCAGTTTAAATACGCAATCACTTAGAGAATGCCGTAAAAATTTAATAGGTATTTCAAAAATTATTTGAACAAATATGCACTTATTATACAGGGTTCGGCAACAATGGGGGGTTTGAAAGATATTTCTAAAACTATGAGAATGACATAAAAATCGCTTGCATTGAAGTTGTAAACACAACAGTGGTACACATTACTAAAATATGTTTGTTTACACAGAGTGGCCCAAAAAATATGGCAAACCAAACATACTTTTTTTAATAGAATCGCATATGTTTAAGTAGCTTAAAGGTATTGCGTCAAAATATTAATCATTTTACTGTGTAGTATGGGTTTAACTTCCACTGTTTTGAAGATACGTATTAACAATTTTAGGCAAAAAAATGCTGAATTTCAGGCAGCTGCTGTAAGTAACAGAAAACAATTGAATGAATGGAACCCCTCGTATATTTTTGTATTATTAAAAAGCCCTTTTAATGAGCTTTCTGTCGATATTGTACTTCATATCTTGAACTTCAACTGTTTTTGAAATATGCAATTTTGAATTTAAAAAAATGCTACATTTCATGAGATGACAAAAAACTTTGTTAAATTGATCATTTAAATCAGGGCTGTCCAACAAGCGGCCCGCGGGCCGCATGTGGCCCACATAGCTGTACTCTGCGGCCCGTGAGGAATTTTGGAAAATCATACTTTGCGGCCCGCGATGCCTTTTTAATTGAGAATGATTCTGAAATCGTAATCAGTGGCCCGCTGATTGGCAACGAATATGTTAAGGCCACCTTGTACTCAGTAATGCAAACACTAGAGTCACCATTATCGCTTCAAATAACAACAGTGGAGATGCGGATGCAGTTCGTGTCGTTAACTCGTTGTTGCGGTTACCGGAATAACTGTCTGATTTGTCGCCGGCGAGCCTACGTTTCATTTATAATCGTAGTACGACCACAGTTTAAACAGAGAGAACAAATACAAGGACTGCATTCCGTAACATAAAAACGATAATCCCAAGACCGAAATCCAAGTTGAAAATTTCTTATAAATGTCAGATGCAATGTGATGCAAAAGTTTACCAGTTATCGTAATCGTAATTAACATTAGAATTTATTTTGTGCATAATTCTTGACCATGTAAACGCTCATTTATTTGAACGCGGTCGCCGTGCGATTGCAGCTTCAGCAATTAGGTAGTAATCTGCTTTACCGGCAGACTTAGCAGCTGTTTCAGGCCGCTTGTTTTGTTTTCTCTTGCAAAAAGTGGCACTATGTCGGCAGAATTCTTGTGATTGCGCTCCAAGTTTTAGGTCTTAGCTTCAGCTATTTTGAAATATTATTTGTGGAAGCTTCGCTTTGATGCGGTTTATGAGCCTTGGGCACTTATGCAGGGCAAATGAGTCCGCGTCCTTGAGACAGTTTATTTACGCAGAATTGCTAGCCGACCTAGCCAATTGCCTGTATTACAAGGTGAGTGAATTACTTCAATTTCAATTTTGGTAACGTAATACATATTAGCTGAATTTCGTCCGGCATTTTTAGTGTCACCCAGGAGTTGCATAACATAAGTGATTCCTCCAAATATTTTATTTTGCTGGGCTGCGGCCCGCCAATCATTTAGAAAATAACTTTGTGGCCCTCGCATTATCTGAAGTTGGACAGCCCTGATTTAAATGCTTAAGCTCTCCACGCAGCTTTTCGAGTGTATTGCCGTAAGCCTCTGCATTGATTGTAAAGCTATTTGCCATACATTCAATCAAAAGAATACCTTCCAGCCTACCATATAATACACATCATCCAAGAATTGACAGTAATGCGCGAATTTCGTTTGGTCAATTGCAATCAATTTTAACTAAAGATCTTTATGTGGTATGTCTCAGTATAACTCGTTCCAAGACTTCTCACTCAAGAGCAGAAGAAAAACCCTTTGCAGGTTGCACGTGACATGCTGGTCCTGATTTCATAAAAAAACATCATAACCGGAGATGAGCCATACGTCATTTCAATGGAAAACGCCGGAGTCTCCATGACCAAACAAAGCACGGCAATGAAGAATCAATGTGTTCTTCGACCACCAGAGTACGCTCCTCAAGGACAAACTGTAACAAGGAATACTACGTGACAGGAGAGAACACAACTATGAGAGTAGCGACTGGCTAATCCATTACGATAATACTCCGGCCCACGCACTGCATCTCAGCCAGAATTTTTTTGATAAACAGCATTGAACAACTTTGGCAAGCTCCCTACTCCTGACATGGCTGGGTGCGACTTTTGGCTCTTTCCCAGGCTCAAAATTGCCACTCAAAGAAAGCATATTTAACCCTACATCAAAACCAATTCGATGGAGGTTTCCAAAACAGATTTTGACAAATGCTTCCAACAGAATGCCTATTTGAAAAAAAATCTAAATTATTAAATTTGCAAATGTTGACCACCCTGCATAGCATGAATACCCAGATTCACCATTTTACACCCGAAAGGTAATACACAAAAAACATTTTCCTTCATTCAATTGTTTTCTGTTACAGCAGATGCCTGAGGTTCAGCATTGTTTTGCATGAAATCATTAATAATCGAAAACAATTGACGTTAGACCCATACAAGTTTATATCAAAATGATTTCCTTTAAGCTAATTGCTTAAGCTTAATTGTCGCACTACTTATTTCAAGGTAATTACTGCATTTATAGTTGAGTAAATAATTGTGTAAAGTAAATGCAATCAATGATGATCCTAAAGTGCATTAATTCAACATCTATAGCTTCTTTTACCTTTTGGTGTCGAGGAAAAATGTCTAAACTGCTTAGCTTAGCAGACTTCATCACTTTTTGTTCAACGCAATGTTGTAATGAGCTACATAGCTTATCATTGCTTTCATAGTGTCTCGTGATATGAATTGGCTTTAAATACATTTAATTTTAAAAAATAAAGAATTTAAACCTACGTTTAACACTTCTGTATGCCATTATATAAAAGATGTCAGATGCTACATTCAATTTAAAATTATAATCGACTATTTTATGTTGAATTAAGATATTCATTCCATCATAAAATTCATTTGGTATCGTTGGAGGGTAATGCTGAAAGTAAAAAAGGAGTGCGAGGCCCTACCTATGGTGTAAGAGAAAAGTTTAAGACTACCCTTACTAACCGAGTAATTGTTTTACTGGTCTTATACTTCTGTATCAACCCTTCTATAACTAAACTGTTAATAAAGAAATCTGATGCCCTTTTACAGTGATCATATAATTAGTAAAAAATTAATCATAAAAAACCACAAAAAACCCCATTTTAAAGGTATTCAACTGGAAAATCACCTATCTCACATCAATACACATTAAAAATGTAACATTTGAAAAAATCTTTAAGAGCCGTCTTTGAAAAAATCGAAAAATACTTAAAAATCACAAGAGTAAACACCATACTTCTGGTTATGCGATTTTCTTCAAAAGCTTGCTCTCGCATCTTAATAGTACACAAAACTTACATATGAAGTTTCAATGTCATATCTCTTTTTGTTTTTGAGATATTCAGATATTCAGACAGACAGACCAATGAACAGTTCAGGGGACTCTAAAACGTGAAGATCTGTTGAAAACTCAATTTCGAATTTTTGGGGTTAATCCAATACTTCCTTTACTGTAAAAGGAAGTAAAAATTAATGTTTACGTACAGGTTCCTTTCTATTTAAAATTTTCACTTTTGTGCAATTGGCGTCCATTGCAAAACTAAGATACCAAAATTTCATGAGAAACAATTGTTTAGCATTGAAGAGAATTCCACAGTTTTACAATAGAGCATTTTCACATACGTCACAGTGACGTTGCGCGATGACGTCAAATCAGCTGTTCGGGGTCAACTTTTGTTAACGGGCTTACGACAATTATCCGTATTTCGTGTTTATAGAGCTATTATTACGAAAAAAACGTTGTGACCTTTTTTATATATAATATAGTTGATTAAGTTTAGTTTAGTGTAGTACACTTTTATATTTAGCAATCGTGGGCATTATCACGATTATTTCTTTGTCAATGTTTATAAATTCGTCAGGGTCGATGTCTTCGATTTCTGGAATATTCCTATACAGTTCAGCCACTACTGATAAGGGTAAATCGTCCTCTGGTTCGAATTGATTACAGTGGCGTAACTTGATGCCCGCAGACTCCGCGGCCGGGGGGCCCTGAGCATAGTTTTCTTATTCTTTCCTTCCATAAAAGCAAGCAGAAAAAAAATTTCTTATTTTTATTTTTATCATAACGGGATGCCCACAGAAGAGACCATAAATCAAAATGGGAAGAGGTTACTAAAAATTTGCATGGTAAACGACCTACAGATCGGGGATACTTTCTTTGAACATGAAAAAGAACCTCAATACACGTACGACTCAAAAGATAAAGAACATAAGAGTCTCATAGACTACAGATGTATACCAAGACAACTATTAAAGAAAAAGTGAAAGACGTCTGGTTGGAAAAATAACTAAACTGAACATAAATCATAAGCTAATTTTGATAAAAATTGAGAATGAATTACATAAAGAGAAAATAGCAAAACAAAATATAAATATAAAGGATTAAAATTCTTAGAAATAAAGCAAATTTACCATGAGAAAATGGAAAAAAGATTCGGCAGAAAATTATAAAAGAAGAAAAGACTATGAACTAGAAGCATAGAAAAGCTTTAAAAAATAACATTGGAAACAGCAAAGTAAGTATGTGGAATAGGAAAAATAAATGGAAGCAGAAAAAAAAACAAATGGTGGAACAACAAAGTAAAAACTAAAGTGAAAGAAAGGAAAAGGGGTGACAGAAATATATAACAACCAGAAAAAATAGAGGTCAAAACAATTTATAAAAAAAAAAAAGATGAGACGAAACAAGAAGTGAGTAAGGCAAAATCCAAAAACTGGGAGAAATTTGAAAATGAGATAGGAATAGAATACTGAACAAACAAAACCAAGTTGTGGAAGACCATTAGAATTTAAAAAACATCAAGTATGAGCAGATATATTGAAAATGTTATGTTCTTTTAATTTAATATGATTAATTAAATAAATGATTAAGAACCACCTCGCAAATATTTTATTTCTAACGATTAAAAGGAGTTGTATTTCACTAACTCTCTGAAATAAATGGTTATATGCCCCGTTGATATTTTATTTATCTGCAAGTATTAACAATTATTATGGCTAGCTCAAATTTCGGTAAAGCATTTACCATTTCTCTCGGTTAGGTTCAATTTGGCTAATTGTATAATTCTTAATTTAACTTAATACGGTTCTATCCTTCGATTTCGTACTACTGCGCACAAGCAAATACTCGAAAGTAGGTCATATGTTACATTAAAATGGTTTCCGCTTGGCATTGCGATCGTGAATTTAAAAATAAAGTGACAATTTATCACAGTTCCACCGGTAAATATTTGAATTAAGCTGTTTCGCGGCATTTACATCATTTGTTTTTCTAGCATTTGTTAAAGGGGTGCCAGATCCACGTTTTCCAATTGTTTTAGTTGGCGTCGTTTCAGGATCTAACTGTCACATAACCCCAAATTGAGTTGGGCTATTCTGCGGTCTGGATTCACTTTACAGCAATGAATATGGCTTGTATTGCCTTGGGTATGACTCTTGGTACTCATGCATAAACTTCCCGGTGCTCATTTAGCTTAATTTTAGGGGTAGACAGTACCTGTTGTTGTTGCCGAACTTATCGGGCTCGAAGGCGACGCTGGTCTCGTTGTCGGACTGCTATGAGCCTGATGCTGCTGCCACTCCTCGGGCACGTCCTCATGTAGCTGCTTGGAGTCTTCCCCTCTGGGCTGTCTCGGCTTGCAGGCCTCCACGCAGAGATTCAAATAGGCTACCTCCGATTTTAGGTTATGGTCACTCGGGCACGGAGAACTTCACAACTTATGATGTTGGATTTCGATGCAAATAACACCACACGACCACAAAATTGCACTGAATTGGCCGGTATAATTTTTATTGTTAAAATAATTTGTTTATAATATGAAAATTAACTTTATTTAGAAGTACATTTTACAACATGTCAATTCTTACATTAATTCAATTGTTCTCTTTAATATCCACTATAAACAATTCCTAGTTTTAATCTTAAATAAAAACGGATGTGAATCAAGTTCAAAATGTTTACTTATAAATATAACTTTACCTAAAATCTATAACTTATGTACAAATACTTATTCTAATATTATGGTCCACATTTATAATTAGTTAATCAAGTATTTGCGTCACTGCACGTTTGTTAATTTGCTTTAAACTGTTCACATAAGTCACTGCACTGATTAAATTTATGAGAGTACTTCCTTCACCAAGGCGTCGCTTGATTTCACCTGTCTAATTTTCCACACAATTTTAGTTTATCTGCTGTGTCCTTTTCGTCATTTTTATATTAACCCTGGCTTCTTGATTCTTACAATTTTCAATCAAATGCCTTAAATTTCAGCCTTCTTAGCTGCTCGTTGCAACGTATATTAGCTTATCTAGCTTTTCCTACCTTTCTTTTAAAAACCTGACAAATATTTTACTGTTTAACTTTACTTGAATTATTCGCTTCAATTTATTGCCTTTGCAAACCATTACTTTGCACAAACCTCATATTTTAAATTTTATCTAACATTCAACTTAGATCCCTGTGAGAATTGAGCTTTGCTTAAACCGTTCTTTAATTAATTCTACTGCTATTAATTGGCATGTCTTTACCAAAATAAATTCAAAGTTTAGCCTTGCAGTTATATAAAATACCTCACCCTGAGCTTTAGTGAAATGTCCATTAGTTTGGCAATGCTATCAGAGTTGAGTTTGTAGGGCCTAATACCATCGCAATATATCTTAACAAAGAACTCGTTACAACACAAGAAGAAATAATCCAAACAATTAAATCACCAAAAACGGATAAAGCAGCAGGGAGCGATGAATTAGCACCACAATTAATTAAATAGGGCGGAAAATAATATTGAAGTGAATAACACTGTTATTTCAAAAAGTGTGGGCAGAAAATAGAATACCAAAGGAATGGGAAAAAAATTCATAATTTCTTTATACAAAAAAGGTAGGTAGTAAAAGCAAATGTGAATGTTATAGAGCTATTTGTTTAGCATCAACCTTGTTTAAAATATACACAGAACTAATAGAAAATTAACTGAGAAAAGAGATATTTAATAAACTGGAAGAACAGGCTGCCTTTATGAAAGGGAAACAAGCACAAGACCACGTAAGTGTAGTGAGGAAAGTACTAAAAAGGCAAACAAACACGGGAAAGAACTATATCTAGTATTTATCGATCTGAAAGCTGCTTTCGATACAGTTCCTAGAGAGAAATTATGGAAATACTTGGAGAATTCCAGATGCAAAGATAAATTAGACAAGAGGATAGCCTGAGTTCCCTTTTGTTATTATATACATGAGTACTGAAACTTTGCAAAAGAAATATGCCTAAAATAACAACGCTGGGAAAGAAAGAGATTAGCACAAGTACCAAGACTAGAATATATAAGGCATTAGCAGTACCAACCATGTTATATGGATGTGAGACATGGCCAGTAACGGAAAACCAGAAAAATAGAATATCAGCGACCGAAATGAGATACCTCCGGAAAACTGTAGGGAAAACAAGAAGAAATAAATGTAGAAATGGCAACATAAGATAGAATTTAAAAAAATCAATGATCCAAAGAAATGAGCAAAAACAATTTAAATGGCACGAAGTGCAGGCATCTGCAGAGAATGGTCATTAACCAAGAAAGTAACAATCGAAAAGACTAGTCAAAGACCGAGAAAGAACATGGAACAAAGCATAGGAGAACTACCTAAGAAAAGAGAGAAATCAGCCGGAGATCTAAACAGCATGACAGAAGATAGGAAAAAATGGAGAAGCTGGGTAGACTCCCCTTCAGTCGACGCCATAAGACAAAAGGCATTAACATAAAGAAGAAATAATAGCGCCCTATTTTTCAAATAAAAAAGCAATCGTGTGGTACCCATGATCTCCCTGTCAAGTAATCAAAATTTAGAGGGTGTACTATTATAAAAAACAAAACTTATTAGTTGTTTAATTATGTTTTGCAGTCTGATTAAATACACAAGAATGTTTCTCCATCTACACCAAGGGTGAGCAACCAGCGGCCCTTCAAAAATTTTACATTTTGACTTTTAAAAATTCCTTCAGTGTCTCGCAGTCTCATTGTACCCTATTTCTCATTAAATCTTTGTACACATATATCTTTCATCGTTATTTTAATAGTATTTCTATTAGTAATTTTTTGTACTAGGTTTATTTTGTTAATAAAGAGATAATTTGAGTTCATCATTCAGTATTTGTATTATCATAAGTTTTTTACATGCGGCCCGCACAACAGTTTTAAATTTGTAGCTGGCCCGTTGTAAAAAAAGGTTGCTCATCCCTGATCTACACTAACAATAGATAGCAGCTGTATAATGTGTTTAAATTTCCTAATCAGCCTTCACACTCTTAAACCAAGAGTAATTTGACCTTCTAAAAAAATACCAAAAATAGTTCACGTGTCGAAATGTTTAAAGAATCCAAGCAATTATGAGCAATAAAACAATTGCGTTTTATTAATGTAAAAAACATGATAACTAAATTAAACACTTGTTGCAATTTAATTCAATGGCACAGTGAAAATCAACAGAAGTTTATTAATCGCAATAACACAATAGATACTCAAGACTGATAGTCATTCACTTTCCACAACAAATCAATCAATCGTTACTTTTAAAGGAACAAGATATGTAAACAATTGCAGTACTTATATCATTTAGTATTTCAGACTAGGCTACAATGGTAACCATTAAAACAAACCAAAGTAATAGTTTACAAAACTAAATTAACCATAAATCTCCACCTACGCCTCAATTTTAAAAAATGCAAAAGCTAATTTACATTCTCCTAAAACACAAGTTCAAGCTGTCACTTAACCCGCTGTAACTATTTTTCTAGAAGTTTTAGAAGTTTCTGACTTTTGTTACACTTTATAAAATAAGTATACATATAATAAAAATTTTACAAAAATCAAGATTATTAACTGATTATTTTACAATGATTGAATCTTATCCTATATACCGGGTCGCCACTTTCAAACTGGAACATAGAGATTTAACATTGTTTTTAACAGTTTTATGGATTCCTGCTCGCCAATTCAACCTACAGAAAATGTTTTGGTATCAGTGGAAAGAGAAAATTATTGCGCATCTAATGGTATCAAAAATTAAATAATTTTTGTTCATTTTCATTGAATAATATTAATAAAAAGTTTTCATGTTTTTTAAATATGAGTTGCCTTGACTTGAAAACAGTTGACAGCTATACTCAAATTAATTTGTTATTTGATGACATTCAGAGTTAGTTCAGTAATTTTTACTTTATAAAATGAACGATGACTCGAACGAAGTGAGAGTTTCTATCGTAAAAACATATTACAGTACGGTTAGTTTGCGTAGAGTGAGAGATTTGTTTTCCGTAAAATACAATACACGAATATGTCCGGAAATTTGAAGAAACTGTTAATATTTCAGTAAAATCAGAAGCTAGAGGTGGTTAGTGTTTATTATTTAATTTTGGCTTTCATCAAAATTTCAATAATTACATTTTAATAAAGGTAATCGCAGGAATGTTGGTGCGGACAAAGAAAGTATAAATGTATTTTGTGAAGGAATGCAAGAACGTGCCAATCAAGATCGTCGTTTTTTGTCATCAATATGTTTCACGGATGAATGTACTTTTACTTTAAACAACGAACACCCAATGTGCAAAATATTAGATATTGGACTCAAGAAAAACCAAGAATTAATCTGTGTACAAGAACCCAATACGCTCAAAAAATAATATTTGAGCTGAGATTTAAGTTAACAAAATTATCGGACCGTTTGAAATTGTTGGAAATTTAAATTCGAACACTTATTTTGAACTTTTGATTAATAAGGTAGGTCCTGCATTGAAACAAATCTCTCACTCTCCGCAAACTAACCTCACTGTAATAGGTATCTTTTAACCATAAGAATTATTGTTTATTAATTGTGAAATTGTTTATGTATAGCAATAATGTTAATAAAGCTATTTTCATAAAAACTTCCTCTTCGTTCGAGTAATCGTTGATTTTATAAAGTAAAAACTACTGAACTAACTCTGAATGTCATCAAATAACAAATTAATTTGAGTATAGCTGTCAACTGTTTTCAAGTCAAGGCAACTCATATTTAAAAAACATGAAAACTTTTAATTAATATTATTCAATGAAAATTGCCAAAAACAATTACATTTTTGATACCATTAGATGCGCAATAATTTTCTCTTTCCATTGATACCAAAACATTCTCTGTACGTCGAATTGGCAAGCAGGAATTCATGAAACGGTTAAATACAATGCTAAATCCCTATGTTCCAGTTTGAAAGTGGCCACCCGGTTATATCTAGGGTTACCATATTTAAAAATAATAATTTCGGAACAAGATTACGAAAGGGTAGTTCATTACTCTATTTCTTTCATGTTTTTTTAATTTATTTCCATGTAGTAATTTAACAAATACTATAAACTAAATCCTAAGTAAACACATAAAACTATTATTCGTAAAGGAAACTACAAATTAAATAAACTTAGCAGGAAAAGCCACACGAAACGCTAATAAAAATGTTATTCTGAATTTCACAATATGCGGTTTATACACTGCTCAAAAAAATTAGGGGAACACTTTTTCAGCTGTGCAGAAATTTTCAAATTAAATACAGACGCAAGTATCAACGTTCGTATATTGTTCTTTCAACATTACGTAACAAGATACAAACAATAAATATGCTGTAAATTAACGATTTTCTTGAGTAACACCAAACCATTGAGAAGATTACCAAAATCGAAATGTGATTCATCACTTAAAATGTACTAGAAGCCCTGTTAGCACTCGAATACCAAATTTTAGCAGCGCGTGTGCCCTCCATTATCATCAATGACAACGTTACATCATCGAGGCATGTTGCGAATAAGACGTCTTAACATGTCTTGTGGTAAATTTCACAATTCTTCCACAAGGACCTCGTCCAACCCCTGAAGAGTCTGAGGTGCAGCAGGACGCTTCCTAATACGCCTGTCGAATAAATCCCAAACGTGTTCGATGGAATTTAAGTCCGGACTCATGGCTGATCACTCCATCACCTGGATTTCTTGTTCCTGGAGAAAATTTGTTGTTAAATTTGCGGTATGTAATCTACAATTATCCTGTTGTAGCATGAAGCCATCGCCGAAATTGTTCGCAAATTGCACAAAATGCTCTTGAGGAATCGTCTCAACATAAATTTGTGCATTGAGACGTTGGGGAACGACAACCAAGTGGGTGTGACCGTCTATACTGTTGCCACCCCAAACCATGACCGATCCAGCTATGAATCGGTCCACTTCCTGTATACATGCCGCAGTGTATCGCTCTCCAGGACGTCTGTACACTCGTATACAACCATCGCAACGAGTTAGACAAAACCGCCACTCGTCAGTAAAAAGCACAGACCTCCATTGTGGAAGTTGCCATTGCACATGTTCACGAGCAAAGTTTAGACGGATAACTTTGTGATTCCTGGTCAAGCGAGGAGCTCGCACATGCTTGCGAGAAGTCAGATTGACTTCTTTGAGTCGTCTTCTAACCGTCTGATTGGAAATTGTTACACCAGTGGCACTTCGGAGTAGATTTTGTAACTCACGAGCAGTAGCAGTTCGTCGGCGAAGACAAGAATTCACAATATACAGGTCGTCCCGAGGGGTAGTTTTTCTTTTACGGCCTTGTCCAGTTCTCCTGGAATATCTACCCGCTTCTCGGTACCCATGCCATCCTCTGCAGATAACAGATGGAGGTGATTGGAGATTGTTTGCTACATACTGCATATATCGACCATCTTCAAGCAAAGCAACAGCCCTCGCGACTTCAATGTCACTTAAATAACGCATTTTGAACTCAGAAACAGTGAAAAAGTTAAAACTGACGTTTCCTGTGTCCAATGACTAATTTGATGAGCTTCGGATGTTTGCTTTGTGGTCAAAAACCACTTTGTTTTGAGACTTTCTATACATTTTGGCGTCTACGAAGAAAACGAGAAAACGAATCACCGTAATTCTTTTTGCACTTTGTCAATACAAGTCTAGAGAATAATATAACAAGATAATATCCTGCTTCCATTATTTGCTGGAAAACTTATACGCGTTCAAAAAAGTGTTCCCCTAATTTTTTTGAGCAGTGTATTAAATATGGATCAAGGTGTTATTTGCATAAACCCATAATTTTTCGCCTATTTAAAGAAATCCGTCGGAACCCTGATTCCACAGTAACGAATAGCTAAATATTGGATACAGAATTTTAGTTAAGCAACTAGTTGTATATTACCTTTGACGTATTGAACCGGAATTCGCAGTAATCGGTAAAGCTTAATTAATTTTTTGGAAAATCAGGACATTTCAGGGCAGCATTTCAGGACATTTCAGGGCAGCATTTCATTACGAGACAACTAGCTCCAAATCGGTACAATCCCAAAAAATCGAGACATCTATGTCTCCAGAAATATAAAATTATACATTAGGTCAAGACATAAACATCAACTAACCTTGGGCACAATTAAATGCATTGCTAAAACAATTTGTCTAATTCTGGCTAATGATTTAAAGTACAAAATAACTACGCCTAAATATTTCCGCTGTGCTAAATACTTTCTGTTTAGTGTAAGCACTTGCAATAAATGTTTAACTGTTTACATAAATTGTTACCATCGAAGAATTGGTTATCACAGTCACGTACGTATTGAAGGTAAAATTATTCAAATTATTAAAACAAGTTAATCTTCCAATGATTACGCTAAACAAGTGGGTGAAAAGAACCTTATTAATTGTAGTACTACAAATTTCTGTAAAAAATAACTAAATGCAAACTCTTTGTTTAATTAATATAATTTCATTTAAAATACGAAATATAAAAAGTACAAATTAGGTCTTTTATGTCCCTAATATTCCTCAAAATTTACAATTAAAATATATTAATTTGAAGGTATTAAGGTTTAACGAAAATTGTTGCATTCTTATTTGTGTGAGTTTGTAAGGCAGCAGAATAAACAAATGAATTAACACAAATAAATCTTACAGAATACAAGGTTATTCAATTTTAAGGCTCACCATTGGAATTTTAAAATATACTGTATATTGAGCAAAGTTGCAGATTGTAATGCTGAATAATATTTAAAGAATATTACGATTACCTCTAATTTCTCGAGATTTGCCTTGATTGCCCATGATTTCCTTCAACGTCCGCATCATTTTCCTCTATTTTTTTGGTGCTTTTTTCATAATTTACTACAAGTTTGTCTTTATAAGGAGACATTATAGACATCCATATCAGTTAGAAAATATCGAAGTGACAACCAGTACAGCTATTTAAAAATAGAAATAGAAGCGTTGAAAGTATACAGGATGTCCATTTATCAGTACCTACATTTCTTAATTAAAATTTTACAGTTAATTGGCATTAAAAACAAATTTAAAATACCCTGTAAATACTGGATTAACCATGTTAATGTTAGCAATGATGGCAGTAATGGTTATTGGTTTCGTTTGCTTCAAGCCTGTACCGAGTATAATCCGTAAAATAAATGACATAAATTTCTTATTCAGAATAAAAATTTTAGTTATGTCCATATATACAACTAAGTCGTTTTAAAAAAAAGGTATATCATAAAAAGTATTAATTTAATGTTTCGGTCCATTTTTTTCGTGGGTTCTTCTGTATGTCCTTCATGAGGTTCTTCACAGTATCTTCTGTAATTGTTTTGGTTGCTTGCTTCCATTTTTTCTAGAAATCTTTGATATTTCTAACAGTTTGGCTGGTGGTTCTCAATTTACATTTTACCAAAGCCTAATATCTTTCTATCGGGCGACACTGTTGGACATTTGGAGGATGCATGTCTTTGGACACAAAATAAACTTTGTTTTCGTTTAGTAGTTACTAGTAGCTCTTAGATAACACAATATGCCAATGCCAAATCTGGCCAAAACAATGTCTGACCAACATGCTTCCTGAAAAACGGAAGCAGACGTTTTTTCAAGCGCTCTTTCATACATACCTCAGCATTGATGGTACTTGACGTCACATACAAAGTGCTTTAGTGTCAACACTGGCATGTCGAGACCAAACTTTTCTACAGCAATTGAAGTTTCAAGTGCAGAAAGAATCTTGCTTTCAAAAACTATAAAGAGTTGGGGCACAGAAAGCGTAGAGAAATCTGCTTTGACATAGGTTTTGTCATCCAAAACCAAACAAGCGCTTTTTTCACTGATTAGGTCGTACACCTTTCAAGATCTCGTTTTTTTTGGTTTTTTGCTGTGACAGAGTCCCTTTCACCGCTTTTTACGTTTTGTGCTTTTCTCACTACCAATTTTTTCTGTTCTTTGGGCCATGCTTGGGTTAGTCTTTCATTCTTTGCGATATCTCTGACCAACATTTCTCAAATTTTCAAATGGTTTTGATGGTTTTCTGGTGAATTTCAGAATTACGAGGTCCGCTTTCATGTAATGGAAAGTGTCACAATCTATGAGTTTAAAACTCCATTAACAGTGCTTTGCCAAAATTTTCAATTCCTTTGCTAAAAATTGTATAGATTTGGGCTTGTTTTCTACATAAACCCGCGGCTATAGTGATTCAAACAGAAATTTCATCGTAATTGGAATTTTACGGATTATACTTGGAACAGGCTTTAATGCAGAAATAGATTGATTTTTCCAAAATAAAAAGAACCTAAAATGCTAAATAATGAAATGTCCATCACGTACTTAAAAACCGTAATGAACTTCGGATGTAGGGAACCTTTGTGGAGATTTTTTTTCTCGTTCGTTCTACTGTAGAATAGACACCCTGTATATTAAAATATGATGATTCAAATAACTGCAATTAAAAGCACGTCCCCAACACATGGGTATAATAGAGAAAGCTTTGTGGTTATGATTTGGTTTAAAAATCATTTATTTATATCTTGCTGTAGGCTACTAAAAACACAACAACCCACATAATATTTACATGGCACCCCACATTTTAGCTAGCACATAACCACGTCATTTTAACTTCGAACAAGATTTATAATACTGTAACGAATGCGAGAACGACCTTGCAGCCGAATTCCGAGCGGCGGGCGAGTCAGCCTTCGGGGTGACTAATACATGTGCAGACAGATGGTCATATACGAGATGCGACTCTGGGGCCAGCTGCGAACGCGTTCCAGACTTCCGGATCGATCTAGAAGCAGGTGTGCGCGATGAGTCATTTCGAACAGATGCCCCGAGAACGGACCCGAGGTCAAATGCGTCATGCTTCCGTCTGGAGTTTCCAGTGAATATCGAGACTATCTGGAAGCTTCCGGAAGGGAATTATTGGCCATATAAATACCCAGCCGTCGGACCCGCAGTTCAGTTAGTTCAGTTCGGAATTTGCGTAGAGCCGTGTAAAGCTCCCAGATAAATAAAAGCCCGTGTGTACATATAACTATTGACATAAATAACCATATAAATTGAAATAAATCGTTAGTGTTAAGAGTGAAATAAATAAATAGTTGAAGTTTAACCAGTGTAAATATTAAATAAATGTATTGATAGAAATAGTGCCTGTAGTTTAAGTAATTTGTAATCGGCTTGATAATTCTCGTGTGTTTGTAAATAATAATAATTAATCCAATAGTTGTAAATCTTCTTCTTCTCCCTTCTCCTTATGCCCTGATGGCGTCGGAGTTTGTTGTTCATTTTTCTTCTATCCACTTTTTCCATCCTCTCCGGTCTCTCGCTAGTTGTTTCATCTGTTGCATTGTTTTTCCCTTTTTCGTTCCTAGGTCTGCCACTTGTTCCAGCCATCCCTTCCTAGGTCTTCCTTTCCTTCTGTTTCCATATCTTTTAGCTTCCATTGCTTTCTTCTCTATTCTGTCCTCTCCCATTCTTATTACGTGTCCATACCAGCTTAACTTTCTTCTGTTTATTTTTGTTTCGATGTCTTCCTGGTTCAGTTCCTTCCTTATATTTTCGCTTCGGCATCTATCCATTTTCGTCTTCCCCGCTATCTTTCTCAGGTGTTTCATTTCTGCCGCGTTTATTTTGCTTCTCTGTTTTTCGTTTATTACCCATGTCTCGCTCGCGTATATTAAAGTTGGTATTGTTATTGCATTATACCGTGTGTCCACAGGAGGACGCACCATAGGGATAACCTAATAGAATAGAAAGATCGGCTAATGCTGTGATCGCCGACACGCTAAAACGTTGTTTTCTGGCTTCTGACTCTCTCCTGTATGAAACAAATGTCACTTGTGACAGTTTATATGTGTGATTTAATGAGATTTGATATTGTGACGGTGCACACAGCTCTGGTTGATATTTATATTCTATTAGCATTATCTTATCTCTATGGTGCGTACTCCTGTGGACACACGGTATATATGTATCTTTGTTTTCTGTTCTATTTCTGTCTTTCCCAGCACTGTTTTATTTAAGGCGTAGTAAATTTTTGTTGTCTTTTTGGCCCTATTTGCAATTTCTGTGTCGATTTTTCCGTCATTCGTTATTACAGTCCCCAGGTATTCATGTGTAGTCACTTCTTCTATTTCCACCCCTTTACATGTCAATTTGTTCTCGTTTTCTTCTGCCTGTTGTGTTTGTGTACTGCTTATTTTCATGTATTTGCATTTGTTTATATTTATTTCTAATCTTACTTTCTCTATCTCTTCCACCCATATGTTTATTAATTGTTGCATTTTTCTTTGGTTTTCCGCTACCAATACTATATCGTCTGCATATATCATTACCTCTGTTTTAATCGGTCTTAGATTTTTGTATCCGATGGTCATTTGTAGGTGTTTTGATCTTTGCTTGGCGTTTTTTATTATTTTGTCCATTATGAGTATAAAAAGCAATGGACTAAGGCTGTCGCCTTGTTTAATTCCTCTTTCCATTTTAAATTGCGATGATCGTCTGCCGCATATCTGTACTCTTGCCCTTGTATTTTCATAGATGTTCTTTGTTATTTCTATTAGTTTTCTTGGAATGTTTAGATCTGTCATAATTCCCCACAAGATATTTCTGTTTACTCTGTCAAAAGCAGCCTTTAGATCTATAAAGGTTATATGCAATTCTTCTCCTTTTTCATTTTTCCTCTCCATCATTAGTCTTAGTAGGAATATATTATCAACTGTTTGTCTTTTTTGTCTAAATGCTGATTGTTCCTCTTCCAGTTTTTCTTCTGCTATTTCTCTCATTCTTTTTTCTATTATTCTTGTGTATACCTTGTATACTACCGATGAGAGACATATATCTCTATAGTTTTTGCAGTCGAATTCGTCTCCTTTTTTGTGGATTGGCACCAGTAGGTTTTCTTCCCAATCTTTCGGCATTTTATTTGATTGCCATGCTAGCCTCATTATTTTTAGTAGCCATTCTTTTCCGAGTTCCCCTAGTCACTTTATCATCTCCGGGTCGATTCTATCTGGCCCACTTGCTTTTCCTATTCGAATTTTGGCCATTGCCTCCTCTAGTTCTTCCATTTGTATTTCTTCTGTTGTATTTTCGTTTTCCGTTGTCTGGTTCTGTGTCTTATTTTCCTGTATATTCTGTTCTTCTTCTTGTTTGTCTTCATATTTTTCCGTATAGTATTTTTCCCATATGTTTATTATTTCCTGTAGTTGTGATTTTATCTGGTTTTCCTTATCTCTCAATCCTCTTATCTCTTTTCTTTTCCTGCCCCTTATTGTTCTTATTTTGCTCCAGAACTTTCTATTGTTATTTTTGTAACATTGATTTAGTTCTTCTCCATATTTCTTCCAACTCTCTCTCTTAGCTTCTCTTATCATAGTTGTAAATAAATGTTTAATACAAGCAGCGTCGTTATAATTTTTAAATAGCGCGAATGTTAAAAACGTTGCAATACATTGCACATGCACATTGTTCAATAATTTCCCCGGATTTCCTTAAGATTTCCTCTAACTTGCCCCGTATTTCATCTAAATTCCTCTGATTTCCCCCAGATTTTTTTTATTTCCCCATTTTTGTACACCAGAATTCCTTTACGAATCGCCCCTGGGAAAAACTTTTGATTTTTGTATTTCATTATGGGTCGATTATTGTGTTACCATAGAACGCTCATGATTATTGGTGGTGATAGTCAATTAGAAATGAAAAGTATTGTGAAGGGTAGAATTAATAGGCATGAATGTCAGGAAAAGTTGAAAAATCTTACGGTAAACTATCGATCAAAGAATATATCTGAAAAATTTGATGAATTTTTTGATAAGATGTCAATAATACTACATGAAGTTACACCGAAAAGAGAAATTGTAATCAAAAATACAAATTCATGGTTTAACAAAGACATACATGATTGTATAGAAAGAAGAAATATTGCATACAAAAAATTTGTATTTACTGGATTGGAAACAGATTGGAAAAATTTCAAAAAAGAAAGAAATTATACGGTAAGGGCTATACAAATTCAAAAGTGCAAGTACTATGAAAGAAAAATAGATGAATGCAAAAACGACTCCAATAGAATGTGGAAGACGTTGAAGTCGCTGTTATCACAGAAAAATACAGAAGAATATTTAAGTATACAATTTGAGGATAACATTGTAAAAGGTGAAAAAGATATAGCCGAAAACTTCAATAAGTATTTTATTGACAGTGTTAATGACATAATTTCTAGTATTACACCAACTAACGTGACTTATGAGATGCCTGATGTAACCAGTGTGATGTCTGAATTCACATTACTAAACAAAGCTAATCTGAAAACGGTTCTGAATAGCCTGAAAAGTAAAAGCAGTCCTGATGGAATCAGTGTGAGGTTCTTATGTGACTATTTTGATGAGTTGTCAGATGTATTGTTACATTTGATAAATTCCTCGCTGGAGAGTGGAGTGTTTCCTCGGGGGCTCAAGACTTCGTTAATTATACCTATACGGAAGATAGCTCGCACTACCAAGTGTAATGAATTTAGACCTATAAATTTACTGCCTGCAGTGGAAAAAGTGATTGAGCGGATTGTTTATATGGAGTTATCAAATTTTTTAAAAGAAAACAACATCTTGTGTGAACATCAGTCAGGTTTTCGGGAGGGATATAGTTGCGAAACGGCTCTTCAGTGTATACTACATAATTGGAAGATGAGCATAGAAAAAAATGAAATGGTTGGAGTGGTCTTTCTAGACTTAAAAAGAGCTTTCGAGACAGTCGACAGAAAAATTTTAATTGAAAAACTGTTTAAGTATGGACTGAGAGGTACTGTTCTTGCCTGGATGACTTGTTATCTAAGTGAAAGAAGGCAAAAAGTGAAGTGCGGTGAAGAAATATCTTCAGAACTTGACATAAACGTTGGCGTACCACAAGGGAGCATATTGGGTCCTTTATTATTTATGCTGTATGTCAATGACGTTGCTGCATGCATGGAGTTCTGCAATTTCCATCTTTTTGCAGATGATACAGCGATATATTATTCAGGTGAAAATTTTGTTGATGTAGTAAACGTTATAAATCAAGAATTGACAAGTGTTGGTAAATGGTTGTCAGCAAATAAACTTAAATTGAATGTGTCCAAAACTAAATTTATGATGTTGGGAAATAGGTCATTATATAAAATCTACAAAGAGTCTAATGCAAGAATTTCAATTGAAAATGAAGAAATAACTGTGGTGGAACAAATTAAGTATTTGGGAATAATGGTGGATAGGGACTTAAAATTTAATTATCATGCTGACTACATCTGTAAGAAAATATCCAAGAAATTAGGAGTGTTGGCTCGTGTAGGAAAATATCTTTCTGCGTACTCGCGATTACTTGTATACAATTCAATCGTGAGACCGCACTTTTTCTATTGTGGGACAATATTATATTTGCTTAGTGAAGGGGCATTGAACAGACTGCAGGTGCTACAGAATAGATGTATGAGGGTTATTTTGAAATGTGACAGATTTACTAGAATCAAGGATATGTTAAATGAATTAAGGTGGTTAAATGTAAGGCAATTGGGTAAATATCAAGCAATGATATTCATATATAAAATAATAAAAAAAGAAGTGCCAAATTATCTTCAGAACATATTAATCTTGTGTAGTGATGTACATGAACATGAAACACGAAACAGTGAAAACTTTTACTTGAGGACTCAAAAAAAGTGTATTTGTATAAATTCAATTTTTCATAAGGGTCAAATAGAATACAATAACTTAAGTGCCAGTATTAAAAAAGCGAAAAGTACTGCAATATTTAAGCGAAACCTAAAAGACTTTTATTTGTTAAGCGAAGGCTAGACATTGTTAGACGTTGTAAATGTTGTATAGTGGTATTATTATTAGCAAGTTGCTAAATAAAGAATTACTTACTTACTTACTTACTTACTTACTTAGACCCAAAATATCTCAATATCTAGGACACTTACAGGACAATTCAACTCTGATTTTAGGTTTTCATTCGTTTTCATAATTTTGGAGAGATTGATACTAACTTTCTTATTTTAAAATATGAATGCACCTCAATGATGGCTATGACATCATTGAAAAGAGCTTAGACGAGGGTTATTTTTTTTAACCTTCAAGAATGAATATGAAACATTCATTGTATAGAAAATGTAAGTACAGCTCTTGGTTATATATCTACATAGTTACAATTTTGAGCAAGCTATTTGTCCTCCTCAAAGAATTGCCGCCTGCTTTCTCGGCCAACCTTTCACCGTTGGTGTTCAGCTTCTTCAAACTTTCTGCACCATTCTTGCAAACAGCCATCGCTCATAAACTGTACTCATCTGAGGGTAAAGTTTCAGCTGCATTATGCTCTTCAACATTAAACCTTCAGCCAGAAGAAGACAAATTACGGTATAATGCCTTCATTGAAATGATGATTATGTAGAAATATAGCTGATAGATGTACTCACATTTTCTATGCAATAAATGTTTCATATTCATTCTTGTTGTTTACCCTTACTGAATCGGAGGTGGAAAAAAATAGACCTGGTATTTAGCTTCTCACTAGGTTTTCTATATTTATTTTCACAAATAACCGAGAAAATATACTTTTTTGATAGTAGGCCGTGTCTTATTAATCACAAAACAACTGAAAACTTCCATTTGCTTTTCTATTCAATTTTCATCATATTATAAAAAGCTAATTTATATACATTAAAGTTTCTGCAAAAATAACTGAAATAAATTGCTGCAAAAATTCTTAACCACTAATTAAATTAAAAGGAAATTTTGAGAAAAATTCAGAACCTCGGGCAAATTAACCTTCTATTGTTAGTATTAATTATTATTAATCGTGTTTCTCTAGTAACCATGACTACAATTTATTATAAGAAAAAAAATCTGTAAAGGACTTTACTCAAAACTTCCCTTGCAGTGGACGTTGTGACACAAAATTGAAAAAAGCTGTATTTTTGATAAACATATATTCCTTTAGCAAAATGATGGTTAAGCGCAATGTTTTAATATTGTTGACATATTCTATGTTGGGTTACTCAGAATTAGGGGCGGATGGGACAACCGAGAAACCAGGAAATTTCCAGATGGGCACAGAGTCCAGCGGTCCGCCTTCTGCAAGCAAAAGCAATTGCCAAGGCGGCATTGTTCTGGGCTAGTTTATAGTTTTATGAGGATACTTTCATAAAGACAACAAGTGGGCGTTGTGACACTAAATAATTTTACAAATCAAAGGAAACTGTGGGTAAAAATATCTTCACGTTTTTAATAATACTAAATTCAATTTTTAAATTAAAAAAATATTATCCTTAATGAGATTCGAACTAGTGCCTGCGAACGAGCCCAAACATTGGATTCCGGTGAACTATGGCTGTGCTGACTGCTTCACGCCTTGCGATCCAGGTCTATTTAACGTAACGCACTTATTTGTGGTTCGTTTTTGTCTTGTACAACAGTTATCCTGTATTTGTTGATTCGCATTTTCGGCAAGGATAAAGCCAGCACTATGTACAAATTAGTACTTTTATGTATCCCTCAGTTCAAGCAAAAATAAACAAAATTTAATTTTTTTAAGGTGCTCACCCTGTATATATTTGTACGAAATTGTACCGGTTTCATGCCAGGTATATATATAATGTGTATGCAAAATATCATCTTCCTCTGACAAATAGTTTTTGAGTTATACCGCCAACAGACAGACAGACGGAATTGAGAAAACCTGTTTTTCGTGATCTAGGGACCCTGAAACGTGAAGATCTGAAGAAATCTCGGAAGGTGATTTTTTCATGATTACAATACTTCCTTCGTCTTTCAGAGGGAAGTAAAAAAAAAAGATCGGGAAATTGGCCTTGGATTCTGCATTTTAGCCAAAATTTTTGAAAGATATATTGCTTATCCTACGTGTGTTCTTTCATGAATTTTACATAAAATATTAGAAATTACATTGATGTTGGTGTTGAATTTCTTTTATGGAAGTTGATTTTATACTGAACAGTAATGACCTGATGACCATTGCACTTGATCATTATTTGTGAATTATACATCTGTATTTAATATAATTAACCTAATTTGAATAACCCTGTATAGTGGCTTACTAGCCCCCTGAATAACTTTTAAGGTATATCACATAATCATCATAATTGGAATAAAATGTAGAATAAGGTTACAATATAAATTCAGGCTAGTACCTTGATGTTTACTACGTTTTATAATCTTTTGAAATACAAACCTATGCGCTTGGATAGGAATTCAAAATAATACATCGTGGCATGCAATTGGGTAGCCTATATAAAGTAAATTTTTTTTCTATAATAATTTTCAAGGTCAACTTTCTAGGGGATAAGTTGCATTCCTGCAGGGTCCCTAGTTTTAATAATGGTGGTACATAGATTTTTAGTTCTTTTCTTCCACTAAAAAAATGATTGTCATTTTGACAGATATGTCATAATTTAATATCGATCCTTCATTTTTGCATTTAAAATATTTCTTGGTTTTCTTCTTTATCCGATTTTATTGACGATGATGATGATTCCATGTTAAAAAAAGAAATTTGTCAAGAGTTCAAATTAAGAAGCTTTGACATTCAAAACTGACACAACCATAATTTTTAAAAACTACCAACACGAGGTATAAAAATTTCCTAGCATTTTAATCACATATCTACCAACATTGTAACACTTTGACAGTTATTATAGAAAGAAAACGTACTTTATCAGGTGCTGACTTGCGCGACGCAGCATAGGAATTTTCATAGTAAATTCTTTATGTTCAATTATTTGCTCCCCTAATTATTTTAGAGCTAAAGTGTAAATACATTTTTTGTAGAGAAAAAATACTGCATCCATTCATACTGGCTAACCATTTTCCATTTTCCAGAACCGAAAGAATGCAAAAAAATCAAACTAGCATTCTTATAAAAATCAGTGATGCCTTGGAATTATCTAAACAAGCCAATGCACTTGCGTTTGTCTGTCATTGCAGTTGACTTTTGCATTTTCAGGTTATTATAAAACCATGAAACGCATAATAGGAAACAATTTTATTTATTTTAACACAAAAATAATGAAAAATCAAACTAAATGTTCAAATAAGCCACCATTCGTTGCTGAACAATAGTCCAACCTGTCATAAAATTCTCATCTAATATTCGCTAATTCATACTGAGTTATTTGACCGCTCTTTCCTCGGATACAATTTTTCAGCTCTTCTAGATTTTGAAATGCACATCAAGAGTAAGTTTTGATTTCAAATGTAGCCAAAGAAAAAATCATTTAGTGAAAAATCGGGGGACCAAGCAGACCAATTAATTGCATAATATGCACCAAATACCTTATTGAAGAAATTGTTATTTAAAAATTCGTGCACAATGCGAGGTGAAACCAAATCTCTTGGTCTCGAACAACTTTGACCAACGATTGAACGTATTGTCTTTTCCTCGTTTTGGTGTAGGTTCTGAACCTTATTATAGCACCTACAATTATTTAATAACGTGCCTGTAGTTATAACAATGTGTCAGTCTATTAATGGTTGTACTGTTTGGATTTTGCTGATACGGATATTTTACAATAAACAAGAAGCTTACTTGACGAGCGCTATTTCCACAAAAAAACACCATTTTTGTTATGGACAAGGTCCAAGTATCTGAAGTACCAGGTACCTTAAAGACATCAAGACGAACAAAATAAATAAGGAATTATTATAAACGTCAAACATCAATGGCAAACAAACATATTCTTTGTTTAGGTAATTCCAAGACACCACGGATTTTGAAAATTTAATTTGTTTTCATTGATTTATACTATTCCGAAAAATGCAAAGTTGTTAACATTAGTATGAATGGATGCAGTTTTTTCTCTACAAAAAATGTATTTACAATTTAGCTCTAAAATAATTAGGGGAGCAAATAATTAAACATAGAGAATTTACTGTGTAAATCCCTATGGCGTGTCGTTCAAGTCAGCACCCGGTATACAAAACCGTACATAGTAAAAGCATGGTATATCACAAAGTCGCTAGAATCATTTAATTTAATTTAGCAAAGAAGGTTGTCTAGATCAGAACTTGAAATTATCGGGGTAGGGAAAGCTTAAAGTCGTTAGACATCAATTCCGTTAGACGTATCATTTGTTTACTAAAAATTAAAAACTTGCTATGTTCGCTTTTGATAGCGGTCACCCGGTATAAGCACTGATATGCCGCCATACTTTTTGTTTAGTCTATGCTCTTTGCATGGGCATAAACTGTTTACACAAATAATTACTATAGAATACGCAATTATCACGAGAATGTAGTGAAAATACAATTATCAAGCATTTAAAAAAACATTATTATTCAAGCTTACATTAAACAAGAACAATAAAAACCTTGATTATGCTACCGGTATTTATAAAAAACAATTAAAAGCAGGCTCGTTACATAATATAAATAAGATATTAGGATTATACCAAATATCAATTTTTTGTTGTATGAACGTGAATAATCTGAAAAATTTAAGAATCTAATTTACACCGATCTTGCTTACTTATGAAATTTAAAATCATGTTTTAGTGCTTATTGTGCCCAATTTATTCGTTGAAGACATAGGTACTCTAATATAGGTCAGGTATCCGAAAGCCCAAAATATTTTTAAAATATACAATGCTTGGAGCTTCTTATTACGAGCAACTATTCTGTCTTTGCAAATCACTCGCTAACCGCGGACGTCGTACTATCTTTACGATAATAAAGCCAGGTAAATAAAACTTTCATAAAGGCTCTCCATAGGGTACTGGAGGTAACCTAAAATTTCGAAACGAACCTAAAACCAATACTTACGTGCGACTGTATGCGGCCATTTTCAGTTACAACCCAGTGAGTGGAGGCAGAGCTTTCCAGAAATATTTGAAACAGCAAGAAGAACACTTTCCACAACCTTAATTTCACCATTTTCCTAATATTTTGACATACCGCGCATGCTTTCATGCCATGTGACAGCCGAAGAGCCGATTCTTGGGGCAGCCCTGCGTTGCAGTCCCGTAACTCGGGTTGCGGCTCTTCAGGCGACCGGTACTTTCAGTTTCCTGAAAAGAATTGTCCTGAGCGCAATGGCGCAATCACAAGTGCGACAGAATTTCCACAAGGACTGCGAAGATGCCATCAACAAGCAGATAAACATGGAGCTCAACGCCAGTTATGTTTACATGTCTATGGTAAATATAGTTAAGTGTTTTCAGTAATTTAACGCACTCCTGAAAATATTACGCAATAGTTGCTTAAAAGGCTTCAACCACCGCGCCTTTTCATTATTGACCGCTTCGGGCGCACATCGCATATGTAATTATGTAGCAAAACCTGTAATTTTAACAAATTTAGTGTCAATACGAAATGTAAATGTTAACGTAACGACTCCCTATAATTATTATACCTATCTGCTTAAAAACTAATAGACGTAAATAAGCCCATAGGTACTCTATTATTACCTTGTTATATTGTAATTAATTATTTTAACCAAGTCTAAAAATACCGGATCATCTTAATAATTCAGTTAATATCAAATGTACAATAAACTGATTTTATTTAATATTTTATTTAAACGATGGCCCCATTATTTATAAAGATGCGTGTGTACTCGTTCTAACGTCGCATTTAAATTTAATAGCAAATATAAAAATAGAAATTACTGTAAATATTTAAATATAGTGACTGCAGTATACGAAACAGTAATCATTATCAACATGAAAGAATCAAGTACCTACGTATTTCAATTTGGTTTTGACAAAAAAGGCAGCTTAGGTGTGTATGGGTGTGGACGTGAGTCAGCGTGTATAATTATATACTTATGATGAATCAGTACGAAATTCTTCGATATTATCGAAAAATATAAAACGGGATTTTTTAGAATATTTCAACAAAAGTTTAGCGCATCATTTCGCAATGGAGAGATCAACGCATGCGCAAAGGCGTCCACAATTCTCAAATCAACACATTTTGTTTACAAAACAAAAGTCGGTAGAATTTTCAAAATATGATGGAAAGTTGATATAGGGTATACTTGAGAACTAAAATAGCAGCACGGATTACATACAGGAAACTTTCACGGTCAATGTTAAGCACAAGAATTGGAAACGGTCCAAGAGTAAAGTATTCGACATTTTTGTGTTAATAGGCTCAGTGGCGTATTATCAAGGGCGTCTCAAATGGGAGTGCACGGCACCCGGGCAGCACGACTTAGAGGGCGGCGGTTAGGCCTCGGTTATTTAGAGCTGATTTTTACAAATTGAAAATTTAGAGTCCCCTTCTAACGCTATTCGGGAAGATAGAGCGTCGTAACCAATGAGAATACGTGACCGCGCGACGTCACGCGCGTCAAATGAAATGGACTATTTCCCGCATCTCCTATTATCCAATCAAACGCAATGATTTTCCAAAATTCAACCAATCACATTTTTATATTGGCAAAATATTTACATTTTCCCTTGAAATTTTATCTGTTTCTATTACCACTTGTATCCATGGAAACCACAAAATCTGTTGTTTTAAGCAATATGGCATTTCAAAAACGTCATTGTGAATCAGTATAAATATCATATTCATTGTATACTGATACAAAATGAACGCATATTTGGAAAATAGTCCACAATAGTTATTTAAGCATCAAGGGAAGTAAGTAGCTTTTACCAGTCGAGAACGAGTTTACCAGCCCGAGCGAGCGGGGGCTGGCAAAGTTCGAGACTGATTGTAGATAGTTACTTCCCGAGCATGCTTATAATATTTTTCTCCATGCCCAACAAAAATTTGAATAATTTTCATTATTATATATTTTTTTTAAATTTACGGTTATACCTACCCTAACCTTACTTATCTTAACAAGTTTTTACATTTCAAATAGGTTAGGATCAGTTAAGTTCAAACCCGTTCAGATCACTTACAAAACTAAAATTACTGTAATGACACGTAATTCACTTACTTCCCTTGGGGAGTAGGTTTTACCTTACTTCTCTATAGGGTTGCCAACACTGGTCATTTTAACCCGAAGACTTCGGGTTTGGCAATCATTCTTCGGGCTTCAGGTTTTCAATAAAATTGCGAAAAATGTTACTGCTATTTAAAAGCTGCAGAGCAGAAGTCATTGGTAGAAAGTGGGCAAAGAGAAAAAAAAATTAGAAAATATCTTAAATTTTTTCATAAATATGTAGTTTCGTAATAGTTTACTTAGCTTCTAAGATGGATTTTGAATACATTTTTTATGGAAAAAAATGGTTTTGTTCTTTAATTTCTATGATTTACAAAGGCCGAGAATTATGCTAAGTGTAACGGGTCAGCTGGATCCCTTACCGATAATGTTTATTTTCATACTTAAATGTAGAAGCCAAGTTGTATTTCCTATGTTCTAGTATTAGATTTAATATTGTATTTTATGTAAGCAAATGCTCGCAAAGTCAGTCCTGCGCTGGACGTGTAATGTGAATTGTTGTATTCGCGAGTGCAGCAAGAAACACGCTGTAGGCGGGATGTGGGGATTTTAAACTCATGCAAATTTAACAAAAAAGCATGGGTTTGTTAGATTGGAAAGTATAGTACGTGAATTCGTCCAGGGAGATATAAGTTAATTTTAAGTGGTCTAAAAGAGCCTGGTAGCCAACGTTTGCTGCAAACAGTGCAGCTAACCAGCGTTTGCAAATTCCTTACACGCATTTTCGGAATGTACATGTAAGTACACCCATTGTGCTATATTTAAAGGCTTATTTGAAGGGTAAATTTTGAGAAATGGCACTTCAACTGACCTTACGAAACCTGCACGCGATCAGTGGTTCCCAGCATTTCCGCCAGGAGATGGTGATGCAATTGAGGCGTGGCGTTTCCAAGGGTATGCAGCAGCCAGTTCCAGGTAAAATGTTTGCAGAGTGGTTACTTTTAACTGCAAACTTTTGAAACGGGCAGGAATGTGTTTTATTAGCGACTCAAATAAGTACCGGCTTCAGGCAATTTTGACATTTCAGTTTTGTTAGACATTTTCACATTTGTCGTCTTTTAAAAGATAATTATTTCAACGTTATTTTTGGTGACGTTTTACGTTGTTCATGTATGTTTGCAACACACTTGCGAGTATTCCAGAGCCATAATTTATCATTCTGAACAACTTTTCTTTTGCCGTATCATGAACAGAAAGGGTAGTTCACCTGAAGAGAAAATAGTTTTCGGTGCACTGTCAAATCCAACTTGTTTTTTCAAAAACTTAAAATATTTTAAAATTCTCTTCAGACCAAACAGGACCTAATTCCACAATCTTAAAATAAAATTCAAACATTTTTAGTCCATCTCACCTCTTGTAACATCAATCCTGGGACACACTGTATATAGCACGCTGGTTGTTTGAGAACTTCTTTATTTTTTTCAATGCCTTTTGTATTTGTATGCGTGGTTTTTGTTTTTTATGTTTTTTTTGTGTTTAGAAGTCAATAAATGATGTAAACAATTTGGATTTTTTGTGCATTATTTAATGTTGACTTTCAGTCCGACCAACACCATAAGAGGGAACCAGATTTTTGTTTTAGCAGATTATGATCTGGCATAAGCGACTAACTGAGATATTAAGAGAGTTTCATGTTCACTGAGTGATAAAATGGGCAAATTATTATTTAAATATTAAGGCGTACGAGACGTCTTGTTCAAATTTAATGTATTCACGGAGGGGTAAAAAATGCCGCATTTCATATGCTACTTAAAAAATATAAAATAATTTTATGAATTATATCTTTATAATGTAAAAAATTATTTCACCTTACACCTTTTTTCTCCCCCAAAAATTATTTTCTTCGGGTCAGCATCGACTTAATGTTGGTAACTCTACTTTCCTAATGTCATGACAACCTGTAAACAAACAGTAAAATCAACTTACCTGCAATGGATATGTCAAAGTAAGTGTAACTTACTAGATGGACATGGAGAAAAATGTATTTCGGGCTCATGATTTTGCTCAGAAAATGTTTTACTCAAGATTTGTTGTTTTTGGCAATGCCCTCGACAAACTAACTTTGCCAAATTCCCTCGCCTTAAGTTCGTTTGTTTTGTGACATTGCCAAAACAAGAAACTTTCGTAAAACATTTTTACC
Organism: Agriotes lineatus; assembly: GCA_940337035.1. Taxonomy (NCBI): domain Eukaryota; kingdom Metazoa; phylum Arthropoda; class Insecta; order Coleoptera; family Elateridae; genus Agriotes; species Agriotes lineatus. The sequence continues at coordinate 68,789,451 of OW679197.1, read as the reverse complement.
GGCAAATCATCTGCCCTTAATACATTAATACTGATAAATTGTGGAAGTAATCATTGAATCATGCAAACATAAATGCAGTCGATCTACTGAATGAAGTAGAGATTTTATGACTTAAAATCAACCTCATCTTCAGTTGATGTTTTTAAATATTAGTTTAGAAATAACTTAATTAGCACATTTCCAAATTTATTGATGCTTTACGCATTACATGTCACTGTTGCTAAGGGTGAAAGATCATTTTTCAAGTTAAAAATTATAAAAGAAATTTTAACAGTATGTGAGGTTTAGCTCCTCAAATTTAAATAAGTGTCTTGTACTCCTTTATACTTGAATAATTATTTGCCCTTTGTGTTTACCTTCCTAGCTCAGTGAACATGATACTCTAAAATACCCCAGTATGTGGCTATAAAAGATCACTCACTGCTGAAACAGGAAGCTGGTCCACTCATTTAGAGTTCTCGGGATAAAACTGACTTCAAACAATGCACAAGAAAATGCAATTTGTTTACACACATATATTTGATTTAAAACACATACAAAAGAAAATAAAAGAAATAGGATTAATGCCTAGAACAGTTCGTCGTTTCTAATTACACATGTAAACCACTAACAAATAATTTACGGTTGATATAGCTTGGAGCTAATCACATGAACATTATAATAGTATATTATGTTATTAGGAGCAAAAGTTATACTTTATGTGGCGAGGCTGGACGGGTTATCTGCCGAGCTTGCGAGGCAGATAAGTACAGCCGAGCCACATAATAGTAGATTATGCAATAAGGGAGAGAAATGCGTTATTTTGCTGAGGTACGTCATTTATTGACATTTTAGTTACAATTATTTTAAAATTAGTAGCCTTTGGTAAATTTTAAAGTTGGTGGCACTGTAAGTCATTATGACAAGAGATCACAATTATGTCAAATTCGAGGTTAGTAGCTTAGGTTTTGCGTCAGTTTATGTCAAAACTGACGCGAAACCTAACCTGATAACCCCGAATTTACCATAGATTACCATAGATACAGTAACATTTTTTACTTTAGTCCCTAGGGGCTAAAGTAATTACTTCTGTCCCTAGAGAGTAAATGAGCTACTTTAGTCCCTGAAATAAGTGACTAAAGTGCCAACTTTAGTCCCGCAAGTGCAAAAAGATACTTTTGCTCCGAATAACATATAGTATTTTTTCTTCAAACGTTTTTATAACAAATTATTTACAACTTTGTGAACAAAATTCGAAGAAAATTACTTGATCTCGTCAGCGGCAGATAATATTATCTGCCGCTGACGAGCGGCAGATAAAGTTGTCAGCGGCAGATAAAGTTATTATCTGCCGCTGAAGAGCGGCAAATAAAGTTGTCAGCGGCAGATAAAGTTATTATCTGCCGCTTGGCAATAAAGTGACAGTTTAGCATCATCAATCCAGCAGTATAATGTCATATTTTACTGCCGTTTGAAGAAAAACATATATAAACGACATTTAAACAATATATTCGACATAATTTCCATTGCTTGCTTGCTTGACGCCACTTTGAGAGCGAACCCGTGGGCCGAATTGGCTGATTTTGGTGTCAATCAACTCAGCGCGACGCAAGTAAGCCAGTAGTAGGGTTTTCAAATTTTTATAAGTGACTTTTTTTATGTGGATTTTCTAACCTCAAAATTAACTCGACACACAAAATGGATCACTCTTGTACAAATTGCATTAAATGAATTATTTCGCACCCAATTTGGGTGCAGAACGCTAATAGAAAATAACGTTGAAGTACTAATTGTATTTAAAACACCTATGATTCGTTTATGAAGTACATTTTTCGTGCTTGTAAATGCTTCTCACAGCTCAACGCAAACCTTTTCTATATCGAATTACCTTCCAATCCTCGAAGTTGCACTGGATTGCGTCATCCAAACTTTGAATGGCGTGGTGAGTGGAAATCTACCACGCCCAATATTTTCGGAAAAGACCAGTCTACTTTTATCTCTGCTACCACTGGGGCAGCGCCCCGGGGCTCCCGAAAGAAGAGGAAGTTTTTTACGAAATTTTCTTAAACAATTATTGAACCAAACTGCCAAACTTGAGAAAATGAGCAGCGTCAAGGAATTTGCACATCTGTTAATAATTGATCACAGCTCACTTTCGCCAACTTATCCTGATGTGTCTACAGCAGGTATTATGTAATTGACAGTTCCTGTGACCTTAGCTAAGGCGGAACGGTCATTTTCAAAACTGAAATTGATCAAGAATTACATACGAAGCACTATGGAACAGGAAAGGCTCAACAATCTAGCTCTGCTTTCAATTGAAAATGATAGAGCTCAACAAATTAACTTTAAAGTAATCAATCAATGACTGCTTGTAAAAAAGTTAGGAAACAGAATTTAATGTGATCCACTTTTCAGTTAAAACTCAACCTGTGTAGAGTTAGAATATTGTAACTTTGTAAGTAGGTATTATATGCATGCTTGCATGTCATATAACGGGTGTTACTCCACCTGGCGCAGAAGTGTGTACATCGCGATAGGCGCCTTCTGCGTGACTTAACGACTACCACTAAATTAATAATAATAACCGAGAGCGCCGCAGATAAGGCTAACACCTTTTATATGTATTAAACTGAATGTGACAAGTAAATATGTGTTTTGTCTGTTTTGAATGCCCATTCTTCTATCTTAACAGAAAAAAAACACCAAATAGCAACCCTATTAAAAGAGGCGTACTAAATGAAAGTGGTATAGAGCTAAAGGGGAAGATAACATGGGGGGGCCATAATTATTTGTTGCCCCAGGGCCCCCAAGCCTGTAGCTACGGCCCTGCTCAGACAACTTGAATGGACACCTCAAAATTGCGAGTTGCTTTTCAAATTGTGTACTTACCAGCACACTATGTAAATTGAGCTTAACTCTGATTTGATGGATTCAAAATTAAGGGTAGCAATTTAAATTCTGCAAGGCTCTTTTAGGGCGCTTCTATTCACTGTAACGTAGGCGATTTTCGCACAAGACACTTTGGAGCCGCAGGCACTTCCGGCCTTACTTAAGGCAAACCTGCGACTCACTGACTTGTTTTCTGTGAAATCTGTTTAAGCCGAAAATCCCCTCAGGAGCACACATGCAAATTAAATTTCACAGTGCGCTTACAGCTCAGGCCCGGCTCCATGAACTTTTGATTATACTAAATACAACTCTAAAACAAATTTACAATAATAAAAGAGAAAATACAAGTTAGCTATGTCTTTTAGGTAAGAAAATAAGCATTAAAAGCAATGAACACAAGGCTCGTTTTAAAATTATTTAAGAGCAAATATTACACAATAATAGCTATCACATATAGCTGTAAGAAGTATTGAAAACAGCATTGACATAAATATAAATAATGCCTTTCGAAATGACTGTGCTAAAATTTTGGCGCAATATGTGAAATGTACAGAGCGATCAAAAATAAAATTGATCGCGAGAGTCCATGAAAAATACTGTCTACACTGCACTTTGTAGAACTAAGTATATTTGAACTACCATTAACAGCATTAACAAAATGACTAGTTCATGTGACTTTAACGCAGTCTAATAAGCTACACAAATATGTAACTTAAATCAAATATATACATTTAATAGGCAACATTAAAATAACACAACTAAACAAGATGTTGAAAGTGAAGTTTATTTTTGATCTCCCTGTATGTTCCGCATATTGCGGCAAAAGTAACGAACGAACTTTTATGAAAATTTACAGAGATGTTCTATGAAATATGAAGGTTTGGAATGATGGTATGAGACTCTGGTTTTACTGCTTTGCACCATTAGATATCAGGAGGTCCAAATGCCCCAAAATGTAGAAAAAATGACATACAATTTTTTTTCTTAAAAATAGCTCTAACGATTTTAATTGGTTTTACAGACATTTACCTCTTATTAGCAATCTTAGATAAGTGATATTCCGAAGTCAATATCTACCCAAAAACCCCAGGGAGGGGAAATTATTTGGGGGGAAAATTTTATTTCAATGCTTAGCATAAAGGGATTTACGGGAGCTCTACTAAACGTAGAAGTACTAAGTAGTTTAAAAAAATTTGCTATAATAAAATCAAGTAAATGCTTCTCTCCTTAGCTTAAAGTGTAAGAGTACCTAGTTAAATGTAAAATAATGCTTGGAAATGCAGCTTTCTGCTTATTTTGTGACTTGAGTGTCGATGTTGTGAATATGCTTATTTGCTTTACTCTATACAAACCTGGTAGCATAACCAAAATATACGGGGTGTTGCTTAAAAAAACTGTTTTTAAAGTTTCACAAAAGTTAAAAAATTTAGTATATTAAAAAACAAATAGCAATTTTGCCACATACTCGTGGAATATGCACTAAAAAATATTTTGTGTGTGAAGACCCGCTTTCAATATCTCCAACAGTTTGGTCACTGCAAGCGTCTGATGTGGACCACAACAAGCGCATGAAGTGGGCCATTTTTTTGCAAGAGAATGGTTGAAAATAACCCCATATAATTGACCAGTACTGAAGTGGCATACTGAGTGTTTCATGTAAAAACTAACATGTTTAGTGCAACACTTTTATGTGAACAGACCAGATTCTTAAAGGGCAACATGGCGTTTTACATATAGTCTGTCTGATTTTTCACATGATTCCGAGCAGGCTGTAAGAATGCATTTTTAATAGTGTAAAAATTTAGTTACAAACCAAAGTTGACATTTCTCCAAAATATAAGGTTAACATTTTAGTATAATTTCCGTTTTAATGAGAATTTGTCCATTTCTTCCATTTAAATTTGAAGGCATCGATTAACTGTTTGTTTCGTTTCCTTCAATACTTTTTTGCCATTTTTTATACAAGTTAATGATGTGATTGCGACATTGTCAGTGTGAAATTATGCAGTGGCAAAAAATGTGACCTCAAATTTTGGGGAAATGTCAAGTTTGGTTTGTAACTCAATATGTACACTGTTAAAAAAAGCATTATCACAGCCTGCTCTGAATCATTTGAAAATCAAATGGACTATAGTTACAGTACATCGGTGCTATTTTGCATACGACAATTCTCGTAGCACTTCGTATTATTATAGAATTTTTATTTAATAGCTATAAACATTACGACACACAATGAAAAATAAGTTGGAATTATATTCATGGCTCCAATACATATGAAATTCATTCATAGCAAATGATTTTCAAAACAAAGAAATCTATAGGTATAGGCCATTCAGTAAACACAAAAACATTTAAATTTTCTTGAAGTTGGCATATTCGTAAAATTGTTGTGCTAGGGATTCTGTATTTTGTTTTGCAAAGGTTTCCACACCTGCATAAAGGCTACTTTGAATTTATAAATGACAATTAATAAATGTCATTATTGCAGTGTCAAAGTACATATTATTCTCGAAATTCTTGCCTGAACTTTTATAAAATGTAATAAAAATACATATTAATAAATGTTACATCAATAGTATCCAACACAGTATTTGTTTAACATCCTTGAAAGTAGTTATGATAGATGCTAATTAAATGTCACACTCTTAACCTATTTGTTTTAGTAACTTTCTATAAGTACATTCCTAGACAAAAGATGAATTTTGGAAGTACACTCATGAAATTTTTGGAAATCAAAGGCCACTTTGTGTTTTTATGTTTAGTGAACAGACTATACCTGACTTGTTTTTAAATAAAGGGCGTTTATTATTATTATCACTCACATTGAGACAGTAATAAATTGAAGAGAAGAGGCAATTCAATTATTATATTCTACTTGCGTTTTCATTACACCATTTTATTGATTAAAATGAATTGTATTGGTAGGACCAATTTTAATAAAAACGAGGCTTGTGTATAAGTTCTTATGACATGTTCAATAATTTCAATTGCCTGTGCTTAATAATTTTCAAAACAATCAACTAATTGCAGCAGTTTTACCTGTAGTTTTCATTTTTTACTTCCTTCCACTAAAAGACGAAGGAAGTATTGTAATTGCGAAAAAATCACCTTCCGAGATTTCTCCAGATCTTCACGTTTCAGGGTCACTATATGACGAAAAACAAGTTTTCTCAATTCCGTCTGTTTGTCTGTCTTTCTGTCTATCTGTCTCTCCGTTTGTCTGTCTGTTTGTCTGTCTGTCTGCCTGTTGGTGGTATAACTCAAAAAGTATTTGTTTGAGGAAGACAGTATTTTCCATATACATGATATATCTACCTGGCATGAAACCGAGAAAATTTCAGACTAACATATACAGGGTGAGCATCTTAAAGAAATAAAATTTTGTTTATTTTTGATTTAACTTAGCAATAGATACAAGTAATAAATTGTACATAGTGCAAGCTTTATTCTTGCCAAGAATGGGACCTAACAGATACAAGATAAATGTTGTACGATACAAAAAGGAGCAACGAATCAGTGCGTTTTGTTAAATATAGCTGCAACGCAGAAATTCGAACTGTCACGGTGGCTCTTTAACCGAAATCGCTCATGATCCGTAAACTACCGCTGAACAAAGAAATCAAATAGACAGGCTCGTTCGCAGGCGCTGAATTCAACACCGGTAATATTTTTAGATTTGCTTTAACTGAGATACAGGAAAGTAACAATTTGCACATAGTTCCGACTTTCCTCTTGACGAAAATTGAATCCAACAGATATAGCATAAATGCTATAAAGCAGAAAGAGGTGTCAACAAAAAAAGGTTCTATTTAAGGCAGCCGGGACGTTAGTACTGAAGGTGCTCTGTAGTGCAGGTAGGAGATGCCACCGCATCCGTATCTGCCTGGCTTTCGAATTGGACCACCGGTAATATATTTTTATTTAAAAATTTTTGTAATTCATTAGAAACGTGAAGATATTTTTACCCCTAGCTTAATTTGATTTTTAAAATTATTTAGCGTTACAATGTCCGCTTACGAGGGAAGTTCTGGGAAAAAGATGTTTATTTAGCATTTATTATTACATTTTTCCGAATAATAGATAATCCTTATTTAATCGCCTACCATATGTGAAAAAGAATTATACTAACCCTAAAAATATGCCCGAAAATAATGCTTATTGTCTCTTAGGCCGCTAAACTCATAACATGATTGTGTAGTTTTTCACAATCTAGACACATTTGACTGTCATTTGCTTACTTTGACGTTTCACAATTTTTCATTAAACGTCAGTTTAAATCAAAGTTTGGAATCAAAACAGACCACAAAAGATTTACTACTTAAGTTTCTTATTAAATTCTGTTTGTATCTATAAAAACAGTTGTGCGTCACAAGTGCAAAAAACGCATTAGCAACCCTCGCTTCGCTTCGTTTGCTTGGGCAGCTAATACCTCCGGGGTGCTAATACTCGTTTTCTACCCTTGTGATACAATATACTATATTCATCCCATCTGAAAAAACAAACATTAGTAATACCAATCTTGAAAATTAGTGAAATTATTTTAATTTGTAACACCACTTAATAATCCATTATTTTGCGTTGCTTTTCCATTAGGAACAGTACACAGCGCAAGTTCATTAAGAAAGCGGTATTCATATCTATTTCAGGATCTGATCCCAATATCACAGACTGTTTGTCATTTAGCCTCAATTAGAAGAATAATAAATAAGCATGTGTTTGTAAATAATTATTTTGTAATTAAAACTGGCATCCTCGAGAATGCAACTCCAGTTACATATACAGAAATTACTACTTATGACGAGTGCACTGGAATTTGACAGACAGGACTAGTAATATGTTCATGAGATTTCCTCCATGAGTTTTTTTATTTGAGGGTTCGCCTACGGTCATTATTGTGTAATTATTAATCTATGATAAGTTAATATTCAACAGCATATATCAATGCTTAGCACATGCTGATGAAATGACAATCTTAGGAATTTAAAGAAGGGACTTCAAAGGGAAAACAAAGGCACAAAATGGATAAGTAGGCGATTGTAGTTAACTGAACGAATATGATTTCATATCCACACACAGGTGGATATGAAATACACCAATCACAAACCACGATAGTCGTGATTACCTAGGCAACTTTCATTTATTGTTTATTTTGTTATGGTCACACCCTGCTGTGTCCTGTGTGTGGCAAACGTGATTTGTTCTAAGATATCTTATTAATTAACGTTGAATATTTTTTGTAATTTTCCGTTTTTCCATTGATGGGTCGTAGAAAAAATACACTGTACAACTGGAGTGGAATGTCCATATCCCTTCTCGTTGTACAAACTACTAAAGTAGGTAAATATATCAAGAACGAAAAATCAAAATAGGTGATAAGGCTCTATGGAATAAAAAGCTTTGCATTTTCTAAAAGTGAAACAGAGATAATCAGGAAGTATACTTGAAATGAGTAAAAATGGTGGCATTTTTGAGTATTTAAATAAAAGAAAAGGGCGGTGAAAATGAAGAGATAAAAGCCAAAAAACAAACAAGACAGAAAATGTGCAGATACCCTAAGTGAAGTGCAAACATTTAAAGTAGTATCATGAAGAAAAAATAACAGCCTGTACCGGGTGGCCAATTAAGAAGGGCACACGGCCCTATCTCGAAAAATAATTGTCGTAAAGACTTGGGGTAAAAAAATTTATGACTAAAGCGGCCAATAGAAAATGCTGGAAATTATTTTTAAGTTTCTAAAATGGCCGCCAGGGGGCGTAATCGCATTCTTGAATTTTAAATCCCGTTTTTTGAGAAATATTCTTATATTACAGATAGCTAAAATGGACACAGTTTTAAAGCTGAGATAAATTTGATTCTTTTTTGTTAAATGCTTTTTGCTCTATCTCTTAAGGTAAAGTGGTGGGGGGTGTCCGAATATCTTCGGAAAGAAATGTCAATAACTTCAAAATGGCTGAACGGATTTTGTCAAACTTGGAGTGGTTGAAAAGGGATTTTTTTAGGCTATCAACGCTGCCTTAAGCGGATTGATTTAAATTGTTTGTGTCGCCGCTAGAGGGCGTTTTGCGACAACACTACAAATGAAATGGATTTTCTCAAAAAAATTAAATGCATCGATATCACTTTTATTGCAACAGAAGATAGCCAAATAAGGGTCTAACACGCTAGTGAAAACCGCATTTCGATATTTCTTTCCTAACCTAAAATATCAGTAGAAGAAATTAAAACTCGAAATAATGTCGCATCTTTGGGAATATTTTCAGTATACCTGCCATTATTAAATTCTAATTATTGTTCTTTTAGCAAAATATATACAAATTTACAGTTAAAATACGAACATTATATTTAAAATGTCAATAATAATTAATACTCATTCAATATGTTTGAATATTGCCTTTCTGTCCACACGAAAAACTTTGACAGTTGATTGGCGCCTATCAGGATACTCCATCGCATATTGTCTCCATCGTTATTTAACGTCTACTCAGAAATGCTGTTTAGAGAAGCTTTTCACAACATAGAAGATGGTGTTGTTGTTAACGGTGAGCTAATTAACAACTTAAGGTATGCCGACGACACAGTACTGCTTGCAGACAGCGCTGAGGGCCTACAGAGACTGATTGACCAAGTTGTAAGAGCATGCGAACGATACGGGATGAAACTGAACTGCAAAAAAACCCACATTCTAACCATCAGCAAAAATAACATAGCTAACAACAATCAGTTCACAGCTAATGGCAACGTGCTATCAGAGGTAGACCATGTTACATACTTGGGTTGTAACTTAAATAAGGACTGGGACCACTCAAAAGAAATCACGGTCCGAATTGAGAAAGCAAGAAGCGCATTCAACGGGATGAGGAGACTATTATGCAACATCAACCTTAACATACATATCAGACTTCGAGCCCTTAGATGTTATATATTCTCAGTCCTGCTATATGACGCCGAGGCCTGGACTTTAACAGAAGCAACAAGCAAGCGCATAGAGGCTTTTGAGTTATGGTGCTATCGCCGCATGTTGAGAATTTCATGGACACATCACACATCAAACAACACCGTATTACAACGTCTTGATAAGAGCAAAGAAGTTCTAACAACAGTTAAACGAAGGAAGATGGAATATTTTGGGCATGTTATGAGGAGTGAGAAGTACCGCTTACTCCAACTAATTCTACAGGGTAAGATAGAAGGTCGAAGAGGTCCGGGACGACGCCGTATATCATGGTTGCGTAATCTCAGACAGTGGTCCGGACTGACTACTACAACACTGTTCAGAACAGCCGTGAATAAGATTACATGGGCCAGCGTAATAGCCAACATCCTCAGAGGATAGGCACTTGAAGAAGAAGAAGAAGATAGATTCTAACAGAAACAGTTGCGTTTTCATTGTTTTGAAAATAAACACGAAACACATCAAACACTTTTACAGGTGGAAAAGGCATTTTTTACAAATAAGGCCACCAAAATGCACTATAAATAGCTGCAAACTTAATATGATTGACACTTAAACACCACCATTATAATTTTTGCTATTTTGTTTTCCAAAGCACACTTGCATTTTAAAAATTTCGAATTTCGTGTGGACAGAAGGGCAATATTCAATCATAGTGAATGAGTATTAATTATTATTGACATTTTAAATATAATGTTGGTATTTTAACAGTAAATTTATATACTTATATTTTGCCAAAAGAACGATAACTAGGTTTTAATAATGGCAGGTATACTGAAAATATTACCAAAGATGCGACATTATTTCGAGTTTTAATTTCTTTTACTGATATTTTAGGTTAGGAAACAAATATCGAAATGCGGTTTCCACTAGCGTGTTAGACCCTTATTTGGCTACCTTTTGTTGCAATAAAAGTGATATCGTTGCATTTAATTTTTTTGAGAAAATCCATTTCATTTGTAGTGTTGTCGCAAAACGCCCTCTAGCGGCGACACAAGCAATCTAAATCAATCCGCTCAAAGCGAAGTTGATAGCCTAAGAAAAGCCCTTTTCAACGACTCCAAGTTTGACAAAATCCGTTCAGCCATTTTGAAGTTATTGACATTTCTTTCCGAAAATGTTCGGACACCCCCCACCACTTTCCCTTAAGAGATAGAGCAAAAATAATTTTACAAAAAAGAATCGAATTTATCTCAGCTTTAAAACTGTGTCCATTTTAGCTATCTGTAATATAACAATATTTCTCAAAAAACGAGATTTAAAATTCAAGAATGTGATTCCGCCCTCTGGCGGCCATTATAGTAACTTAAAAATAATTTCCTGCATTTTCTCTTGGCCGCTTTAGTCACAAATTTTTTTACCCCAAGCCTTTACGACAATTACTTTTCGAGATACGGCCGAGTGCCCTTCTTAATTGGCCACCCGGTACAAAACAGTAATCAAGGCTGTATTGATGTAGGGGTGTGACATGTGGGTGCTAAATAAAAATGGTTAGTATTTAACCGAGCACGAAGGAAATAATGATTTGATCTCTAAATATTTTGTTTTCCACCAAAAATAATACTTGAGCATCAATATTTTATCCCCAAATTAACATAAAACAGAGTTTGAGCACTAAATATTTATTTTTTCCACTGGAAATTATATTTGAGCACCAAAACTTAAGCATCAAAATACATGAAATTTAGACCCAAAGAAGAAGTAAGGTTTTATACCAGAAATAATATTGGAGCACCAAACATGAAAATAGAGTATTTTCCGACGAATTAAAGGTAGGTACAATAATGTGAAATATACGTTATATTAGTAAATAATAAAGGTATACAGGGTGATTTATGAAATGTGTACCAAACGGCAACCAGCAATAGGATAGAAAAACAGTTCATTTCAATACCAAACTAAAGTTTTCCATTGTAACAAGAGATCAATAAAAAAACCAATTAGGGTAGGCTGTGATATGTGTTATACGTTTGGCAGTACTGAAGTGTATTGTCAGTCAATGTCAAATTCGAGATTTGCAGGTTAAGTTTTACGTCAGTCTGTGTCAAACAACAAACAAAACCTAACCTACTAATCTCGAATTTGACATAGACTGACAATACACTTCAGTACTGCCAAACGTATAACACATATCACAGCCTACCCTAATTGGTTTTTTAAGACACCCGGTAGTACTATACCTGCATTTTTGAGCCCGTGCGTGCACGTCATCAATCCGCCTTTTAGTAAGGTTGTCGGTACCAATATTTGAAAAATATAAAACTACTTTTTGTTTTCAATAAAACAATGATGAAAATTGCTTTTGCTAATAATATAGCTTAATATATTGCTAAGCCGTACATTTTGTTGTTTTAATATTTCATAATTTCCATGAACAATAGCAAAAATTATAATATGTCGGGGTACTTTGTGTTTTCAAGTTCTGCTCAGGGAGTTAATACGTACACATGTCACTCTTTAAAACGACTTATCGAGAGATCCAAAAAAAACTGTTCCTCAGCGGGCTGTAGAAATTCAACGTATGAATAATATGTTGGTGACACTGTACGTCAATGTCAAATTCGAGGTTATCAGGTTAGGTTTTCCGTCAGTTATGACACAAAGTGACGCAAATCCTAACCTGCTAACCTCGAATTTGACATTGACGTACAGTGTTACCAACATATTATTCATACGTTGAATTTCCAAAGCCCGCTGAAGAACAGTTTTTTTTGGATCTCTTGATATTTGTTATAGTGGTTTTGACAGATGTTGACAGTGACATATAGTTTAGCTTTGCATTTTAAAAATCCGTTGTTTTCATAACGAACATTGTGAACAAGTTATACTGTCGTTTTTTCACTGCTACAAATTACTTTGCGGAAGAGTTTAGCTGTTGGAACCGGGTGGTGAACTCTAAGCTAAAATGTCGACCGCCTTGTCCAGTAAGTCAAAAGAGCTTGTTGCCACTTTAATAAGATATTTTGAACGAGAAAGAGACAACGGTGGTCCACTTATACAGCTAACTGCTGTGAGTGTAGTAAGTAATTTACACCTGTAATATACTTACTTACTTAATCCTAGGACCTTTCTACCCTTGCAGGTGTATGGTCAGGGAGTGGGTAGGGTTTTATTATGTCTTCGGTATCTTTCTCCATTTCCGTTCCCATTCTTGCCTATTTTGTACTCTATGCCTCCCTTAAAGGCTGCATTCCTAACTTCATCCCTCCACGAATTTCTCGGCCTTCCTTTCGTTTTCTGTTTATGTGTGCGTGCTTCAAATATTCTTCTCACCGTCTTATCTTCTACCATCCTCATTACATACTCTAACCATCTCAACTGCCCTTCTTCTATCGTATCATAATTCGTAATATAATGACCAACTACATTAATCGAAACTTTCTAATGTTTTGGTGTTACAGAGAGTTGCCAATGCTTTAAATTTAAGCATACGAACAGTCTCTTTTATTTCGCAGACCTGCAAATCTGGTGAACTTCTGCGTAGCCCTAAAAAACAAAAAACCGAGACAGACCTGTAAGTGATGTCGATGATTTTGATCAGGTTGCGATTCGTAATGCTGTATACACCATGGTTCAAAATAGTAAGTTGGTATTACTCTAATGATAAAAATGTAAAAAGTATTTGAATTTTGGGTTGCTACAAAGTTTGCCGTTTTTAAAGCAATACATTACCCAAAAAACACTTTCGCAACTTTTAAGAGAAAAAGATATCATTCATGGTTCAATTAGTTCGTTGAGAAAAATTCTTCACAACATTGGTTTTCGTTATAAGAAAGATGACCCTCGCGTGAAAAATTTGCAATCTGAAAGTGGGCGCCTATGTTTATTTTTAGATGAAACTTGGGTGTTTGAAAATGGAACAATTTGCAAATCATGGCAAGATGACGATGTAAGAAGCGTACGAAAAATTAAACCAGAAGGACGCAGGTAAATGAGTTACTAATTGTAGTAAACAACTATGTAATTCATGCTTGAATTGTTATAGATATATACCTAGTACTTCATGCAGGAAGCAGTGAAGGTTTTATTCCTGAAGCATCATTAATTTTTGCTTAAAAAATCAAAGATGCTGACTACCATGGTGAAATGAACAAAAAAAATTTCTAAAGTGGTTTAGCGAGCGATTATTGCCAAAATTGGAAGAACCTTCTATTATTATTATGGATAATGCGAGTTACCACAGTAGTTTAATAGAAAAATTGCCAAACTCTTCCTGGAAAAAGGCAGAAATACAAAATGATTTATTCGATTTAGTTGTTAAAATACTGCGCAATTCCAATTATTATTCTTTGTTAAAATATGTAAATTATTTTACTATTATAGTCAATTTATTCTTTATTTTATGTGGTACTCAATACAATGTTTTTATTAAAATATATCGAGCAAAATATTTTTAATTGATTTTAAGTTGAGCACAAAAAAATACATAAATACCTGCAGAGTATTATAAGTAGCCTCAACAGGTAAATAACATATACAGTAAAGACAGCAAGTAAGCAAAGTATCAGTTACAGGAAAATGCGCCTAATCCGTATACCTGAAGTGCGCCAATTCATTTCACACAAGCTACACAAGTTTTTAAAGTGCTGATTTTCTAAGGTAGTTTGGTCATTTAATTTTACATTAATTGATAGTTGTCAACATTTACAATAAAATTTTATGTAAATTAATATGATGTTAGTCTTTAGTTTTCCTGTTGTGGTTTTTTCTCTCATCTTTAAAATTTTAATTTAATATATTCATTCAATTCTAACTGTTAAAGTTGTATTTTATCCACCTTCACTTCACGTTAAAATGCAATTTTATCGTCTAGGCGACAAAAAATTACATATTCACATTGTTGGTAGCACTGCCAACCTATGTGAAATTAGAAATTTGCAGGTTAAATTTTACGTCAGTCGCGTCAAACAACATACTTTTAGTGACTGTATATGGCTCATATAAACATATAGTACGTTTTTTTCCTATAAAAATTTTCAAGGTCAAGATAAAATTGGCAAAACTGCTTTTTTTAAATTATTAAAAAAATTATTTTCGTCAGGTTTTTCTGTCAACGACTTTTGTCACTTTGACATTTAAAATTAAATTGTCAGTTTTTCTTTTTTGAAACTGAATACGCGTAAAAACGGAATCTTTTAAAATTAAATGTAGTGAAGTGTGTCGAGAAACTGTTGGATCTGCATCTTAACACACCAGAAGGAGACGTTTACGAAAGATTAGCAAAAGCTTTTGATGTACATAGAACTTTAATGCCAGATTTTAAATTTCCCACCAATTTTTAGTTCTATAAAGTTACTAAAACAAATTTTACCAACACATATTTTTTAAAGGAACCCAAGTTATACCAACATAAACCCTAAATTCTTTGACCTTGAAAATTTTTATAGGAAAAAAACGTACTTTACTAGGATATGATGTCATCAATATGGTATGACGTGCACGCACGGGCTCAAAAATTCAGGTATATTACAAGCACTTAATTATTGTTTCTGTCAAACTGCATATTTCTTAAGCCCTATTTGTTACTTCTTGTGGCTTGTTTATTAGGTATTTTAAGATAATGGTCCAGTTAATTTGTTATTTCTCTGTAGAAAAGTTTAAAATTGCTATAGCTCAGAAAAAAAGCAGATAAAATATATATTTATATCAACGTTTTTACTCAAAATTACTTCTCCTATCACGGCGGAGGTACGGTGGGGTATAATATGCCCCAATGCATTTCAAAGTAACATATCGGCGCCTCCGCGAATAATTCCTTTGCTATACTCCGTGTACCTTTGAATGGATCCTTTCTCTAAGTAAATATGTAACAGTGTTGGTAGTAGTGAGGGCGTTGGGGTTATCATATCGATTCGAATAGATGTGCATATGCTATACCCCACCGTACTCTTGCTTTGTTTTACGATTTTTTATTACTTTGTTAGCTTTCAGGCTAAGTTTTCTTCATAATTTTTGCAGATTATTATTTTTAGCATGTCACATTCGAGATTGCCATAAATATCGAAAGTAATTTTTTACAATTGTGTTTCTTGCAGGCAGTATATATGCTTAAAACTAGTGATGGGCTTATTTGAATGAAAAATAACCGGTTATCTGGTTATTGAACTAACCTATGTAACTCGGTTTTCGTTCCACGTATTCGAATGAAAAATAACCTCATCGTGATACGTACTACGTGCCAGGCGCGTGCTGGCCCGCCGGGCTACCGGGCATTTCCCGGTAGGCCCTGAATCGTTGGGCCCTGGGACCTGGGACTATTCTTATAATAGTCTGTTCTTTAAAAAATATAAATTATCAAATTGAAGATCACTTTCGTTTGACGACATTAGTACTGTCGTGATGGACCAAATTATAGTCAGTATAGAGAGCAGATTTGTGGATCGTAGATTATTTTGTGGTGAGTTAGAATGCTTCAATCGCCGAAGATTTCCTGAAATCAGTCAAAGTATGCCGATAAACTTCTTCAGCAGAATTTGTGAAGTTATTCCAGCCCTCTACAAGGAAAACATTTGAAGGAAAATTTAGTAACGTTTGCCGAACTGTGGCCGCAATTATCAAAAAGAAATTTTGAAAACGTTTATGAGACAGACATCTAAAGCTAAAGACTATGATCAAATGAACAAGAACAAGAAAGTGAAGAAAATTTTGACATTGACATTGAAAATAACATGCCCTCGGGAGATCTAGTGCCCGCCCATAGATATCACAGTAAACGCTGTTTTCGCAATGTGAAGTACATTATTTGTAGTTTTAGGCAAGTATAATTTATATTGTATTGTATTCAATGTGTGTGCTAGACTCAAATGCCGAATTCGCCAATTGGCGAAATACATTTGGACAATACTGCAATTGACCAAATAAATTCGGCAATTGAGCGAATTTAGATTTTACGCAGTTCCCGGGCTGAGTATTCCATTTCGGCAATTGAGCGAATTCGGTATCTACATCTAATGTATACAAGTTTCTTGTCACTATCCTACTCAAGCAGATATCTTGTAAAAGCTTATTTTCTAAACTAACATTATTAAAAACTCGTTTACGCAGCTGTAAGAACATTTGGTAACTCGCTGCTTATCAAGATCCACCAAAGCACTCAAATGTTAAATTTCTTTCTGTTACACAATGGACTCGATTCTTTTTGTTTCTATTTTAGTAGTCGAGCATAAAGCTTTATATACGACTAGTACATAATCTGACTATTTCATTTTAGAATTATTATAATCTTGTTTATTGGCCTTCGACAGCGGGCGTAATATGGCTGTTATGGCTCGTCAGCCTATAACAATGCTAAGCAGTATACCAAACACTAACAATGTAGTTTAGCAACACCAAAAATCTACATGGAAACCATAGTAGACCTAAAATTCACAGTGCCAGCACAACGATCACGCAGTAGTCTGTAGCCAAAATACTGAATCCTACAATTGTGTCTTTTTTGAGAACCAAAACAAAATACAATGTTGTATGTACTACGTGCGTAATCACGATTATAGCCAACGAGAAATTTGCTGCTATTTGCTTCGCACTTTAAACCTTTCCTTGTGCTATAATCTATTAATTTTGCCCTTAATACATTAATAACTATTGACTCGTCTTCTTTATTGACCTCGATCACAAAACTAGCTCTGCCATAAAATGGACTCGTCAAATTATGTACTTGTTAGATAAATAGCTATTATCCAACACCTACTCATATTAAGCATATTGCTATGGTTATTTCAAATAAAGAAAGTTCTTCATTAGTCAGTCACTAGTGAGAGAAAAAAAGAATAGTTTATTATAGGTATATAACTAATTCAAGGCTGGTTTGTAATTTTCAAATGTTAATAATAGCATATCAATTGTCATGTTAGTGTCAAAAAAAAAATGAGTTAGAGATTTTAAAAAGGTGTTAGATAAAAAATTGTATTGCCTATTGCACTATCTCTAAGGTCGTCGTGGTTAAACTTTTTCTTTCATGACTAATATGCCACATTCCACACTTATATAATACTACTAAATCACCCGAACTACGCCTCGCTTCGCTAATTACACGATGTGTCTTAATCCTAATGGGGACAAATAACCGGCAACGCCATCTCGCTTGTGGTGGCCGCACTAAAGTGGAGTGTGGGCCCGCCAGTACGTTGGCGTGTTGTGCCTGGTGTGCGCTCACGACGGTAGGTGGCACTGCTGGTGCCCGAGCTACGCTTCGCATAGCTAGTTACACGATTTAATTAAAACTCACATACATATAAAGAAAGAAAGTGACCACGGATTTTATGGTATTGATCTGACTACATCGTATAACCTTGAAAACATTTGAAAAATTTCTGGGGGTGTTTTTGAGGGGCCTTTCCCAAAATGTCAATGTCCGGGCCCTTTGTACAGTCCCAGCACGCGCCTGCTACGTGCCGTATCTCAGCGACCTGCGAGTGATCGAAATTCTGTAATTCATAACTCATAACTTATGAGTCATAAGCATAAGCAAGGCAGATTGTACTGAAATCACCATTTGGGCGTCTCGCTCTACAGTTTTCTCCCTTGCTTCCTTGCCGGCTGAGGCTCGTGGTCGATCCGTCGCGTCGTCATATGATATGAACATAAATCAATTTTTGCCGCCTTTAACCCGGCCGATCGATAAATATAAACGTTTTACCACTGTTTTTTATTGCGATTAGCAGGCAGTCCTGCATATTTCTTTCTTTCTACACTTCTTAATAAATACCTCTTAATTTCCAATACATAACACATAATGTACATATTATGTTTTTAGACGACCACGTATGAAAGTAACATTATCGCGACAGCAGCCTACTACAGAAAGTTGACAATTTCATACACTAGCACGATATTATATCGTGCTAGTCATATCGTAACGGCACAAAGTTATTCACATCACGGCCTGCTTAATTGTGTGACAAACGTCACTTTGACGTTTGTCACACAATTCAGCAGACCGTGATTCAAATAATCCAGACACTTTTGCTTTATTCGTTGCTCTGCTTCCAACAAGCTGTAATTTTTTATAATTGCACCAATAATAATATAACGATCAATTTTGCAAACGAAATAAAAACAATTCTTAAAAATAGAATTTACTTTGAGTGGTCGTCTAAAAAATAGTGTTCATAACTCGCCCGAAAGTGCAAATATCTGTGCTCCTGTTTTAGATCCACTCGGGCTTCGCTTCGCTACGCCCTCGTTTGTCTAATCAACACTCGCACGATATTTGCTACTTTCGACGCTCGTCATGAAAATAACTATTTGGTTATAGATCGGAAGAATGTAGGAGTAAAACTCATACAAATACAGCAATATATTATTAATTATTATTATATTAATATAAATCGCCAGCAATCGAAAACAATAAAGGTGTATCCAGATATATTTCATTCATATCCACAATTACTTATTGCACAAACTCCTTAGAAATCAAATAAAAATCATTTATACAATTATTATAATGAACGAGTAACTGAGTTTGTCTGCTATCTGCAAGTTACGATGCCAATGCAGATGACGCCAGGGGCGGACTGGCAAGGGAAAGGCCCGGGGGGACTTCAGCCTTAAAAGGCCCCTGCCCGTTTGTAAAAGCCTGGATACTTACCTAATATTAATGAAAAATGCAGAAAGTAGTTAGTACAAATCTGTAAAGGGGTTTACACGGAACTTCCCTCGTGCGATTTACATTTGCTTACTTCTGGATCTATACTTAAAATACAGAAGAGAAGTGGCTGACGTTTGTTTTCTAAATAAATTGTTAAACAACAGAATTGATTGTGATTTGTTATCTATTGTCAGTCTGTATATACCGGCACATAGAACTAGACCAAAAAATATATTATTCCATCTACCTACATTCGAGCGAATTACATACTTAACTCGCCTATGATAAGAATAATTATAACCACCAATGCATATTTTCACCAGTCAGAAAACAATATATTTAACATAAAGCCTAAATTCTTTAGAAAAAAAAGTTTATATGTATTATTATAATAAAGTTTGATTGCAGCCATCTCTATGAAACCCGAACCAGTAGTAGGAATATTTAGTTTTTAATTTGTAATTAGGTATTATTAGTTTCTAAATTACAACTTTTGGTTATTAGTTTGTACTTTTTATTTTTTATATTATACTAGTATATACGACAAGGGGCCTGAACCGCCAATAATGTAATTGGGCATGCCCCGTTTTATTGGTATAAATAAATAAATAAAAGTAAAATATAAGGGATGCATCGATCTCTGTATATCTATCCATTTTACGATATTTACGCAATCTTTTGGGTTCCATTTTCATTAAGGGTAAAAATTTAAGCTATGTGCAAATTATTACTTTTATCTATTCCTGCGTTAAATCAAAAATAGACAACATTTTATTTTTTAAGGTGCGTACCCTGTATATATTTGACCGAAAATATATTGGGTCTCGAGTTCGGTATACATATAACTCGTATGAAAAATATCGTTTTCTTCCAAAAAATGGTTTTTGAACAATACCGCCAACAAGCGGACAGACAGACGGAGAAACAGTCGTACTGACAGACAGACATATGGAATTGAGAAATCATGTTTTTCGTCATATAGAGACCCTGAATTTTTTTCACAATTGCAGTACTTCCTTCATCTTTTAGACCAAACAAGTAAAAATGTATTTGCCATTTCAATACAAAGTTAGTAGGTTAGAATATTGGCGAAAAGTAGGGATGATTTTTTTTTTTCAAAATATAAAAATTTTATCAACACTCATAACCATAAAGGCTTTTAATAAGTTTTGAAAAAGACTTACCCATAATCGCGATGTGCTTATTTTAAATTAATTTAGTGCCCTTTCACAAGCAACCTGTGTGCGGCTAAGCAATAATACGTATTCGTACTTTAAAAATACATTTGTAAATGCTACAGTCTCAGCATATAGTAGTCTACGAGTAGTACCAAATTCTTAAAAAAGTCAAAACTACATGTGCCTCAGCTTCAGAAAAAGTTTTTTTTTAAATCAAATTTACTTTCCATTATTTTCTCTAATGCAAACAATACTACAGGATGTAGACAATTTTCACACCTGCAAAACCCCGCTTGAGGGCTTTTTCCTGAGCCCACAACCCAGTTTGTTCAATTTTTATATATTTTTTTATTTTAACGTAGGAATATGAGGTATTGTATCACGAAATATCCATCCATTTTAAGATTAACCGAAAAATGTCGATAGTCGACTTGGTAAGCCAAATAAATTTTTAGTAATCCTCCTATTAATTTTACCACTACAAATACTTGACACAATACATGGATATTTTTTTCACAATATTTTTTCTAAAGTATGTATTAGGGATGTTCCGAATATACAAAAATTCGTATTCGCCAATACGAATACCGAATACAAATACTCTTATGAATATTCGCGAATACGAATACGAATACATGACCTTGAGTGAATAATATCAACATCAACATCGTTTTTGTACGCGCTGCAAATTTTAGAAATAGTATGGAAAATAGTTTTGTTTTTTATTTAATGTTATAGACTGGTTAATATCTAAAAAAAATGTTTTATTTAATGTATGAATACCTGTTTTATATTTTTATTAAAATTCTTATCTATATTTCTATAATTTTAATGTCAAATACTCGTATAATATTCGTGTGAATTTTGGCGAATACGATTACGAATACAAATGTTGAAAATAGAGCGAATACTCGCAAATACGAATACGAATACGAGTATTCGGAACATCCCTAGTTTGTATGTACCTAGATTTTTAAGAGGCCCGCATTCGTGGGGTATGAGGGCCCGGGGGGACTTTGCCTCCCTGCCTCCCAGCCAGTCCGCCCCTGGATGACGCTGAACCGCGTAACCGCCAAACCGGCGAAATCGAAACGAATCGAGAGCCAAAATATATTCGAATGATTATTCAAATAATCATTCGGTTATTAATATCATTCGAATGCAAATAATTCGGTTATGAAAATTGTCCGGTTATGCCCATCACTACTTAGAACATGCTCTGATTACTTGTGATTCTTGTTTCAAAGAAAACACTGCATAATGCCATTTTATGCATTCATAATTTTTATTATTGAGTTACAATTGATGTTCATAAGGTGTTACAAATACATTTTTGTTATACATTTTGAGAATCATTTTTCAGTTTATATTTATTTTTTATTTTTTGTGAAAGAGTCTTAATTATGTTTGTTTTCATGTTTCAATATAGGTCGAAACCAATCAAATACTATTACAGTCGAACCTCTTTTCAATGAACGTCTATTCAACAAAATTCTCTATTTAGCGAAATTTTGGTTAGAACGGCCAATGTCCGATATTATTTATATATAAATTTCTCTCTATGTAGCGAACACAATCTCTATTTAACGTCGTAAAATTAGGGTCATAAACCCTTCTCAGGTAGTTTGAATTCCAGGAAGGTTCTCTCTAATGGGGTGATTAGGCGGTAATGCTGCATTCATTCAATGGCTGTATTGTTAAGTTGAATGAGTTGTTTCCAGGAAGGTTCTTTCTCATTTAGCAAAGGTTCAGTTTCGGAATTTTCCTAGAATATTGATGGGGGTCATTAGGCGGTAATGCCGCATTCGTTCAAAGACTGTACTGTTCAGTTTAACAAATTGTTTCACAGCGTTAAGTGCCGCGCCGTCGGATCGCGACACTTTTGAGGCATTTGAGACCATCCGTCGTGCATTGCAAAGTCGCAAAAATGTTCCGGCGAGTTTGTTCAAATCTTTAAATCAGTGCGAGGTATTTTTTGAAAACGTGTATTGTTTAAATGCAAAGTGCAACCAAAAATTACAGACTTCTTTAAGAACTCTTTAAGTCCACATCTGATGTTTTCGTAAGTACATACCTAATGTTTCTGTGCGGCTTTTATGTTCCTTTGTACATTATGTATAATAGCTTATGTGTTTAAACATACATAATGTACGTTTATGTTACATATTATGCACATAGATATGCAGCTATGTATGTATTAATAATTACGTACATTAAACTTCACATAAATCTACAACTTCAATTATTTAATCATTTTTCAGGTCAATTAAACATACATGATATATGTGCATACATATATACCGAATTATTCTAAATAAGGAATTTTCTATATTACGAATTTTTTTCGGCTAATTTACGACTTTGTTAAATAGAAGTTCGACTGTATTTTAAA
This sequence comes from Agriotes lineatus, assembly GCA_940337035.1. Classification (NCBI taxonomy): domain Eukaryota; kingdom Metazoa; phylum Arthropoda; class Insecta; order Coleoptera; family Elateridae; genus Agriotes; species Agriotes lineatus. The sequence goes on along the minus strand of OW679197.1, from coordinate 68,766,469 downwards.
AGTATTCAAATACTTCATACTTCAAAGGTAATAAAAAGTAAAAAAGCCCAAAAGTAGATTATGAGAACTGCTTCGTATTCAAAGATAGGGCACATTAAAGCTCAACAATAAAAAAAATCAGTCTTCAGTTATTATATCAAAATTCGATAAGCCATTTTGAAATAATCTTCATGTAAAATGTAAATACATGAATTTATATTCTAATAATACCTCTTTCCGCGCTCATACCACACCGTACCACTGGCACTGGTGTAACAAAAATCCACCGTACCTCCGAAGGGTTAATAGTTTTTAGCGATCTTTAATTATTGTGTGTTTTTGGCTTTCTTTTTTAAAAACTTATTTAATAATACTGGGTGGGAATAATTATTTTTGAAGATTTTTTATTATTTCAGGTGCTTTTTTACTAGGATTTGTACTTATTTAATATTTCTGTTAATAAAAGTCAATTTTGTTAATGTTAAAAAAATGTTTTTGGTGGTCGGCAAAGATATTTGAATTCTGGTGCTTATTTATTACTATTGATGCCAAAGTAGTATTTTGGTGGCCAATAATTAAAATTGTCAGAAAAATTATTTTGGTGCTCCTTTAAATTATTTTCAATACAGAATTCAAAATTACCAGTTAAGTTAGATAACTTGTAGGATGACAATTATGGGGCAAACAATATGGAAAAAATCTGTAAGGGGCTTTACTTAGAACTTTTCTTGCAAGTGGACGTTGTGAAACCAAACTATTTTAAAAATCAAAGGAAGTAGGGGTAAAAATATCTTACCATTCCTGATAATACTGAATCAATAAAAGGAAACACTTTGCAATGTGAAGTACATCAATTTTCAAATAAAAAAACATTACCGGCAATGGGATTCGAACTTTATACTCTGCGAATGCGAACTCATTGCTCAACCCAGGTCGCCACACCGGACAGTTTGAATTTTTGCGATGCAGCGCCATTAAAGGCACCCCTGTTATTCGTTGGCGCTTTTTGTTTCTTTTTACATTTATCCAGTATCTGTTGGGTCCCATTTTTGTCAAGGGTAAAGCCTGAACTATGTACAAATTATTACTTTTACATATTTCTCAGTTAAAGCAAAAAGAAACCAAATTTTATGTTTTTATGGTGCCCACCCTGTATATGTTGGATCCAAAATATGCTTTTTTGGCAAGGGTAAAAACCTGAGCTATGTGCAAAATATTACTTTCATTTAAGTAATAGTTCTTGAGTTAAAGCAAAAATAGGCAGAATTGTCTTCTTCTAAAATGCTCACCTTTTATATACTTTACCTAAATATTTTCGGTTTCATGCCAGGAAGGCATATAATTCTCATGTAAAATATCGTCGTCCTCCAACAAATAGTTTTTGAGTTATACCGGCAACAGACAGACAAACGGAATTGAGAAAACCTTTTTTTCGTCATCTAGAGACCCTGAAACTTGAGGATCTGAAGAAATCTTGAAAGATGATTTTTTCGTGATTACAATTCGCCCTGGTGGCCTAGTGGTTAGAGTGGCAGAGTAGTAATCACAGCGATCAGCGGTCCCGGGTTCAAACCCTGGGGGAGGCACAAATTTACGTTGAAAAACATACAATATCAGTTCTTCTCAGGACTAACCAGGAACACCTGAAGACGAGAGTAGAACAAAACTCTCGAAACGTTGTGTGATTTACACCCTAGACAGTGGAAAAAGTCCGAAAAACATTTCATTGCATCTCCATCTTTCGATAACAAAAAAAATCTTGCCTGGACCTAAATTTGAACTGACAACCTCAGGCTCAGCAGTCCACGAGTGTGTCATTACACCACTCTGACACCGTAGTTATGTGACCGCTTAATGTCTGTTACTGGTAGCGCCAGGTAAATCTACAAATACACACCAAGAAAAGCGACCAACCTAGCCCAAAAGCTTTAGTTCTTTTCATTAATATTCCATACAAATTGGCGCAAAAATCATCCTGATAGGTTATGTCGTTCTAGAGTTATTGCGTTTACATCCATCTTGTGTAACATACTCCACTGAACTTAATTTTCTGACTTTAATGCCAAAGCGATTGCTGTTTTTACAAAAGTTATTTAGTTTCATGAGTCCTTTCATACAAGTGTAGGTTGGTCGTGATTAATTGAGTGGTTGCGGCAAAAATCGTAAATTTATTAAAAAAGGTCAAAGTGGAAAACAACCGAAGTACATACATGCATACATACATAATCTGTAACGCCTTATACCGTTTACACAGTGTCGGGATGCTGGGCGCACCAAACCGTTGAGAGTATATACATTTTTAAATTCGGCGGAGGTACTTGAGGTAATGGAGCCGAAGTAATAGGATTTTAAATATAGAAATTTAACAGTAGAATGTAAGATAAATAGTAATCCTTAATTCACATTCAGTTGTATCAATAATAGTAAACAACGAAAGCTCATATTGTGTTAAAAATAAAAGGAATTATATATTTCAGGCATATCACTTCGACAGAGATGATGTGGCTCTACCAGGATTGAAAAAATATTTCAAAAGTGCATCTGATGAGGAAAGAGGGCATGCTATGAAGTTTATGGAATATTTAAACCAGCGAGGTGGTCGAATTATACTGACTGATGTCTTTGCGCCAGAAAAGCAAGATTGGGGTGTTGCTCAAGAAGCGATGCACTCAGCATTAGAACTTGAAAAGAAAGTTAATAATGTAAGTATCATACGCATATGTTACAGGCAATGTGTATAATTTCGATCATTATATATAATCCCTAGGCATTATATAAAATGCCTAGTCATTATATACAGGGTGTCAGACATCGATAGTTCAAACTGTGCACCATGGGATAAAGCATCAAAAGGCAATTGAATATACGGGGAATTTATTTTAATAGTTAACATGAGCGTTTCGTTTCTATGCCACCATTTAATCATACAGGTCATTTCCATAGTTACAAATGGGACCAATAGATTAGAGCGTGCATTTTACAAGTTAACATAGGAATTATTACTTGTCAAAAAGACAATTAAAAGTTATCCTAATGTATACCACTGAAGAAAAGATGCAACACACAAATTGTTCCTACGTATCTACTTTTTAGTTGCATACCTACATTCCGATAACAAAATTAAAGTTTCTCATTAGCAAGTACAGCTGATTGCAAATAAAAGCGGGACAAGTCTTGAGACTACTTTTTGCGTTTTTAATAACGTGTGAAACTTTCTCTAACTTATATTTCCGTAGGTGAATACATAAAATATTATTAAAGACAGAAGCATAAGAAAAGGAACATAATTACGAGTATTTAATATGTTATTGTACTTCATATTACAATATTACATATTAGCTGTCCCAGTTTTATTTGCAATCAGCTGTACCTAATTCAAATTCGTATGTTAACTCGTAAAGTAAACGCTCTAATCTATTGATGCCAGGTGCACAAGGAAGTTCTTTTGCATTTTTGCGAGCCGTGTTTAGACATAATATTGATTGCAGTTGGAGCCTGTTTATTTATTTTGGGTGATTTCGGTTGTTTCATGCAGTTTTCTACAAAAATAGCGCAGAATAGCGTAACTAATTACATATACTCAACATTAACTTTATGAGCCTACGGTTAGCTGAAAAGGTTCAAATAAAAAAACTTGAATTAAATTTCAACCTGCAAAATAAAGTTGGAACTCGATTTTACAAAATATTTTTGTGTGGACATTTACAAGAAAAACAAATGGATTTGTGGATCTGATGCGTGTGCTATTTTTCCATTATTAAATAAATGATCGTGGTTCATTTTTTAACACTAGCATACATTTTGTGTTGAGTTTTGAATACTTTTTGTTCTGTGCATATTCGTTTTGGATTATTATTAAAATTAAAAATCATTGCTATATTTGAATTAAAACATCACCGGAATGAAGGTCATTTTTTGCTTAGTAATATTGTTAAAAATTTGGAGCTCCTCAAATACAATTATGACGAGCCATCACTGGTGTAGCAGAACCATTTTCTATTTTCTATCACATCTAATGAAGGTCATGCGACTAGGATGTCTTCTTTGAGGATAACACTCTGCATATAGGGCTGCTGCTGCATTGCTATTTCCATGACATTCTCCGAAAATCCTGTACATATTGGCGTATTCTGGGAAACTAAATTCCATTACAAAAAAATCAACGGCGAACTAATACAACAAATAACAGTGTACACTAATCTGTGATTAATGCATCAAAGGTGTACTTGAACAACTCAAAATGACATTTTCATAAAGTGAGTAATGTTATAGAAGAGTGTGGAACCCTTGTTGTCATATTTTGGAAAATAGGATTGACAAGTAAAGAATTACATTTATTTTAGGCATTTACAATTATTAAAAATACTAGTGTAGTTTCTGAAATAGGTACAGAAATAAACTGAATTATTTTTGTTTGCAGAATAACACCCTTTTGATGTGTTATCATTTGCCACTTGGAAGGTCCATAACTTTTAAAAGAAGCACTTAAGAGCAAAATTCTATTAAGGTTTTTACTTCTTTTTTTAATGAGGAATGTAATGGTGCAGTGCTTGAGCTATCGATGTCTGACACCCTGTATAATGATTGCACGGTTGCAGGCAATATGTATAGTTGGAGGTTATGTTAAATAAACCGGCATTGCTGATTTTCATTTCTAGGCTGTGTGTCATTCTATCTTGTTTAGGTTAGTTGCAGACTTTGATTGTGTATGTTATATGCATCCTTACATGAGTTTTCCTGTCTCCGGTTGCCTGATGCCAGTTTTTAGCTTTTTTCTTACCTCCCATAATTTCCTACCAGGACGGTCGGTCAGTATTATTCACCTACTATAACCGAAACCACGAGAAATTTTGAGATTATCACATTACTTTCCACGAAACCTTTTGCACGTTAAAATGCTATCACTCGTTTTTCAAAAACAAAATCCGTTATTTATTTTCTACCCTCTAGTAACAACCATTGCCACTCTGTAATTAACTTTATATGAGCTTTCACCGCGTTATCCCTACTTGATCTTTTATTCCCTCCCTATTTATATACCGTAAACTACTAATATTAGTGCCATATGTTTTTAGCACGTAACAAACTCCCCCTTTACTAGAAAGGAATAATTTCAATGAAATTTTTAACTAAGAGTAACTTTATCCTATGAGGATACATACAAATACACCCAGAGAATAAGGAAACCGTCTGTCATAAGACGTCCCTAACACTCAACCTTTAACAACCCAAAACCCACACCACAAAAGAGCAACTATACTGCAAAGACGGTAATGACCCCAGGAGGAACCCAAGACCAGACCAACCTCACGACAAGGATCGAGACTGCTTGTCGCTGCTGGGTGTTAATGCTGCGCCGGTGAACAATCCCGTAACAACCCATCGTGAAGAAGTTCCAATCCCACGAACCCCCCAAAATCACACCAAATTCTTACAGTGTACCCCCCCCCTGACAACTTCCAATACCCCCGAGGCGGAAGCACACTTCCACACAGCTTCAGGTACTGTCAGACCAAAATAGTAATACCAAAACGAAGAATAACCAGGATCTTTCTTTTGACAACCCTGGGGAGAAAGCAACCCCAGTGAAAGAGGGTCAAAGGAACCAGAAAAGTGATAGGCAGAAGCCAACATCCACGCAACTCTCATGCACTCCGACTGAGGGATCCTTCAGTGCCCTGAACGGCCTGGAGAAAATTCCTACCAGTCTTCATCTCACGTCCAAAAACCAATCACCACCATAGATTTCATACGCACTAGATCAAAGAGATGTAAAAGATAACAAATCATCATTCACCCAAGTACTCTTCAGCTCATTCAAAACACAGTCGGCATACACTACATTATAGAAGAAAGTCTTAAGAAGAGAGAGAAGGCAAAGAATGAAGGACTGGCTATCTTAAATTGAATAGTGTAAGATTACACAATATATATCTCTGAGGGACATACCTAAACCTAAAAAAGAATTAACTAAGAAGTTGTACTTCTTTAACAGTTATCCTCATCACCCTTAATTCCCACAAAGGAAAGCAGGATAACACAACGCTCTCCAAATACAACAAAGGGAAAAACAGATATTAATATTTCTCAACAGGGAACTCCCTATATTTTATAAGAGGAAAAGCAAGATAAAAATGCTTCCTAAAGTGACCTTTCCTACAGTGCCCAACCAACCTCCCGATACCTTACATAAAATATAAACCCAATCAAAAGAAAGGAGAGAACATTCCACAACCAAGCCCACACAAACCGCAATCACACCAACGATCCAGCTGAAGGCTGACCGACACCAAAAGAACCACACACCAATGCACTGCTGGAGCTCCATACCATAAAACGACCACAAGAAAAACCAAAGAAACAAAGTCTATCACCACACACAGAAACCACCAGAAGATCGAAAGCGGAAGAAGTAACAGAAAAAGAACCGATTACATTAATCGAAGGAAGGGACAGTGTGTTGAGAAAAGAATTAAGTTGTAATTTACCAAGACAGCCAGCAACCCAATGACAAATAACCAGTCACAAAGACCCCGGGAAATCGTCCCATAACAGTGCCCAAGACCCAAAAATCCGCATACCAACGGAGCTTCATCAGGTCCAATTAACAAATCACCAATCTCTGAAGCTAAGGGCTAATGGTACAGACAATTCAAAGGTATGCTGCCGCCATGACATCACCAAACCCTTCTCCCAAACATGTCTAAAATCGTTACACAACAAGGAACGAGAATCACCCCCAAGAAAAATAGATACCACTAAATTCGGGGACACAAAAACGACCACCGAAGGAACCACCACAAACCTAATCTCGATAAATAAAGAGCTAATCGACGATCCAGAAATCATAATCAAAAACCTATCTTACCCAACGGGCGTACTCGAACCTCATCAGAAACGAAGGAAATTTAAGGTGGAAGATCCAACAAATAATAACTACCATAACCAAAACTAGGAAGATGGTGAGACGTGATATCGGCATAAGCAAAATCTCCCAAACACACCAACACCAACCCACGTTATCTTAGCAACAAACCAGAAGAAGATGAAAGAGCCAATCGAAGAACTGTATGCCAACCCAAACTAGGAAGATGTCCTGAGAGACCTAACAATCATCAAGTATTAAAAGAAAACCGCAGAGCGAATCCCTTAGACACACTAACATGGAACCCACATCACAATCAACACTCCAAAAAGGAAAGGAAAAGAAGCAATCAACTAACCTCCGCCACCTTAACTAGAAGGAGGCTTATAAATCCCGCAAGAGCAAACTGCTCCAAACACATCACCATCACACTCATAACAGAAAATAATAATAAATGAAGGACTTGAAGTCTTCCCCACGAATTTAAAACATAACAGAGTTACCACCAAACTAAGAAAAAGGCACAAAGAGAATCTCAAACACACTTAACCTTTCAGACATACATTCAATTTAAAAAAATCAAGTACATCAAACCACTAGAACTCTAACATTCAATGAAGAAAAACTCAAGCACATCTGGCCAGTATATCCTCGAGGTTACATCAATGAAAATCGCAATCATTCAATAAAAAGATTATTCATTATGATACCTGAATAGCGTGATGTCTTCACCATTCACTCAAATAAAAATAAACCAAATTTTATAAACATACACACAGAGCTCCTAAATCTAACACGCAACACACCTACTCAATCAAATAAAAATAAAACCATCCAGGAGTAAATGTCCAATTATAAAATATCCAAATAAGATACTACTTCCACAAATCAATCAATAAATCGACAAAGTCTTAGGGTTAGGGTTATTTCACCTACGGCAACGTACAACCTACATAAGCTTAGTACTATACTTGTTAAAACCACAAATAAACAATCCACATTAATCCAAAACAATTCCGTATTAAAGAGAATCCCTAAAGTTTAAATTTCAATCTGATTAGCCAAAAACAAACTACTCAAAATTTTGCCAAAGTAATTCTTAGCGTGTCATGTTCTGATGATATTTCCCACTTACATAAACGAATACATATAATAAACAGATCCTAATTGCACCCTATCTAGCTTTTATTTAATTAAGTATAACTACTGAAAATATTGCTCCTTTCAATTATTGTGCGACCTAAAGGTACATGTACCAAATTATAGCCCCACGTTGGGCGCCAAATCTTGTTAGCTTTTTTCTTACCTTTAGGTCGGCGTTCTATATTTTTAACTCAACAATTGATCGCCATAAAAGTGTACTTGAGGGCCGACTCTAGCAACAGTGAAGACGTCGCGAATTCTTTAATTAAGGTGTTAAAAGGGTTAAAAGTTTGACTCAAGTACACTGATATAGGTCAAGAAACTTATAACTTCACTTTATATCTGACAATACGATTATTGAACTCAATGTCTTAGAAGAAAATGAAAGAGAGCAATACCTTTAGCTAGCTTTATTATTTCTCACACGTTGCATTCCTTGATTTGACAGTTATTTAATTAGGCACTACTATTGGGGTACCCCAATTAACTTAAACCAATACGTGAGTACACACTGTTCTTATATGCGAAAAACCATCAGATTCTAGTTAAATCACTTATCTGTTTGTTGTTATACTTGTAGACGCTTAATAAATCCAATGAGTCCTAACAAATGTCAGCTTGTCAGCCCCTCAATCGCCGGCTGTCACCTGCTGCATGTAGACCCCAAAACTGCGTGATGACTTTCAGCAGACTAACTTCCCGTAGGTTTTACGCCTAATACTTGTTGCCTGATAACAGGCAATAAACTATGCAAACGTTTTCCGTGGTTCCTATATCGCTTCTATGCTCGAATCTACATTCGTCGGAAAGTGGTACTCGCTCCCATAATTCCCTACCAGGACGGTTGGTCAGTATTATTCACCTACTATAACCGAAACCACGAGAAATTGCGAGATTATCGTTAAAGCTGTCACTCGTTTTTCAAAAACAAAATCCGTTATTTATTTTCTACTCTTTAGTAACAACAACCATTGCCACTCTGATATTAATTTTTTATGAGCTTTCACCGCGTTATCCCTACTTGATCTTTTATTCCCTATTTATATACCGTAAACTACTAGTATTAGTGCCATATGCTTTTAGCACGTAACACGGTGATGAGGTCGCCTGCCATAAATACCTACAAATTTGTTAAGGTGATGAGTTAGCGTATACCCACATTAAACTCATTGGCTAATTTGGCTAATGAGTGCTAACTTTAAAACATAGATTTCATAATATTCCTACAGCTCATTAAGCATTATATACCATGCTCTAGCTTATCTGTCGCCTGGGTGCAAAGTGTTCTGTGGCACCCCCTCAGGGTTGTTAGTTAGGTAGTTAATTGAGGTGAGTGTTTTGAATTGAGCGAAGCTAAATAGAGAACCATTCTTAATATAAATCAAATACTTTTATTTGGTATTAATCTCGCACAATCTCATAAAATCAAAATATCAATATTGAAACTAATATTTGTTACTTCACAGTATTATTTATATCCATGTAGTTTTTAATACTTATAGCTAGATTTGATAGTCTTTCTTGTGTCATACGTGATCTTAAATAATTATTTCTAATTTTTAACTTGGAAAATGATCTTTTGCATAAAGCAGTCAATAAATTTGGTTATATGCTAATTACTACTTACTTCTGTTGGCCGTATATCTCCTGTAGAAACTTAACCTCCCGCACAATGCCTTTCCATCATTCTCTATTTTGAGCTGTTTCCTGCCAATTCTGTACTGCTTGAATTTTCTTTAAATCGTTCACTATATTATCTACTAAGTGTAGGCGTGGCCTTCCTCTTGGCTTTTTTCCTATCGGCTGTTGCTTAAAGAGCCTTTTAGTATCTCTGTTATCGTTTGCTCTGATGACATGCCCTATCCACTGTAATCTTCTTGCTCTTATAATACTTATTATAAAAGGTTGATTTGTTAAAGTTCGTATTTCATCATTGGTTCGAATTCGCCACTGATCAATAACTTCATCGTTTACAGGGCCTAATACTTTTCGAAGCACTTTGTTTTCAAATCTTACTAACTTCTGTCATTCTTTCAGTGTCATACGCTAGGCTTCGCATGTGTACAGCACTACTGGTCGTATTATCGTATTATACAACGTAAGCTTGATCTTCCTAGACAGTGACCTGCATATAATAATCCACCAGTTAAGCACGGCTGTAGCTCTAATTCCACTTGTTATTCTGGCGTCGATTTCTTTAGAAATTCGGCTTCTATCCCTTATGATTGATTATGTGCTAATTGTTTGTAAGTTAATATTAAACAAATATTTCAAAGCATCGACTGAAGATGCGGTAGATTGCCTTTATGTCCGAATGATTAGTTCCAAAAATCTGTCAATTTATTTTGCAAATCCGCACAGTATTTTATAGTTTATCGTTCAAATCTAAGTTTGTTAACATTTCAAGACCTTGTAAAAAGAGAGACAACTATGGTTATCACTTAGCAGTTTGAACCTTTCATCTGATTTAGTGATTGTCGTGTCTAATAAGAAATCGAAATTGACTTTAAGGCGCAATTCTGAATTTTCTACCTGCGTAATTAAGCATATCTCTTCCTGTGTCACACAGTATCAGTTGCTGGGGAACTAATTTCACAGTGTAATTCTTCAGCAAAAACGTTTAATTCATTAAGCATTTCTGTATAAGCTGAGTCTGTTCGATGTTCAGTTTAGTATTTTTTCAAATTTCTTCTAACATTTTAACAGCCTCTAGAAGTGTCACAGTAGATTGATGCGTAGTTTTACTTACAATTCTTATTCATTTTTAGTAAAATATTATACCAAGTGACTAATGAACAAACAACTTTGCCAAAGTTTTTGGCATCGTCCCATTTGAATTACTACATAATATAAATAAAAAAATCTGGTGTGATCCACACACACAACTTCCTTTTACAGTGATCTTATAATTAGCCAAAAATTTGATTTTAAATTTTTAAGCATTTGTAAAAAATTTTCAAAAATTACAAATTTTACAAAAACGGTACAAAATAGAGTGTTAGTTCAAGAAACAAATTTTCTCTAGAATTTTAAGCTGAATTCAAAAATGTAATAATATACCGGGTGTTCTATTTAAAATAGGAGTTAATAAAAAAAATTGAAAAAAAAACAAAAGAAACCCATTTTAGAAGTATTCAACTGGAAAATCAATCACCTATCTCACATCAATGCACATTAAAAATGTAATAAAAATGTAAAGTTAAAAAAAAATCATTAGAGCCGTTTTTGAATAAATTGAAAAAAACTGAAAAATCACAAGAGTAAACACCTACTTCCGGTTATGCAATTTTCTTCAAAAGCTTGCTGTCGCATCTACATAGTACACAAAACTTATATATTAAGTTTCAACGCTATACCTATTTCCGTTTTTACGATATTCTATTCACAGACAGACACACAGACAGACAGACCAATGAAAAAAAATATGTTTTTTGGGATCAGGGGACTCGAAAACATGAAGATCTATTGAAAACTCAATTTCTAATTTTTGGGGTGAATCCAATACTTCCTTTATTGTAAATGGAAGTAAAAACAAAGTATAATACATTTCCCCTTTCTTACTTTCCATTTCTTTGGCATAGGCATCTTCTTTTCTCCATATGTTTATAATTAGTTTAAATATTGTCATATGTAAGTAGTTGTTTTACCCCATTTTTGAGCATTTCCACTACTGTTTCATCACCTCTCAGGGCTTTCTTACTTTTTACTTTAATTATAATTTCAATTAGAACTTCTTGGTTCATTTATTTCATCATCTGTTACATCTACTTCCTCTGTTGAGTTTGTCCATTTAGCAGTGCGTAAAAATATTCTTTCCATACTTTGTTTATTTTTCTTCTTTACATTCCATTTGCCAATCTTATTTAAGTCCTCTACGTCTTACATTGTTTTCTCGTCTCTATTCGTGTATCTTCATGGAAATTTCTTTGTATTATTATATCCATCATCTTCAATTTCTTGCAGCCATTGGTTTATCTACTGCTTCTTTTTTTTGCTTGCAGTTTTGTGTTGTTTCTTTGCTTAACTCATCGTATACTACGGCGACTACAGTACTAGAATACCAGTAAAAAGGAAGCCAATGGTGAAGATTATCGGCTTAAGTGAAGAATGGAGAGATAAAGATGAACTGAAGAAGTGTATGTTACAACAAAACAAAGATTTATTCATAGAATCGGGTGATTTCAAAATAATAACTGTGTATAAGGGAAGATATACACATACCGCAATCATAGAAATCGGAGTGAAAAATTATAATACTATAATGCAAGAAGGAAAAATTAGGTTGAGCTGGTCATGCTGTACAGTATACGAGCATACTGGTATCATGCGATGCTATAAATGCTGTGGATTCTTTCATACGAGTAAGCAGTGTACTAATAAAGCAGTATGTGGAACTTGTGGTCAAGATAGCCATGAAACAAAGGAGTGTACTAACAATGTAACAAAGTGTGTAAATTGTACATCGGCGAACAATAAATTTAATCTAGATTTAAACGTAAATCATCGAGTATATGATGTAGAGTGCCCAGTGTATAAAAGAAAGTTGCGGGACCAACAGAGAAAAATTAAATACGATCTGACGAATAGCAACTAAGGCAAAAAAGTGGGGAAGTTGTATATTGTCAGAACACACAAAGTGATATCGCGCATATAGATGAATTGAAACATTTTTTATTGGAAGAGAATCCAGCAGTGATGTGCCTAACAGAAACACATTTAACTGATAAAATTGGTGATTGTGAAGTTTGAGTGGATGATTATGCTGTTGTGCGCGTGGACTCAACAAGCAGAGCTACCGGAGGTGTTCTAATGTACATCAGGCAGGACATAAAGTTCTGGATAGACAGAAAATTTGTGTTACAAATGAACTACCTGTTTATTAAAATTAAGTTAGCAGGGGAAAATATGTTACTGGGGTGCTTGTATCATTCTCCAAATAGCTCGGATGCAATATTTCTGGAAATCATAGAGAATTTATGTCACGAATACTCATCAGAACATAAGTGTGTTATGCTATTAACAGGTGATTTCAACATTAATTATAATACAAATTGTACGTACCCTAATAGACTGAGACGATGCTGTAATGAGAATGGATTAAAACAGAACGTAAATGATTATACGCATATTAGTAGTAACGGTCAGGTATCATTAATTGATTTAGTTTTGAGTAATTAGGTACAACAAAATTATTAATGTGTCGGTATTACGCCAACCACTCTTCAATAACCATTCGTTGATAAAAATAAAGGTCAAAGGGGAGGATAGGGCAAAACAGGGAGTAAGAAAAATCATAAGAGTAAAAATTACTGAGACTAATCTAAATACATTCAGGGAGAGAGTTAAAAATATACCATTTAATTATAGAAGTAATATAGACGCAAAATTTTGTAAATTTAATAGTAGTATGCTAGATATAATTAATGAAGTGAGCCCAAAGAAAATAATTCAGTTAAAAAATAGTAAATCATGGTTTAGTGAGGAGATTAAAACAATAATAATGACACGTGATATAAAGTACAAAAAATTTCTATTAACTAAAGAGAGAGATGACTGGGAAGAATATAGACTGTATAGAAATTATGTAACTAATAGAATTAGGGAGGAAAAAAAGTTGTATTGTGAAAGGCTTATTGATGGTAACAAAGGGGATAGTAAAATACTGCAAATTTCATTTATTCGCCGATGATATGGTTATATATATATGTGGGGATATTAGGTTAGAGGTGCTAAAGAGGTTACAAGATGAACTAAGAAGATTACAAGTTTGGTTCAAACTAAATAAATTAAAGGTAAATGTAAATAAAACAAAAGCAATGTTAATTGGTAAGGAGAGAATGGTTAACGACTGGAAACTCGAGGGGTTTAATGTAAGTATAGATGGTACACAACTGGAGCTTGTAAAATCACATAAATACTTGAGATTTATAGTTGATAGGAAGTTAAACTTTTCGGAACATATAGATTACATCTGTAAAAAAATTAGTAAGAAATTAGGAGTGCTACATAAATGCAGTGGTTACTTAAGTAAAAATGCGAGACTGAATATTTATAATTCCATTATTCTACCTCATTTTCAATTTGGTGCCACAATTCTATATTTGGCAAGAAGGGGAGATATGAGCAGATTACAGCTGTTGCAAAATAGGGCAATGAGAATAATATTAAAAAGGAATAGGTATGCAAAAATTGATTATATGTTGCGAACATTAAAATGGTGTGCAGTAGAAGAGATGTGTGAAATTTGGGCGTTGACATTTATACATAAGATTAAAACAGGGGAAGTGCACACAATACTAGAAATAAGGATAAATTTATATTAGATCAGAAAAACGGGAAAGACTCACAAAGTTCATTATTTTTCAAAACTTTAATCAAGTATAACACATTACCAAATAGTATTTGCAATCTAAATAGTAGATTATTTAAGAAACAACTAGTTAAAATGTACCAAAGATAGTTCCAGTTTCCGGTTCTCTATCCAGTTCTTATATAGGTAATAGTTTTAAAGTACAAGTTTGTGTTATTATTTAGACACAAGATAGGTTACTAGTATTAGCTGTTAGCCAGATTTTTTTTTTACGTTGTACAATATTGTGACTACCTATAATAGTTGTGCAATAATGTAATTTGATATTATGTAGCAAATTGCTAAATAAAGTTTATTATTATTATTATTATACTTTGTAATCCTTCTGTTTTCCCTTTGCATCTTATTTTACGGTTTTTTAAGTATCCTTGCTTTACATTTTGAATCATACCATTTATTTAAAATCATTTTAAATTTGATATAGATTTCTATTTGTGATATCTGTAAGACCTACCTACTTTTCTAGTGTTTTAAGTGTCAGATTTGGTTTTTAGCTCTTTCAAAACGCTATTTGTTTATTACTTTTCTTGTATTGTGTTTTGATATGATTGAAGTTTATCTAAATATAGAGCATTTTAACTATATTAATAAATTATTTTTCTTTTCAGAGCTTGCTCAGTCTTCACAGTGTTGCATCTGGCCATATGGATGTAAACCTCTGCGACTTCCTTGAAACGCATTTCCTTCAGGAACAAGTCGATTCAATAAAAGAAATTGCAGACCATGTCACAAATTTGAAACGTGTCGGGGAAGGGTTAGGTGTATATATGCTTGATCAAAAATTTCTTGAGAGTGAGTGAGTGTTTGCTTTCTCTATGGAAGTTTCGTCAGTATTGTATCACTCATTTATTAAAAAAGAGTATTAATAGATTAACTGTAGAGAGGAAAAAACGATGATAATATAGAGTATGAGGTTTGTTTGGTAGCTATAAAAAAATAGACAGTTGCCCTAGAACTCATTAGTCACACAGCCACATCCTCAAATCTCAATTTTGGAAATAACAAAAAATCACAGGGCGCTATATTCAGGCTGAAGATGTGACTAATGAGGTGTTTCGCCAAAAGTGTCTTGGTCTGTCTTGGTGAAGGTGCCTATCACTGCTTCCGCAGAGATTAGGCTGCGCTTTTGCCTCACTGCATCTTTCAATCTTTTTTTTTAAACTCCCAAATAGCATTCCTTGTTCACCGTCTAATCTTATGGACTACTACTATGAACAATATATTCGTTGTAAAGAAAATAGTATGCATTGTTTTGACATTGCAACAACTTTGATGCGTTTTCCGTGGCCTTTTGTCTCAAAGTCATAGCTATATGATGATTTATCATCACCTGCATACAAACACACAAATGTCCAAGTTTTTGGCAGATTTTCATACAAATCGCTGATCAACTTGCTCGATCATTGTGAAGAATTTTGAAATGCGACCGGTTCAGCACTTTGCACCACTGCGTCACATCACAGTCTGACCAAATAGCTCCAGGACCATGCAGCCTTTAAAAGCATGGACATTAAGGTCCTTACTAACAGACATTCAAATTTCATTGCCATGCAAGATCCAAATGGAGAGATATTGTTATTGGTCGAATACTTGCTGGACAAACCTCGTACATTACAAATAATTTTGATAGATATGAAATGTAAAATGTCATAGCATGTTCCAAATGATATAATGTACCTACTTTTCTTATTCATGCTATATACTTATGGGGAAAACTTCAGTATAGCGTCCCCACTGGATTTGATGTTTGCCGCACAAGCGCAGAAACCCCCCCGAAAAGCAGTGGTTTCCACACAAATGATAGAACATTGTATACTACGTGCACGCAAATCTTAAACTGCAGCTAACCTAAAATTATAGCTCCCAGACCAAAAGATTCACGTATATGTGTGTGGACTGGGGACGCTATAAGGAAGTATAGCCTACTTATGTAGTTATAAATTAGAAATTTGAAGTTTTAATTTCCTTTTATTAATTTTTTCATCTTTTTTTAGAAATCTTAATACTTTCACCCATTTGTTATTTTGACAAATTCTGTGGATAAATTAATTTGTAGTTACGGCTTTGGTGGAAACTGCACACTTATTTTTCTCGTTTTTAAGGGCTACAACTAAACGTTTTTATATAGTAATTAAAACTATCAATTTTATATTTTAAAAATTTTATTTAAAAAAAACACAATTTTCGTTGTGCATCCGCACAACATTGACAAATTAAACAAAATAAACGTTATAAAATCAGAGGAAGCAAGATATTCTTTGTCTACAATGCAAAAGTGTAAAGTCATGATGTAAATATAGGTATGGAAAAGCTAATCAATGAATATACCTAACAATTAAGTGTGTTATTAAAAAGATCCATTTGATTGTGACGTACACTAGAAATTTTTTTAATGAATTTATGTGTGAATATCATTTGAGACATGACATGCTATTTACCTTACATGTTCACTCAAAATATTTGTCTACTAGAGTATTAACCAGTTATTACTGTTGTAGCACCTACCACATTTTTTTGGTATTTGTAAAATCAAAAATGTGTCTGAAATAGGTAGTATATTATATAATCGTTTTATAATTTTAGTAATCTACAATATTGACATAGAAAACATGTAGGTATGGAAGTTTTTTAAATGTTTACGAAATGCTTTTCAACGAATAAAAATAGAGTAAGTGCCTGTTTGAGATTTTCAGTATTTTAAGAGATGAAAATTATATGATTTTATATGTATTTCAATTGAGTTTATTGACAATATTCATGGTTGTGTGCATTTTTGACATATCAGTAAAATATATGTCATAAATAAAATACAAAACTCCAAAAATTGCATATAAAAAACCCAGATGCAACAATTTTATGTATTGGAAATGTATATTAACAGCATGTGCAAGCAGATATAAATAATACCTATTAAATGATATTTTATTTCATACTGTCTGGAAAATAGGATCATTAATTTGAGTCCGGAAAGTGGAACATTACATCACAGGGCTGGAAAGTGTTGCTAGGCAACTGCTGAATAACATGTTGGTGACACTGTAAGTCTATGTCAAATTCGAGGTTATTAGGTTAGGTTTTCCGTCAGTTTTGACAGACTGACGCAAAACCTAACCTGGTAACCTCAAATTTGCCACAGACTTGCAGTGCCACCAACATATTTATACGTTTGAATTTCCACATCCGCCCCTTATTAACTTTTTCAATGAACATGTTGTATAAAACAGTATGAAATAAAACATTGTACGATACGTGGCCTTAAAGTATTATTAAATCACTCGTTTAGAAATTCCAGATTCGGCTCGTTCCTCGCTTCGTCCATAAACATCTAAACTTGTACTTTAATAAGCCATTTTCTGGCCTTATAACGTAAATACTTTGGAAAGACATAGGCTGTTGAGGGAGCACGCTTGCTTTGTGATAACAGTATGTGATTGTTAATACTTGTAATAATATGTTGTCAATTATTTTTTTAATGCATAATGCCTGTATAAAGTGGTAAGGTAAGAACCGATACTGATTTAAATGTAATCAAGACATGTTGATGCTGAAATGCAGAATATTGCCCTATTTTTGTGTAATTGTAGGTAGCTTTATTATTATGAGAAGCGATCGTTTATATACATTTATACCTACTTTTGTTTTTGTAGCTCTTTGTCATAGGAGTTGTAAGAATATTTAGATTTTGACTACATATTGTCTGGAACTTCAGAACAAAAGGATAGAAGTAGCGTTAAGATATTGCTTCACAAATCATCGTAAAAGTAGCTTTTAATCCATAAACATAATCCTTCTATTTCTCATAACAAAAATTCCATCACAAAATTTCTTTGTAGCATATATTTATCATGCATCCATAAAATTACATAGTAATATCTATATGCGACCAATATCTACTAATTTGTATAAATGCAACTAATACTAGTAAAAATAAAATGATGTAAAAAAATAATGGTGTATTATTCATAGAAGCTTATACATACACATTAGATTTGTCTTTATTGTCTGCACTAGGTTTTGTATCAAAAGTCTTACCAGACTTTTTAACAAATGCCCTGTGTATTTCTTTATCAAACAGATATTCTGACATTCCACATTCGATCATTTTATTTGCCCGGACCAACAGACGTGAAAATTCACATATGGAGCGCTCCTAAAACGTTACATGTTAGTGACTTTTTTTTTCTATAACATGGCATTACCTGCTCTGGGATAAAATTACTGGTAACCAAATCCATTACACTTAAGTCATTATGTTCTTCTGCTACCTTATTCAGTGCGATCAGTTTCTACTCATTAAAATTGTTAAAATAATACTGCCTCTTTTTGTTCTGTATCTGTACAAGTAATGAAACTTACCTCTTTAACCAACTTTTCCATTTCAACAGCAACACAAAGTGCTCTACGAATGTTTTCCCAGTTTTGGCACTCTGGTGCTGTAATTGGACAAAGTGTAACGTGACCTCCCCTCATGTTCTGATAATTAATAAAAACTAAGGCATGCTCATGCTCTTCCTCGTGCATTTGCATAAAGAATACTTGGCATCCTGGCAAAGCTACTTCAGTTCTTCCAAAATAACAAGCCATCGAGAGATACGCATATGAAGCATTTAATTCTGCTAGAATCTGTTGATTAATTGCATTTTCTACATCTTCGTGATACCTATGTCGACCTGGTGAAGATGAAGCTTTAGAAGTATAGGTACGTGAACTGATAGGAGTTTGAAAACCATAATTCAAACGCTTAAAAAAATTATAGGTGGGAGGATTTTTTGTCTCATAGATCATATATCTTGAAGTTTGATAGCCCGTTTCTATTTGTGCTTCATTTATAATGCTAACTAAGTGTCTTACTTGTTGATGTTTAACTGTAAATGGCATTTTAGAATTCACCATTGATTTTGCAAAATCTAAGATTCTGCCGAAAGCATGTTTATTTTCTTTTGTGTTAGTATTTTTGGTTTGTTTAGTAATATCAAGCTTATTTGGCCGAACTTGAGTTTTACCCAGCGTTTTGAGCTCACAGTTTTTTGTCGGACGTACAGTGTGCGATAATACAAAGGAATCGGGAGGTAAAACATATCGACCTAATAGTTTTTTCGATGATATTAAATCTTCTTTCAATCTTGCTAACGACTTTCCCAATTTTATTCTCACTTGACTTTGATGTGTCATAATTTGTTAAAATACAAACCACCAAAAAATACTTATCCCAGATTAAACATTAACGAATATTTTACTACCTAGGTATACTATTATTAATATTCAAATATTCCATTTCTACATATTTAGCAAATTATATCCACCAAAATGTTTTTCAAAACCTGTCAAAAATGTCAAATTGATTTAGGAAGCTGAAAAACAAAACTTATTTCTAAGGGCTCTTTCTAATAGTTTTCCAAAGCATTGGATGTCTAAAGCTTCATCTGCGTTGATTGTTTATAATACAGGGTGACCACGGGAAGTATTTACATTTTAAAAAAAGCAAAACTGTGTTAGTTTTTCAAAAAACAAATTTATTTACGTTTCTAACATGTTTGTTAGGATATGCCATTTAACTTAAGTAGCAAAAATCAGGTCAGGAAGGTGACGACCGTCTTCCCTGATACAATTTTCAATTCTGTTTAGGAAGTTCTGCCATACTCGCTGTAGTGTCTCCTCGGTGATTAGTGCCACCTCCTCACGAATTGCTTCCTTCAGATCATCCAAATTACTTACTTTTTACTCATAATGTTGCCCGTGGTTCGAAAACTTCTAACCCATTTCATAATCGTTGGTCGGGTCGGTACGGCTCCATGCCGGTCAACGTTGAAACGAATGCGAAAATCACGCTGAGCCGCTACCACTGAATCATTGTTTCTTACATACGACTCGTAGGTAAACACGCGATGTTCAACTGTCCACGGCTCCATTGCGACCACAAAACAGTAACTAATATAGTCAAATTTATACCCATTCGGAGTCACGTGATAATCTAGTAATTTTACGTATGTCGATTCTTAAAAATGCAATTTTAGGGAAATAAATGACATTCCGTTTTGTAGGTTATCCTGACATATGCCAATTTCTAAAACAAGGTTGCTACGGGTTTATTCTCTTATATGAAATCAAACTGAATTTACAGGTTAAAGAAAACATAACATGTCGTAAAATGTAAATATAATAAAGATATGTCAGCTGCTACATTAAAAACCTGCTGCGTATAGCAAATTTTAAGTCAATTCCTGTGCATGCATATTCTGTTATGAACATTGCCATTTGAAGCCTATTTCCTTGCACAATCTATTTAGGGAAGAAACTGAATGTGAAAAATCTCCAGATTCTTCAACCAAGCATTTTTTAGATTTTTTATGGTTACAAATTCTTTAGCTACATACATTTTATATACAGTGTCTTGACTGCTTCGTCGACTTCCGTTTTTGCATTCTTCACTTTCTGGCTCATATTTTCGGTAAATTGTGCTCTCCGAGATATTTAACGCAAGAGAAGCACGGCGAACAGCGTTGGAGGGTGAAACTGTTGATTTACTATTATTAATATTGTACTCTTCATAAAAAAAAACGCATAATATTCAAATTAATTGTTGTGACTGCTCGTTATACCGCATGTCCGATGGTTTCTTTTAATTTCCAGTTTTCGGCTTAACAATTTTAGGTTTTATTACCCTTATCTCAATAACTTACACGAAAAATATAATCTGACAGATTAGAAACGTCAAATTTTTAAAATTAATTTTATGAATCGACATGCCTTTTTATCAAATTTCTTCCATTTCATCTATTTTACTCAAGATGAACAGAGACAGACAAAAGTCACGTGACTCCGAATGGGTATAATTTTGACTTTTTTTATAGAAGCGAATCCCCCATGCTAAACGTTGGCAACACGCCACCATTTTTTCACAAAGCTGCACCCTGGTGCCCAAGTGGCAAATTACACAATGAGCGGTAGATTTAAACGGCGCTAGCGGGAAATTTGAATGGCGCGTATAGGCAACCCTCCAATCTCATTGATTTAAAAAAATATTTTGTGAATAAAATTTGATTTAAAAAATAATTCATAAACTTTAATTGCTAATGCAGAATTAGGCATTAGCAATTAGAATTTACAAATTATTTCTTAAATACAAATTACAAGAGTACAACTTTTAATGTAAATAAAACAATTATATAAGGACAGCACTAGTAAAAAAAACTCTATTAATGTAGTAAATACATTCAGCAGAAATAATATACAATACAATAAATATTAAATTCTAGAACAAAAAATAAATGCTTATAAAACAACATCGAATTAAATAAAATATACGTATTATTTATAAACATAAAGAATAAATAACAATACTTCGCAGCCATTTTCTTCCGATGTTCTTGGGTAATGGAGGTATTCGGCTTATGCTTCTCCTTGACAAATTTGAAGATGTGGGCATCGTCAGGGCAGTTTCTCCAAAACCTATTGATGATTTGTAGAACTGCTTGAAGTTATTCTCCAAACTAGGTTCAAAATCGGTAACAGAAAGAAATGCATATAAATAATCCTGAATAATTTTGATAAATAATCTAACGTTGATTATTACACACGATTGTGACACGACTGATATTATCTTCAAAATATAAACGCGGGCAACACACTTACATATAATTTTACCCGTACCAAGTCATCGTGCTGATTGCCCTTAGAAAACTGCCCTCGCAACAGTTTTCATTGCAACCAGCACTCAACCCTTGGCATGTGCAAAATTATCGGTAAGTGTATCTCGCCCTTGTTATATTACTAATGAAAATTATTACTGTTGCTTATTTCATTATTTTATAAAGGAAACAAATTAGCTGATACGTCAAAACATGTACATACATTTGAAGATGTCAGAGGCTGATCATAACATGAACATAAAACTGTATTAGCTTCTACCACATTTGTAGGAATACCTAACGATTACTTCTAATGCTTCGGAAGTTAAAGAATGCGGTACAGAAATTTATAAAATGCTTACACTGACCTGTAGTACCAATTTCTTGCAGCCAGGAAAGCAGGTCGACTTCTTTTTCGTGCTGACCATTAGCACCGTGCAAAGGACATTTATAACTGAAAAAAATTAACTATTTTAGTTAATGGGTACATGAGGCAATAGGTATTACAAAATTAAATATGGATGTTTATTTCGCTGTCGCTGTAAACAAACTAGGAATTCAGGAGCTGAATACATTAAAATTAACAAGTATTTAAACAAAATATAGGCAATACTTACTGTTATTAGCAAAACGAAGCACTTAACCTCAACTAGCAAACATTTACGGCGTTGGGAAACGCAAGGTTATGTGACGTCAAAATCGATATTCTTGTCTGCGACTGCGTATTACGGGTTCTAAATTTCCGGCTCCCCGACCCGATGCAGTGCCCGCCGAACTTTTCTTGTTGCGCATACTTAGGTCTCAGTTTCACCCCTGTGATTGCGACTGAGATCAAAGACAAGAACAGAAAAGATGGCTCTCTCTTTAAGTAGACCTCTGGCCCCCTATTATACAGGTACTCTATCTGGCCCCAAGGTCTGTAAATATATTCGTAGTATGCTTAGAAATATAGGTCATCCCAACAACGACATTTTGTTGCCTACTGACAATTAGACTGACAAACGTCACCGCTTGTGTGTATTTGAGGTTATATGATTTCAAAATGCCAGGGTGTGCATGTTTGAACTGCACTAACTACTCAAGACATGGTTTTCGCTTATTTCATTTTCCCGCTGACCAAAAAATGCGAGAAATTTGGGTTAAAAATTATCACGATCACGATCACGATGAGCCTTTTTCCATCCATTGTTGGACGTAGGCCTTCCCCAAAATTTTCCATCTTTCTTTGTCCATAGCTAACGTTATCCACTGTATTCCTGCCATATCTTGTATATCATCCCGCCATCTTCTACTTGGTCTTCCCTTTCCTCTTTTGTAGCTTCGCGGTCTCCACTGTAAAGTAGCTTTAGTCCATCTATTATCCTGTCTACGAGCCAAATGACCAGCCCATTGCCATTTTAGCTGTGCAATTCTTTCCATAATATCGCTAACTTTTGTTTGTTGGCGTATCCAAGTGTTTCGTTTCTTATCCATTAGTTTTATTCCAAGCATTTGCCTTTCATGTGCTCTTTGTGTTCTTGTCAGCCGCTGAGAGTTCTTTTTAGTAAGTCTCCAGGTTTCACATCCGTACGTGATCGCCGGGATGACACATTGGTTGTAAACTTTTGCTTTTAAATAATTTGGGACTTCTTTGTCTTTTAGAATATAACTAAGTTTTCCAAATGTGGACCACCCTATTCTTATTCTTCTTGTTATTTCTTCGGACATGTTTTCTTTATCTGTTGAGATTTGTTGACCTAAGTATATATATTTATCAACAATTTCCAACGGAGTATCTTCTAAAGTGATGTTTATATTTTTATTTGCGTTTGTCATTATTTTAGTCTTCGTCTTGTTCATTTTCAGTCCAACTACTCTTGAGCAGTTGTTGAGCTCGTTAATCATTTCCTGTAGTTCTCGGTGGTCTTTACTAAGTATAACGATGTCGTCAGCGAATCTCAAGTGGCTCAAGTTCACTCCGTCAATGTTTATACCTTTGTCCGACCAGTCTATTTGACGAAAGACGTCCTCTAGTACGCTGGTAAATAGCTTTGGGGAGATCACATCCCCTTGTCTTACTCCTCTCTGTATAGATATGTTATCTGTAGTTGTAGTTGGATCTGTTTTTATATACATACTCGCATTGCTGTAGATGTTCTTTATTAATTGGTTGTATCTGCTGTCTATTCCGCAATTGACCAATGAGTTGAGTATTGCCCAGGTTTCTACGGAGTCGAATGCCTTCTCGTAGTCTATAAAGGCTATATATAGATGAATGTTATATTCTTTGCTTTTTTCTAATAGGTTTTGCATTGTTTGAAGGTGGTCACATGTGTTGAATCCTGATCTAAATCCCGCTTGCTCTATTGGCTGATTGGCATCGAATTTTGCAGTCAGTCGGTTGGTGATTATTCTTATGAATAGCTTATAGAGTTGCGACAGGAGGCTTATTGGTCTGTAGTTATTTAAATCGGCAATATCTCCTTTCTTATGAATGATTATGACTTCCGCTGTTTGCCATGATTTAGGGATTTCTTGGGTTTCCAGGCACTTATTATATATTTTGGCCAGTTGTTGATATAGTTTCTCTCCCGCCTCTTTCAGCATTTCAACAATGATGTTATCTGGCCCTGGTGCTCTATTGCTCTTCATCTTACTTAAGGCGTTTTTAATTTCGTTTGTCGTTATGTCCGGTACCTCCTCTGAACCCACATTTAAAATTTTTCTTTTTGAGACTGCAATTTGTCTCTCGTCTGGGTTTATTTTTGATTCGTAGAGTTCAGTATAGTACCTTTCGATTTCGTTTTTTATGGTGTCTCTGTTTGTTAATATTGTGTTTTCTTTGTTTTTGATCTTTACAAATTATGGTCGCGATCAATGCGAACCAACGAAATATTTAAGAGTGTGTGAGGTAAGAGTTTTTCATTATTATACATCTATCTATTCCAAATACGATAACATTCACCAGACTGAGTAATAACAGAAAAGTTTGCTAGTGCCCAATAGATATTATAGTTGTGTCTTCTGTGTTTTAGAAACATTTTGAACTAAATCAATATGAAAATAATCGTCAGGTTTAGTGAAACGTTCATTAAGCGGCCCTATTAACTTACAATATCACGACGGAATCAGCACAAAATAGTAAATTAGACATCTCAATTAAAACGGTACCACTTGTAGCACGCTAAATGGGGACATCCTTGCCGATAACCTATACATAACCTCTTTTAGTGAGGTATATTAAAATGATAGTTTACTTACCGTATCACACCGGGGTCAGGAAAATGTAGTCTTAAAAAATACTGTTTTTCTAACACAGGCAGAAACACGGATATAAATGAACGGAAACGCAACAAAAGTGCAATTGCAATCCTAACCTCCGACGAACAAACAACTGACTGATTCTAAAACACCACTACAAGATTTAAATTTCCCGCCATTGGCGCCATTTTGGTTCCCACTCCGTAGTGGAAATGCATGGGATGACCTATATTTCAAAGCTTGCTATATTTACGGACCTTGATCTGGCCCTATAGCCCCTCTATTTACAAATAGCATGGCTAACTAAAATTTATATAGCAAAGCTATCACGGCTATTCCATAAGTGTCACTTTCATTGTTGTAAAATGTTCTTATGACAATTGCCAACGCGTACGGTTTTTGCGCCATCAGGTGGTGAAATACAGCACCTAAATCTGGTTCTGGTTGTTGTCTTTACTAAAGATATTTTTTAGGTTATAAACGGTTTTAAAATAAATGTTTGTAAAACCTCCAAAAATGGAATTTGGATAATTTAAGTCTGCACGATCTTGAATTTTAACTGTTAAATGTGCAGGTAATTCGACATCTTCGTTTTCAGTTATGCTTGATGTAGTTGGAAATGCTGCAGAACTAGTGAAGTTACTATAATGTGCAATTTTTGAGGATGGCAGTCTTCATAATACCACAGCGTAATAGCAGACGAAGAGCATGCCCAGCAATTCGAGCATTGTTGCCCCATTTGAAGCAACTTTCTATTGCATGTGTGCAATCATTGCCTCCACTGCATCCGAACTAAATGAACCTGTTAATACATAGTAAAAACCAGCTTCTTGAAGTAAAAATGTGATGTATAATGATGTACTTTTAGCAGTCAATTTCAAGACGTGAGTCTTTCATTGGATAAACCTCGCAAACCAACAGATGCAGAAGAATTTTGCATAGGATCGATATAGTTCTGAAGTATTACGTCCAATCAATAGTCTTTCGTCAGAAACATGAACCAACGGTGCAGTGCTGCTATCTAATTTTTGCAGAAATTGTTCTATTACACACATTATGAATCTGGATATGCTTTCTAAACATTTCACAGTAGATGCTGTTGACATTTTGAAATTCAATTTGTCCTGCTTTTAAAAACTGTAAAGAGGCAGTGGCGGTGGGTGAAAAAATCTGAACAGCATGTAAAATATAAATTTTTTCAAAATCTGATGAGTACAAATTCTTTTTCGTTAAGTACCGTACAAGCTTACTTAAAAGGTAGTCCATTTTGCAGATCATGTACTGGTTTTAGGAAAGGATGTTTCATGTAGTTTTTTAGAATTCCACCACAAAAAATCTAAATCTAAAAATTATTTGCAACAATTCTTAGAACAACGAAACCACAGTCAGAAGACAGTAAAAGTAATTAATTCTCAAAGAAGAATGAAAAAAATATCGTGCTGGAATGATGTATCTTGTTGACAATCCATGTACTTACATATAACATAACACATTTTGTTTGCTATTTGAGGTTTATTGCAAACGGTTGTATATTGAGTATTATCTACACCATAGATGCGATCTTCAGATCTGCTATACTGCACTTTCTCCTTAATTGACATATTGTCAATAATTAAGAAGCAAATTCTTTCTGCTGGAACTGTTAATTAGGCGACTTTAGCCATTAAACGTTGCTTAATTAATTCATCTGAACAATTACAGTCACCAA
Source organism: Agriotes lineatus (assembly GCA_940337035.1). Lineage (NCBI taxonomy): Eukaryota > Metazoa > Arthropoda > Insecta > Coleoptera > Elateridae > Agriotes > Agriotes lineatus. The sequence continues at coordinate 68,739,536 of OW679197.1, read as the reverse complement.
GATACCATAACAATGTTTTTGATGGTAAACTCGCTAAATAGTTTCTGCAGTGCTGATATCCTTTAGGAGAGCGAAATCTCCATACTGTACACATATGAATCGAAACTTCTGACTAACGAGGAGCTTTTTTTATCATAATTAAGAACAATTTTTGCACGAAATTCTGCTTTTTTGTCTCCATCGTCAGCATCTTGGAATATTTTATGGAAAACATTTAATTTGCCCCAATTTTTCTGTATATCATTCTAAGTGGTTTTATTTTTAATAAACTTTGAATAATTAACACTAATCCACTTTAGCTTTAAAGTCAACATTTTAATAGTAGGTACATATACTGAAGATCTGCAATTTGGGCTGGAGATATAAGTTCAGCTTGGGTTTCTTTTGAATGGTTTTTGTAAATGTTCTTGTTCTTATTTAATTTCAAAATTAGGTATAATTTGCTAAAAAATGTACATAATGGTACTTCTAATTAATGTGATAAAAAATATGTATTATCTACAGTTCCAGTTGGTGTAGCGTTTTTAATCAAACAAGTATTTTTGTCAAGTACTTTTAGAGAATTCTCATCGAAATGGTTAATACACAAAGTAGAGTATTCAATAAGTTTAGAAATATATGTAATACATGAATAATAAATATTATAAATAAAGGTAATTTAATTAGTTTTATTATTAATTAACACGTTGAAGGACAGTTGCCGACTTCATATAGGGTTGTGTTGTGATACACTGCGATGCTTATCAGCGTTCTGCACAAGTAGGAGCAAAGAGGTAGATAACTGTAAGAGAGCTGTTTGGGGCAAATAACTCGTGTTTGTGTGACACTGATATGACTGTGTACGTACCAGTGGTGACAGTAACAACTGGATTATGTACTATTATTTTATATGGAAAATTAGATGCAGTGCAGCGTTCAGTTATACTGGTAGATACAATTAAGGACGCTGCACAGCGTTAGTGTCCTTCAACGTGTTAACAATATCACTCCTGAATTAGCTTTGAGCCATTTGGTACGAATCTGCATATCGCTTGGAAATTCAAAAAGTGGTTTGTTTGGATTTCCACAGGTAAACCACTTTCTAACCATTTTAAATAGCTTTGAAAAAACCTTTTTATATAAAAATTACTGACTCAAACTACGGCAATATGAATTTGAGGATATAGTTGATTGAAATATGACAAGTTTTCAAATCTACCTATTCAGCAGTATTTGTTTTTAATTTGAATATCGCGGTAGGCCCTGATTAAAAGTTCAGAATAACACTAAGAGGTGGCGCCAAATGACATTTTGTCATGGCATGCTTTACAGAATCATGTTTTTATGGTGATTGTAATGGCTGTATTAGCGTAAGCTAACCTAAATATTAGTTGGCTATGCAAATAGTAGCGACATCGTGGGGCAAACCTGATGCAAACATGAAAATACAAAAAGTTACTAAACGACAAAGTTCAGTGTAAACAGTGAAAAATAACAGATCTGAATACCTGAAATCCTTTTCTGCCACTATTTTTACACTTATCGACACAACACCCTGGCATTTCCACGTCCTCGACTTCGAATTAGCCCCCGAAGAGAAAAATGAATAAAAACACGTCAACTGTCAATGTCACATTTTAATTAATTATGCAACTTCCTAGGCGATTTTTAAATATGCTAGGGACTTAAGGAATACCAACGTGATTTTGCCCCAGCGGCAACATCAAAGGGTGTCGCTACTATTTGTAAATAAAGGGGCTATATCTGGCCCCAGAGCCAGTAGATATAGAGAGTACCGCCACGTCCGCCATGTTTGTTCCTTTGTCATATGCGTCACTTTGAGGTTTTGTAACACAATTCCGTCAACGTGACATTTATTCGGAATCCGAAATTTTACTTAAAATTGGCAAGACTGTAAGTCTATGTCAAATTCGAGGTTAGTAGGTTAGGTTTTGTTTGTTATGTGACACAAACTGATGGTAAACATAACCTGATAACCTCGAATTTGACATAGACTTACAGTCTTGCCAATTTTAAGTAAAAATTTAGACATAACTCAATCAGTCATTGCTGATGGGAACAAAAATGGCGGCGATGGCGGCATTTTCACGGATCAAAGAATGGCGGTACTCTCTATATCTACTGGCTCTGTCTGGCCCTATAGTCACTGTATCTGGCCCAAATCTTTACCGCCCTCTGTAGGGATAGCTTGGTACTGAGCGTTATTGTAATTGAAATTCTGCAGTAATCTGTATATTTTATTTTACCGACGCAGAGCGGGCTATTTGAAATACTGTTTTATTTTGGGCGTAGCTAGATTTGATCTCTTGCAGCAAATATTTGAGCTAAAAATGCTTCTTACTTTACCTGAGTCATAGGCAAAGTTAAAAGCACACTTAGCTCAAATGTTTTCTGCCAGAAATGAGGACCGTACTTATATGGTTAAACTTCAGGTATTCAAACATTCGAGTATGAGAATTTAAGTTTAATTTCAAAAATATTTCAATTACAGCTGGTAAATATTATGAAGAAAAACATATCATACATTTTATATAGGTATTTTTATAACAGTATAATTATGTATCATTCATTATATACAGTAAAAACAAAAAATTCAGAGAGGTACTTAAATATTAAGAGAAATAGTATACAGTAGTCGCTCGGTGGAGTGAATACTCAATTAAATGAACAATTCATTTATACTAACAAACATTTCACATAATTCAAAAAAGCTCACAAACAAAAACGATTTGCATAAAATTAGCTACTTCATAAAACATACTTAATTACATTTTGAACATATTATTGTTCATTTATAAAAGTATTTATATTAATAAACACAAAAAACCCTATTTTAAACTGTACATTCGATCGACTGAACATCTCAGCCGTATGAACAAGCTTCGTTTTAATTAATTCACACAATGGAGCAGCTACTGTATTAAGTATCAAGAACAGTAAGGCAGTTTACCACTTCACTCAGTCTCCAATATTGTCTGAGACTAGTAAATGTTACTGTTCACGATGCTTGCAACATTTTTTGCACGATTCTTATAGTAATTTACAATACAAGTTCGTAAAGCTACTCTTTAGGCATGAGTGGGGTAGAATTAAAACCCTTAGGTTTAAACTTCTGCGTACGTTGCTGCGACAAAAAAAAGTTAAGTGTCGTATCATTGACACTGTTGAGAAATTGCAAACTTTGCTGCTGCGACTGCACAAGACGCAGCTGAGTACGTGTTGACAGCTGCTGGAATTTGCGCCTTGATGCCATTCGCTGTAAATTGCGAGCCCGACTATAGAACACTTTGGCTTTTGGTGTCAGCTCTTGCTGACGAGTTACACCACCCAGCTGCAGCAACGAAATACGCTTTTTGGCATCTGAAATAATCAATTAGTATTATGTAAATAGGAAAAATTATGAATATCAAGTTTTATCCCAAATAATCGAATGTACAAGTGATTTCTTTCTTGAATTTTATATACTCAAAAAGTGGGACATTAAGAATTGATAACAATATTTCATAATTACACTACACTTTTAACCTTTGTTTTGTCTCAACTCAGTTTACCACTTTCAGATGCAACGTTAAAACTGAAAATCCAACAAAGCATAGTAAGATGACATCAAATTACGAAGTGGTAATAATTCTACTTACAAAAAATTCATAACTCAATATTAAATCAATAACAAAATAAAAGTTGCAAAGTTAATATAAAAAAATACTTCAAATTTGATTAAGCAGAAATCGTATCAATAATTTTGTTTGTTAAAGAGAGAAAAATAATTCAAATTATTTAAATACATAAAACTACTGTTGAGTTTAATGTACAATAGCTATTTTTGTATTGTGAGAATTCCACTTTCTTGACAATGCACTAACCGAATTAAGTCATTCGAACGCAGACCAACATTTCGCGCACATAACACATTCACTAATTTTTCGACAACCATCAAAATAACAAAAATTTGCAAGGTTAGTGTAGCTTTATTTCTAAATTAAGTAAAATAAAAAGCGTGAAAAACTTTGTCCCAAAACACGCAAAAGGTGTTTGACACAAGAGCGTTTTTTCACGTTGTCAGTGGTAACGTAAATAAATGTCCTATTTTTTACCATGTTAAAACATTGCTAACTTTGTGTATCGATAATGATGCATGAATGTTCCCTTATTTTGATGATTGTCGAAAAAACATTTTTTATACAAATTTAAGTTTAATAACTAGCAAAGAATTTGTTCGTAATGTTTCTACTATTAAAAATATTGAAAAAGTACCACACGAATACAAAAACATGAAATATAATTACGTTTTGGTATTTTCTCTTCTGTAGGTGATGGTGTTTTTGGTAGAACAGTTACACCCAATGTCTCTGAGAGGCAAACTAGATCTGAAAAAAGAAAACAAAAATAACTAACCATTAACACTTCTAAAGTTGGTCACGTACCAGTTTTCTCATGTTCTTGGGTTTGAGATGAAACAGCAGAATATGATGTGCCGCTAGTACTGGGAACACCTAACAAGAACAGTTAAAATTAGATATACATACTGAATAAATTAATGGACAATAGGATATTACCAGGATAATCTTCAAAAAGTTTAATCTTCTTAGAAGGTGGTTGATACACTTTTTGGGGAACCTCTAATTTTAATTCTGGAGTTCTTAGGGATGTTGATGGCAAGGACTCTGTTTGTTGAAATCCTTTGAGCAGATCTAAATTCAAAACAATAATCATAATTCTATTGATCTATCTTTATTATTTACAATAACTAATGTGTTTACCTTTAACTTTCTGAGGCGTAACATATTTCTGTTCTTCCGGCGGGAAACTAAAACAGCTCTCCTCCGTAGATGCTTCATTGTACTCTAAAAGTAATTTATATCATAAGCAAGTTTGTACTTCTTACTTCAACTAAATGCTAACCTGGTAAATTTAATGTAGGTAGTGCAAATTTTTTTAATTTGCCAGGTCTCTCTCTGCACATCTTAGCAAAATGTATATCACACATCCTGTAATTTCGAACCAATTTGGGATTATCTTCCGCAACCAGCTTCTGATTGCCTATGCGGTTAATCCAAATACCCCGTATTCGCTTTTCTGTTGGTATCGCGTACCTAATATGAAATTATAATAAATAACAATTGTTTTAAGCTGTATAGAAAATATTTAACATTGTTAACATACAAAAGTGGCAGCTGTGGGGAAATAGCCTACATAACTTGCCCGAAAGTGTATCGTATGATCATGTTTTTACATGTTGACAGACACAACTGCAATAGCAGTAAATTTTAGTTGTTCCCCCGGGGGCACTACTGCCATAGCAGTAGTTATGGTTCATCCTCAGATGGACACATCTGTTATAGCAGCAGGGTTTTCCACTACATTACATGTTAGTTTATACTGTACTGTCCCACAGCATTTACGCCTTTGCGTATCGTAATAGACAAAAACCGATGCTATAATAAAAATTCTAAAAACAGAGTAATTTTTGTTTAAAAAAGTGCCAAAGTAGATAAAATACTGTATGATACCTCGTTTATAAGGCATTTTGTCGCACTTACTCTTTTAGGACACTACTCACTTCGCTCGTCGTACCCTAAACCCGTGCGTGCTACAAAATGCTTCTTATAAAACTCGTATCATAATATACTATTGTTTTATAACTTGCAAATAAAAAACGTTTCAGTTTTGTTTGATTTTTTCTTATTGCTATTGCAGCACGCTATCCCATCAATTAAAAAAAATCTATGTGGGGGGACAGTATTTCTATAGCAGGTGTGCTTTTTCTTTACACGAATCACGTTATAATCACGGTCAAGAACTACTCAAATTTCACAAAAATCCATCGAGCCGTTTAGAAGTTACATGTGTGTGTTTTTGAGGTTACCCACAAATTTTTCACTTTCCGTCAACATGTTAAATCGATCAGCTTTTTCTCAAATATACTCGTACAATATATGCCACTTTTGCAGCTTATTATGTTATATGCTAGTACTTGCCTGGTAGCCGTTTTATTATGGCACTCCGGCACGCAACACGGTCTCATGGTTGCAATTGTACACGAACAATGTCACAGAACACAAACAAGGCTGTGAAACGCTGGCTTGGCTGGCTACTTACAACCGAAACAAACAACCGAGTTCGAAAACGGAAAACTACAAGCGTTGTCCATGAACGGTAGCCATTTTCGACTTTAAAATGAAGCGTCACCCCCCAGCGTCCAAAACCAATGCGCAGCAGAGAAAGATAGACGTTTCTCTGTCGCTGATTCCAGCGGCATCTGTAGTTATCGTCCGCTAAGTTAACTTAGTCATGAGGGGTTAAATAGAGTGCGCGTAGCCTGACTTACAGTGACTCAATATAGAACAGTGGCGACAGCCTGTGGTCTCACTTCTGATTGGCTCCTGGTTCGGACCGCCATTGTGGCGCAAAGTTACTGTGTGTTGTTATAGCGATTTACACGTTTTCTTCTGTTTTAAAACTATTTTTACAGTTATAACTGCTGTTTTGTGTAAATAAATATTCTAGACATTTTGTTCCTACTAGATACAGAGTTTTGTGGCTTAGAATTGAATAGAAATGTAAGTATTTTCTTAATTACTAGATATTGGGTTATGTTACACACTTATGATATAGAATATCATTGAAACTGCTTTAATTTCTGGTATTTAATGCTAATGTATACCATTTAATATTTAATAAAAGACCCCACAAGGAGAAAGCAATGGCTTGTTAAAATGAAAAGCGACAACTGGCAACCCACTGATAGTACACGCTTGTGTGAGGTAAGTAAATTTTTTTACGTAGGTATATTTGCTTTTTCATATCTAAAACGTCACCACAGCCTGCTGCTGCCTAAGTTGGCGTCAACTTGTTTGCTGGTTAGTGGGCGAAATTTGGTGTCGAGCATGTATTCCGACCAGAATGCTTCGCCGTCAACTTATACAACTTCAAAGATGGCCATTCCGGTAGAGTCGGAAAGCCTGCTCTACACCACATATTGCCCACAGACTATCGAGCATGTTAGAGCCAGCTTAGGTAGCAACAAGTTGACAAGCGGTTTGTTAACAAGCTCGACAGTCTGTTCCTTAACTGTCGAACTTGGGTAGCAACATGTTGACGCATTGCTCGGCAACTTGCTTGACAGTCTATAGTAATTCATATTCACCATATTACAGGTACTATGTTGACTTTAACCTGTCCGTAACTTTATAATTGTTTTCATAGTTTCACTTTCCCCTGAAATGTGGGAAATCCCGCGTTGATGGACAACGCAAACTGAAAGCAGATGCTATCCCAACCATTTTCGTTTTTTCCAAGCCTACATTGAAAAGAAAAGCTCCCACTAGAAGAAAACCTTTAGCCCCACTAAAGGCTGTTTCTGAATCAAGTAAGTGTTATTTAATTTAAAAATGATTATTATGGAATTTGGATAAATGTATTTTTATATCACCTTTTTCAAAAAGTTAATTACATTTTTAAAATAACTAATAAATTAGTAGTAGTTAAGTACAGTGATTTTTTTTATTGTAGCTCCAGAGCAAGTGATTGCAGTAATTGAACCACAACCGTCAACTTCAGCAGGTTCACCGACAGAAATTCTGTCAGAATCATCGGACGAAAGCATAACCGATATAATTCAGAATAGAGATGGTCATGAAAACTGCAATTCAAAATTTCTTCGCTACGAGAAAATGTATGTGAGGGAAAGGGATAAGGCTAGGAGATATAAGAGAATGCTACGGAATTTGAAGAGGAGCAGAAAAATCCACTGCTAAAACAAATATTCAATGACGACCAAATTGAAGTCTTAAAAAAAACAAAAACAAACAAATCAGAAAAAATAACGAAGTGGTCAGACAATACCATAACAAAGTCCCTAAAATTTAAATTTAGTTGTGGAGGAAGTGGTTACGATGAAATGTTGAGCCAAGGGTATCCTCTTCCTTCGGTACGGACTCTGCATAGAAGACTGCAAAACCTAAAAGTTGACAGTGGCGTGCTTGATGAAGTTTTAAAATTTCTGAAAATTAAAGTCCGTTCATTCGTAAATAAGGAAAAATATTGTGTTTTGGTGTTGGATGAGATGGCTATCACTCCAAGAAGTATTTATGATTCGTCTCTATCCAAATATTTCGGTGATGTCACGTTGCCTGAACACACTGGAACAGCAACGCATGTTTTGGTGTTTATGCTGGGTGGTGTTACTACACGCTGGAAACAAGTAATTGCTTATTACTTCACCTCTAACTCAGTAAATGGAGCTATTTTTAAAGATATTATTGTCAACATTTTTGAACGGGTTGAAGAGTTAGGGTTGAACGTAATAAGCATTACTTCAGATATGGGTGCCTGTAACCAGGCATTGTGGACAGCATGGGGCGTAATGGCAGGTAGGCATTCACAAACAAAAAAGTAGCATTGACCATCCAATTCATAAAAGCAAATCTGTTTTTATGTTTGCTGACGTGCCTCATCTTTTTAAAAACATAAAAGCAATGCTGATAAGCAACAAAATTATAAGAATACCCAATGAAGTAAAAGAAAAGTATGGATTACCGACAAATGAAATTTGTGCCAGCTATATTTCTGAAATTGCTGCTCATCAAAAAGACCACAGTTTCAAATTAGCTCCAAGGTTGACGGAAGACGATTTATTACCGTCTCATTTCAATAAAATGAAGGTTTCAATGTCGACAAATGTGATAAGTCATTCTGTAACCAGTACGTTGAAATTCCTAGCAGATGAATTAAAAAAACCTGCTTATCTAACTACTGCGTGGTTTTTGGACCAGACATCCTTCCAGTGCACTGAGCAGATTTCATTTGGATGTGTATAATGATTTCATAAAATTTTTAGAAGAATTTATGGAACTTTTCAGTGTATTGGAAGTTGGAGAGAAGAAGATATGGAAGCCATCTGAAACAGGCGTACTCATTTCTACACAGTCCATTTTAGAGCTACTGGACGATAAAAAATATGAATTTATTTTAACTAGTAGATTTAGCCAGGACTGTTTAGAAAACCTGTTTTGTGTCTTGAGAAGCAAGCAGATTGTCCCAAATGCAATGCAAGTTAAGAACCATCTTAAATTAATATGTGTTTCCCAATATTTAAAAAATCCCAGCAAAAGCAGTTACGACGAAGATGATAGGGAGTTTTTATCAGGTTTTTTAGAGACAATTTAATGCAGACACTAAAAATCCCATAAGCCGCGGATTTTTTCCCTATTTAGCCCTAACTTTTCCAGCGACAAAACGGAACCTAACTTTTAAAACGGTCTAATTTTAAAATAATTTTTGGCTTGTTTGTTAATTTAGAGACTTCTAAACTACCTAATATATAAATTAAATATGTATTCATTGAATTGTGGTACCGAATTACACTCAAGCGTTTTTTTTATCGAAGTAAACTTAACATTTATCATTCGAGTTTCCTTGCTTTTAGGCAATTCAACTCAATAAACTGCCAGAAAAAATTGCTCGTCCTTCGGACTCGTAATTTTTTCGGAGGCAGGTTTTTTCGTTAAATTGCCAAGCAAAAAATTCTCATTTAAATGTCAAGTTTACTTCGACAAAAAAAAGCTCTCGTGTAATTATAAGTGACAATAAATAAAGATCTCCCAAAGTACGATGAGGTTCAAATTCCCGAATATTTGTGGCTGTTTAGTTCAAAGTGTACAGAAAACGTCAAAAACATGTGTGAAATGTGTTAGTGCGATAGGTTCTAAAAAACCTGTACAAAAAGTATTTTCTAAATACACAAACTTAAAAAGATTCAAGGATAAAACACTGTTCTTCTGTACAGAAGATTTTTTTTGTTTTGTGTTGGAGTTAGAAAGCATATTCCGAAAGTTTCTGCCAATTATTTCTGTACAAAATGTTAATTTAAAGGAATTTTATTTAGACAAAATGACATCCCAACGTTTTGTAGTACCAGATTGCCATAAATTGAAACTGCAATTTGTTAAAAGATTTATTACATTCCGATTAAAAATAAGTTAAAAAAAAGCAAGGCAAGCTCAATTTATGCCAGCAAATCTGCTGCAGGGCATTCTAAATAAATGTATTCTTTCTTTTTCTATGTGTTTTTTTTTTACCTAACCCATTCAAAAATACTTTCAACGGTTTTTTTCCGTAAACAATTGTATTAACAAAACAGGTAAGTACGTCAAAAACTTGAAACCGAAGAATCAGTATTGCATTTGATACCAAGAAACTTGTAAAAAATGTCTTACATTTTAAAGTTTTTTACACAAAATAGTCTGCATCATTACACATAATATGATATATTATACCTAATCTACTTCACAGAGAGTTTAAAAAACTATCGGTAACTTGGCCTTTTACGTTGCCTTTTACACACTCTTACTAACGAACAACATGTATTTCTGGCAATTTATTACTTAATATGGACATAAGAGACAGTTGGTTATAGTTTTATTAATTTCATTTGTCCAGACAAGTGGTAGAATAGCCAAATATTATGCAAATAACACAATTGTAAGTATACTACCGTGTTTAAATTTGCGCCGATATGGCGGATGGGCGGGGCTTATACTCCGTTGTCGCCACTGTCTTTATACAGTCACTGTAGCCTGACTGAGATACGTATATGGGCATGCCTTGAGAGCTGAATGACCGCCCTACCATCACCTGATCACTCGCCTGGGCTGAGTACAGTCCCATAAAAAATGTTAAGTGGTCACAAATGGCATATCCTAACAAACATGTTAGTAACGTAAATAAATTTGTTTTTGAAAAACTAACACAGTTTTGCTTATTTTAAAATGTAAATACTTCCCGTGGTCACCCTGTATAAGGAATTGTTTTTAAGCCTTTATTTTGGCTTCAACATGAGAAAATGTGATTAATCGTGAAGCAACCAAGGCCAATAATTATTTACAGTTCAAACCAGCGTACAGTTGCGGCCAACTCAAAGTGCACGGCAGATTTTTAGCTTGTAATACGATATTCTAATCATAGACGTCGAGTTTTGACGTTTACGTTTGGCATCAACTGTCATAGAACTGAAAACTCGAAAAATTCCCAGACATTTGTCAGAAGCAGAGAAAATGCGAGCTATTACAAAACTGGAAGAGAACTGGTCGCTTAGTCGAGTCGCAGCAGATTTACATGTGGGCAAGAGCTGCATTTTCAAAATTAAAAATCGTTGGCAGCAGAGACTTCTGCAAGAAAAGTTTTTTTAACACCAGAGTACAAAGAACGAAGAATACAGTTTGTAACTGACTATTTGAATGAAATCGACGAGTTTTGGAACACGACTGTTTTCTCAGATGAAAAGGTATTTCAATCATTTACCAATTGACGATTAAGGGTGTATAGACCACAAAATGCAAAATTTTAGGAGCAAAATTTTGTTCAACCCTTAAGGAGTAGTGGACGATTCTCTGTAAACGTATGGGGATGGATCAATGCTCACGGATCTGGGGCATGCTATAGAATTAATGGTCGACTGAACGTTGAAAATTATTGCAACATTTTGCAAAATGTGATGCTGCCATCTTTAAGAGAGGTCTTTCCTAATCAATTTACTTTTTAACAGGCAAGATATTACCTAATTAATTAATTTTGTTTATGTTAACGTAATTGATAACATTATTTTCACAGGATAACTGTCCTGTGCATGCAGCAGGTTTGATGAGAATAATATCAATTTATTACCATGACCTGCAAGAAGACCGGACTTGAACCCCATCGAAAAGGTTTGCGGGTATTGAACTACAAAAATTTATACCAGGGATTTTGCAGCAAACAACGTCGATGAATTATGGGAAAGAATAAGAAACGCTTGGAAAACTGAGAGAAGGATACAATATGGAAACATTGGTCAAATCTATGCGAAACAAACTGCAAAGCGTAATACCAATCGAATACTGATACATATTTATTAAATACATATTATTATACGTATAGTTTGTTTACTTGCGAAACTTTGCTAAAATACAAACATTAAAAAAGTAATACCTATTCTTACAATCACAAGCAACGCCACTGGAGAAACCCTCATTTAATAAGCCGAAAAATCGCAAAAATAACCATAGTAACAAAAAACCGTGCACTTTGAGGTGTCCGCAACTGTACATACATTAAACAAGTCGAGACTCATGCCAAATGTTGAAACCTGTCTAGAGTGCCTGGGCAGTAACTCTGGGGGTATTTCTAAGCTTGACTATCAGATGGCAGCACAAAATTCCACCAATCAGAGCCAGTTACTAGCTTTGCTACCAATCATATGTGATTACAGTGCCTTTATATACTATCCATCTTTGAATATAAAACCTCAGGAAGGAGTGTCGTCAACTTGTAGCATATGATTGAACTACGACGGAAGTCGCCATTTGTAAAACCCATTGATGACTCATTATTGTGAGTTTCGGGTGGTTACGCCGGTTTCGTTGTAAACAAACTTGTGGTGAAAAATTTTTAGTTGTGCTTCTTGTGTGTGTTTTCAAACACCTACAACTACATGTAAAGGAATAACGTTCCATCAGTAAGTAATAATTACATGCAATCAGTACAATGTAAACAATGTACATAACCTAACAAACTTTCACCAGTGGCGTGGCAAGTATGTTTCAAAAAGGGTTTACTTCTCTACTTAAACCATGGCCAGCTTCATTCTACCCGCTGACGCGTGTAAAGCACTAGCGGAACAGATGAAGCTGGCTATGCTTAAACTTAACAGTTTTGCTATCCCTTTGCCTCGTGACGCCACTGGTCAATGTAAACGGAAACACCTATCCGCCATATTGAAGACCCAACTTGTTCCCTATTTTTATACGAAACGCTCCTTCCTTAGGTTTTATATTCAAAGCTATCCATTCACAAAACTCATAAACTGTCAAAGCGCTGTCAAGTTGGTACCTTGTTTAAATTGTTTTGGAACTTTTGCTTGCTGATTTTGGTATCACTGCAATGTTTAAAATTTAAAAACTTGACTTATTTCACAGTTTCTTGTAAAAAAATAATCTTCCAAATTCTTTAATTTTTGTGCATACACTTCAATTGCAATGGAACAGAAACGAAAGAGGGTTTTATTATTGGAAAGGGAAAAAAGGTTATAGTTGATTATTACAAGGAAAAACTAGAAGAAAATAGTTGTGACTTTTGACACATGTAACATAACCTTATCTTTAAATATTACTAGATCCGAAGTACATTCCAAAAAAAACTGTAATTTCCAGGTACACTCAGCAAATATTTAAAAAAATTGACATTGACAATTCATGAGTTTTATGAATGGATAATAGACAGTGGCAACAATGGGGTGTCCTATTTTTGATTGGCTACCTAGATCACGTGGTTTTAGCAGCCATGTTTAGGCTAAATCACTTGTGATTCGTGTTATACTTTTGGCAGTACTGAAGTGTGTTGTCAGTCTATGTCAAATTTGAGGTTAGTAGCTTAGGTTTTGTTTGTTATTTGACACAGACAATGAACAACCGTTAGAAATTTGCCTAAATATGGCGGCGGGGGCGTGGCTTAGTTGTATTGTCGCCACTGTCTATATAGAGGCACTGTATATGTTATAATATGATATGATAGAGAGGATGTTATGGGACTTATAGTTTACATCTACAGAGGTAGAAATTGGATTACAACAGTCCATCCCATATATTTTTAATATGTTCTTCAGGTACGCAGTCTGATTCAACCTTGTAATTCCATTCCAAATCTTGTTTGATATGGATTCCTAGATAGTTCGTTGCTATTTTTGCTACTGGAGCATACATTTCTCCATAGCCAATATTTTTTTTTACTGAAAACCTCTTGCCACTAGCCGGGCTTTATATTATGTGATATTTTCATCTTCATCTCGCTTAGTCTTGAAGACCCATTTGCTTTCTATCATCTTGCAATCATTTGTCTTTGCAACTTCTATCCAAGTATTATTTTCTTGAAGGGTTTCTAGCTCTTCTTGCATAGATTCCTTCCATTTCCCTGAATCTTCGCTTTCGATTACTTCTTTATACTGCAATGCGATGTCTAATTAGTATTGTAACTAGCAACCAGTGAGACAAATGTCTCATTTAATAAAACAAAAAAGACCGTTTTTCAAATAGAACAGCGTCCCGGACGAACGGAAATCACGTGATTTCTCGAAAACCGGAAGTGTCACGTGACTGAAATTCGGTTCCTGACCTGATATGACCATTCCAAACATATAACTTTCATAACTTTTTTCTCTATCTCTTACGGTTTGGCTGCTGAAACAGCGTCCCGGACGGACCAGCGTCCCGGACAGACAAGTCTATTAGATAAAGGATATGTTATTAATTGAATTTTTAAATAAGGGTACCACGCAAATATTTTTCGTAGTCGTGTTAACAAATCTTAGGTTGATTAAAAGTTACTTGTAAATCGATAGATAAAAATAAATAGTTGTATGCCCTTTATAATATTTTATTTATCTGCAATTAATCCAATAATACGCTAGCTCAAATCGATAAAGCACAGGCTCATCTCGGTTGGGTCCACCCTGAATGCTTAATTTATTAAAATTATTAAATACGGATCTGTCTCCGCATACGCTTAACTGCGCACAATCGAAACTGAAATTGGGTCAAATATAAGCCAAGATGGACGCCGTTTGCAAGATCGCGTCAAATTGAATAAACAAAACAGGTGAAATTGATCACAGTTCTACTGGTAACTTTTTAAATTAGTTGGTTTTCACGGCATTAATCCTCATTGGTTTCTAGCAATCTCACCAACGGATAACTTCAAATAATGGAGTTTGGGCTTTTTGGCATACTGGTATCACTCGTACGGCGATGGAACTGGCCTGGATTGCCTTGAGTATTGCTCTTCTTATGAATGCATGAATTTCCCGGCGCTCACTTAATTAGTTTTAGAATGAACAGTACCTGCACTAGTCGTTCTCAAATCGGAGGGTTCGTAGCTACTTTGACCTTGTTGCGGGGCTGCTATGGGTTGGATCCTGCTGTTGGGGCACGGGCACGTACCCCACGGGCTGCTGAGTGGCACTGATGTCTTCCCCAATGTGCTGGCTGGACTGGTCGACCTTCTCGTAGCTGTCGGAACTAAGGCTGCTTCGGATCGAGGTTATGTCACACAACATCGGAGACCTCAACAATTTTTCGTGGCGGATTTTGATAAAAATAATACCACATGGGCACAAAAATTTGCTCAACACACTGGTAAAGTTTCAGACATGTATTGTTATTTTTAATATCAGAAATTTTAATTTTAATACAAAGCACAATTTCACAAGTCAAGCCATTAACTTATTCATTTGTCTTTTTTTGTTATAAACAAAAGCTAGTTAGTTTCAAATTAATTACGGATGTTAACATGGTTCAAAATACTGACTTTTAACAATAAATTCTACTTAAAGCTAGTATTTTGTACACTAATATTACCTCTAAAATAATTGTTTACATTTATACTAATTTTGCGTGTCTATTTGTCACTGCACGTCTTTTTAATTTGCGTTTAAATATTCACATGTCACTGCACTGATTAGAGTATTTAATTCGCGCATTTCCTGCACTGGCTTCCTTTGAATTCACCGTTTTATTTTCCACACATTTTTAAGTTCATATGCTGTCTCCTTTTCTGCACTTTCTATAACCCTTGCTTTTTGATTCTTATGGTTTCCTTCAAATGCTTTATTGTCTTCATTCTTATCTGCTCGTTGCATGTTTATAAGCTTATCTATCTTTCAATTACCTTTCTTAGAAAACCCTGACTGGATTTCACTATTAAACTGTACCTAAATTCTACGCTTCATTCCCTTGCGTTTGCGATCCATCTTGTAATTATTAAATATCATTCGGCTTGGCATTTACTTTAGCACAAACCTAATCAATTAACTGAACTTACATTCAACTTAGATCCTTATTCAAATTGAGCTTTGCTTATTGCGTTCAATAATTATTCTGCAATTACTGGCATCTCATTACAAACGTATTTATTCTGGCAAATTCAAGTTTTAGTTTTGCTGTTATATAAAATATCTCACTCTGAGCTTTCATGAAATGTCCATTAATTTGGCAATGCTAACAGAGTTGATTGGTAGGGCTTAAAACCATAGCAATACGTTTGCGGTACACTGCTCTGTTTGTAAAAAGGTTCTTACCTGTTCATTGTCGAACTCTTTACCACCATCAGTCAGAAACTTCTTTATTTGATTTCCCGCTGCAAAAGCTTCTTGGTGAATGTTTTCAAGCACTTGACTACTTCGAATTTCTGGTTTATGAAAAATACTCTTCTGTATTTAGGAAAGTTATCCTTGAAACAGCTTTGTTTGCTGCCTGATGAATACTGTGAATTGCCACTGCAAACAAAGCTTTGGGACAGAAAACCACAAAAATAAGCAATAACATCTGGTGGACTGAAGAAATTGAAAACCTAGTAAAAAGAAAGAAAGCTCTGTATATAAGATCGCAAAGTACTAACAGTCAAGAAGACAAAGATGCCTATAGAGAGATAAAACGAATTACAAGAAGAACAATAATAGCAGAGAAAAACAAACTATGGGATAGGAAGTGCTAAGAAATCAGTACGGGACTCAGGAGGGACTGTTCCAAACGTAGCACATAAATTTCTAGTTGGCCGATGTCTCTACTATTAGAAAATTGGCCTCTGTGTCGGACGCTCTTGGGGCGAATCTTCGCAGAGCTGATCCCTTTTCACTGGGATGTGTCACCACGAGGAAAAATACACACACAGTTGCTCTGCAGATCGGTGAATATGAAAAACCACTTTTTGGGTCTCACAGAAAACTTTTTAATATGAAAATTTACAAAAAAACTGGGAGCACCTCTTGCACCCAGCACAATTTTTTTACAAGCTTGATTTTTTATTATTAACGTTTGAATGTCTCGTTTCCTAGCTAAAAAGTTTACAATTGTTTTATGAAATAAGTTTTGATATAATGTTTTTACTTGAGAACTAAACTGTCTTTTTCTTGGAAATTGTCAATCGTACTGCTTTACACTTTAAATCTCTGTTTTTTCACAATTAGTTTTAAATGCACTGTTTCACATGTTTATAATTAGCTCTTCACTAATGATCTTATCAAGCTTTCGTTAGTCTTATCATACTCTTTGCATTCTTTGCTTTCTTGCACTGCTTTGTATCGTTTCTTTACCCATCAGCTGTCTTGCAGTTTATTGGTGATATAATCTTTAATACTAATGCTCACATAATTTTTGTTATACCACAAACCATCTCTGTATTATATTAAATTCATATTGTATTGACGTTACCAAATCAAATCTGTCAGCTACATAAGTTAAGATGCGCTTGCCATTCCGAACATCCATTATGAATAAAACGTTAAACGTAACCCTTTTAATTCTGCCTTATCTAATGCTAATCTTTCTCAATCAAATTATAGTTACTGCTAATCATATCACGTAAATTTATTAGTGTAAAATACTGACTTTATCTTGCAATAAACAAAACATTAATTCTCTGCTCATTTTGAAATTATTCATTCTTTCTTTCAGAATTGCTGTCGGTATATATGTATGTTGAAATGATTGTATATACTTTGTTACCGTCAATTTTCGCCTTACAGTATTTTGCGTCTATGCCTCGGTTTTGCGTCCCCACCTTGTGAGCGCTGTCGACGCGGAAAATTTGCATCTTGTTCCGGCGTTTCATTGCAGAAGGTCGTCTGGAAATTTTGGCGCTTTTCGAAACAGTGATTTGGCAAAGAAGGTGTTCTATTGATGTCTAGGCACTTCTTACCCTTTGTTTATAGGGGATTTGTGCGCGTTTCGATATTTCTCTTGGGTGAATATAGAGATACTGCCTGGGGCAGATTTTTAACGCCAAAACTAAGGTTACTAAATCATAATGGTACCGCCAACTGTGCAAACATAGATCTTTTGTCTCTTTTAATTTGGGGTTCCTGTCATTAGTGTCTCACTCTCACTTTCTTACAATGTTCTGTCCTTTTTAATTTGGGAAAACAAAATCGTGGAATGGAATGGCGGTACCTTTATGTATTTGGTGACCTTAGCCAAAACTTTTCGAATACGGCATCTGGGGAATTTAGTGTGAGTCCTCAACCTTTTTTCGATTACCCGCTAACAGTTTATTTCAATAATTTAGTCCCCAACACGTGATTGGCCCCAAATTCATTCGAAAATCCCAGCTTGCTTGCCCGATGCAAATCCGACGAGCCTGGTGATAGCGCTTATCTCGTCGCCCACCCGGCGCACCCAGGCTGCGTGCTATCGGATTTACGGAAGTCCGTTCCTGCGAAACTCCCATTTCAGGACTGCCTTGAAATCAGCCGAAGGTAACAATTACACGATTTATTATCTGTGCTTCCGATGCTACAAGAAAGTGAACCATGCGACACGTGAGTGCGGGCGTTTAATAGATAAAGAACTGCCGTCATTAAATACACGCCGAAATTGGGACTAGCGCGATATTCATGAATGTTTTGAGCGTTGATTGCATAGCCATTAAGCGTAATTTGGGAAATTCACGTGCGAACTTTCGCCGTCGTCCGAGAAGGACGCGTTATCCAATTTGATCTATTTTAATATGTTAAATACGATGCCCCACCTCATTGTAAGTTGTTCACCTTTAGTCACGTCATACGAATTTATTTGTTCTTTTGGATTCTATAGAAATTCCTGGGTGCGATCTCCCGTTTGCAAAATTCTTTGCAAGCTTAAATACCGCTAAGCGCGGAATGATCTCACTTCTTGAGGTCTTCCAGGAATTTCCCAACTTTTATGATTAATTATTTTTAACTTGGCCTGTCTGTTTTGTGAACAAGGATTCTTGGGGTATTTTTATGCATGTACGTCGGCTTTTATTTTTATATATGTATATTATGTGTGTGCCCGACCTCACGTGTAAATAAAACGCGCTTATCTCCCCTGCACTCGATTATTTTACTTCAGGTGTGTGTCTAATTTTAAATTTTACAGCTTTTCAATTTAGCTGGGGCGGAATCTATCAGTCGTTAAATTAGGGGGTTTTGGAACCTTTTGTTACCCTTAAATTGGTGGCGCTGCGCCTCCATCCAAAGAACCCACGGCCGTCTTCGGCTACGAGCTGACCGGCGACCCCTAATTAGCGATTGATAGTGACTTATCTGAGCATTGGCTGAGTAAAACAATTGGTGTTTTGAGTACTTCATTGAGCTATTAGAGCTCAGGAATTAACGTAAGTAATCATTTTCCGCCACCAATCTGTATAGCGTCCCTGGTGGAGTTCTTGACTGCTTCGTCGACTTCCGTTCTTGCATTCTTCACTTTCTGGCTCATATCTTCAATAAATAATGTGACGCACTGTATCCCGTCTGTCTCTAATTTATAAATTATGCTCGCAATAACTTACACAAAAATTATAAGCTGACAGATTAGTAACGTTAAATTTTAAAATTAATTTTTTAAATCGAAATGCTTTCTTTCGAATTTCCTCCATTTCATCTATTTTACTAATAGTCCATTTATATTAGCAAAATTAGAAAAAGGAAATTTTAAAGTTTTGCCGTTTGGAGATTATACGCATCAATAGAAGAGTTTTCAAAAAGAGTTCCAAGTTCCAAGTAGTTGCTTCACCCACAAAAACCACCCCTAACATGCACTGCGGTGGTTTCTAGCATTTTTCTCAGAAACCATTGGTCGTACAGAAAATTTTATACTTATCAAAAATATTCCCTATAAAATTTTCGATAAAAAAGTTTTGCTTACTAATTCCATTTTTTCCAATGGATTTCGAGCAACATGCGATCAAAGTGGGGGGTTGCTTGCAGCGTAGTTTAGTGACGCGAGTTTTGGGTCACAATACTTCACCCGACCTTACAAATTTTGCATCAACTCGCTTTTCCTGAATGGCAAGGATTTATGACAGAAATTACTTCAACTCTGCCAATGTGAAGTCAAAGGTTGGCGTACTACCACTACCACCACCCACTACCGACCCATAGTTAAGTACTATACCGACTGTTTTGACCTATGAAGTAGAGGAAAGCAAAAAAAGTGGGCAATCTACATGCATCGTGACCTTTGATCAACCATTGTATATAAAAGCAAAGGACATCGTACCACAAAACAACGCTGAACACGGAATATTTACGAATGTCGTCTTCAGATTGAAAGGATTCCATCTGTTAATGTCGTTCTTGGAATCAATCGGATTTATTATGGCTGACAATCGACTTGCAGAATTATGTTCAACTGTATACGTTTCTGAATCTCTTCCTCATGTACTTTCAGGCCATGCCCTTGCATATGCAAGAGCGATTCGAGCTCATTGTTGAGCTATTTCCATGATAATACCTGCTTGATGAAATTGAAGTTTCACAGGAAGACAAAGACTATATCCAAGCTTTGCTCACTGGCATTAAAAAAATAATACCTTAACTTTTTATAGTTTAGTAAATGAAGACCTCATTACAAAAATTGGATGGAGCAACAAACCGGCTACTCGAAATTTGCAAAAACTGCAAATTTATGGTTCCAATATTTAGAATTAGTGACCATTGTAATCCATTTTATTCAAGCGGAATGCATGGGGAATTGGGAGCTTCATTTGCGTTGAGTTAGAGAAAACCAATTGTTATGAAGCGAAAACGGTTGGAGAGAACATTTTGCATGTCACCGAAGACAGTGAATTTAGAATATTTAAATCGAAGCGTGCAAACATAGTAAGGACTATGGCTAAATCAGCATTTTATGATATCTTTAATGTAATTACAGAACGAGAAATCAACACGGAGAGTTATCATGGTGGTTGTCCTATCCAGCGCATGGTGTCGCCAAAAGAAGGTACCTTCGGGGATGTTTATGCTGCTTATATGAACTTCATTCACAAGCGCTATGGTCAAAAAGTTACTGTAGTACTCGTATTCGACGGTTACTCCGAAAATAGTGCAAGCACAAAATGTATCGAGCATGAAAGGTGTTTGCTTCAATGCACGATTCTTTAGAACGTTTTTGATTACATTACCTTATTGGTAGAACAGCAAAGTAAATGCTTAAGCAATATTAAAGTCAAAATATTGTAAAAACAGAACAAAACCATTAAACAAAAAACATGTTTTTTTCTATAATTTGCGGTACTATATCTGTTACATGTACATTTGTGAACGATAAATCACCTTTCAGGAGTAAAATACGCAATGCGACCTGTCTTCGTTTCAACCTCCTTTTCCAATCGCTTATTGCTCGAAATCCATTGGGGAAAACAGAATTGGCAATAAATCTTTTTGTAGAGAATTTTGTAAGAAACATTTTTAATAAGTATAACATTTTCTGTGTGACCAATGGTTCCTGAGAAAAACGCTCAAAATTACCGCAGTGCGTATTAGGGGTGGTTTTTGGGGGTGAAGCGGTAGGAATCTAGTTTAGTGACCAACTCCGATCGACATGTGCTATACACCATTCGACGCATCTCTTCGAGCTGAACAATATTGCTGCTGGGGACATTCGAGGCAGACCAATGGTTACTGAGATACAGCACTATAAAGTTTTTTTTTAATAACATTTTTCTTCGTGGAAAACACTCTGGGGCGTTTGGCGGGGCGCCACGCAGCGTGCCACGCAGCGTACCTCACCGAAGGCTAATAACAAGCCACACTGCAAGCTACTTAACCTAACCTTACCTAACCTAACCCAACCCAACCTAACCTAACCTAACGTTGCACTGAATTGTAAATAAACTTTTTGCAGATACTATGCGGGCGATGCTAGCGCTATCTACCTCTACATGATTTAACATAGAGACATTTTAAAGCAAAAGCGCCATAGACTTAGTATGGGACATTTTAAACTTTACTGTGCTGTATCTCTGGCCGTTGGGCTGCCTCGAATGTCCCCAGCAGCAATATTGTTCAGCTTGACGAGATGCGTCGAATGGTGTATAGCACATGTCGATCGGAGTTGGTCGCTAAACTAACGGGTGTTCATAAACAGTCGTCATCCCAGTAGGTTTTGACTTCAGAAACGTATGTCTATTAAAATTGAGAAAAAATGCGCTATGACAGTACTCAATGACGTTTCATTGTGTTGCACGAATTAATCAAAGACATAACATTTTGTTTTTCAAAGCAACTGGGATGACGACTGTTTATGAACACCCGTTAGATTCAAACCGGTGAAGCAACCACTTGGGACTTGGGAACTCTTTTGTTTTTGAAAGCTCTTCCACTGGTGCGTATAATCTCCAAACGGCAAAACTTTATAATTTGTTTTTCCTATTCAACCATTATAGGTCTAATATTAATGGACTATAAAGATGAACAGTGACTTCGAATGGGTATAATAGCTAAACTGCAGAATCAGGGGCCAATTCCCTCCTTGACTAAAACTTGTTCTAGGCCTCTGTATATTTGATTAGTTTATGACAGCAAGATAATAGTAAAGCTTTCTATGAAACTTAAAAGAAAACAATTGATGTAGCATTGTTTCAAGTAGTAATTTGGCATTTGTAAATCTCAGTTTCACATTTAGCTATTTTCAAAATAAGAGCTGGTTTATCTGTAAAATCAAGAAATTCATCTAAGGTAAGTTATATTATTAGTACCTTTTTATTTAATGCAATCAGTTCTTCAGTGTCATAATATATGTCTTTCTTAAAGAGATACTATTAACGTAGTTAAACAGTTCATTTTCCTGAGCTAATATAGTTGTAATTAGTAATATGCTAATAAAGGAATTTTGACAGCAGCAAGCTTCCCATCAAGTATGCCACGAAAAAGTGAGCGGGAACCATCTTTGTTACCTCACGTCCTGAAGGCAATAGCAAAGCTGAAGGATAACCGCGGTGCCACCACCTTCACAATTGTCAAGTATGTACACACCATGCTAAACAACTCCGATATTAAATTTAAATCGCACAAGTTGGCCAACCACGTAAAGAAAGCACTGCAACACGGGGTCGAAGTTAGGTTGTTCAAAGTGAAGCCCGCAAGATATGTACGTGCATCGCAAAGCAACTTTGACATGGATTCCAAGGAATCGGTGAAGCGCCCTCCGGATGCCCAGAAAAACAAACAGCAGTCAGCTAGCGCAACTCCAACTACTATGAGTTCCATTAGTGTTGGCGGTCTTAGTATCAACTCTAACAACGGCAGTATGGACAAGCAGCAGCCAAGGCAAAACAAGCCAAGCTGCAGGAATAAGTCGCGTAAGCACAAGGGAAAGAGGAAAAAACGGCGACGACCTCAAAGGGATCACTCAGTTTCAAGTGGCGGAAGTATGCCGAAATCTGAGCCACCTGCAAAAAAACCTGCCGTGTACCGTTCCAGTAGCAGAGCCTCAAATTTGCCAATGCAGAAAAAAGAATTGTCGTCTACCCACCACAAGGATCACAGTAAGATGGTTTAATATGTTAAAAATACTTCACACATTTTGTCATGCAGTGTATCTATTTAGTTAAGCACTTGGTCTCTGCGATCAAATCTCGTGTTTGTTTATTCCCTCAAAGAAAATTGTCTGGACGGACATCTAGGTCATGGCATAATGAAAACAATTAGGATCATCAGTATGTAAATTAAGTTTAAATAAATGTAAATGTACATATTTGAAGTTATAAACAAATCTATATGTGCAGGATCGGACTGGGTATTTGAACCGGCCCGGGCTAGTGAACCCAAAACGGCCGCATATTTGTGTTCGCTCGATGCCACAGCGCGGGCCGGGAATGCCATGCTGTGATTAGTCCGCAATCTCGCCAACTTCGTATCCTTCAATGACATTTGAACCCATGATTCTTATTAGTTTTAATTGTAATCTTATAATTATTATATTTTTTGACTAGTCTAAGTGCACTTGTTGCATATTAGCATCAATAAATATCTATCTATCTAACTATCCAGATGAACATACAAGATTTGTCCTGTTTTGTTGTTGAGGAATCATCCTATTCAGAGTATGGATATAACTACTTATTTGTTATTTTGAATTTTCTCTCTATTAATACTTGTTGTAGTTGCTGCTTATATTATTTTGTTGCAAAGCTTATGTAGTTTGTGTTGATCTACTTCGAAAGATCTATGAAAATTTATTTTTGTATAAACTATTTCAGTCAACGCTTTTTGTTTTGAATTTTATTATATATATTATTTTGAAAATGTTATTAATCAATTTTAAGTTGCAGTTAGGTGTTGACAGTAGGTAAGTATCAGAGCTGTTCCGAGCGTCGGTAAATAAAAGCAGGTTTAGATCTATTCAACAATCATTTTACTTATTACATATGTATCTGTGGATCTAGTACCTGCCTAAACGTACAGTATTTCCTACATAAAGGAAAACAAAGCATTGACCGAGCATTGAGCAGCGCACCTCGGACCAATCAGAGCCCGGCATTCCTGGCCTGCGCTGTGGCATCGAGCAAACTCAAATATGCAAACCGGCCCCATAAAAAATTGATTTTTCTACTCACTGTATAGAAAGCCTACTTTTGGGCCCTAGTTTTAGGAAACAAAACTGTCAATTTCCAACCAGCGAGAGCCAATTTTTATTAACTCTCGGCGGGAGCCAATATTTTTTAGCTCCCGCATTTGTGTTTATGTCACCATGAATATCACAACAAAGCTTTACAACGTTATGTTGATTTGGAAATTAGACAAAATGTCACTACAGAAATCTAGAGTCACTATAATGATATCCTAGGGCAAAATTTTTGAAATTTTGCGCTATAGAACATGCGTTTGAAGAAAAAATCATATATTGAAATGGTCTTTAGCCCGTTACACAACTCTGCTTGCAGAATCAATAATTTAAAGCAAGTCAATAAAGCACAGAGCTGGGGTAAGCGGGCAACTGCAAGAAGTCACATTAGAAATTTTAATTTATGGTCAACCATTGAGATATTAAATGAAACTACTTTAGAACGTATGGCAACAAGGCAGAGCTCAAATTTGTAAATTGGAGTCACTGAAATATCAATTAACATAAATTAAGAGGTTGGTGCAAAGTAAAGCCAATCAAATAATTCAAAAAACTATCACCAAAGGGATTTATTACATGCGGGTTAAATAAATTTGCATATCAGTTTAGTTGAATAAGTACAGTTCTATGAACTTTTTAAATAAAGGAATAAAGGACAGAATGTTCCAAATACAGTGCAAAAGAGCACAATAACAGATCTAAAGGCAAATTATAACATGGATCAACATTCAAGATTTGGTGAAATTCACAGGATTTGGAAGTGGAAGAAAAGTAGACACTTAAATGAACTGCAAGTAGGTAGAAAGGAAGTGCACGAAATGAACCACTAGTCAGTGCATCAATTAAGTGAAAGAACAGTTGAATTGTGCAATGTGAGTGACATTAAAAGACAATAATTACAAGATTGAAAGGACAATTTTAATAAATAGGATTTTATTGTGAAAGTTTAGTTTTAAGCATTTTAATTGTAACAGTACTTAATTTGAATCAGTTCAATTTCCGTTTTTTTGTATTTCTGATGTGTTTTTGTTTATAACGAACTGGGCATTAAACAATTGAAATAAATTATCTGCAAAACCTGCTGAATTTGTGTCTCCATTTGAATTAAGTTTTAACATAGTTATAATTAAAATAAAAGAAAAATAATTAAACCATTGTGTTAAGTATATTATGGAGTACCAGTGAACGTGTGGGCAACGTTTTCCACGATAAAAAGTTCCATCACCAAAGCCAGTTTCCGAGCGTGAGTCGTGGCCATCTGGAATTTACGAGGTTTGACTACAACTAAACCAGGGGAGCTAGTCCAGAGCTGTCGACTGCGAGGCATCGTGGGGAGCTGCAGCACCAAGGCCAGCATCATCTACACCGCAGGCAGAAACTTCCAGCGAAGATCCAGCTTAGGGCTTCTTCCCGAAGATCGATCGACCACCTAGAAATTTTAAGGTATCGTAAAAACGTCATCGATAGCTTGAGGAGCCGGAAATGTATGTACCAGCGAGACGTTACCATTTCGAGTAAGCAGCCGGCATATCCTAGTCTCAAGACAAATTATTTACCCAATAAATTATAATTGTGAGGTTAGTGGATCGGATAACATCTGAATTCACCCAAGCCGCGTCCTTTTACGTCATGAAACAAAGAACACTGGAAACAAAAGAGAGATTAGCCCGCAAAATTACCATAAATTGAATAAATACCTGGTCATTTGTTCATAGATTTGCGTTTGAATTCACTGTAATTACACAAAAATGAATCGCACATTAAATCTATTTGTTGATGGATTAAATTTGACAGCGCAGTAAGAGTTTGCGCGTTGCTACTGCTAAATTTTACAGCCCAGTGGCGTAACACGGGGAGTTTGAATTATGGACATATGGGGGAACCTAACTTGCAGATTTTGAGTTTTATGCCTACCGAGAAATAGAGCTAGCCATAACTTATATTACTTGCAGATGTGCGCAATACTACAAAGGGCAAAACACTGAATTCAATGAACCCATTGATACAGATATTCATTTACTTTTAATCAGTAAAAAAATGATTTTAAACAAATAAAAATGTGTAGGGTGTATTTATTTCTTAAATTAAATTATTAGAATCATCGTCTAACATAAACCTTTAAAATATATATCACTGGAGCAAAGGTTCATTTCCTCCCTTGTGTGTTTAATGCCCTTCGCTAACGCGTCGGGCATTAAATTCACAAGCGGGAGGAAATGAATACCTTTGCTCCCTAGATATATAAATAGCTATTATCTTACTTACTTACTTACTTACTTAATCGCTCCTCTTTCTATCTTAATTCAGGTGTAGAGGTTTTCTTCTTCTAATTACTTGTAATTTTTCTCCATTCTTGTCTGTTTCTGGCTATTTCTTCAGCTTGACTCCATGTTAGGTCTCTGTTTTGTATTATGTTAGCCATCTGCTCATTCCACGTGTTCCAAGGTCTTCCTATTGGCTTCTTCCCTGTTACCTTCATCTGCCAGATTGCTTTTGTTGACTTTTCAGAGTTCATTCTTATGAGGTGACCCCACCAGTGAAGTTGACGTTGCTCTATTGTTTTATTGAGGTTTGTTGTTTCTAGTCTTTCTCTAATCACGCTATTTCTGATTCTATCCTTTATTCGCACCCCTAGTACCTTCCGTAGATAACTCATCTCCATTGCTTGTAGTTTACTTTTGTGTATTTCGTTTAACACCATAGCTTGGATATCGTTAAATAAGGGCATAAGCCATGATGCTAATAGATAACAAACTAGTTTCAAAGTAAAAGAATTGTTACGTAGCTCCTAATAATCCTGAACGGGGACTTGACCAGTTTTGCAGCTGTCAAGTTAGTATATATCAATTGTCATGTAGTAAACTTTTAACCATAAGGGACTTTTCTTATACTCCATGGAGTAACTTTAATTAAACTAAATGTAGATTGTTAATTAGGATTAAAGTGTTAGAAAGAGGATTGCGAAGGTATAGAGAGCTCTTTATATTTTCATCTAATGCGAAAGAGATTGTTAGTTAGATAAGGATAAGAAATCTCCTGGATAATCACAGGTTAATTAACTAAAACTAATAATTAATGAAATTTCTAACTTGTCACATATAAACTGAAATTAGGTAGGAATTGCATAACATGTGTAATAGCAAAAAGGCATAAACTTTAATTAATGAAAGATAATTAATGAATTGTAAAATTGAGTATACAACCGATTGTAAGTATTAAAAAAATTAACACTTGATAATAAAGTTATGGTGCCCATTTCTTCTTCTTACTGAACTAATACCTTTATGAGAAAGTGAAGCAAACTAAAATCCCACAGTCATTAGACCCTAATAGCAGCCGTGTATTGAGCTAGTCGGAGACGCGTGAGCCCTCCAAGGTAAGTTATAAAAAGGGGGTACACAACTAAATCTATTCATGGAAGCAATAGAAACATAACCATGGATAATTGGTTTACGTCCGTGAAAGTTGTAGAAGAATTATTAGAACATCGGTACAAACTTACAATTGTAGGAACTATTAGGAAAAATAAACCAGAAATTTCATCTGAAATGTTAGATACAAAGAATAAGACGAGTGGTACTTCTATGTTTTGCTTCGACCAAAGCTAAACGTTAGCTTCATTTCTGTCAAAACCAAATAAACTGGTATGTTTGCTTTCTACAATGCATAAAAACGGTACTTTGAACCAAAACAGTGAAAAACCAGAAATAGTGGAGTTTTATAATGCAACCAAGTCAGGAGTGGATATATTGGACCTAATGTGTGGTAGTATGAATTGCAGTCACAATTTCCGTTTTCTACATATTGCAGCAATCAATTCTTTTGTTATCTACAGGTGGTAGCAGAAGTACAAGACCTGTTTCCCGTAGAACTTTTATGCTGGAATTGAAGGATAAACTCATAACACCATGGTTGGAGTTTTGCGCAAAAATATACTTTCTTTACATCGCTCAATCCGAGAAGATATTCGTAATTTTTTAAAATTGATATGTCAGAAGTAAGAACAACTCCTGTAGAAAAAACGAACAATTTTTGGATTTTGTCCGAATCGCTTACGGCGCATGACAACTACTTATTGTCAAGGTTGCAAGCGTCCAATCTGTGGAGAACATCGTGTTGCTTGCTGCTTGGAATTTGGACCCCATTAGATATTTTTTTGTGTATTTTTAAATTTTTGTTTGCCAAAAGGTATGTTTAAAGTGTATTTTGACAGTTTATTTAAAATAAATAATTTGAAAATGTTATTGTTAATTAAATATGTCATCGTAAAATTTACGATGGTTTACTATTTATGTAATTTGCACATACGTTTACCGCTCTAGGGTTAAGAAGCTTTCTTTTATTGAAGCAGAAATTAAAAAACTTAGGGTTTAAAAGATTTAGGCTAAGATATATAAACCAGGATCTCTTGGAAAATTTCTTTGAAAAAATAAAGCAAAGAGGACAGAGATTTGTAAAACCTACTTGTAGTGCTTTTGGGGAAGAGAATTCCAATATTTTAATGACATTGCACAACTTTGTAACCTAGGTACGAATTAAAATAAAAACAGTGCTGCAGCTCTAATATTAATTTTTTTTAGGGGCTTCCTGAAGCAGAAGAAGAACGGAGATGTGAGGCAGTATTAGTGCGAGCTCAGTTTGACCAACTGAAACCACTGGAGGCTTCAGCGTTGACGAATGTAGCTGAACGTATTGTTAAATTAAAATTAAATTTCCAACAAAATTGTAACGCCTACACGTACAACATTTTAAAAAGGCCAAATGAGGATAATAACTTATTGTACATATACATAAAGGCCAAAGAATACGGATGATATGTTTTTCGGACTTTTTCCACTGTCTAGGGTGTAAATCACACAACGTTTCGGGAGTTTTGATTTACTCCCGTCTTCAGGTGTTCTTGATTAGTCCTGAGAAGGACTGATATTATACGGTTTTCTATGCCACTGGATCCGCCACCCCTCAAAACGGTACTGTACTAAATTTTATCGAAATATTTCAAGTATTAACGATTTTATAGCCAAATTAAAAATACACAATACTATTATTCATGAAAAAATATTTAAATTACTACAGTCATATAGGCATTATCATTCTTATGCCTTATTTTTACAAATATAAAAATAAATAGAATAAATAAAACAAAACTTAAACAAATAAAATATCTAAGTGTATTCCAATACAAAAACTACAATAATCTTGTCGTTTCTACTAATCCACCGTTTACAGCGTACTTACATCAAACAATTAGAGACGCTCATGGCAAATGTTGAAACCCGTCTAGAGTGCCTGGGACAGTAACTCGGGGGTATTTCTAAGCTTGATTATCAGATGGCAGCACAAAGTTCTACCAATTAGAGCCAGTTACTGGCTCTGCTACCAATCATAATGTGATCAAGTAGTGGCGCCATCTGTTAGTAAGTACTATCGGAAAGTACCCCCCAGGAGCCGTTCAAGGTCATCCCAATCGGAATTTTGACATCAAAGGAACCGACAGTGAGTGTCTCTACTTGTTTGATTTATGTACGCTGCCGTTTATTTGAATGCACTTGTCAATACTTTTAAGCACGTTCATAATCACCTTTCGTATTTGTTCCCGAGTAATTTCTGCACAGGCTTGTATTATCCTGGTTCGTAGTTCTTAAAGAGCTTGTGGCCTTGATTTGTAAACTTTTTGTTTCAGTAATCCCCAAAGAAAAAAATCAAGGGGTGTTAAATCTGGTGATCTCGGCGGCTATTGAATCAAAGGACTGTTTCGCCCTATCCAACGATTTTTAAAATGTTCATTTAACCATTCTCTTACCAAAATAGCATGATGAATAGGACTTCCATCCAACTGAAACTTTAAATTATGAAGATTTTCTAATGGTATATCATCTAATGTGTTCCAAAATACGTTCCCAAGAAAATTTAAAAAGCCATTTGCATTCAAATTACTCTTAAAGAAGAAAGAGCCAATTATTCAGTCATTTAGTATTCCACACCAAACGTTAATTTTTTGTGAATACTATCTCTTAGCATTTATGACGAATTCGGGATTCTCAGCTGACCAGTGACGGCAATTTTGACTTGAAACCACCCCATTTGTAGTAAATGTGGCTTCATCACTAAATAAAATTTCCATAATAAAGTTAGGATTATTTAGATATTCCCCTTGTAGCCAATAACAAAACTCTTAATCGTCTTTCCTCATCTCCCACTTAAAATGTATGGAAAATCTTTGGATTATAAGCCTTTATTTTGTTTATTTTCAGGCATCTTCTAATATTTTCTCTGTGGATATCAAGGTTTAAACTAGCCATTCTTGTACCATCCCGGGGGTTGTTAAAGTATTCCAAAATATGGTCATTATTTCTCAAAATTCCACGACGTCCATTATGCCTGATTCTAAGCAAGTTTTTTGAAACAGACCCCGTCTCATTGAAAACTCTATTAACCCGTTGTACAGTACTACAACTTACTCATGTATCTGGGTGTCTATTATACTCTCGCAGCTTCTCTTGCCGAACGCACATTATCTCCCACAAGACGTACAATTTCTATTTTGTCTCTTAAAGTTACGTTTTCCATGTTCATTTACACTAGCTTTAATAACTCTCCTACAACTTTATTTGTCACTTTTGACATTAATTAGCTCTTGTCACTTGACAATAATTAGCTCGTTTAAGGTTTTTTCATGGATAGCTTACGTTTTCGAATAAATCTATGAAAATGACGAGTATTTTTTACGTATTTTTAATTTGGCTATAAAATCGTTAATACTTGAAAGATTTCGATAAAATTTAGTACAGTACGGTTTTGAGGGGTGGCGAATCCAATGGCTTGTCCAGATTTTTTCTAAAAAAATCGCTAATATAAATTCTTGAAATTTTACTACTAAACAATGATCTAGTAGGCCTTGGATTTTGTAGGAACGTGGCGCTTTTGGCTCCAAAAATACAGTTCATCAAGCTCTACCATTTAAAAAAAATCCGGTTAAAATCGCACAATAAATAAAGATTTTACAGGGTGGCTCAAGAACAAATGGGTCACACTGTATGTAGTAAAGACAATCGTACCTTATCAAAAAATTGTTCAACAATATATACACAAGCAAGAGAAATTTATTTGAAAATTAGAAAAGCACCAAGAAAAAACTGAGTTATAGTTTTTCTTTGTCTCAACAATTTCCAAATTTCCAGGAGAGGGATAAATGTAGAACGGTAAGTAATTACTTACTCTTTGCTGAACCTGGCATTACAATGAAAATGTTTTTTTAAATATTGCAGATACAAGGACAGCTATAACATTAGCATAGGAAAATGTTGGGTAGATCCTCTATATAAACTAGATGCCACAAAACATCGCGCAGAAACGAAGGAAAATTAAGCACAGCATTTGAACTTGGAGTTTAAGGGCTTGTTGTCTTTCGAGAATTTTCATTTCTACGGAGTACAGATTTTTGGCTGCATTTCCAGATGGTACCTTTACCAGATTTACCTTACTGCCAATTTACTAATAACATTTGGTGTTGCAGGTCTAATAAATTGTGGAATTCAAGTGTTACCCAATCAACATCCAACCCATCCATATCAGTATCACCAATATATTTATCCCAATAGAACCAGAACGAATTTCCAAAATACCTATACCCCAAATTAGAATTCTCCCCCACATTAGTGGAAGATTTTTTTTTTAAATACATTTTGTGTGTTTTATAATGTACTCGTATATTAAAATTTCCTATAAATGAAAAATTATTTATAAATAAATTACTTATCTTAAACAGACAGTCAAGCAATTGCTCTTTTGCTATAGTTCGACGAAATGTGGTATTCTGTTTTTCCAAAAGCTCTAAATACTTTTCGTAGCACATTTGAAAGTATTGATTAATTTATCATCAATTAATTCTGAAAGTAATGTATGACACCCGCCCACTGTCATTTTATTTTTTACAAAGCTCTTTTCCCAAATTTTTTCCAATTGTATAGCTTCTTCGCACAGCAAAGAAACAATTGCAGTATTTTCGCCCCAGCTACCCATTTTATTTATTACCTAATTATATTTATTATAGCCACCGACCACAAACAATTCGACAAAATATTTAACTCAAAACTGACCCGTTTGTCTACAGGAACGGTGCAAAAATGAGTGTATGTAGGACTTTTCTGCTCTTCACCACGATAAGTATTTATTCTACAATAACAGAGCAAGATTTGCCCAAAGAAGACAATAAAGCTACCTTCATAAAGCAGCGGGTAAAAATTCACTATGAAACTTAAATTTGTATTTATTGGTGTACGAGCCCAAAATCATATGAGTTGGCCCGTTCTTAATATTCAACTTAATCTCTTACAAAAATTAATAAAGAATTGAAAGCCCACAGTCAAGTGAATAACTTTTACGTTTATAAATAATTTCATGTAATTGGGTAACTTCTAAACAAAAATAAGCTTAAGAAACTCTTTATCAGTAAAAAAGTAATGTTATTTAACATTTTGCTGCGTATTTGCATCAGTTCTCGTATGTGACACCCGCTACCAACTCTACTCCGTTTTATTAAAAGTAATCTAGATAGCAATGCAATTTTGTTTAGTTGTTGTTTATTTGTTTATAACATACAATGGTTTTGATTTTTTGTTGAAAATGGCCCGTGGCAAAGCTTTATCGCAAAACCTACGAAATGTTATTATTAAATTATCAATTGCTGGTGAAGCATCGTATTGCATTGAAAAAGAATTAAATTTATAGCGTTGTACAGTATGAGATATTGTAAAACTATATTTAACAACAGGTTCTATTGCCACCAAAGAAAATCTTCGGTAACTGATGCTGAACTGACAATTTTAGGGCGCATAGTAAAGAAAAGTCGTCGTGCTAATTGCAGCGCTCTAGCTGTTGTTTACAATGAAGCAACTGGAAAAAATATTCGAAGTCAACATGTTTAAGAGCT
The DNA here is from genome assembly GCA_940337035.1 of Agriotes lineatus. Lineage (NCBI taxonomy): Eukaryota > Metazoa > Arthropoda > Insecta > Coleoptera > Elateridae > Agriotes > Agriotes lineatus. The sequence continues at coordinate 68,706,212 of OW679197.1, read as the reverse complement.
ATGCAAAAATAAGGGGTAAATTTTATAAGGTAAGTTTTTGTTTGTCACCTGAATTTAATTCTAAAGCTGTGTTGAATTTCTTATTATTACGCCAACGACAGGCCTTCACTGACAGGAAAACAAAAGAACAGGTTAATGTGGGCCAAAACTCACAAAAACTGGACAAAAGAACAATGGGGCAAGATAATATAGAGTGACGAATCCAGGTTTGAGCTTTGTGTGGGAGATTCGAAAACTTAACATCCAAATTGCCTTCGAAAAAAAGTAAATCATCCTGCTTCTATTATGGTATGGGATGCATGTCTTCTTCTGGCGTTGGTAGACTTTACTTTGCGAAAGGCATTATCAATGCTACCAAATATATTGACATTTGAAAAGATCATCTTTTGCCTACCATTGATGAATTGCAGTCTAATGCCATAGGCACTGCAAAGAAAGTGAAGTTGTGGATGAATGAAAATGATATTAGGTTATTAGACTTGGACTTCTAAGAGCCCCGATACGTCTCCAATTGAGACTGTGGAATCGCCTGAAAAAAAAATCTCAGAAAACACAGTGATACCGTTTTTAAAAATAGAGGCAATGGTACGCAATGGTGATTTCATTTTGAAATTTTTATGATTTATACGTAAACTCCGAGTTATTTCTTTTTTATTAGTTATATAGCATTTATTATAGAAACCACCAAAGATGAGCCTGCGTCATCACACACTGAATTTAGTAACGACAAACATGCGTGTATATTTTTTCACAAACTCCATGTGCACAACAGTGATAGCATTACATTAAGCGTGTGTTGAGATTAAAGTGCTTATTTGACCATATGACCAAAGCAGTCGGTGTCTAAGGTACCTGGTACTCTGCATACCTAGACCTTGTCCATTAACAAACAAACAAAGTGCTTATTTGATTAAAGTAGTTTAAGTCGCATCCGCTCATCGTCACTAAAACGTCAACTGTTTCAGCGTTTTATAACTACGTTTTCCAGTTATTATTTACGATTTGATACAAAATATGTCTATGAAAGGTAGAACGTTATGTTCGCAATCTCAGCAGCTCCTGTTAAATTTATTGAATTACTTCAAACTAGAGAGAGAAAATGGGAGTTATCTAATTCCATTGTCATGTGTACAAGAGGTAAATAAAACATAATTCACCTAATTATATTTTACATCCATCGTTTAATTATTTGTAGAGGGCAGCGGAAGCTCTAGGCATTAGTGTTTCTACTATGAAAAGAGTTAAGAGTCGTTCTAGTATGAATCCAGTTTTATGTAGCCCTGGCAAGAAAAGACCACGTAAAAAGTTAAAATCTACTGATTTACCGGATTCCTCGAAAATGGTTATGAGGGACACCATATACACGATGTATTCGAAAAAAAGCACGTTATCACCAATTCACGGAATACTGAAGTGAAAGAAAGCCATATTTTACTCAGTAACACCAGCTTAAATCGAGTTCTACATGATATATTGTTATTATGCGGCTCCAGTTTTTAAAATGTATCATGGGGAATCTAAATTCACCTCATCCACTGCAAGTAGTCTTTATGGACAAAACGTGGATTTATTCTAAAGGAAATCCTGGAGAGTCCTGACAAGATTAAAATATTCTCAGTGTTAAAAAGCTTGAAGGTTATGAAGCAAAACGTTTTATTGTGGTTAATGCTGGGTCTAAATTAGGGTTTGTCGAAAACGCATCCCCATTATTTGCAACAAAATCTTTAAAAGAAGACTATCATGGGGGATGAATTCAGAAACCTTTAAAAACTGGCTCATCAACCATTTAATTAATAATTTGGATGCGCCTTTATTGATAATACTGGACAATGCTTCTTGCCATTCTGTTTTGATAGAAAGAAATCCCTCACTTCCTGGAAGAAAGCCGTTATCATAGAATGGTTAAATACAAATTCCATTAATCACGATCCAACTTCATTTAAAACTGAATTACTCGTACTAATTACTGAGAACTTATGGTCATGATGTTTCACGTCTATCACCATATCATTGTGATGTCAATGCCATTGAATTAATATGGGCACATGCAAAACAATATTACAATAATCACAAAGGCAGGGATGGTTATGGTGATGATCGAGTTCTTGGATTGTGGAAGGAAGCATTAGAACAATGTACCAAAGATGTGTGGAGTAATTGTGTACGTCACACTGAAGAAAAAATTAGGACTTGGTATGAGCGTGAAAGGATTTTAGATGTAACTGTTGATAAACTAATCATTCATGTTGGCAAAGATTCAAGTGACTCTAGTTTAAGTAGTGATAGTGATTAAAAATTGTAATTATTAATATATTTAAATTATTTTATTTTAGTAGTTATCTAAATTCCTATATGTTCAATGGAATTTGTTTTTGTAGAATTACTTTGCGGAAGAAATACAGTTGTATATTTATTGGTTAGATTATTATATCATTTGAAATTGTGAATTGGTAAATGGTTTAAGTTGCATATAATCTTAGTCATCATAAAAGCAAATAAACGCAAATAACTAAACAGTACAATGAAAACTGGACTTTTACATTTCTTACTCAAAAGAGTCAAAACGAAAATAATTCATATTGCAGTACTTGACAGCTGTTGGTTTTCCGGTTAAAGCGCCACCTATTGGCTCCCGATTGCTTGAGAATACAACTGAAGCTAATTTGACTAGCAAGTAACATCTTATATCATACGGATAGCATTGATGACGCAGGGCTCATCTTTCCTGGTTTCTATAATATCTATAATATAATCTATAATATAATTTTCCTTAATGTGTGTTTGTCTGTGTGTCTGTGGCACAAAATAAAATCTCACATTCCGGCTTCACAGATGTTTATATTTGTTTAGGTTTTGTTTTTCTTATCTTAGCGCTCGGTTCGGAGCTTGACCTTTCGCGTATCCTATTTCACGTGCGCGCCGATTCAAGACTCGCAGCGCGTAGCGCGCGGTTTGCTTGTATTTAATTATTTTGCCTAGTAAAATGTTATAGTATATTAAAGTATGAGTGGATAACAAGGTCTTTAAAACACGCGCGGGTTTTCGAGCACGACGGCGTAGCCGGAGTGCTCGAAACAGAGCAAGTGTTTTAAAGACCAGTTATCCACGAATACTTTACGCTATTTTTTATTATACCTCCAATACTGGAAATAAATTACGCACTAAAAACTTAGAAATAATTTTTATCGTGATAAATCGAGAGGGCATAATAATATTGCTACTATAGTTACGAGAATTATTTACGTTTTTGTCGCGTCCATGTCCATTGTTGCATTCAGTCGTTTCCTTGACAACCTTTAAAGCTCGGCGAGCTTTAATCGCCTGTATTCGCACGCTCAGGCGTGCTTTAAACGGCGATTCTGATGCAGGTATAATAAAAAATTAATTATATTCTTGTTGTAGTTTATAAATTTGACGTTGACTTTCTTTTTGTTCGATTTGTATTACTTACTAGGCGTTAAAATGTAACAAAATGCAAGCGGGCGAACTAATATCATTTTGGGCTCGTATATACTTACCTGAAATATGTACCTACTAGCTGAAGCCCGCGGCATATGCCGCATTTAAAATGTAGGACGAATCTAATAACTTTTGTTGCACTAAAGAAAGTTTTAAAAGCACGCTAGAGATTGGAAATTTTTGGATAGCCTTCAGGCCACTTTCCTACATATTGGATACAGCCGATACTGCTGAATTGAATAGTGTCTTCTTTTTTACTTCCTTTTACAATAAAGGAAGTATTGGATTCACCCCAAAAATTCGAAATTGAGTTTTCAACAGATCTTCACGTTTCAGAGTCTCCTGAACCCAAAAAACATATATTTTTTTATTGGTCTGTCTGTGTGTCTGTGTGAGGGTCTGTCTGTGTGTGTGTGTGTGTGTCTGTGTGAGTGTCTGTCTGTGAACAGAATATCTCAAAAACGAAAAGAGGTATGGGGTTGAAACTTTATATATAAGTTTTGTGTACTATGTAGATGCGACAGCAAACTTTTGAAGAAAATCGCATAATAGGCCAGTCACCGTAGACACAAAAATCGCGTTAGGTCGCAAAAAATTGCACTGCGCTGATTTTTTGGTATATTGTAAGGATACATACCAATAGTGTAAAACCAAGTTTGCAGCTTCGAAAGACGTGTGCTAACTGCGTGGTGCTCAAAAAACCTTTTTTTTTTTTTACTTTTTTCAGTTTTTGGCTTATTACTTCTAAGATCTGTATCCTACGAAAAAAGTCGCCCTGTACACTTTTAAAGTAGACAAAATTTTCTACAATTTGAGTGTGACAGCAGCTTCGTAGGTTGAATACGTCCAGAGATACAGCGCTTCAAAGATTGGCTATTTTTTTCAAAAAGTTCGAAATTGTAGTTTTAGCCACCTTCCGAGCAGAATATCGGTTAAAATGCTCATCCTACGAGGAAAGTCATGGAAAATAAAGTTGTAGAGCAGTTACTTAGCTTTAATTTAAGTATAATTGTAACCCTATAGGTCCAATAGTTCACTTTTTACCAGGAAAAAACTAAAAATTAAGGAAAACGGATTTTTCAAGAAATGGAGCTCCTGTTATTAATATTGCACAGTTACCTATATAATGTTACAAAAATGACATTACATTTATAAATTTGATTTATTGTTATTTCCAGTGTCCGCCAATATTTGCTACAATTTGAGCGTTACAGCAGCTTCGTAAGTCCAATACGTCCCGAGATACAGCACTTCAAAAATTGTAGTTTTAGCCGTCTTCCGAGTAGAATATCGGTTAAAATACCCATCCTACGAGAAAATGAAATTATATAGCAGTTATTTAACTTTAATTTAAGCACAAGCGTAACCCTGTAACCCTTTTTATCAGGAAAAAACGAAAAATTAAGGAAAACGGATTTTTAAAGAAATATAGCCTGACGAATTGCAAAATTTTTGTAAAGGATAATAAAGACATAACTCAGTGGAAAATGGTTTATATCATGCAAAATTAAACTGAGTACAGTTAATAATAAGGTATAAAGTTATCAAAATTGTATAAAAATTATTTTGATAGTTTGGGTGACCTGGGACGTGAAATGCTGAACGTGAAGTGATGGCGGGACCTCAGCTCAATTTTATAATAAATTACAAGAAAGAAGTAGGTATGTAATATTAGGCTTACCTTTACGCACTTAACGAGACAGTCGTGTTCGTTTGGAAGGCTTTTCTTGGGGCTCCGGAGACTCCTCTAATGTCGGATTAGATCTACTACTAGATACTAGTGGTAAAACGTCGTCGACGTCGTCTTCTTCATCCGACTCAGCCATGGCTAAGGGAGGAGTATTCAGGCAGGTCTTCCCCTGACAAACTTTGCAGAGAGTAGAGCATTTCCGCCCTGCTCTCTGGCAGGAGCAGCTCCCTCCTCTGCACCCTTTCTGGCATCTGCATGACATGAATTTCAGCAGGGTTAGCGGCGCTGGTTCCTTGGTTGAGGTCACCGGTGTCAGTACCTGCTGGTTCCTTGTCCACCCCCAGTTGGTGGGCTCTTTATCTACTCCTAACCACTTCTGCACCTGGTGGTAGGTTCTGTAGGAATGTTGGGCACCAGCCTCTTCGGTTGGGGGCAGACGAGAGAGGTGGACTTTGGCGTTGGCAGCAGATCGGACAAATATCCCGTAACGCAGGATGTAACTCTTCCTGCATGCGTCATGTACGGTGACTTCATTCAATTTACTCAAAAACTGTTTGTTCTGGTGGAGCCCACGTTTCTCACTCACTTCCATTAGCGTCTGAATACCGCGTTTTTTTACTGTCACTAGTGTCACTGTCCCCGTCCCTTCCTCAAGTACACTGCGACACATGAAACAAACATCCATTTCGCAAGAAGAATAAAAAAAAAACAAAAAACACTTCAATAAGTTCAACGAAAAACAAGATTTTTGATTGAAAAGTAACAGTTCGAACAGTTTGATCCGGACACGGCCGTTTCACCAAGCACAATGAGTTGCGTACTGTAATGTCATTTTTGTAACAGTCTATAGGTAACAGTGCAATATTAATAACAGGAGCTCCATTTTTTGAAAAATCCGTTTTCCTTAATTTTTAGTTTTTTCCTGATAACAAGTGAACTATTGGACCTATAGGGTTACACTTATACTTAAATTAAAGCTAAGTAACTGCTCTACAACTTTACTTCCCATGAATTTCATCGTAGGATGAGCATTTTAACCGATATTCTGCTCGGAAGGTGGCTAAAACTACAATTTCGAACTTTTTGAAAAAATAGCCAATCTTTGAAGCGCTGTATCTCTGGACGTATTCGACCTGCAAAGCTCCTGTCACACTCAAATTGTAGAAAATTTTGTCTACTTTGAAAGTGTACAGGGTGACTATTTTCGTAGGATACAGCTTTTAGAAGTAATAAGCCAAAAACTGAAAAGTCTAAAAAAAAGTTTTTCGAGCACCACGCAGTTAGCACAGGTCTTTCGAAGCTGCAAACTTGGTTTTACACTATTGGTATATATCCTTACAACATACCAAAAAATCAGCGCAGTGCAATTTTTTGCTACCTACGATGTTTTAAATGACTGGCCTATAACTGGAAGTAGGTGTTTACTCTTGTGATTTTTCAGTTTTTTTTCGATTTATTCAAAAACGGTTCTAACGATTTTTTTCAAACTTCTCATTTGTATTACATTTTTAATGTGTATTGATGTGAGATAGGTGATTTTCCAGTTGAACACCCCTAAAATGGGTTTCTTTTGTTTTTTAAAAAAAATTTTATAACTCCTATTTTAAATAGAAGACCCGGTATATTATTACATTTTTGAATTCAGCTTAAAATTATAGAGAAAATTTGTCTCTTCACCTAACGCTCTATTTTGCACCGTTTTTGTACAATTTGTAATTTTTTAAAATTTTTGACCAATGCTTAAAAATTTAAAATCAAATTTTTGACTAATTATAAGATCACTGTAAAAGGAAGTTGTGTGCGTGTATCACACCAGATTTTTCTGTTCAGTATTAAACGATAATAATTATTGTTACAATGCTGTAAATTGAATTAGTGGAAATGTCACTGGGACAGTTTCCAAAAACTAAATTCCTGGAATTTGCTGATATCTTCTTCTTCTTCTTCTTCTTGGCTGTTTTAGCTCTGGTTTCGGCGGCATAAGTTAAGATAGGTCTGACGCAGGTTTTATAGATCTGTACTTTACTTTCAACCGACATGTGCTTATTTGTCCATATCACGTCTCGTAGGTAGCCTGATATCGCAGCCGCTTTCATTGCTTGATTGCGAACTTCCTCGTTTAGGTTTCTCATGCTAGATGTGTGTACACCTAGGTAGTTAAAGTTCATAACTTGTTCAATCATATTATTATCAACGGCCAAGTTACATCGAAGAGGTTCTTTCGAGATAGTCAATGATTTTGTTTTTTCTGTTGATACTCTCATGTTAAATTCTTCCGCTGCTGTTTTGAACCTAAACGATAGTCTTTGCAAGTCTTTTTCATTTTCTGCCAGGAGCATGGCATCATCGGCGTAGCTAGTGATGTAAATTACCCGGGTATTTATTTTTAGGGGTAAATACCTGGGGTATTTATCCGGGTAAATACCCAAAATGGGTATTTAAGCGGATATTTATAGACTCATTTACAAATATTATAATCTAATGTATCTATCTAATGAGTATAATTGATTCATAACTGAAGGTACTCTATTCGAATTTTATAAAAATGTTTAAGAAAATAGCTGAACTGAGAACATTTACTGCCCAAAATACAGATGGGGACATAATTATACAGGTTTTGCCTAAAATTGTACGGAACATGGCAATTCCATGAGTTGGAAAAGATTCAAATACTAATTACCATAAGAGTAACCGAAATGGAAAATGCAATAAATACTTTGGTAGCTAGGCAACAAGTAGCTATTATAACTAATTGTTGCCTAGCTACCAAAGTAATTATTGCATTTTCTATTTCGGTTACTCTTATGGTAATTAGTATTTGAATCTTTTCCAACTCATGGAATTGCCATGTTCCATATAATTTTAGGCAACCTGTATACAACAGCAATGAGATAGCATGAAGAAGAAACAGAATTCAATGATTGAATAAGAAAGAGATGAACATACAAACAAATATTTGAGTAAACTTGATGTTCATTTTAATTATGGCATATGTCAACAAAATATGCCTACTAAAATAACTTTTTTTACGGTTATCTCTTATTCAAGTATTATGTGTTTTTGCTCATGCTATCTTATTGCTGTTGCATACTTATGGTCCCATCGGTATACAGCGTTGTTTATATTATTTTGTGATATTTTTTGCCTTATTAAGATTGTTTCGTAATATGTCTATCAGTATATATTAATGTTAATAATTATAAGGATTATTTCTTCAAATTAATGTTATGTTCATTTTTTAAAAATGGAGTCAGAGCCGGTCACAATGTTTTTTGTAATCTCTAACAGGCGCAATTTATTGCGTCTAACTGTTTATTTCCACAAACTTCGGCAGCCAATGTTTTTTCCCGATAAATGAGTAATTTACCTGGGTGAATGCTTATTCAATGTTACATTTAAATTGTTATTTTACATAAAATATTCCAGTGCATTTATATGTAGTTTATTTATTAAGATAACATTATGATGTGAGTAAAAGTTTAGCTTAGCTTTCTAAATATTACACATTTGATAAATACCCAGTGTTTAGGTATTTACCCGAGGCAGGGGTAAATACCCAGGTAAATACCCATTTATAAATACCGTACCCACTGGGTATTTACCCGACCCACATCACTAGGCGTAGCACACTATTTTTATTTCTTTATTCCCCATCTTATATCCTTCGTTCGCTGATATCTAAAAGCACTATATTTAGACAAACCTACAACTTTCTGAAAATAGGGACAAATAAATACTTATTTGCTTATGTTTTATTGTTATGATTAAAGTTGATAATTATATGCACTCAAATGTACGAAAATATGCGCATATATATGCATATATTTTGTTGAGTATATGCCCCCAAAGTTATAATATATGCACATAATATGCTCCTCATTTTATTTTGAAAATAGGTAGGAGTATTCTAAATAATGTAAAAATTTTAATTATTTTGTATGAGTTTATTTAATTCCCTAATATTTATTCAAAGACGACATTCGTTTTAACGTTTGGCCATATAAACATGGACTGCCAACGCCAACTTCAGGTTGTAATCAACATAAAAATGAGATTTCCCGTAACCCCGCCAGACTATTATTCACCCAACACTCTTGAAGTGGATTCTATATTGTCTGATTCTTTATACATTGCTTCTATGGGAAAAGTGGGGGTATCTGGCAGTCTATGTTGATATAGTCAAAGATTTTAATAGGGACTCTCCCTTTCCTCTGCTTATTTCGATATGCGCACTGCACTCCAGTGGCAGAAAGTGAAAGTATATATCTCAATTGCACACAAACATTTAATTAATAAATTTCATGAAATAGTAAATTTAACAAAAAAATCTTTAAAAGTTCATACATTACAAATTATTGCTAAATATAACCAAATATGCAAAATCCAGAAAGTATGCTCAAAAACGTATAAATATGCAAAATATGCAAAGTGAAACTTGGCTTAAACAATTTGTTTTCACATAATTAGTATACATATGCGAAAAGTTTATCCGGTTTATCAATTATACAAAATATGCATTTGCCATATAATATCAGCTTTAGTTATGATGGATAATTTGTAAACGTATTTAAGTGTCTACTTCCTATTCCAAAAACTCAGGTAATCAACCCCACCTGTAAAACTACCTGATATCAGCAACATTATTGCTTAAAGTTCTTGGTGTTCAGTCGCTCTTGTAATTTTGTCTTGGTATATTGTTTATTTAGCTTGGTGTCTTGTTCTTATAAGTGGTGTGTGAATCAACATGGTAAGTAAAATGTCCATCATATTACTTACTTTTTCTACAAAAAAATACCTAATTGGCTTAACTAATGTTATTACACATTTATATTTGTCAATAAATTTCCTGAACATATTCTACCCACGAGATTTAAAAAAGACTGCTAGTATTATTGCATTTTTTTTTCAATTGATAACTGTAAATCAGTCTGATTTTCTGGAATCCTTCCAAATTAATTTTCGAAAACTTTACTAAAACCTCTTTCAAAGGTACTATAATACTGCCGCCTCATAACGATAATTAATATAATCGCATTTACAAAGTACATATTCAAAAACCTTTCTTAATTGTAAGTATTTACTTTAGTACTTAATATTAAAAATAATGTTTTATTAAATATCACTACTTTAAATAAATTGAGCAATTTAATTAATTCCCAATTTTATTGCAATTTGTCATCTCAATCTTATTTCTCAATTTGCAGAACAATTCTACTGGTATTAAATTACCTAAAAATTATTTTATTACAGGATAACACCCAAGTGAGAAAAGAGTAACAATAAAATGTACTTATTATTTTATTATTAATTATAGAAATAAATATATATATATACAATTCCAATGTTTCATTAAGGTTGGCCTTCTTTATGTACATCGCTCGCATTACCGTACACTGCGGTTCACCCAAAAGAAGTCCTTAACTTCATACTTGTAACATAAATAGCCTATATTTCCTATGAACTAAAATTAAGGTCTAACTGGTCGTCTATGGATGCACTTGTCATAATGGTTTTTAAATGAGTAACGTCGAAAGCAATCTAAAATTTTGAATTTTTACTTTTCTAGGTTGCACAAAAAATAGTATGCATTATTTGGATTAAAAGTGGCTCTGTTTGACTTGCAATTTTTGAGTTAATATATAATTAAAATAATTGCTTGTCAAACAAAGTTGACACTTTTAATTCAATAAAACAATTACTATTTTGCTTGCAATAAACATTTTTATATAGAGGTTGCCTAAAATTGTACGAAACATGGCAATTCCATGACTTAGAAAACGTTTAAATACTATTTGCCATAAGAGAAAGTTAAAATATCAACGATTTTGTAGCCATTTATCATTATTATTTCTGTCATTCAATTTATACTTCCTATAGAGTATATTAAATATTAAGAACGGTAAGGACATTTTACCGATGAAAGACAATTGTTTGGAGGAGTGAAGCGACGACTCCAATTATTGTCTGAGATTGGTAATTCCATAACGTTCGTGATGCTCATGAGGTTTTTTTGCACGATAGAAATGTATTTTTATTCAAACGTCAGTAAAATGTGACATTATGCAGCAGAATAATATGTTGGTGGCACTGTAAGTCTATGTCAAATTCGATGTTAGCAGGTTAGGTTTTGCATCGGTCTGTGTCAAAACCAAGAAGACTATACTAAGGAGACGCAACTCCCGTTTCGAAGCGAACCGCTAAAAGTTGACAAATAAGGCGGTCGTGGTGTAGCTTTATTCATTCACAAAACTCGTGAACTGTCAATGTCTAATATTTACTGAGTGTAGCTGGAAATTCGGACCATGATTTAACAATTAATAACACACTTGAAATACACTCCATTGGATTAACAACCGTAAACTGACTTTTAACCGGGATTACAGGTTAATTTAGCTCGCTTCCAACTCTCGAACAGCAGCGAAAACAAACGAAAATGACCGAAGTAGTTACACGCTGTCAACAGTGCCGCGACGGCTATCCCCGGCATAGGGGCCGCTTTTATATACAGCCGTCATAGGAAGTTGCATCTCCTTAGTATAGTGTTCTTGGTCAAAACTGATGCCAAACCTAACCTGCTAACCTCCAATTTTTACAAAAATCTAAATGTAAGCCCCAATTTAATTTTCATTGTAGTTAATAAAACCTGCTTTCTAATGCAGAACTTTGTTGACGACGGTGATAGTTTAGACACCACATCAACAATTACGTTAAAAAGGGCTAAATTATTTATGCCTGTACAACATTTTACCCTATATTCAATATTTATAATATCGGCAATGTCAAACTTCAACCACTTATCTACAAATGTGTTCACTTGTTCCGCTTTGTCTTCATGCAGTTTATTACTGCCAATCTGCATATTGTGCAACTCTAACAGAGCATTAGCTGCTTCCATCTCGGGTTGTTCGGTACTTGACGGGCCTGTGTTTTGTGGTTCCTCCATAACAGTAGTAACACAATTTGTGAGTTGCTCCGTTTTCCTCTTTTAGAGCCTATTCAAATGCGCCTGTTTGCTTTGGACCGTTTTAAATGATGGCGGTTTGTCGACACTTCAAAGGGAAAATTTTGGGAACGAATTGCAGTTTTTTTCAGGCATCTGCGCTTGTCGACATAATCTACAAGTAAACAATCATATTGAAACTGAATACATTAAAAAGAATTGCCAAAAATCTAAATGTAAGCCCCAATTTAATTTTTATTGTAGTTAATAAAACCTGCTTTCTAATGCAGAACTTTGTTGACGACAGTGATAGTTTCGACACCACATCAACAATTACGATAAAAAGGGCTAAATTATTTATACCTCTACAACATTTTACCCTATATTCATTATTTATAATATCAGCAATGTCAAACTTCAACCACTTACCTATCTACAAATGTGTTCACTTGCTCCGCTTTGTCTTCATGCAGTTTATTACTGCCAATCTGCATACTATTGTGCAACTCTAACAGAGCATTAGCTGCTTCCATCTCGGGTTGTTCGGTGCTTGACGGGCCTGTGTTTTGTGGTTCCTCCATAACAGTAGTAACACGATTTGTGAGTTGCTCCGTTTTCCTCTTTTAGAGCCTATTCAAATGCGCCTGTTTGCTTTGGACCGTTTTAAATGATGGCGGTTTGTCGACACTTCAAAGGGGCAAATTTTGGGAACGAATTGCAGTTTTTTTCAGGCATCTGCGCTTGTCGACATAATCTACAAGTAAACAATCATATTGAAACTGAATACATTAAAAAGAATTGCCAAAAATCTAAATGTAAGCCCCAATTTAATTTTTATTGTAGTTAATAAAACCTGCTTTCTAATGCAGAACTTTGTTGACGACAGTGATAGTTTCGACACCACATCAACAATTACGATAAAAAGGGCAAAATTATTTATACCTCTACAACATTTTACCCTATATTCATTATTTATAATATCGGCAATGTCAAACTTCAACCACTTACCTATCTACAAATGTGTTCACTTGCTCCGCTTTGTCTTCATGCAGTTTATTACTGCCAATCTGCATATTGTGCAACTCTAACAGAGCATTAGCTGCTTCCATCTCAGGTTGTCCGGTGCTTGACGGACCTGTGTTTTGTGGTAACAGTAGTAACACGATTTGTGAGTTGCTCCGTTTTCCTCTTTTGGAGCCTATTCAAACGCGCCTGTTTGCTTTGGACCGTTTTAAATGATGGCGGTTTGTCGACACTTCCACGGGGCAAATTTTTCAGGCATCTGCGCTTGTTGACTTAATCTACAAGTAAACAATCATATTGAAACTCCTAAATTATGAAATTAATGGAGTAAGCTGAAGATGTTTAACATCAAGTGGCACTTGCTTAATTAACATGTATCTTTAAGGCAGCATATTTATGATTATTTCAAGCCAGTGAAAATACAAACTGGCAAGACCTACTTACCGGGTAATATAAAATCTTCCTTCACAAAATGCTTACTGCAAACTTTCATATGGGCCGACACGGGTTTCCTTATTTTTAGACGTATTTCCCATGTTTTGCACAAATTTTTATTATTGCGCGGAAAACCGTGCATAGGAACATTGTCCGTGCAATAATTTTTACACTGCAACACACAACAGTAATTATTACTTTTATTCTTTTTGGTAGAACGGACGCCATTATTGTAACCACCGTTCTTCCTAGAGGTAGTAAAGTCCACTTGCAAAAAGTTTATAACCATATTTTTGTACAAAGCTCCGAATTTAGGTTATTTGCAGATTTAATATTTATGTGTACATAGTACAAACATTCCTGTGTAATGTAAAAAATGTGTGTAGGCCCTAACAAGAGCATTAATTTTTCTCTCCTTCCATATTACTGGCTCTTAGAAAATATCAAGACCACGCCCACAATCGTAACTACACATAGACCACGCGCATCATGTTTGACCTTGGGAATTGTTCTGCTTTATTATAGAGTTATGATTACGATGATGATTATGATTATGATGATGATTATGATTATGATTATGATGATACAGCATTTATCAACAAAACTGGTTTTACTGTAGTTAGAGTTATGATTATGATGATACAGCATTTATCAACAAAATTGGTTTTACTGTAGTTATAGCTACAAGAAATTATTTTGAACACATTAAAAACTAAATTCCCAGTTCTATCTATGTAACTCACAAATTTCAGCTTGGCTCTAATGTATTACAATACCAATTAAGGTTTAAAGAGGCATTCAAACAAAATATTTTGCTATAATCAAGTTTTTTTTAAAGAGGTTACAAAAATAATGCACATCACAAACATATTAAAATAAACAGTATTTAAAGTTCTGATAAAATTTATATGTTTACAAAATATCATTACATAAAAATAGTTATAGAACTTAACTATTTTTGATGTAATGATATTTTGTAAAACATGTTAAATGTCACAGCTCGACTGCTCCTAACCTACATTTTCCATTTTCATTTTCAGAATTTCTTTTCTTTTATTAAGTAGATTGACATACTCATGAACATTCTTCATGAAGCTTTGCAAAAATAGTACTCCACTGGGACAGCTCTTCACGAGGTTTTTGATCTCAGCTTCTTTTACAGTTCCAACTTTTGCCCATGCACTGACTGAATCTTCCGTTATGTTATCTATGTCAGCCATGTCCACCGATATGCACCAGGTATTTGCGAGGTATGTATTTACTATCGTAAGTGTCATTCTGAAAATGAATACAAGATATATTAGTCATTTAATAAAATTTTTAAAAAATAAGAAATGTAAATTCCCGTTGTAAGTGATTACAAATTCAAACGCTTTCTGGCAAACTGATCAACAAAGGCGTGAAATACCAAATTATCCTCTAAGCTTAAATTTAAAAAAAAACTGTAGCATGTTTAAACATGAGCTGGAAGCATAGCGAAAGACACAGTGTAATTGTTTTCTTCATCAGTAAATCAAATACAAGTGCATTAAAGCAACGCAAAAAGTATAGTAATGCTTGTAAGTATCGAGTATGGATATTGTGATATTCTTAAAAAGTATCGAGTATAAATTTTGCAATACTTTATAAATGAAGTGTCGGTAGTGATGTGGGTTGGGTAAATACCCAGTGGGTAGAGTATTTATAAATGGGTATTTACTTGGGTATTTACCCTTACCTCGAGTAAATACCTAAACTGGGTATTTATCAAATTTGTGATATTTAGAAAGCTAAGCTAACTTTTACTTACATAATAATGTTATCTTAATAAATAAACTACGTACAGCGTGAGTACTAAAAAGTGGGGAAAGTTGGGGTGATACACCTGCGAGAAACATAAAAGCAAAAAATTACTAGGATTTAATTAAAAATTTCCCTCTCTTTCCTCACCTTTTAGTACTCACGCTGTATAAATGCACTGGAATATTTTATTTAAAATAGCAATTTAAATGTAACACTGGATAAGCAGTCACCCAGGTAAATTAATAGTTTATCGGGAAGAAACATTGGCTGCCGAAGCTTATGGAAATAAACAATAAGCAATAAATTGCACCTGCACAATTTACAAAAAAAAATGGGATGATTTATATTGTTTGTATATTATTTTACAACTTGTTTCCATTTTTGAAAAATGAACTTTGAGAACATTAACCCGCCGTTGCTCGCTATATGAAAGTTTCTCTCACATTTTTAGTAAATCTGGCGTATCTTTCATAAGAAGTGGTGGGGGTCTTTGTCCTCTCAGGTATGCTTCTAACTGACTTTCAACAACTGTCTACCACAAGGGTTCGATGCTTGTACACGTAGTATCTGATTTCAATGCATTTATTTAGATACGCGCAGCAAGTGTGAGAGTTTCTTTCATCGCGCGAGTATCCGTGTTACATATATTCTTCAACATGAGTAACGGTAGGAAGATTGTTGAAATGGCTTTACTGAAAACTGCCCAGCATGCCACAGCCACAGGGCAACCAAGAAAAGAAGCCAAAAGTGCTCCCGGGCAATCTGCACCAAGCACACCATATTTTCGTGCGCTAGCTATGCTGCTGATATATTATGCTTTTGTATTCTGCATTTTATTTCTTGTATTTTCTTCAGTTTCTTCTTTTTATGTTATGTTATGAATCTCGTGGCTTAAGTTATCTACAACGCCTGTTCATTTTAAGATACCACTTCCTATACACCCAAAGTTAGTCTTTTATGTTTACGCTATACTTTATTATAATTTTTTTGTGGAATAAAGAATGTTTTTTTATTTCAGTGTGTACTTGAAAATTATTAATAAAAGTCAGATAGACGTCTGTGTGCAATGACAGTCCAATAAGTAGATAGGTTACATTAAAAATCAGAGATTTCTGAAACGTGAGAGAAACTCTCACGCGCGAGTAACGGCGTAATTCTTAATGTAGCGAGCAACGCCGGGTTAATAATAGTACATACTTCTATACATATTAAGAAACAATCTTAATAAGGCAAAGAAAATATCAAAATGATATCAACAACGTTGTACACCGATAGAACCATAATTACATATAATAGCAATGAGATAGCATGAAAAGCATATAATACTTGAGTAAGAAAGAGATAACCGTTCAAAAAAGTTATTTTAGTAGGCATATTTAGTCGACATACGCCATAATTAAACTAAGCGTCAATCTACTCAAATATTTGTTTCTATGTTCATCTCTTTCTTCTTCAAGCATTGAATTCTGTTTTTATTCAAATACTATTTGCCATAAGAATAATCGAAATAGAAAATGCAATAATTACTTTGGTAGCTAGGAAACAAGTAGGTGCAATATCTACTTGTTGCCTAGCTACCAAAAGAATTATTGCATTTTCTATTTCGGTTACTCTTATGGCAAATTTGAACCTATTCCAACTCATGGAATTGCAATGTTCCGGACAATTTTAGGCAGCCTGTATAGTGTATAACCAATAACCTTCACTTACCAATCAATTATACTGGTTAGATTAGCTTTATAATATTTGTAAATGAGGCTATAAATATCCGTTTAAATACCCATTTTGGGTATTTACCCTGGTAAATACCTGGGGTATTTACCCCTAAAAATAAATACCCGGGTAATTTACATCACTAAGTGTTGGTATTGGGTATCGTTATTGCCATACTTTTAAATGGTATCGTTCCGACTATTAAGAATTAGAAGAGGCTTTAGAAAAGATTAACTTGGATATTATAGGGTTAGCAGAAACAAGAAGACAAGGCAAGCAAATTGTAAGAAAAAAACAGTGGTATAATACTCTACACTTAAGTACGGTAACACAAAAGGACAAGTGGGAAAAGGTTTCTGCATTTACAGTATTCAAGATAGTATAATAGCTGTTTATGCAACAAATGCTAAAAGTTGACGTTTATGCACGAGACATGAAAATTATTAAACTCAGCCTTCGGCTTCGTTTCATAACATGTCTCGTGCATAAACGACTTTTAGCAAGCGTTGCATACAATATTTTATCTACGACCTGAATTTTACTGTTATTAATCCATAAACATCGATTTAACAAAGGTTTGCATCTACGACACTTCTAAATTATGTCATAATAAACAGTAGGACTTGGCGCGCGGGCGAATGTTTGCAAAGCCAGTACTGTCAAAGTTAGTTACGAAAGGTAATTATTAATACTCCACATCTGACTGTATTCATTACATAACGCTTTAATTATTTCAAAGACACTTTACCGGTAACGCAAGAAGTAACTAGAATAACTTTATAACTTCACTTCCAGTTCGAAATTCTAGTTTTATAACCTCACTTCACTTTATACCACAGATGCGCTTAAAGTAAACAGCTGATTTCTTTAACCACTCTAAACTATAAAACGTCACTTTTAGTGAAACAAGCTAGTGTTAAAAGGCCTACTTTTAGTAGTGGTCGTAGATAAAATAACTTAAAGGATACTAGGAAATGCTAGCAGTAATAGAACTAGATTTATTTAAAAATGATAAAATAACAAAATTACACATTTATTCATTTACAGAAACGGCAGCTAAAAAAAGTGCATTTTATGATTTGTTACATGAAGTCGTATTAGAATATAAAAACAAAGGAAAGTATATTATTATGATGGGAGATTTTAGTGAAAAAATTGGGAGTCTGAGTGGAGGGGAAAAGAATATAAGAAAATCTAATACTTACAATGAAAGGAACACTGAAAGGCAAAAATTACTCAATTTTGTTTAAGTCATAATTTAACAATAACAAGCAGATTTTTCAAGAGAAAAAAAGAAGATAAACGTGGGTTTTTCTGAATGCAGTACATAGAGTGATTTACTTGGTGAACACCACACGTTAGAAGCATGTAAAGCCTACCTGTTAAGACATTAAACATTTTCAAGAATGACGACAGAGCAAAAATATTTACGAGCAAAATACATAAACCATAAGTCATCATATACAGCAACTATATGGGGAAGCTACAATTAACCAGTTTATCAGAACCCAAAGACTAAGATGGCTAGGGCATGTAGAAAGACTGCCAAAGGAAAGGGTGACAAAAATGGTATATTCAAGAAATGTATCAGAGAAAAGAAGAAAAGGAAGACCTAGAACAAGGTAGCTGCAATAAGCGATGAAAGATTTGGAAAAAAGGAAATACAAAACAGGAGAAAAAGCAAGGAACAGAAAAGAATGGAAAATAAACACAAAGCTGTGGACCTGAAAGGCCTGTTAAAGCTCTACATACGAGGGGAGGTCCATAAATTCGCTCCCTAAGTGTGAAAAAAAGGTTCTACAAAAACTTAAATACTTTTATTTTTCAATATAACCCCCTTTTACTTTAATACATTTATTATATCTACCAATTAATTTTTCAAAAACTATAAAATAATAACTTTTATCTTTATCTTCAAAATGGCTGTTTACAGCAGTAATCAGTTCTTCATTGTTCGAAAATCTTTGTCCCCTTAGCTCCTTTTTCAAATTTGGAAAAAGATAAAAATCACTGGGGGCTAAGTCGGGACTGTAGGGTGCATGGTTAATTTCTTCAAATCCACATGCCTGTAGTGCGGCCATTGCTACTCGAGCTTTGTGTACAGGGGCATTGTCATGCAAGAGCAGCACGCCTCTGGCTAGTTTTCCATGGCGCTTTTCTTTAATGGCCTCTTTGTATCCTTTTCCTTGTAATCAATTAATAGAATTCCTTGTGAGTCCCAAAATATGGTTGCCATAATTTTTCCGGCCGACTGCGCAACTTTAAACTTCTTGGGATGCTCTGTACCCTTCCGGTGCCACTGCATCGATTCTTGCTTCAACTCTGGATCATAAAAGTGAACCCAGGTTTCATGCCCTGTTACAATCTTATCAATAATTTCTGCTGCATTATTCCTACACATTTCCAAAAACTCTACATGTTGTCACGCGCTCGTTTTTGAACAGGTGTGAGTAATCGAGGCACCCATAGTGCAGTGACCTTGGACATACCGAGATGATCATGAAGAATCCGCAAAACTGTTGTTTCTGATATGCCACATATCTGTGCTATTTCCTTCTTCTTTAATCCTGCATTTTCTAGAATTAAATTTTCCACTTTTTCCACATTTTCTCCTGTGATGGCTTCAACAGGACGACCAGAGCGAGGGTCATCTTCTAGAGACTCTCTACCCCATTTAAAAAGCTTGGACCACTTTTTAATTGTGTAGTCCGAGGGAGTAGAATCACCATATACTGCCAACATTTCTTCCCGAATGGTTGTCGGACTTTTTCCCTGTTTTGTCAGAAACTTTATTATGGCTCTGTATTCAATTTTGTCCATTTTCTACTTTTTTATGCAATTCACCTCACACTTTTATTTATTAAAATTAAACTAATTACACGAAATGGTTCAAACTTTCTAATTACCGTTATGACAGATGTGCAAACGGAAAACATTCAGTTTTCTTTTGTTATCTGGCCTACTAGATATTCAGGGAGCGCATTTATGGACCTCCCCTCTTATGTATGTTATAGT
Organism: Agriotes lineatus; assembly: GCA_940337035.1. Lineage (NCBI taxonomy): Eukaryota > Metazoa > Arthropoda > Insecta > Coleoptera > Elateridae > Agriotes > Agriotes lineatus. The sequence goes on along the minus strand of OW679197.1, from coordinate 68,686,155 downwards.
TAATACCCGAATTAAGTCAAAACCCGAATCCACTAGTCAACTAGGTACAACAAAACACTTACGTCAATACTAGCTTAAACTAGTCAAAACCATGGCGCATAGAATACAAAGTGTAACAACCAATAAGGATTGGGCCCACAAAGGGAACGAATGGTAGTACTATAGCCCTTCATAATACAAGCAGACACATGTCGCACAAGTTGCATAAAATCTTGCATCACAGTACTTTCGCGTTTACATGTTGGTGGCCATGATGCAACCAAAACATAACCCTACAACGTCAAACAGTTCACTCGTTGTGGGTTATAGTACAGACCGATCAATAAAAAACCCAATTAGGGCAGGCTGTGACATGTGTTATACGTTTGGCAGTACTGAAGTGTATTGTCAGTTTATGTCAAATTCGAGATTAGTAGGTTAGGTTTTGTTTGTTGATTGACACAGACTGACGTAAAACTTAACCTGCAAATCTCGAATTTGACATAGACTGACAATACACTTCAGTACTACCAAACATATAACACATTTCACAGCCTGCCCTAGTTGAGTTTTTTTATTGATCTGTCTGTATTATCTATGCTCGCTGTTCTAGCTTCTAACCTTGTGTTTGAGTTGCCAACCGTGTTCGTTTTCCTGTGTCTTATGCCTTTTATGCTTTGTCTCTCATATTCTTTATTAAAAAATCAGGCTATTTCAAGACTAAGGAATACTTTTTTCGATATAAGGTAAACCTAAAACATTGATTCATTTTTGAATAAACTATTTACGGTCTTTTCTGTTTTTCAGATTTCAAAATCTTCGAGCATGACCGCTTGTTCAGCCTCGAATTAGTACTATTAAACGTATAGACATTAACATATTTTCATTTTCTGAAAAGTAACTAATTTTTTGAATTTGCCGCTTTTGTGATGTGATTCAATATGGCTGACAAGCATGCTTGTATTATAGAGGTGCTTTAGGTAGTACTGAAATGTATTGTTGAAGATGCTGTGTATGTCAGATTCGAAGTTAGGTTTTGCGTCAGTTTGTGTTAGACTGACGAAAAACCTAACCTGCTAACCTCGAATTTGACATTGACTGACAGTGCCAGCAACAATATACGATTGCGGCCATGGCCCATGGGGGATTGGTTGACATCTCCCCTCTACTTTCTAAACGACTGCGCATCTCTGGAAACGTTTCACCCTGTATTCTTTACACCATGATCAAAACGATACCTTTTCAACTTCAAATTGGGACTAATCAATTTTAAAATGGGAATAAACAATTTCAAAATGAAATAAACAATTTCAATTTGAGAATAAACAACTTCAAATTGAGAAAAGCTTTTTGTTGACGGTAGTCTTTGAAAAATGACAATTAAATGGTTGTAACAGGACGGAACACCAGTAACAACTAACAATAATTAGTTCCGTCCTGTCAAAACCATGTAATTGTCCTTTTCCAAAGACTACTGTCAACAAAAAGCTTTTCTCAATTTTGAAGTTGATTAGTCCCAATTTGAAGTTGTTTATTCTCAAATTGAAATTGTTTACTTCATTTTGAAATTGTTTATTCCCATTTTGAAATTGATTAGTCCCAATTTGAAGTTGAAATGGTATAGAATTACCTGCATTTTGCTAATTAAAACCTAACCTAGCCTAACCTACCTGAACACAATCTAACCTAACATAATCAGCTTCTGCCAATCAGCATTAAGGCTGGTTTATACGGCTTCTTTTGCCCTAACCTTAGTATTAGTATTAGCCCTAGAAAACATGAATCATTCAGTTACCGCTGACACCTTTATACAGTCTTAACTTGGTCTTCAGTTCCAGTTGATCCTAAGACTTGACCTAGAGTTTTCCCCAGCTTTTAACTTAGTCCATGAATTTCTTGATAGAACGAAATTTCACAAGGGCGAATGCGGTAGTAGCCGATGAGGCGGCAAAATTTGAATGGTTTAATATCTAGAATATTTTTGAAGAACAACAATAATTGTTAAAAGTGCATCATTGTGAGCATCTATAAAGTAATTAGGGAAGTATTGAGGCACCTGGATTATTATAATAGAGTTCAACTTAACATTCTTCCTTGAATGCCATAAGGCTAGGCACATTTAATATTTGGAAAGTTTATGCGATTCATTCGAAATTGCACACAAATACACTTATTTCCTGTTTAACAACCCCTCTTTGTAAATAAGTCTGCAACAATTTTGGTTTTTTCTTATCCCAGAGCTGTTTTGAGCTATATCGAGTGAAAGTGATTTGAAAATGTATGGTTATCGGTGTTTATAATTATTAGTATCTTTTAAATTACAGTTTAATTCTTTTGTGAAAAGGTATATGTATGCGGATGCGCTGTCGTAAATTTTCTAACCCAAAATATGTCTGTATAAACACCTGTTTTTCTTCTTAAGGCTAAGTGCTAAGTTAAGACTAAGGCGAATACTAAGGTTAGGGCGAAAGAAGCTGTATAATTCATTAATGCTGACTGAGAAGAGCTGATTATGTTAGGTTAGATTATGTTCAGTAAGGTTAGGCTCATTGGCGTAACAAGACGGTTTGGAGCCGGTGAGCAAGAATAAATGATAGCCGCTGTAGACAAGAAGTTTCAGAAAAAAGAGGGGAGGGGATAATTTTTGGTCATGCAACACTTTAAATTTAAAAGAAAATTAATAAGCTCTTTTCTTAACATGAAAGGTTACTTACTTCAAAATAAACCACATTTAGATGTTTCAATCTTTTATTAAATATAACATAATAATAATAATAATAATCCCATTCTTCCCTATTAGGACATAGAGTATTCGTATATTCTCTCCAGTTGTCATTTTCCTTTGCTATTTGGCTCAGTTGTGCTATATATATAATTTCAGTTTCATTTTTTTGCAACGTATGCCCTAACCATCCATATTTTCTTCTCCTAATTTCTATATTAATGTCCACCTGATTGGTTCGGTCCCAAATATCTTTGTTCGAAATAATGACTGGCCACCTATTTACAAACACCTGCAATTTCTGTTTTACCAGTTCTGTAACCGTCCACGATTTCTACCCATAAAGTAGAACAGGTTTTACCATTACATCAAACACTCGCAAAATATAACATGAAACATAAAAATACATATGAAAAAACAAAAACAAAAACCACGTAAAAGGAATACAAATTTAAATAATTCACAAGAAGAATAATAGTAATTTATTATACAAGACGATAAAGTTAAATTTTATCCACGAGTGAATCGTTTAACGTCGAGACGAAGTCGAGACGTTAATGATTCAAGAGTGGATAGAAATAACTTTATCGTCGTGTATAATACAATATTTTTTTCTATAGCAAGAACTTTAACAATTTCAAAAGAAAATAAAGACAGTCCATGACATTTCAAAATGTCAGTAGCTAGATTGGGTTGCTACGATAATACGAAGCTGTCATATTTAATTTAAACAAAAGTTAGAAAATTAAATTACTTTATCTATCCTTGATGTTAAAGTGCTACTTTATCTACCCTTGCTGTTAAAGTAAAACTTGACCTTTTGTTTTGAGTTGATAAAAGCACACTTTAACATGTGCTATAGAAAAAAATATATTTTTATACTCGTATATACCGATGGCGCCACAATTATATGTATATAACAGCAATAAGATAACATGAACAAAAAAATCTGGTGTGATACACTCACACAACTTCCTTTGACAGTGATCTTATAATTAGCCAAAAATTTGATTTTTAATTTCTAAGCATTTGTCAAAAAAAATTTCAAAAATTGCAAATTCTACAAAAACGGTACAAAATAGACAGTTAGTTGAAGAGATAATTTTTTCCTAGAGTTTTAAGCTGAATTAAAAAATGTCAGAATATACCGGGTGTTGTATTTAAAATAGGAGATAATAAAAAAAACAGAAAAAAAAACAAAAGAAAACCATTTTAGAAGTATTCAACTGGAAAATCACCTATCTCACATCAATACACATTAAAAATGTAATAAAAATATAAAGTTCGAAAAAAATCATTAGAGCCGTTTCAATGCCATACCTCTTTTCGTTTTTGAGATATTCTGTTCACAGACACACAGACAGACAGACCAATGAAAAAAAATATGTTTTTTGGAATCAGGGGACTCTAAAACGTGAAGATCTGTTGAAAGGAAGTAAAAATAACACGTATTGCTTGAATAAGAAAGACATAAACATAGTAGCAAATATTCGAGTAGGCCTGACGCACATTTAATCACGACACATGTCAACCAAACATGCCTACTAAAATAATTTTTTTGTATGGTTATCTCTTTCTTACTCAAGCATTCCATTTTGTTGTTCATGTTATCTCATTGCTGTTATATACCTATAATTATGGCCCAATCTGTATAATTCTTCTGTACGTGTGTACGTGACTGAACTCCTCCTAAACGGCTGGACCGATTTTGATGAAATTTTTTGTGTGTTTGAGAGGGTCCCTAGATGGTTTAGATTCACAATTGGATCAGGTAGGTGGCGCTGCAATCGGGTTCTAGGAATTGCTTTTTTAAATTTTTTGACAAACTTCTTTTTTAAATTTGTTTAATGATTTATAGGATATTAGAACATATAACTCCAAAATTTCATAACCCCCCCCCCCCCAATATTTTTTAAAATGAAAAAAATTGAAAATTCGAATATCGAAAAAACGTTTGCTGAACCCGCCAATAGCAGGCAAACCAAGGTTCAGGAAGGACAATGTTTGTCGGGTCCGCTACCCCTTAGGGGGTGAAATGAGGTAAATAAGACTAAAAATCGATGAGTGTCGTTATTAAGATTTTTTGGGACGTTGATTGCGACAATGGCATTTATTTTTAAGTCCAAGACGATGGACATGACATAAAATTAACTCTATAGTGGTGAAACGGGGTTTCAGAGACAAATTATTTTTGGGCAGAACAACGTTTGCCGGGCCAGCTAGAAGATATATAAATATGTATGTAGGTATAGCACTTTAATTAAACTCTCTTTTGCGACACTTTGCTAAAGCTAACATATCTATCAGTGAATTAAAACCAAGAGTACTGGCTCTTACTTTCTCGATACTCAGTAATGCAAAACTCTTTAGGAGTATTTGGCCCACCTTACTTAGTAAAAAGTGTTTAATAATTTTTAATTTAGAAAAAGATCTCTCAGTGGAGGCTGTAGTGACGGCATGTAAAAGGTAGGATAATATCTATCAGTGAATTAAAACCAAGAGTACTGGCTCTTACTTTCTCGATACTCAGTAATGCAAAACTCTTTAGGAGTATTTGGCCCACCTTACTTAGTAAAAAGTGTTTAATAATTTTTAATTTAGAAAAAGATCTCTCAGTGGAGGCTGTAGTGACGGCATGTAAAAGGTAGGATATAAGCTGTATACAAATATGGAAAGCTAGCCAATGATGTGTGATTAGACAGACATTTTTCTCCGACTTGCTTCACTGATAAGCAAGATTTAATACTAGTTGTGTACGAAGATCGACATTGTACAATTTGCTTTTGTAAGCCGTCATCGAGATCAGTTTCATACGTAGTTTGAAGTAATTTGGCACTCTCTATGACCTCTGTATCTGAGGCAATCGTCAGAAATATGCAGTTTAAAACTTTGACTTTATAGTATGTTACTATGCACTATGAAATCTAAGAATCACAAACACACACTAGAGCTGGAACTTCTATTCTACTCAAAAGGAGAAAAGACTGCACGCTCACGTATCATAATCTGTTGTCACTTTGAACCACAATTGTAGGAAAACTTTTATTTTCACTAAAAACTCCGCTACCTCGCCGCTTATATAGATTCGGCGCCGAGGTTCTTCGCACCCCCTGCACATATGATAGTTACGCCACTGGTTAGGCTAGGTTGGATTTTAATTAGCAAAATGGAGGTAATTCTAGTTTTTACTAGGTAAAACTGGTATTGACGAAAGTGCTTTGTTGGATAAGGCTGCCAACTACTGAAAGCTTCAATGCTCGTTACTCTGATGGGGTGGGGCAGGGGGGTAATAAAATATATAGAGATATATAGCCTGTTCACTTGTAATGTAAATAACTATTATCCGCAAACGTCATAAAAGTGACAACTTATGTGTCTTTATTGACAAGGTAAAAGTGTCACTTTATCTGATTAAGCAGATAAAATAGCAACTTTTGCGTACTTTATGTGCTTAATCACATAAAATCATTGCTCTCTTTCTTTCTTTCTATGTTTGTTCGCTATCTACTCCGAAAATACTGGACCGATTAAATTGTATGATAGCTTAAAAATTTTCTAATTTTTAGACTTACAGCCAGTCTTATAAAGGCCACTAATCTGAGGTTAACTTTAATTCGTTGTTAAAATAAACAAAAGCGCATCAAAATGTGTTTACTAATGAATAAAATGTCATAAGCACTAACGTTTTGATACGCTTTTGTTTACTTTAACAGCGAATTAAAGTTAACGTCAGATTAGTGGTTTTTATAAGACTGGCTATAAGAGTGTAGGCCGGTTTTTATTTTCAAAAAGAGTACAAAAAAGTTTTAATTTAATTAAACCCTTTAAGCAGCGGAGCTGAACATCTGTCGCCGTGAGTTATGGTGTGACAGCTGCTGTGGCCATGTGCTATTAGCTCGGGTGATTCAGTATGTTCATATATCATTATAGTAGCGCGTTATTTAACAACCGAGGTTGGCGCAGAGGTAGAGTACTCGCCTGTCACGCGGGTGGCCCGGGTTCGATTCCTGGCCGATGCATCTTTTTTTTTAAATTTATATGAGCTGAATTATTTGCCTCACTAACTTTAGGCTAAATAAACTTCAGCTTCGCCACATAAAGTATCACTTTTACTCCTAATAACATAATCTACTATTATTTCACTTGTGAATCATAGACTGTTTATAAAGGTTGTTATGGAGTTAATAATGTCACTTTAAACTGTCAAAATTGAATAATAGTAATTTACGATACAAGTGCGTAAAGCTACTCTTTAGTCACGAGTGGAGTAGAGTTAAAACGCGAGTGAGCGAGCGTTTTAAGCCCCGCAAGTGACTAAAGATGCTTTACGCATGTGTATCTTACAATATTTTATCTACGATAGAATCTAGAAATCACGGTAAATATTAAAAAATATGTAAATTAGGATTACCAGCAACCGGTCGTAATTTTGCGTGTTTTAAAAATTTTAAAACACGTTGCTACTGACAACGTGCCTAATGAAATCTTTTAAACACGTTACTACTGATGACGTAAACTAATGAAAACATGTTATTAAACAGACGTTTTGCAAACTTAAAACTGCCAACTAAAAAGCAATTTTACACACTGTCGTAGATAATAGTTATTTACTATACAAGTGGGATAACCGCATCATTAATATGCGTGTGTGTAAGTTACAAACGAGTGCGTAGCACGAGTTATGTAAGCACACAAGTATATTAATGATGCATTATCACACATGTATTGTACAAAATTTTATCTATGACTGCCTAAAATTGAGAAAAGTGCATTAAGAGAAATGTCAGATCTGTCATTTTCAAAAATATTTTAGTAGGCAAATGTCATTATGTCATTCATTTGACACTATTTCAGTTACGTAATAAAGTCATTACACAACTCAGTTGAGTAATGAAACCATTACATTAATAATTATGTGTCAATTGTTGTTAATTAGATTACAAAATTCTGTCAGCAGTGTTTATTCTTTAAATATTAAAGCTCTAAAAGTCACTCTAAATAGCAAGTCATTTCAACAAACATTGAAATTATGACATTTTATATTCGTTGTCATCTGCAAAAGTTAACTAAAAAAGTTACATTCGTAAGTCTTGTGACTTTGTGTATTTGCACGACTATATCAAGAAAATGTAATTGATTGTATTGTTCTGTTTCTAATGTGAATTTGATAGAGGTTTTTTACTGTTAATGTGTTCAATAAATGTGTTCACCTCATCAAGATAATAAAGTTGTGGAGATAGATAGCCAAAAAGTTTATTGTAGTAGGTATAAAAAATATGATTGTTCCTTAAGGTCCAAACGTCATACATGTAAAAGTTGATAAAATATTTTACGTTTCGCCACTATTATTGATTTCTGATGAAGCCATCTAAAGTGGCGAAACGTAAAATATTTTATCAACTTTTACATGTATGACGTTTGGACCTTAAGGAACAATCATATTTTTTATACCTACTACAATAAACTTTTTGGCTATCTATCTCCACAACTTTATTATTCATCGAAGCAGCCAAATTTCATTCACCTATTATACTCATCAAGATTATAATGCTAAAATGCAAAATATTAACAACCTGTCTCGACCAAAGTGTTGGTTTGTTTGGTAGTATACCTGTTGTTGCTCAAAATCTTTCATAAAAACAGACGTTTCTAAATCTGATTACATTCACAAGCTACTGATGGAAAGCTATCGCAATATAAAATAGAAATATTATTTTTACCTGAAATTTTCATCCATCTTCATTGCATAAGATTTTTTATAACTATCGAATTCGTTCAGAATATCCAGCATCTTTTGCGCATTCATATAGACGTAATCCAGTAGAGTCAAAATGTCAAATCTGTCGCCCACTGCTGACTTTATATGTTCTTGTGAGAGACGTTCTTTACAAATTTTATGTACAAATAAAGCCACTGCATCAGATTCATCTAAAATAAAAACAGCATTAATACACTGTAAGTTAAGATAAACGCCTAAAGGAAAACCCAAACTTACCAGATATACGACTGTAGACTTCAGTTGCATTTACAATTCCAACCTCCATATTGAAATAAACTACCAATCGAATAGAGTTGTACAGAGTATAAAATTGGTACTTATTTTCTTCCTTAGCAAACATGGTGCAATAACGTTTACTTCTGAAAAAATCAATTGCAAATAGAGCATATGTTTATTATAAAAAAAGATGATATACCAGAAAAATAATTTCTATAATAGTAATCTAATGTATCGTGTGTTCCAAAAAAAAAACTCATTTAGGGTAGGCCTTTTAGTTCCTCTGACTTGGTAGTTCATTTGCATCAATGGGCGTATCTCAAGTTAGGGCAAACTTCATTTTGATCATGGCATGCTGCGAATGAGTTTTTTTTTAAACACACGATATAATAATAATAGTATATCGTTAAAGTGAGTGACATAAGTCATATTATCTACAACTGCTTGGATAATGACTTATTACGTCACTCATTTGAGGCTATTTTCGTTAGGTAATGAACTTCATTACCTAACTGACATAGTAAATGGCATGACATTTGTCTACTAAAATATTTTTGAAAATTACAGATCTGACATTTCTCTTAATGCACTTTTCTCAATTTTGGGCAGTTGTAGATAAAATTTTGTACAAGACATGTGTGATAAATGATCATGCATCATTAATATACTTATTATATATTAATGATGCTCTTATCCCACTTGTATAGTAAATAACTAATATGCGAGTGGGACTAACAACACAAAGTGGCCTTTGATTTCCAAAATTTCATCTTTGCCTAGGAATGTAATTACAAAAAGTTACTAAAAGAAATAGGTTAAGGGTATGACATTTACTTCCCATCTGTCATAAATGTTGTACCAATTAACAACTTTAATAGTAATTTACGATACAAGTGCGTAAAGCTACTCTTTAGGCACGAGTGGGGTAGAGTTAAAACGCGAGTGAGCGAGCGTTTTAAGCCCCGCGAGTGACTAAAGATGCTTTACGCATGTGTATCGTACAATATTTTATCTACGATAAAATCTAAAAAATACGGTAAATATAAAAAATATTTTACATGCAAATTAGAATTACTAGCAAGCGGCCTAATTTTGAGTGTTTTAAAAATTTTAAAACACGTTGCTACTAACTACGTGCCTAATAAAATTTTTTAAGCACGTTGCTATTAACGACGTAAACTAATGAAAACATGTTATTAAACAGTCGTTTTATAAACTTAAAACTGCCAACTAAAAGGCAATTTTACACACTGTCGTAGATAAAAGATATACAAATACTGTGTTGGATACTATTGACGTAAAGTTTACCAAAGGTTTATTACAAGTTATTAAACTTCAGGTGAGAATTTCTAGACAAATATCTACTTTGACACTGACAATGAGAAATATTAATTGTCATTTTTAAATTCAAATCAGCCTGCATACAGGTGTGGAAACCTTTGCAAAACAAAAAACAGAATCCCTAGTACAAAAATTATATGCACATGCCAACTTAAAAAAAATTAAATGTTTTTTAGTTTACTGAATGCCCTATATATAATGACATTTTACTCATGAGTTATAGACGACGTTATATCTTACAGTAGCAGCTTTTGTACAATAACGTACAAAGACACTCAACTGTCACAGAATTAGTAAAACAAACTCTAGTAACAAACACCTCCGTATAATACCTGTTTATAGTTACTGAAAACAATTACATAAAGTGATTAGAACACATTTCATTATACCCTGCTGCTAATTCTATGATATTTGACAATTTGTACAGTCTTTGAAATTTATTATGCAAAAACCGCTACTGTAACATAAAAGTCGTATATCACACATGAGTGAAATGCCATTATACGCTAGTGAGAATTATCGCTTGGGGTTACGTGCTCTTATATCAAATAAACATCAGGCTCGCATATAAAAAACTTATTTCACTCACTTATAATATAATATACTATCTTATAACATAAAATCGGTGCTGTCTTTGTATGTTTGCGTGTATGTTTGTTCGCTATCTCCTCCGAAGATACTGGCCCGATTACGTTGTATGATGGCTTACAATTTTGCTAATTTTTAGACTTAGATCGTAGGCCGGTTTTTATTTTTAAAAAAAGTGCGAAAAAGTTTTAAATCGCGTCTATGGGCGTGGGCTGTGCTGCGGCAGCTGTTGCCGCGGGTGATTCACTATGTTCATATGCTATTACAGCAGCTGTTCATTCAACCCATATATCTAATACTTACTATATTGCTAGCGGCTATGAGTGGGAAACTTGCCAAGGAAGTGAGACAGACAACCAACTCCTTCATGTATACGGTGAGCTGTGCGCAAGCGCGGCGGCGTTGTCCGGCCAATGGGGAAGTGGTCAAGTTTAAAATTCGCCTCTAAAGGCGGAGTTCGAATTCTCACGCATGCGCACGAGACGCGTTATACTCTAAGTGAGACTATGTCGGCGCCGTAATGTTTTCTGACGTCTCCAGGCCCTACTAGCAATATATGTGTATTATATATATGATTCAACCAAGCATAATGGTCTGGCGGTAGAATGCCCGGGTTCGATTCCTGGCCGAAGCATACTTTTTTTTAATTTATATTAATGAATCTCTCTTAATTTAGCGAACCGAAGCGTAGTTCGGGTGACTCACTAGTTATACCATAAGCTTTTAACATGTTCTCACACTATACATAACAAAAGGATGTTATTGTTATAAAGTAACAACTAGTTAAAGTACATAATTCATAATATAAAAATGCAAGTCGCAAATAAATAATTATGACAATAAATATTAATTATAGCGATCACATACCTTCTACATTTCTTTTCAATTTCTTCGTCCAAGGTTAATACTCTTTCAATTTTCGTGTTCACTTCCAAAAGGAGGTTTTCTTCCTGAACCATATCACTTATTGTTGGTTCATTAGAACTGTACTCCATGATGGAACCAATACTGCCTTGGGCTTCTTCCACAAAACTCAATTGTTTAAATGGTGCACGAAGTTTCATCATTGCTTCGCCACATTTTTCTTCAAATAAGGCAGAATTTTTATTCATTGTAGCTAACTGACTTCTTGTTTTCACCAAAAACTCGTCAATTGTACTTCTTATTGAATTATCATTTTCATTGTCCCAGAGAGTTTTGCTTCTGGAAGAAAGGCGATTTTCAGTTATTTTGCTGGCCAAGCCTGTGGAATCAATGCTTGTAGAGTTGAAACTTTTTGTGATATTGCCAATCACTTGCTGAGTAGCCACACTAATGGATAAAACTGAATCGTCTATGCTATCAGACAATGTGAGGTTTTCTTGGGAAATATTTAGAGTTTCTCCTCTACTGCATTGTGAATTCTGGTCCATTTTGATTTGATCATTAATTGAAGTTTCCATTTCAAGAGCTACGCTAACTAAATTTAGATTTTCAATAGTGTCAACTACCATTTTCTTGCATGCTACAGCAGCTTCAATATTTTTAGAAGATCTGCGTTTCTGTGTTTTAACAATCTCTTCAACTTTTACTGAACTGTTGTCTTTGTCATTAAGCAAATATGTAACTTGATGACGTCGATTATCATCCGTTACTTCAATATCGTTAAGATCAGTTTGATTACTACAATTGGTTTCCTGCAATATTGACAGAGTATCGCCATGCAATGCAACCGGTTTACTATCTACACTACAAATAATTTGTTGCGGCTTATCATCATAATAATCTTTACAACTGTTATCTTTATCGGTCTGTGTATAGTCAAGATGTGTCTGATTATTGCGTGTGTTATCAAGGGAGATTGGAAAAGCGCAACTGCTAAAATCGCTTAAATCCATACATTTTGAACTTAAAGGTGTAGGGTTTAAATCGCCAGTTATAATTTTTGAGAAGTCAGATTTCGGTCGTCTGTTGCTAAGACTGTAATTTATTAAATGTTGCGTATCATCGATAAAACTTGTATGAAATGATGAACCAGGAGTCTTAAATTCACAAATACTGTGTGGTACAGTATTAGCTCTTGTGCTTACAACTTGTGCATCCAACGATCTTAAGCCTGTTAAAGCTTGTTCCACACTGGTACTGTTTGTAATTTGACCATCTTCACCACTTGATATTTTCAAAGATGTTTCATTTTCATTGACTTCTACTTCATCATCACTTGTGACAGTTTTGTTTTGTGTACAGTCTGCTTTGTTAATAATACCCACTGCTCTTGTGTATTCCATGTTTTCTTCACTCATAATGGTTTCATCTCTTATTGTTTTATTTAAGGAAGATATATGCTGACGAGTAAATTCCATATTGTCAGCAGTCTCAGCTAGAGTGTTTTGAACGTTCTCTAAATCTTCAGTATTGATGTCAGTTATCTGCTGAGTAAATTCCATATCATCTTCATTTGTAATAGTCCTGTTTTCAACAACTTCATTTGTTGCTAGCCGAGATACTAAGAGCCGAGTGACTTCCATACTAATATCGCTCATTACTGTTCGATTTCCGCAAACTTTAGAGCTACTATTATTTGAACGAGTTATGTGCGGTGTAAATTCCATACTAGTATCATCAGTTACAGTAATATTTTTGCTATTTCTAAAACTTGATTCAGTGGCGAGACTAACTGAAGGCATTATTTTCATATTATTATTTGCAATTTGAAAATCTCTTTTACTAGAAATAAATCTTGTATCATTGCTCAAAATATTAATGTTTTCTTTATTCAGAGAATCTACTCCAGTTGATAAGTTACTAATCTTTACTTCACTAAACTTTGGTGTCATGGCGTGAAAATTATTGCACATTTGGTTTTCTTTATCTGATGAAAATGCTCCCGTCACATTGTTACTCATTGTGACACAATGGATGTTTTCGTTGGTAATTTGTGCTGAATCTGAACATTGGGTATTTTGCATACGAAGGGTATTGTGTGCATTTTCTGAAGACTGAGTAGAATCCGAATTCACTGTTTCTTCATACGTTGAATCCCATATTGTATTCTTTTCAGGGTCTGTTGCAAATTCTCTGTAATTGCAATATAATATTTAAATATTTAAGACTTTAACTATTTCGTTAAAAATGAAATTATATACAAATAGTTGATTACAGAAACACAAATATTCACATATAATACCATGAGTAGTCAAAGTTATGTCGCCTATTTTTGCAGTGGTATCACGAATGTTCATTGTGCTTCTATCCGAAGCGCAATGTACATGAACAGTGATACCAAAGCAAAAATAATGTACTTAACTTTGAGTATGAATAGTATTCGAGGAATATTCATCAAACTGAAACTTCAAAAAATTGTTGATTAAAACCACTAGTGAAAATTGTCAATACAGTTCATTTTTGTTGACTGAAAGACGTCAAATCTTGTATTTTTATTGGTAAGTTTTTGACAGATAACAAGTGAGTTGAATAGTCAGAAAAAGTCAATTTTGTATTAAATACATCAGCATTGAAAAATACGCTCTGTACTAAAAACTGCAGTTCAATGTAAATTTTTTCTTCTAAATGGTGTAACAGTAATTTACGATTCAAGTAACGTTATCAAGCTTTTTACATTACGAGAGAATAGTTTGAATGAACGAGCGACGTTAGGAGCGAGTTCTTTAAAATTCTCAAGTAATGTAGAAAGCAGATAACGTTATGTGTATCGTAACACGGTTTATAATCTTTTTAAAAAATAGGAAAAATGGTTATTATTGATACTTACAACAGCGAGTGGTGTTATCACTAGTAAGATAAAAACTCAATACTGTATTATTGGTAGCACTGTCAGGTTATGTTAAATTTGAGATTTTCAGGTTAAGTTTTGCGTCAGTTTGTGTCAAATAACAAACAAAACGTAACCTACCAACATTGAAGTTGACATAGTCTGACAATACACTTCAGTGCAGTCAATATGTGAATAAATGGTAATAAAGTATCGTTATGTTATTTTTCTTAACAACACTAGTGCTGTTAAATGCATCTTAACGCAACTCGTTGCTAAGAAATTATTGTCATAGTAACAAAATAGGATAAAATAAAAAATATTTACATCACGCAATTCTGCATCAAAAACTGAACAAAACATTTTACAAGCTTTTTGCTCGGAAACGTTTAGTTTTTGAAGAATTCTTAATTAAAGTTTTGTAAACTTAGCAACACTGTGTGATCAGTCGTACTAAGCTGCGTGTTAAGTCGCCTGTGATTCACATAGTAACGCACTTAATTTCATTAGGAACCTAAGGAGAATGCATACAGGCATGGTAGATCTCTTTCATAGTAATATTCTAACGGGTGTCCCAATAAGAGTGCCCGATTTAAATTTTGCGCCATTTTTTTCTGTGCAAGTGGCTTTCTGAAATTTGACAGCTGCCATCTACGATTGTTCCGATTATTAATTATGGAGGGCTACACAAAGGAACAACGCGTTATAATTGCGAAAACCCATTACAAAAATGTGCAAAATTACGCTGAAACCGCTCGCAAAATTCGCGGAATTTTCGGTCTTGAAAGTGCACCAAATGTAACAACGATTCGCAGAGTGATCAAGAAATTTGAAGAAACTGGGTCGATTATGAACAGTATGTCTTCTGTGCGTCGACGTACCGGTCGGTCTCTCGAAAACATTGCTGCTGTAAACGAGAGTGTCGACGAAAATCCGCCAACATCAATTCGGCATCGTTCACAATAACTTCAAACTTCGAGAAGCACCACGCAGCGAATTCTCACGAAGGACTTTCATCTTCATCCCTACAAGGTTCGGCTGACCCAGGAGCTCAAACCAACAGACCACGCACAGCGCCGTCAATTCGTTCAATGGGTGATGGAGCAAAGTGAAGTGAATGCCGATTTTTCGAAAAAAATCATCTTCACCGATGAGGCGCACTTTCATTTGAACGGGTTCGTTAACAAACAAAATTGTAGAATTTGGGGCTCAGAGAATCCTCACGTGATCCAACAGAAACAAATGCACTCCCAACTAGCCACTGTTTGGTGCGGATTTTGGGGCAGGCGGCGTCATTGGCCTGCATTTTTTTGAAAATGAGGCTGGCAATGCTGTAACTGTCAACGGTTTGCGGTACCGCAACATGATAACGGAGTTCTTGTGGCCTCATCTGGACGGTATGGATCTGGAAGACACGTGGTTCCAGAAGAACGGCGCAACCTGCCACACCACACATGAAACAATCCATTTATTGGAGGAACGATTTCCGGACCGAATCATCTCCCGAAATTTCGATGTCAACTGGCCACCGAGATCGTGCGATTTGACGCCGTGCGATTTCTTTCTCTGGGGTTTGTGAACTCTCACGTCTATGCCAATGCGCCACGGACTATTCCCGAGATCCAAAGCGTCATCGGTGAGTTAGAGCCGCAACTTTATTTTATTCCATACTTAATCGGAACATGTCTACTTGATAATGCAATAAAAACATCACCACTCGCTCAAAAACTATGCGTTTTATTTTTAAATTAAATCGGGCACTCTTATTGGGATACCCGTTAACTTCAATGTGCTGTTTGCATTTTTAAGTTAACAGTACATAACTGATGTGTTTTATCGGACTTTTTCCACTGTCTAGAGTGTATATCACACGACTTTTCACTCTGGTGGCCTAGTGGTACAAAAACGTACAATATCAGTCCTTCTCAGGACTAACCAGGAAGATCTGAAGACGGGAGTAGATCAAAACTCCCGAAGCGTCTTGTGATATACACCCTAGACAGTGGAAACGGTCCGATAAAACATATCATAATAGACCACTGCTAGAAAATGACATTCAGAGAACAGTACATAATTATTAAGGAAGATTGTCAAGTGGTTTAAATTTGACGGCCGGACGTGAATATCATCAGCAGCAATAAATTACTCATTTACGGGCTTTATTACGCTGATTTTCACACGGCAAAGTTTTGGTGCGGGCGGGTGTTATAGGTGAAAATTGACTAATCAAAGACACTCATAAGCGGGCAAGGTCAGACTGGACACGTGCGATACTGTGATAAGCACGCTGGAATAATTATCAAGTAGGCAAAACGGGGAAATATTTAAAATAAACAGATATACGCCTGAGGATCACAACGATGGACGGCAGAAACAAAAGAGATAGAGATCTCAACAGTAGCGGGGAAAGGGAGATTTTCAAGAAAAGTAGGAGAGTAATCATAACACCGCACAAGGAAACAGAAACTGAAAACTCAGGCGATACTAAGGTGGACGAAGAGGTAGAGATTAAAGATATGATAAAAGCGATGATGGATGAAATAAAAAAGAACACGCAGGAGAACAAAAAGTTACAAGAACAAGTGAGGAGGAATGAAGAAAAGTAGACAAGAGAGAAAAAAGAGCTCTTAGGAAGATTCCAATGTCTGGAAAACAATTGGGAGAAGTTAGAAAAAGAAAAGCGAAAATACAATATAGTAGTGAAAGGGGTGAAATTTGAGGTAGAACTGAAGCAAGAGGCAGCGAAACAATTTCTTTCAGAAAAGCTGGAAGTCGAATTAGATGTAAAGAAAGTGGCAGTTATAAATAAAAAAAAACGGAAAGACAGTAAATATTCTCGAGATAGAAGACTGGGAAAGAAAGCAAGTGGTGATGGTAAATAAATATAAATTAAAAGGATCAAAAATTTACATTGATAATGATGACAGTCAAAGAAAAAAAAAATACAGGCTGAAATAAGAAAAATCGCCAAGAAACAGATACGAAAAGGAAAGAAAGCAAAGGTGGGCTACAAAAAGGTCAAAATTGAGGGAGTAGACTACATATGGGATGTTACTAAAAAAGGGAGTAATAGAGCAACCAAAAAACTAGAAGAAACAAAAAACAAAAACAAGGCAACGACCCTAGCACGAACATAGACAATGAGTAAGGAAAACAAAACAGTAAAAAATTTAAAAAGTGTAAACACAGATAAGGAAGAGACAAAATACAGCAAAGTAGGAACAAGAAACGTAAAAAGTATAACAAGAAAAGAGGAAGAATTAACAAATGGAATAGATAAGATAAATATTGATTATCTAGGAATAACAGAAACAAAAAATAAGGCAAATGTACCATGAAATTACTAGATGATATGGTCGGGTGTAAACAAAGAAAATTTTGCAAAAGCCAGAGTAGCAATGATAATTAAAGAAGAGAAAATGAAATTTATCAAGGAAGAAAAATTTATCAGTGAAAAGAATTCTAGTGGTAAATGTAAAAGAGGGGAAAAATGGAGATGAGTACCTAATGATAGTGGCATATGGCCCAAATGAGGATGCGAAGAATGAAATAAAAGCCCAAATTTTCCAGGATTTACAAAAACAACTGGATGAAAACAAATGTAATGTTATTATAATGGGAGACTTAAACGGAAAAGTGGAAAATAAAAATGAAGGAACAGAATGGTGCCTGGGAAGCGGTACGCGACATTTGGGCGCCAGTGGTTGGGCGACGGCGTTTGGGCACCTGGCGTTTGGGCGCTGGCATTATTTCATGCAAGAAAATATTACCAACAAACTTTTAAAACGCTGCTTTAGATTATCCTTTAACTTTTTAAATATTTAAAGTAAACTTTGCAATGTTGGCATTTTCTTAATTGTAGTACAATTAATCTCGAAAATATTTTAATTATTAGAGGAACTGGTACAAATATGAAATAGGGGCATTAATAGGGAATACCCTCGTATCTAGACAAGTAGGTGGTGTCATCTAGTGAGACAACCTTGGAACAATTCACAGTAGATGTCACTACGTGTGTATGAAGTTCCAGAAATATCTGAGAGTTCTTGAGTGCGTAGTTGTTTTGCAAAGGTTTCTTAAAAAAGTGAAATTAAAAAAGGTATGTAATTAGTCATACGTTAATAGATAATTATTTTTATCTACGACCACTACTAAAAGTAGGCCTTTTAGCGCTAGCTTGTTTCACTAAAAGTGACGTTTTATAGTTTACCGTGGTTAAAGAAATCAGCTGTTTACTAGCACATGGGCTAAAAGTGAAGTGAGGTTATAAAACTACAATTTTGAACTGGAAGTGAAGTTGTAAAGTTATTCTAGTTGCTTCTTGCGTTACAGGTAAAGTGTTTTTGAAATAATTAAAGCGTTATGTAATGAATACAGTCAGATGTGGAGTATCAATAATTACATTTTGTAACTCACCGTGACAGCACTGGCGCGGCAAACAATCGCCCGCGCGGCGTGGTCTACTGTTTATTATGACATAAATTAAAAGTGTCGCAGATGCAAACCTTTGTTAAATCGATATTTATGGATTAATAACGGTAAAATTAAGGTTGTAGATAGAATATTGTATGCAACGCGTGCTAAAAGTCGTTTATGCACGAGACATGTTATGAAACTCAGCCTTCGGCTTCGTTTCATAATTTTTATGTCTCGTGCATAAACGGCGACTTTTAGCACTTGTTGCATAAATAGCTATTAATATTATCGCATAGTCCGCTTACAGCCCGTTAAACAGTCTCTAGAATCATGTGTTTGTTTTTAAATTACCATTTCATTTTCGCTCCATTTGAGGTTATTTTTTGTTTGAATGTTATGTTTGCAATATGGAATATGAAAAAGAACTATTTATGGAATGGTCTTCCATATATGTATCCTCATTTTAATCACATTTCCTCAGATATGCCACCTACTCATAGGAAGCAGTGGGACGAAGAGGCCATGGCAGAAGCTATAATGCGAGTCAAGGAGAAAAAGATGGGTTACCTCAGAGCAGCGAAGACCTTTAATGTTCCGCGAACTGCGTTATTTCGTTTAGCAAGTAGAGATTTATCTGCACAAGCGGCTAGTAAAACCAAACTAGGCAGGAAAACTGTTTTATCGCCTGTATTAAAAGAACAGTTGGTGAGGTATCTCATGATGGAGAGCAAATTCTTCGGGATGACTAGGAGGGATGTGCAGAATATGGCTTTCCAGTTAGCAAGGCAAAATAACATTTCAAACCCGTTCCGGAACGAATGAGCAGGACGAGGATGGCTACGGCTGTTTCTAAAGAAACACAAAGATATTTTATCATTTAGGAAACCCACTGCTACATCGTATCACCGAACAAAGGGTTTTAATAAAGAAGAAGTGAGCAAATTCTTTGACATATTAACAGCAGAAATGGAAAAGCACAATTACCGTCCAGATAGGGTATTTAACGTTGATGAAACTGGTCTTAGCGTTGTGCAGAGTAGAGTGCCTCGCATTCTGGCTTTAAAAGATAAAAGGCAGGTTGCAGCTATTTCTTCTGCTGAACGAGGGTCTCTTATCACAGCTGTGACCTGCATGAGTGCCAGTGGAATTTGTGTGCCTCCAATGTTAATATTCCCCAGAAAAAATATGAACATCCAATTAATGAGAGGCGTTCCACCAGGAGCAATTTTTGCATGCCACCCTTCCGAATGGATACAAAGTCACTTGTTTACAGACTGGTTTAAACATTTTTTAAGAAGTGTTAAACCTACAGCTGAGACACTAGTATTACTGATTCTGGATGGCCATTATAGCCATTCAAGGAATCTAGATGTTATTAATTTAGCCCGAGACAATCATGTGTCTATCGTATGTTTACCACTTCATGCATCACACAAAATGCAGCCTCTAGATAAGTCTTTCATGAGTCCACTGAAGACTTATTATAGTGACGACCGCGTGGCGCAGTGGTAGAGCGTCAGGCTTGCACTAAGCAAGTCCTCGGTTCGAATCTATGGATAGGCGGACATTTTCCGCAGTCCATTGGATCGGTATCGGGCTCGGTCACCATTCGCCGTTGGGATAGAATTAACGGCGCTCTTCGCGGAAGACTGGTCTATGGGAAAGAGTAACCTGACCACACACAACACATGCTACATACAATATACACACATGATATATCATATATATCATACAGTCGGCGGCCGAACATCTCGGGTCATAGACCCGGAACTCCCGGCCAAACAAGCCATACGCTAAATAAATTATTATAGTGAAGAGATTCGCTTATGGTTGAGAGAACATCCTCGCCCGTTGACAAATTTCGACATTGCAGAGCTGTTTGGAAGGGCGTATCTAAAATGTCAAACTGGCGAGATAGCTGTGAATGGTTTCCGTGCCACTGGTCTGTATCCACTAAATCTAAATATATTCCCAGATTCCGAATTCATTGCAGCTGAAATAGAAGACCAAGATGAAACAGCTTTGTGCAAATCTGATGCTAATCATAAGCCACTAGTTACTCCTTCCAATTCAGCTGTTGCATATGCCAAAGCAGGGCCGTCAAAGGAATTATCTGTTACCCCTTCTAATGCCACTGTTCCGTATGCCAATTCGGGGTCGTCGGCAGATTCATCTGTTAGTCCATGGGACATCTCTCCTGTCCCTAAACTCGGCCGTAAACGAGGAAAAAGAGGAAGGAAATCAGGCACATCAGGTGTTTTAACAGCATGGCCTTACAAGCAGGAACTGGAAGAGTTTGCAAAGAAGCAAGAACTTAAATCTCAAAAAGGAGAACAAAACTGGAAAACGCTGCAAATAACACGAGGTAAGAAAATAGTGAAGAAAACTTTGTTCAAGCCTATCCAGCAAACGCCACAACAAAGAGCAAAAAGCTCAGATCCTGTTAAAACACGTTCTGCACCATCTGCTGAAAATACATCTGACTCAGGCCCTGAAAATGAAGATGGATACAGCGTGAGAGATGATTCTTCCGATGTTAGCATTTTTGATGAGACCATGCCTGCAAGTGACCATGCGGAATGTCTTTTCTGCAATGGGAAATTTTCTTCAGATACAAGAGAACAGTGGATCATGTGTTTAATGTGCAAATTATGGGCACTTGTAGAATGTGCTGATTATGAAAAGGGGCACTATATTTGCGATTTCTGTAAATAAATATTCTTATCTAAACTGTGTTAATAAATAATTAGGTTCTGTAGTTATTCAGATTGTTATTATATGATATTCAATATTTTTGAGAATTTTTATTGGTATTCCATATTTGTACCTTAAATTTTCAGATAGCGAAACTCCCATTTTTTAGAATATTTTAAAATTTATGATCAACCCATATTTTACCGACACAAGGCCTAGTTTCCACATAGAATATTAACTTAGGTATGCATTACCAATTTTTTTATATTTTTTTGCGGAAAATGAGGGTCGCTAGGACCCAAAAACAAATTGGTATTCCATATTTGTACCAGTTCCTCTATTGTTTTTGTCAGTGTAATCCGTTCATTGCATTAAGTATCCATTATTTCCAACCTCTTGTCGTGTGTTAAGAAAGAAATTAAGTAGACAGATCATTAATGTATACTGAGTAATATTTATTTATTTATTTCGCACTCAACCAACAGCCGTTAGGCCAATTATAGGCGTCGCTGTGCATTTATGGGGACTTCCAACCCCACTAACGACTGTCATGTTGTTATTATGACATCCGAGACAAACTATTTGCGTGGCAGTCGTACCACGAGGCGCCGAGCGAAGCAATCGTGGAACTCCCATCCAAGTTCTGACCAGAAAGAGAGTTGCTTAACTCTACTGATCGAACGTGAAAGCTTGTTCAAGCTACACCACTCGGGATGCAGAAGGAATTTTGTGCATAATTTGTATACTGCATGTTAATAAATTCCTTTTTTATCATTACTTAATTTCTTGTATTATTTATTTATTACTCGGTATAATGATTTAAGGTATCAAAAGTGCTTAATGGACTGAAAGTGAAATTGTATTCACATGCATTTTTTGTTAACCAACGTAATAGTGCAGTAGCAGGGTAGCTTTACCCTACAAAAGGTCGGGTAGTGTCCATTTTGAATATGTTTATGAGAACAGAGTTCTAACCAAAATTTCAAGTTTTCCAACTTTCCGAGGAAAAATGTAGCTATTATGGCTATTATAGCGGACATTATTTTCTACAACTTTTGTTTAAACATAAACAATAATCCTGAAGAAATCAGCTCACAAGAGAACTACTGTTGACATTTTTATTTATTCGCTCCACTTTACAGCGCTGCAGCTCGATATTTAATTCACTTACAAAAAATTTTTTAAAAAAAGTAGAAAATTATGTCTTCTATAATATTAATAATAACTATTTTCATCCTAGAATCCACTGCTACGGAGACAATGTAGAAAAACTGGTTTAATGCTCCATTTTTTCAAGATGGAGGAGCAAGCGGCAGCTCGAAATGTTGGAAAACTTAGTATTTTTATTAAGTTTTCAAACTAGTAACCATATACAGAAATTGAAACTACCTTTTACAGGGCTACTGGACTATGATACATACATAAAATTATCAACTGGGCCATGTGGTGCTCAAAAAATGTGGCCCAATAACATACGAATCCCATTTCACTTTCAAACCATTAAACGTTTTTCTAGCGCCAAAACGCCTGGCGTCCAAATGCCTGGAGAATGAAAGATATAAAAATTTAGTGCTGATTGCTAACAATGAAAAAAAAACTAAACGAAAACCTAAGGATGTACAATAACTCCCTAGGCCATGGCAAAAGTTCTGCTGATGGGGTTAGCAGATTTTTAAAAAGAGCAGCTGTTTTAACCATTGTTCAAGGTCAGGATATCTTGTCTACTCGTGAGTATTAACGTTTTAAAATCCACTAATCCAGACTCCAAAATTAAATATTTCTTACATGGACGCTTTCATAGGTAACACTACAGATCCACAAAAAAAAAGTTGAGTTGGGAAAGAGAGACGAGACTGATAGAATGGATACTGTTGAGCACAAACTAGATATAAGTGCGGTGAAGTGTCGGGATCGGGTAGCTGTCATATATGACAATACCTGGTATCCAGAAATTGTTGAGGACAATAATATATTACACCAGTTTAGAAAAATAAATTTTTACTAAACGAATATAGCTTGATTGAGTACGAGCAAGCGAAGCGAGCGAGTAACTTAAAAAGCTATAAGTTTAGTAAAACTACTTTTCTTACGAAGTGTGTATACTATTTTTTCGCATTTTGTATTAGTATTTATAAACCAACATAATTATACAGATTGTCTGCAGGTACTAGGTACACACGCAGTGGCGGTGATATGCATAAGCGGAAATAAGCGTTGCTTAGGAGCCCGGGCCCTTAGAGGGCCCTTTGGGGGGCCCGGTAAGTTCTGTATTCGCTTATTCTTCATTTGGATATAGATTGATAGCACTGCACCCTCAGTCCCCACTCTCAGTTATCAGTCATCAGTGATCAGACTCAATTTGAGAGCTTTGAAAGACTAACAAACATTTTTTAATTTTTAGAACCGAAAAACGTTTTAAGAATGCAAGAAGCTGAACAGGTCCGATGTGATTTGATTAAAAAAGTATTCTTATGTCCTCAATAATAATCTCGCCATTCAGTTTGTGAACGCTATCTTCTTACTAAAAGAGGATTTAAATGATAGCATGAATGTTCCAGATTTGACAAGTTTGCGAGATTATTTATGCATTGGTTTTATTCTAATTCTACCTGCCATAATAGAAAGATCATTTAGCAAGTTGAAAATAATAAAACATTATTTAAGAAATTCTACGAGCCGAGATAGGCTACATGACCTTTCGGTTTTGTCAACTGAGCAAAAAGCATCGTCTACGATGGACATAAAAATCTTGTGAAAGAATTTGCTGTCAATAAGGCCAGAAAGATAATTTTTTTTATTTCTGATCAATTTATTTTCACGGCGTTTTACAGACATTAATGATACAAATAAATACTAAATATTTGTTACCTATTTTAACGTGGGTTCTTAGGATTTTACCTGAATGGTATTTTATTTTACTAGTGTTATCTAGGTAGATATTTATTCATCAGTTTTCTTTGTATTTGAAGATTTTATTTAGTGTTATATTTTTAATTGATATTTTGTTTTTTTTTTTAGATATGCTAGTTATAAAATGTGTTAAATGTTAGGCATTATCTACTCTATTTCTGTTGGTTATAACAGGATGCTATTTTATTTTTTGTTAAATGTTTACTTTGTATACTAATTGTAAATATACAATTCATTAGGTATATAAATCTTTTACACCGGGGAGGGGCACATTTTTATATTTGCTTAGGGGCCCAAAGTGCTCTTGCACCGCCACTGTACACACGGTAACTAGATACAGAGACGGTTTAAAATTTTAAGACAAACAAACAAACCATATCTGTAGTAACCTGACAGAGATTTGTTGATTACCATAACAACAGCCAACAAGCTTCATTTTTGTGAGTCGACATACTACCTTTAATACGTTTCTATGTCCCAACATACAGAACAATACCCCGTCATATGCTGTATGTACCACCCTACCGGACTAACATACGACTCCATTTGCCTATTGTAAGAACATTTAGACAACACCGGTAACAGAAATACAATTGATGTATTTTTATAGTATATATGACCAATATTAAAAGTGTGACATTAATTTGTCCCGTAGATATAACTAACTAATATATCTGGTATATAGTGTGCTGCTAGGGTAGATTATTTGAGTATGTTGTTACAAGGCTTTTGCCTAGCCCTTACATTCTACTGTACTATTACCTTACAATGCTCTGGGTTGTTAGCTTATTCAGTCGGTGAGATATGAGGCTCTATTAGCATCGTCAGTGAGGCTAAGGGTAAGCTAATATTGTTTGAGGCTGATCCGCACCCTTTACAAGCTTGAGGGCGAATCAATCTCCCACGGCCCACGGCGTTGTTCGATCTTGCTGTTCTTTGTACCCCGAATTATATTGCACATACCAGAACATTTTCAATAGGGAGTCCGCATTCGGAACCTTATAGTACCAGGGCCGGCGGTTGACGTGGGTAGTATGGGTAGTACTACCCACTTGAAAATATCCGTGTGGGTAATTACCCACTCGAAACTTTCGAACCGTACTGGAATCTTCTTGTTCTAATTAAAGAAATTTTTCAGTTTTTCGTCAAATAAAAAATTATTTAGGATGGCACAGGATCGGCTAAACCACGTTGCTACTTTGCATTCCTACCCGGATTCAGTTGATGTGCTCGATTTAGGAACTTTAATGGATGAATTTATTGTTCGTAATAGAAAACGAACGTCTTGTTTCGCCCTACGAAAATGATTTATTTGTATCTTTAAACGAAAGCAAATAAATTGAACTTTGTGACATCTCAAGGTATATTTTTATTATTTGTTAATCGTAACCCTGTATCTCTCATCCCTTCATATGAGTGTATTGTGAAAAATCACTTGGAACTCCCCCCCTCCCCCCCCCCCACCTTACTACCCACTCGGGCTAAAAGTGTTACGCCGGCCTTGTATAGTACGCTGCCACACAGAGTTTCTACTTATACTGCGCTGCTACTTGATAAGACATAATAGCACATACAGTTAAGCTTTGTTACTGATCGTGTGTATAATAAAAAGGTATGAGATATGGAAATATAGGTGACACGAATTGGCCTGTTTCAATGTGAACTACTATACAAGACTTAATAGTTTTATTTTTGTCGGGTATGGATTGAATTCCGAATAGTTTAAATGTAATTAGTTAGTCCCAAAAGTTTTGTATTTTTTAGTGTAATGTTAATAACGATTAAAATTTATAATTATTTAATCTTTTATTTGATTTGATAACTTTCTTGGGCATAAAAGCGCTAAATGTTAGATCAAATAATTGACATTAACATTGAGTAAAATATCCAGGTTTTAACTAGAAAAGTCAGGAGTGACCAGCTGGCAATCTTCTTTGAGGAGATATAGAAAAACTCATGCCACGATATGATAAGTGGCTTCTTCAAAATGGCGATTATGTAGAAATGTAGTTAGGAGATGTACTTACATTTTCAATACTATAAATGTTTTACATTCATTCTTATTTTGTATTCCTGCTGAATTGAATGTTGAAAATAATAGTCCTCGTATATTCTCTCAAAAGCAGCATGATACTTAAGTGTATAGTCTGTTTCATCTTTATTTGGACCATGGTGTGCCATGGAAAATCAGCTGATTTCACAAGGTATAATTTTGAAGTAATCCAATTTATTGTTAAATACCATGAGTATAGGTACATTAAACTAAAACTTTAAGGAGTAACTATATTGCCAAGTTTTTCCAAATGATAGCAAATGTTGAATTGCCAGCTACTAGATCTAGCCCATCAACCAATAACAAATACTCTCAAAGGGAGTAGTGGACAGCTGGCGATTTCGAACGAGAAAACTTGATGGTGCTGCTTCTACATGGATTGGTGTGGCAAACTATCTTTTTACAATTATTGCGTTGACGTTAGTACGTTTCAAGGTACAAGATTTATTTGAGCCACGATTTGCAAATATACGACACTTTATCACTAGCAGCATAATTGCAAAAGTTCTTACGATGCTTGACAAAAAGCATTTTTCACTTATAATTACACGAGAGCTTTTTTTTGTCGAAGTAAACTTGACATTTTAATGAGAATATCTTTTGCTTGGTAATTTAACGAAAAAAACTGCCTCCGAAAAAATTACGAGTCCTTCGGACTCGTAATTTTTTCTGGCAGTTTTTTGAGTTGAATTGCTCAAAAGCAAGGAAACTCGAATTATAAATGTTAAGTTTACTTCGATTAAAAAAAAGTTTGAGTGTAATTCGGTACGACAATTTAATCAATACATATTTAATTTACATATTAGGTAATTTAGAAGTCACTAAATTAACAAACAAGACAAAAATTATTTTAGAATTAGACCGTTTTAAAAGTTAGGTTCCGTTTTGTCGCTGGAAAAGTTAGGGCTAACTTTTGCCGCTGTCATAGTGACAAAAAATCCGCGGCTTATGGAATTTTTAGTGTATGCATTAAATTGTCAAATTAATTTAAGTTTGTTTTAACTTACTTGACAAAGTTGCTGCTGGCAAAACTAACTCTTCGCATTGGAAGTCTTCCAGTTGTCACCATTGAAATGTCTTCTACCGCTTCGGTGAAATCCAAATCTGATAACGGATTTCGAGCTTTCTGAGGCTTTAAGATCTAATACCAGAATTTTGTTAACAAAAATATTAAAACCATTACCATTGCATGTCTTACCGACGAGCTACGGTTTTTTCCCGATTCCATTTTTCTGTAAACACTTACAACAGAATATACATCTGATTTTTACACTGTCTACTATAGTTCATTCAAATTCAAGATAGAGCAAAATCTGCAATCCAAGTTACAAATATCAGCAGTCAGTTGATTATTAATTTGATTTTATTAAAATGTAGATCATGGGATGTACCATCGGCTGCATAGAAAACTGGTACAGCTAGTTTTAGGTTGGTTATACAACGTATGAACAATATGTTGGTGGCACTGTAAGTCTATTCTATGTCAAATTCGAGGTTATCAAGTTAGGTTTTCCTTCAGTTTTGACACAAAATCTAATCTGCTAATCTTGAATTTGACATAGACTTACAGTGCCACCAGCATATTATTCATACGTTGTATAGCCAACCTAAAACTAGTTGTACCAGTAGTACATAGTATAATAGAGAGGTTATAGTTTTTGCCAATTTTGCAAAGCTTGAAATTGGAAAATTGTGCGATGTCTACCTAAATGAAATCTGCTGAATGTGATGTGAGAATAAATTTACTCACTAAAAATGTGGCAAATGGCCTCCTTAAGGCTGACATTTTAAACAAGAAACCACCCACAATTGTGCCTCTCTTTTTATTGTACTGCAAGGTGCTGCTATCTATATTAATATAGACAAACTTGAATTTGCAATGCATCGCCTGCGTTGATTAACAAAAACTGCGTCTTAGTAAAACCATATATGGTAAGTATTACATATATGAGTAAAACCTGCCAGCTAACTGCATGTCCGTAATATGCAAATTATGGCCACTCCGTGAAATTGGAGCTGATTGACACCGTTTGAAAGAGTCTCTATGTGCATGTCAAATAATTCGGTTCGAATTCGAAGTTGTGCTTATGTTTCAGTGTTTTTTCGTTTTTTGTGCAAGTTCAGTGCATATTTCATATTTTAAAAATTAACAAGTATTAATTATAGGTAGATAGAAAATGCCGGGTGCTGTGTACCCTGTTACAAAAATCGTTCAAAAAATTGGGTTAGATTGTACTACATAATCCAAGGAACTAGGATCTAGAAAAGAGGCAAATTTGGCTAAAATTTATAGAGCAGAACTGCCCTGTAGAGCAAGTATTTGTGAATTACTTTGTCCGTACACGCAAGTGACTTTTATCAATGTGTATCATAATTTTGCTTCACACTCATTTTAAAGAAAATTAATTTGAATCTGAAAGAATTGACAATAAGAAGTTATTAAAATGAATTCCATTCCCACCTTTACAGCAACAAATGTTTACAGCCTCCTCCAACAAAAGCGGGAAGAGATGAGCAAAAATTTGTGATTTTACAGTTGGTTTATATATTATTTAACTGTTATTTTTAGCTGAATCTTATCCTTTTGCAAGCTCTACAATCACGTGCCATAAAGTGAAGTGACTCTGGTAGTTAAGTATAAAATATGAGTTATGTATAGGGTATATTATAATGAAAATCGTACGACACTCATTAATGACCAATAGAAAAATTAGTTCACGAGCCGTAACCCAGACAACAACAAAATTTCTTGGAAATTTTTTGTAGGTAGATATTACTTCTTTTTAGGGTTTGTGTCGTTACGATTTTCTTACCGAATCTGCATTCGAGCATTAATTCATATCCGGAAATTATTTTTCGTGCATTCCAACAACTTCCTAATTTGCCCTTTGCGTCCCGCTCGGGCAAATTAATACGACGTTGTTGGAACACACTCAAAAAAAATTCCGGAAAGAATTAATGCTCTTGTGAGATTATATGTGAAAATTATTTTATAAGTAACGAAACTCAAGAAGTCAGATTGAGTAGAGCTGAAAAAGAGGAATACGTTAGCAATTTAGTTTCATGGCAGCAGTAAAAGCATTGCAATGTATGTTCTTGTGAAAATGACTGTACTGTCAGGTGTAGATATATTAAAATGTTGTGTTCAAGAATAAAACGTTTACATGTTTCTGTTTTATAAATAATCATTTACTTATATTCATTTCTTACAATCTATTATCCCAAAAGATTTTTATTTTAAAGAAACTCCAATAATATCAAAACCCGGTTTCCTAAACAAAAAAGATGTGAGCCAACGAACATGAAAATATATAAGACAGTTTTCGTGCCAACCTTAATATATGGGAGCGAATTATGGGTTCTGACGGAAAAAATGAAATAAAAAATCACGGCAATAGAGATGCAAATTCTAAGAAAAGTAGAGGGGATTACCAGAAGAGACAAAATTATAAATGAAACCATTAGAGAAAGACTACAAGTTACAGCGATAGTCGACAAAATCCACGAGAAACAACTTAGCTGGTTTGGACATCTAGCAAGGATGAAAGACGACGATTTAGTAAAAGAAATATGGGAGGCAGGATGGGATAAGAAGAGGAACAGAGAAAGACCAAAACAAACCTGGAACCAAGAAGTAGCCGAAACACTCGCCACAGAAGGATATAGCTGGAACGAAGCTAGAAACAAGGCTAAGAACAGGAAGGAACAAAACAAGCCTTGACACCTAACGGTAATGGAGAAAGCTTTATAAGTAATTACATCTACATTCAATAGTATTGTGTTGAATGAGATAATTAAACTATTTAGGTGATTCTTATAAAACATCTATAAAATAATGCTTCTTAGAGGAGAGTCCAGCGACAAGGCTGTATCAGAGTTAGAAACAAATAGTAATTTTGATAATTTTAATATTATAAAATATTTTATTCATAAAAAATACGATTTTGTAACTGAAGCGTTCTATGGTGATCAAAATACAAGTTCGAATGACCTTTTGCTCTATATGTGTGGTGTAGCAGAGGTTTGGCAACGCTGTGTAACTGCGGATTAGCCTAAAGCCTTGTTCTGACTAGGCTAGTAATTTAGTCAAGTGGCGAGTAATTTAGTTACTAAATGCGTGCGAACTATCTAAATTTAGTCGAGTATTTAGTAAAGTGATTTAGGCAAGTCAATCCAAATATTTCTATTTTTCACGGGCGAGTAGCACCCCCACCACGCTTCACTGTTTACTAACGTATCTACTCAACAAGTGTGAACCTGTTTTTTAGTCAAGTGCATTAGTGGTGAAATTATTTTACTGTACAGTTCGTTTGCAGTACAGTTTCTGTGCGGATCTATTAATATTTTACGAACTGTTTTACGATTATACCAAAATGTCATTTCGTTGGAGCGAAGATACAACTACAAAATTTGTAGAACATTATTTAAAACATGAGTGTTTATGGAACATCAAATCAGATGCTTATAAAAATAAACAAATAAAGAACTCTGCATATGAAGATTTGGAAAAAACAATGAACATATCTGGATTTAAAGAGAAAGAGATTAAATCAGAAATTAAAAATCTCAGGTAAGTAAAGACTTTTAATACCTACATTATTTTATTATAGAATTTTTTTGTAGTAATAATACAAGAATTATAAATAATTATAAATCAACCTTACTATAATCATTTTACGGTTAAAATCTTATTTTATGTAAACACGTTTTCAGATCAACCTACTCCCAAGAATTAAAAAAGATCAAGGATTCCAAGAAATCTGGAACTGGGACTGACACAATTTACGTCCCGACAATAAAATGGTTCAAAATAATGGATGAATCACTACGAAATATTAATTCAACATTAACGGAAAGTGAAAGCAATCTGGTAAGTAAAATTAAGTTTTTAATAAACCATTCTTGTCTGCCATTCAACTGAGCCCTCTCCCACAAAATAATCTGCATATCTATCTCGAAGATCTGTAGCACTTCTTGATGAACGATTTGATGAAGAGTGTAGTATTGGTTTGAAACCTTGAGAATTCAACTCCTGCCTCCACGTACCAGGGATCACATTCCCTGCATTAACATTTTCTTGATCTGTTGTATATTCCAACTGTCTGTTCTGCAATTTAGTTTGCCTGAGCCAATTATGTAAAGCGCAACATGCTTTAACAATGACAATAACTTTATCAGGGCTATAGGGCATTGGTTTTTCAAACAGTCTGAATCTGGCAGCTAGTATGCCAAAAGCGTTTTCCACTATCCTTCGAGCCCTTGACAATCGATAATTGAATATCTTTTTCTTTAATGTTAATTGATTTCCTGGGAAAGGTTTAAGTAGATAGTTTTTGGAGGGAAATGCATTATCTCCAACTAATATGTGGCCATCTGGAAGCATGCCTGCTTCTAATGCTCGATACAAACTGCTGTTGCGGAATACCCCTCCATCAGAAACCCTCCCATTACATCCTATGTCAATATAACTGAAGCAATATTTATGATCTACAACAGCTAATAAGATGATACTATTTGAATTTTTGTAATTGTAGTATAAACTTCCTGAATCAGGAGGAGCTTTTATGACAACATGTTTACCGTCGATTGCTCCGCAGCATCCCGGAAAGTTCCATTCATTGCAAAAACCATTCTCAATTGTTTTCCACTCTGCCATGGCAGGAATCTAAAACAAAAATTACTGTATATCTTTGATAGTTAGTAACAAACATTTATTTCATTTTCAGCCTAACGAAAACAGTGCAGACATTGACACAGACAACAATATGGATGCTGAGGAAAACATATCTGAAGGGAACAATAGTAGTAATAATTTTCGTGAACCCGAACCAAAATCTAAACCTATGGCTAAAAAGAAAAGACTTTCCCAGCTTACAAGTATGGTTAGTCAATTAAAAGAAATTACCGAGACTGTAAATACTAAGACTACAGAAGAAGAAAATGAATTTGAGGTTTTTGGAAAGCATGTCGGACTTCAGCTGAAGGCAATGCCTTTAATAGTAGCACTAGAAGCGCAGGAACATATACAACTGTATATAAATCAAATTCGACGTCAGCAGCTACAAAATGCATCTAAACAAAACAGGTACAATCGCTCATCCACACCATCTTCATTTGAATCGCAACCTTCGCCATCAAACAGTATCACTTCAAACCCTACTTCAACATATTATACTGAAGATTATTATTCTGAGGAACAGCACTCGCAAGAAATACCATTCCCACCGCAATATTCTACAACAGACGGTCTTAACCTGGGTAACATACTTGCAGAAGCAATGACAGATGCAGATGTTTAAACCTTTAAGTTCTTTAATTAATAAAAATGTTTTTTCATCTAAGAATTTGTAATTTATTTGATCTTACCTGGATGTATTCTTCCAGTGATTTATAAATGGCTTCACAAACATCTAATAGGAACTCTGAAATACTTGATTTCCCAAGTCGAAAGAGATGTGTCAGGGTCCTTAAACTACATCCAGTAGCAAGAAGGTAGAGAACTGCTTGTAGTTTTGTTCTTGCAGGAATTGCAGATCTTAACTGGGTATCTTTGCGTTGAATTGAAGACTGCATTTTCATCAATAGAAAATTAAAACAACTTTCCGTCATCCTCAACGTAGCGAAGTATTCTTTGGGGTCTTCCAATGCTATTTCCATTATAAGACCGTTTGAAGCTCCTAGTTCGTGTCTTCTATTAATCCATTTCCGTACCCACATTTTCTTTTTCTTTATCTCATTAATTTCTTCCTCCACCGTTTCAAAAATAGTTTTTGTAATAAGATTTATTATTGTATTTATTCTTTTACGTTGCTCTCTCTTCATTTTATTCATTTTAGGTGCACCAAGTATTATTACTGCACAATTACTAATGAACTTTACTCGACCAGTAATCTGAACACTTTTCGACTTACCCGACTAGTTTTAGTAACTAAATTACTCGCCACTTGACCAAATTACTAGCCTAGTCAGAACAAGGCTTTTAAGGGACAAAGTGGAGGTACCCGGACAAGAGTTTTGGGTTAGTTTTAAGACATTCGAGTTGTGCTCTTGTTAACAGTAACTTGTATTTGTATGAGATCTGTCTAAGTTGTATATATTTAATAAACACATATTTCCACTACTACATCTTTAATTAGTCTTAACCACGAGGACATAACAATATGTCTACTAAATTAACAAGCCATCCTTACCTTGGATTCTCGATATCCAATCGGCAGCTAAGCCTAGCAGATCTCTCTTCTAAAAATTTCTTTTTTTAAGTCCTGTGACAATTTGTCTTCTGCCACAAAAAACAAAAACTAGACCACATGATTATTGTTCAAATATACCGGGTGCTGACTTGCGCGACACACTATAGAAATTTGCGTAGTAAATTCTTTATGTTCAATTATTTGCTCCCCTAATTATTTTGGAACTAACTTGTAAAGAAATTTTTTGTAGAGAAAAAAATGCATCCATTCATGCTTTTGCCAACAATTTTCCATTTTCTGGAACCAAACAAATGCAAAAAATAAACTAACATTTTTACAAAAATCTGTGATGCCATGGAATTATCTAAACAAGTAAATGCGCTTAAGTTTGTCTGTCATTGCAGTTGACTTTTGCATGTTCAGGTTATTATAAAACCATAAAATGCACAATAAGAAATTTTTTAATTTATTTTAACACAAAAATAATGGAAAATGAAACTAAATGTTCAAATAAGCAACCATTCGTTGCTGAACAATAGCCCAACCTGTCGTAAAATTCTCGGCACCACAGAGTTATTGAAAATTGAATTTTCATTTTCACCGACTTATACTATTCCACAAAATGGAAAATTTATTAATTTTTATTTGTTAATGGACAAGGTCTAGGCATGCAGAGTACCAGGTACCTTAGACACCGACTGCTTTGGTCATATGGTCAAAGTCCTACTTAGAATTTTGCCGAGACTAAAGAGTTCGAACCCTAGCAAGGGATATTTTACATGCTACACGTAAAATACGTGATGGCGGAACAGTAACTAAAAAATTTGGTGCGATACATGCACACAACTTCCTTTGACAGTGATCTTGATTTGATTTTTAGTTTTTAAGCATTTGAAAAAAAAATCAAAAATTGCAAATTGTACAGAAACCGTACAAAATAAAGAGTTGAAAAAACAAATTTTCTCTAAAATTTTAAGCCGAATTAAAAAAATGTAATAACATACCGGGTGTTCTATTTAAAATAAGAGTTAATAAAAAAAAGAAAAAAAAGCAAGAGGAACCCATTTTAGAAGTATTCAACTGGAAAATCACCTATCTCACATCAATACACATTAAAAATGTAATAGAAATGTAAAGTTTTAAAAAATCGTTTCGGCCGTTTTTGAAAAAATCGAAAAAACTAAAAAATCACATAAATAAACACCATACTTCCAGTTATGTGATTTTCTTCAAAAGCTTGCTGTCGCATGTTGCATCTAGATAGTACACAAAACTTATATATAAAATTTCAATGCCATACCTCTTTTTGTTTTTAAGATATTCTGTTCACAGACACACAGACACACACACACACAGACAGACAGACCAATAAACAATAAAACGTAAAGATCTGTTGAAAACTCAATTTCAAATTTTTGGGTTGAATCCAATTCTTCCTTTTTCCTAAAAGAAAGTAAAAATCCAAATTCACAACCGATAATCACTACTCCATGGCGCTTTATTAACGACACAACTGCAAATGGTGTAAAAGAACTGAGATATAGTTTGCAGAAATAGTGGATATATTTCATTAACAAAAGTACTTACCAACTTCATAAAAAATAAAGTTCTTCAAATGACTATACTGCATATATTGCATAAATTTTGCAGAGTTTTTACAACTACAGTGCTCACCATTAATTATTGTACTTTTGAAATTTAGTATTGAATAACACTTGAAATATCAAGATTTGATTAATACAGGTTATTTCAATCCTTCCAATACAATCAGAATAAGCTTTACAACTTCCCCAACCATTTTCCACGAAATAATACAATGCTAACAAAATTATAACATAAATATTATTTCTACTTAAATACTAAGTACTTTATTACGTATATTCTAAAACGACATAACAGCTCTAAAATTGCATCTTCCATGTCATCGAAGTTGCTTAATCACTTGCTAAATTTATATGTTTAACTTAAATAGGGTTAAAATTGTTTAGCTATAATTAGATAACATAATTCTTCCACATCAATTAATAAACGTATGATCCTACGTTAACTGACATTACTACATTGAGAAAAATAGAGTAAAATAATTTCAAACAAAACAACAAATTAGACATTAATTGAAAGGTGACTTGCAGATTAGTTAGTGGGTAATACAGAAGCATTTAGCAATCAAAGTAGGTGAATGTAACAAAAATTAATTACTTATTGAAAACATTTTTGAGAAAACGAGAGAAAAGCGATCAGGGAAAAAAGAAAATATAGAACACTCCGATATACCATAGAATCAACATAGTTTTCTGATACGGATAGGTAATTCAAATGAAAAAATCTGAAAGGGCTTTATTCAGAACTTCCCTCGCAAATAGACGTGACACTAAACAATTTAAAAAATGAAATAATACTGAAACAATAAAAAAAAACGATTGGTAATGTAAATTACATCAATGTTCAAATAAAAAACTGTTACAGTCGGAGGGATTTGAACCTCAGCGCCTGCAAATGCAATATCAACGCTCGACCCAAGCTGCCACTCGAAACCTTGCACTTATTCGTTGTCCCTTTTTGTCTCTTACAACATTTATCCTGTATCTGTTGGGTCCCATTTTTATCAAAGCCTGAGTTATGTGTGAAATATTATTTTTATTTAAGTAATAGTTCTTGAGTTAAAGCAAAAATAAGCAGAATTTATTTTTTAAAGTGCTCACCTTGTATATACAGGGTGTCCCAGATAAGAGCAACTACATGGGGATTTCGGAAACGGCAAGAGATACAGGGTGGCTTAAATGAAAAAAAAAGTTGCGCTATTCCGAGCCCAATCAGATGCTGTATCGAAATTAAAAATATCTGCAGGGGTTTTTAAAATATCGTGCAAAAACAAAAAATTGTGGTTTTCGAAAAGTTGCAATATCGTTGCCATATTGTAAACAAGTTTAATAAATTTTGGTAGTTTTGTATTAGCAACTACGGCCAATCGAATGACATTAACGAATTTTTTCTAGGCCTTCTAGATTTTTTGCAATTATAGCTAACTTTGTTATTTCTTATGGCCACCATATTGGATTTATACGTCATTAAATAGCGCATAAAGAGCTTTTCAACCATGTATAACAGGCCTATCTTTGGATGACGGAAAGTGTAAGTTTATTAAAAAACAGTTTTTCACTTAGTTGGCTGTGAAGCAAATGCCGCAATTGTATTTTCTTAAAAATTTCTTTAAAAAATAATATTTTATTTATTATACTAAAGTGAACAACTAATACATTATTTATGATTAAACTCAAAACCAAAAAAAAACGATGACAAGCCTTGAATTAAACTAAATTAAATTAAATATTCGATAATTCCTTCAACATATAGTTTTTGAATTATATCGGCAGCATGCATACAGACAAACGGACAGACAGATGGACAGACGAAAGGAATGGAAAAAAACCTAAGAACTCTGAAACGTGAAGATCTGAAGAAATCTTGGAAAGTGATTTTTTCGTGATTACAATACTTTCTTCGTCTTTTAGTCGAAGGAAATAAAAAAACAAATATTCACACAAATTTTACATAAAATGTTTTTCATTTCTGGCCGTTTGACTATTTAACCGTTCTAATTTACTCAACATCGTTATTGTCATTGATCTACCCTAAATTTTGGAGGAAATCTGATGTAATGATGTTGTTATTATATTTGCTATTTCTACAAATCCAAAAGTAATAAGTTGTTGAAAAAAACTGGGGAAAATACTTCACACCACCCTTGAAATATTAATATAATGCTATAGATTTATAATAACGTTGAAGAGTTACTGAACCAATTTAATTTCCAAAGAAGCAACAAAAATATATGACAAAAGTTAGCTGCTAATGTTAGCAATACAGATTGTATCCAGTCAACACAAAATCTAAGATGCGTTTAGCTTGTAGTATTTTTTTCAATTGAATTTAAGTGACGCAACAGAGTATATACGACTTTAAACAGTTACACGTGCGGCAATTCTAATGTATGTTAACAAAACTTCCAACACAATAATTATTCAATGTCAAATGTTTACCTCCTTGCTACAAGCTTGAATTTCGTAATTCGCTGATATTACTGGATACATTTTCATTAGAAAGTAAGACTCTTTGTATAGTGATAGTCAATAAAGAACAAAAAATTAAGACATTTTGAAAATGTATTTTGGAGTTCAATGGCATTTATGAACATTGTGGAAATAATTTATACTCAAATTATTATAAATTTATATTATACTCAATGTAATTAAAACACAGCGCGCCAGCGTGGCTCTGATGGTTAGAGCATCGGACTGCGGCGCGGAAGTCTGGAGTTCAAATCCCAGATCGATGCCTGGCGGGCGGCCTACCCAGTCGCTTTAAATAATTGGGAACCTGCGTTCGAACGAACAAGGGGTAATAATGCGGTTGTCTAATGCGTGGTGCTCACCACATCACCACGTGTCATGAATTTGACACGCGACAGCCGGGTGTGAGAGCGAGGATACGGAAGCTCTAACCTTCCGCCTTGCAGGCCAAGCTCCTTCATGGGGTGTTAGTGCCTCACCATTAATTAAAACACAAGTTCTAAATCTTTATATGCTGCAATAAATTATGCATATATAAGGTGCATATATAACTTTTATTCAAATAAATATTAAATGTTGGCGATTTTTAAATATTTAACGTTAAATACAAAAGTTAACCTTGAGTACAATTAACAGACTATTTTTATATTAGTCAAAATTTTTCTTGTTAGGAAGATCAGCTTTCATTCTCATCGTCAAGAAATCGTTGTAGTAAGATAGATGAACTAGTAGCGCCAAAAAATAAAAAGAAAGTGGTTTCGATATTTAAAATTGCAATGATCAGAGACATGTGTAAGTAAATATGAGTTGTTGGTGTTACATATTCCTACAGATTGCCAAGTAATTGGTTATTTAGAACTTTGACGTTAACAAGAGTTGCTCTTGCGATTTCCTACACTCTTTATCAAAACTTCCATAAGTTGAATTTTTTAGCACAATATAACAGCATATACCCAAGATAGCAACATACAAAATAAATTACGAAGTAAATATTTTCTTCAAGCTACTCTAAAATTTGTATTGTTAATACGTTCATAATGAAAACGATGCAGACACCTATTCAACAGAAAATAATAAGAAAATAGTAAATCAACCGTAATAGCTGGAAAACCTCGTAAAGAATAAGAAAAGATGAATTTGTTAATTGTAAAATGATTTTGTCCACTATAGAACGGTTTTACTTAGTTACCGCGTTTTTTCCAAATCAGTAAATTAAGCAAAAATTTGAGGTTAGCAGGTCAGTTTTGACACAGACTGACGCAATACCTAACCTGCTAACCTC
Source organism: Agriotes lineatus (assembly GCA_940337035.1). Classification (NCBI taxonomy): domain Eukaryota; kingdom Metazoa; phylum Arthropoda; class Insecta; order Coleoptera; family Elateridae; genus Agriotes; species Agriotes lineatus. Next base: position 68,647,164 of record OW679197.1, on the reverse strand, counting down.
GAATTTGACATAGACCAGCATATTATTCTGTGGTATAATGTCACATTTTACTGAAGTTTGAAGAAAAATACATTTCTATCGTGCAAAAAACCTCATAAGTATCACGAACGTTAAGGAATTACCGATCTCAGACAATATATGGAGTCGTCACTTCGCTCCTCCTCCAAACAATTGTCTTCGATCGGTAAAATGTCCTTACTGTTCTTAATACTTAATATACTATTAGAGACAAATAGTTGCGTTGCACTTTGATCAAATTTCTGTTTTTTGTGATACTATAGTATATAGGTCAATAGGCGTCGCAGAAAGAAAGAAAAAGAAGGTAATAACATAAACTGCACTTATCAGAGAAATGAAACTATTAACTATTATGCAATACCCTACTCCTACGTTATATTTAGTAATTCTATTATGTGATAATCTTCTTTTGATTTAACAACACTAATAATGGACATAACAACTTTAACATTCCGCGGAAATATTTTAGAAATATAAAATCTGGATAAGAATGCCGTACACTTAACTGTGATTAGACTTTGTCAAGAAATCTGTATAATTCTATACAAATACGTTATAAAATAATTTGCGTAATGAAGTATTTGACATTTTAATGAATTTATCAAATAGTTATGTAGTTACGGAGAGAGCTAGTTTCGAATATGTATGGAGCAAATCGATTAATAAAAAAAAATGTTACAAGTACACTACGACGCTTAGTCATACTATTCAAAATGTCACTAGCACTGACGATATAATATCTAAAATGCCTTTGTGGTTTATATTATTCCTGATGTTTGATAAGTGTGTCGATAAAATAAATAGTTAAATGCCGAAATTTTTAATTGAATTGGCAACTGGATTTTTTTCTGAAACGTTTGAATATTTTAATTTTTTTTAATAAACTAATGAGATCATGAAATCAAAATCGCTGTCCACGGGTAGTTTTCCATTCTGAATTTGTCCGTAGATATTCTCTCATTTTTGTCACCTGACGTTTTGCATATATAACTTCTATTTTTAAATAGCTAATATTAACTGCAACAATAATGTATTTGAAATTAATATTCGTGACTTAAAAATTAAAATAAGTAGCTCTGTACAATTTCAGTGCAAGTTTATCATATACGAATTATACGTATATTCTCGAGATGAAGCGTTTCCAGTTTTATTAAAGGTTATGACTGGGTGGTCAAAGAAGACCATTTAAAGAAAATCTGGTGTGATACACGCACACAAATTCCTTTCACAGTCATGTTATAATTAGCCAAAAATTGTATTTTTATTTTAAGCATTTCTCAAAAACTTTAAAAAATTGCAAATTCTACAGAAACCCTACAAAATAGAGTGTTGGTGCAAGAGACAAATTTTCTTTAAAATTTTAAGCTGTTCTATTTAAAATAGGAGTTAATAAAAAAAATAGAAGAAAAAACGAAAGAAACCCATTTTAGAGGTATTCAACTGGAAAATCACATCAATACACATTAAAAATGTAGTCTGAAAAAATCGTTGGAGCCGTTTTTGAAAAAATCGAAAAAAACTGAAATATGACAAGAGTAAACACTATACTTCTGGCAAAGACTAAACAGTCTTTGCCTCCGGATATGCGATTTTCTTCAAAAGCTTGCTGTCGCATCTAGATAGTACACAAAACTTATATAAATGAAGTTTCAACACCATACCTCTTTTCGTTTTTGGGATTATCTGTTCACAGATAGACAGACCAATGAACAAAAACATGTTTTTTGGGTTCAGGGGACTCTAAAACGTGAAGATCTGTTGAAAACTCAATTTTGAATTTTTGGGGTGAATCCAATACTTCCTTTATCGTAAAAGGAAGTAAAAATCAAAAGTAACGATTAACAAGTAGGTACAGCAGCTGAACAAGTCAGGTTAAAAATGATTTTTTTTTCACGACCGGGAGTAAAAGTCGGTTTGTATAGCATCAAAATTGTGACAGAAGTAAAACATTTACTCCCTAAGACTAAATAAGACAAAAGTTTTCCTAGGGAGTTTTCATTATGACTGACACAACAATTATGTCAAATTCGAGGTTTGCAGGTTAGGTTTTGCGTCAGTTTTAAAATTTACCATAGGCTACTAATTTTAAAATAATTGTAACTAAAATGTCATAAATGACGTTTAAAATAGTAGATTATGCAATGAGGGAGAGAAATGCGTTATTTTGCTGAGGTACAATTTCTAACTCGAGGGCGAAGCCCGAGAGTCAAAAATTGCACTGAAGCAAAATAGCATTCTCTCCGAGTTGCATATACTATTTTTTTCACGTTGCAGGAAGATTTAAAACGAAAACCCTTTTTTTTAAACGTCATTTATTGACATTTTAGTTGCAATTATTTTAAAATTAGTAGCCTTTGCTAAATTTTAAAGTTGGTGGCACTGTAAGTCATTATGACAAGAGCTCACAATTATGTCAAATTCGAGGTTAATAGATGAGGCTTTGAGTCAGTTTATGTCAAAACTGACGCGAAACCTAACCTGTTAACCCCGAATTTACCATAGATTACCATAGATACGGTAACATTTTTTACTTTAGTCCCTAGGGGCTAAAGTAATTACTTCTGTCCCTAGAGATAAAATGAGCTACTTTAGTCCCTGAAATAAGTGACTAAAGTGCCAACTTTAGTCCCGCAAGTGCAAAAAATACACATTTTTCGTTTTAAATCTTCCTGCAACGTGAAAAAAATAGTATATGCAACTCGGAGAGCATGCTATTTGCTTCAGTGCAATTTCTCTCCCTCATTGCATAATAGCATAATCTACTATTATTCGCAATCATATTGTAATGTATCAATTGCATGACATGACAACAGCTGGGAACTAGATGATTACTGAAACTAGCAGGTAAATTATTACATACCCCGAAAAATATCACATACCTGAAGAGTTGGCTGACAGTTTTTATATTTTTTTTTGTTTTCATGGTAACAAAAATATTTGCTACATCAAGATATTTATTATTCAGATTTCAATTGTATAATCCATTTAGGAAACTCCCGTGACATTTATAGTGACAAATGCAAAATTGTGAGTGTACTTGATAAGTATTAAGTAACTACTATTTCAGCTGATTGTACTTAACGGCCAGTAGCGTCCAACTTGTAAGTAAGATTATGACAAATTACTTGTTATTTTGCTAAACTTAAATGTGAATCGTAGTTTTAGTGAAACAAAGTTAAAACATAATTTATTAATAACTTTAGTAAGTAATCTTGTATTGAATTACAAGAGGATAATTAATCAAACTGTACTTTAATAATTCAAATGTCAAAGTGAAAATAAAAAAGAAAAACTTAAAATTTAAATTGAAAATGACGCAAACATAAAATGTAAAAATTACCAACACCCTACTAGCGAATTTTCATATCAACCAACTGATAGTGACTTTTACGTCACGGGAGTTTCCTGAATGGATTATAGTTATTTTTAAAATTAGATGATAGCGATTAAAATAGTATACAAACCTCGGCAAAAATTCCATTCCTGTGTCTCGAGAACTAGTTCACCTCGAGGCTATAGTTCTCTCGACAGGAATGGAATCCTTTCTGCCTCGGTATGTAGTATACTATTTTTCATGTTTAATAATCTTCATTAATTCTGCACATTGTTCGACTATATCATATTTTTATAAGAGACAATGTAAAGCAAATTGATTCCCAACAACTCTATAATATAACTGTTATAAAAGTACGAGAAACGTCTACTTCAGTGACAGATTTTGGTAGTAATGACTTTTATCCTCAACCGGGCGCAAAATACCCTATTCCCATTCTCGCCCGAAAGAGCAAAGTAAACCATTCTCACCCGAGGGCGGAAAAGTAAATTTTTCTGACCATGTTTACGTAGTTGCTACGGAAATGCACCTTGCTGGTATTATGATTTGTGATTAATGTTAATAGTTGGAAAATCTTCACGTATAAAAATAAATCGCACCACGTCTTTCCGGTTGAGGATAAAATTATGTATATATAAGTATCTGGCGCAAGAGCGATTTCATCCCTTGATGATTTACAGGCCTCCCTTCGGTCGGGTTCCAAACTATCATCGCGGGCTGGAATCGCTTACCTTGCGCCCTTGATATATAAACTACTATTGAAACGGTTGCGGAAAAACATTCTTCTTCAACCTAAAGATAAAATAATATTTATAAACAATTGTTTTCCTTATAATTCATATTTCATTCTAAACGTTTCTGTTCAGCTATTAATTATTACGTTTAGCAAAAGAGCTAGAAATCCGCGCTCTAATAACAATCATCTACTGTCACTCGTATTTGCGATTTACCGTATTGTAAATTCGCCGATCGCCCTAAATGACAACAGCTTGAATTTATTTAGAAATCACTTATTATCAAAGAGTAAACGTCATAAATAATTCAATGAAGTCTTAAATGAAAGATCAAGATCAGGATCTCCCTGTAAGCTATTTTACAGTTTCTGTTTTCTATTTTGCGCAAGTAAATTTTACTGAATGGCAGAAACAAATGGAAAATGGCTACAAAAGCGTCGATACTTTAATAGTACTTTATGTAACTAGTCCTCAAAGCCATTTGAGGACGTGTTGCATACAACGTTTTTTGTATTAGCTCTCCAAAAATTATATGAAGTTTTAATTACCATTAACGCGGCATTATATTAGGAGGCCGCGCGAAAATGTATTTTTCGCTCCCCAAACTGGTTACTTTGGAAACCGTCTAGGATCCTCAAAATGGCCATTTAGAGGCCTTGTACTCAAAGTCGTCATGGCAAATAATGTTTGAGTCCGCTAAAATGTTGCCATGACGACTTTAAGTACAAGGCCTCTAAATGGCCATTTTGAGGATCCTAGACAGTTTCCAAAGTAACCAGTTTGGGGAGCGAATACAAAAAATACAATTTAACAGGGCAAGCGAATCTTTTACCAGTTATAAAATAGCTTACGATAATCAGCCAACATTTGTCTTTGAAATTCAGTCTTGTTTATCTTCGCACGACTCGTATAACTCGATAATAAGTGTTATCTATGTTGTAATCTGTCCCTATTATTTCAACTTACGCCAAACGCCAACCTTAAGCAAATAATTCATATTAAAAACATGACACTTGGATTTTGACATTCAAAAAACAGTAATAAGGCCCTGTCTCTCTGATCTAAATTTTAATCAAATCAAATTAATAATCAACTGACTGCTGCTATTTGTAACTTGGGTTGCAGATTTTGTTCTATCTTGAATCTGAATGAACTATAAAATAAAACAATTAATTACCTATTAACACTTTTAAACGGACACCTTAAACGCTTTATATAGATAATGTAACATCACGGGGACTGTTCTTTTACGCGAGCCACAGAACAATACCTAATATGCAGGCCACATGGGACGTTGCTTCAAGAACAAATTCTTTGCACCTGCTGCGCGTTCCTTTTTAACGTCGCGTCGCACGTGTGTTTGTGTACAAGCGAGTCGAATTTATCGAGAACTTTCAAAATATAAAAGGCAAGGATGGCAAGCTAGGGTACTTGCAAAGAAAAAGCATAGTTTCAAAAATCGTTTGCATGTGGCTGAAAGATATGCGAAAACAAAAGCGTTTGAAACAATAACCACCAATTTAAATAGTACGACTAAGCAATTTTCTTTAAAAATCAACTTGTCTGCTCCGACAAAAAACCAAAGGGCCGAAGATTTTCTATTGAAGATAAGTAGTAGTATAGTCAGCCATAATACCACAAGTGGTATGAATATCACCGATTACTAATCATTTCTAGTACATATTTTCATTAAATAATGTGTCGCACTGTACCCCGTCTTTCGTTAATTTATAAATTGTGCTTTCCGAGACACTTAACGCAAGAGAAGCATGGCGAACAACGTTGGAGAGTGAAACTGTTTGTTTACAATTTTTAATATTGTATTATTCACAAAAAAAAACGCATAACATTCAAAATTAATTGTCCGATAGTTTATTTGTATTTTCAGTTTTCTGCTCAACTAATTTAGGTTTTATTACCCTTATCTCAATAACTTACACTAAAAATATAATCTGACAAATTAGAAACGTCAAATTTTAAAATTAATCTTATTAATTGACATGCCTTTTTTCGAATTTCTTCCATTTCATGTATTTTACTAAAGATGAACAGTGACAGACAAAAGTCACGTGACTCCGAATGGGTATAATTTTGACTATAGTAGTATTTGTGGGGAGACTTATGTCAAGCAAGTAGGCCTTTATAGGCCCTTTCTGCCAACCCCATGAATAAGATCTAGGCATGCAAAGTACCAGATATCTTAGTCCTACTTAGAATTTTGCCGATATTGAAGATAAAGTAATAGCTTTGGGATTATTATGTTGCTTAGATCCTCTATATAAACTAGATGCCATAAAAGATCGCGCAGAAACAAAGGAAAATCAAGCACAACGTTTGAACTTGAAGGAGTTTAAGGGCTTGTTGACTTTCCTTAATTTTCATTTCTACGGAATAAAGATTTTTTGCTGCTTTCTAAGATAGTATCTTTACCAGATTTACTTTACTGCCAATTTACTAATAAGATTCGGTGTTCCAGGTCTAATAAACTGTGAAAGTTAAGTGTTGCACGAAAGTTGTAAGTTCCAATGTACCTTTTAAAATGGCAGTAAAGAATGCTGATATTCCATATCTATAGCAGAATAAAAAGGGCAAAATACATTTGAAGAAGAATCACGATTACTTTTTCCAGGTACTTACTGCCAGGGCAAATTTCCTGATAAGTTTTAATTGCGTTTGTTTTGAGTAGGTTTGGCAAAAACCCGGGTTTTTTCAGAAATTATCTGCCCGCTGGTTTTTTTCGTTTTATTGGGTTTTTTGGGTTTTATTGGGTATTTTCGGGTTTTAGATAAATTCACTCTTTTTTGGATTTAGATATCCTGTCAAAATCTGAATAATATTAATTTGTACTTACCTCGTATAAATATGCAAATAAGCATTCTTTAAACATGTAAATGGGGTTATATGTATACCTACTTAAAAGTAGGTTTATCTATTATGTTCTACAGTAAGGGGTTTCCACTGTCCATTGATTCTGAGCGACTTCCTTCAAGGGGATTCCCTCATTCAATGATTTGTTACTTTAGAAAATTAGAAAGGTCACCACACAACTTTCTTTTACTGCTTGTAAAATTTTAATTTTGTGACTTTTTCAAAATCGATACTTCCTAAAACAACTTTTGACAAAAGTTATAGTTAATTACCTAATATTAAAACAGTTTGTAAAAAATATTCCCATTTTTTTGTGAAGATTTAATTTTGCGATTTTTCAAAAACTATACGTCTTACAAAAAACTTCTTTAACAAAAGTTATAGATAATTACTTAATATAAAATAAAGTTTTAATAGTATATTACTGTTGAGAGATTAAGTAGCTAAGATGCGAAGCGTCGAGGTTCACTTTATCTCGAGACAGGAATTAAACTTTTCACCGTGGTATGTATCGTATACATACCATTTTATTCACAACCACTTTATTGTAAACAGGAATTGTAAAAATAGATTTGACATTTTTTTAAAACAGTCGTTAAGCTAATAATACAATGCGGATAAAATCTGTTGACATGACAGCGGCTGGGAAATGACTGCTTCCCACCTGCTGTCATGGTAACCTATTTCCCGCCCGGGGTGGGAAGTAGACGTTGGTGATGGCTCATTTTCCAACTTTTTAAAAGGGAGTAATGACCTTATTACATAGATGGTTCTGAATAAAATATATTGCTACGAACAAATCTGTTTTGACACTTAACTGTACCTTTTATTCTTTAAAAGTTCGATCACCATAAAACCTACCTTGTCGTAGATATCTTCTTGCATATAATAATTATTATTAATTCGGCTAGCTCTATTTGTCTTAATCTGCAGGGTAACTGTTGCGTTATTTTTAATAAGACACTGCAGTGTATTTCAATGTACTTTTTCTAGTTAAATGAAATATTTTGGAAAGATAATATTTATGTTTTATTAATGTATTCAATCATAACCTTTGAATGACACTTTATCAGTTTTTATTATTAATACATCAATATAAAAGTAATTGTTAATGTTTATTGAAGTTACTGGTATTCTGACAATTTAAACAAACTTTTGTTAATGACACTTCCAATAATAAATTACAATTTTTTAAACTTTAGGTTTACAAACCAATCTTAATCAATAAATCTAATTTAAATGCATTCAAAAATTCTATAGGCCTTTTTAAGTCTTTTTACTTATATTCTTTGTAGCTCAGTACTGAGAATTGATTTTTAAATTGACTCACTTTGCTTTTTCACTTGTAGCCACGTGTCTACAATCTTCTCTGCAAAAGGTTCTCCCTGGACGTCACTTGATTCTGCCACTTCTGTATCAATGTTCTCCAATTTTAACGATAGTTTTCCACTTTGATATCATACACTGATAATCACTTTTAACGTCGTTATAATTATATTCTACCCAGAGTTTATCTGCTTAAGCATTAATTCTGGAAGATTATTTTATATTTGTCATAAAATTAATATTTTTTCTACCCGTCTCCTTCTCTTTTATCCAAACATAAACAATTCCTTTTTCTTCTCTTAGCACTCTTTTTTAGAAGTAAATTTTATTAATTATTAACTTAAATCAAGCTAGTTAAATATCTTGACAAAAGTCATTTTTTAGGTGATCAATATTCATTGAACATTTTATAACATATTTAAAACTTTCCTAGATTATAAATAAACCATCACACTAACCAAATTCAGTTATACCTCAGTACGTTGTAACATTCTACAATGTTATGCTTTTCGGATTTTTTCCACTGTCTAGGGTGTAAATCACACAACGTTTCGGGAGTTTTAATCTACTCTCGTCTTCAGGTGTTCCTGGTTAGTCCTGAGAAGGAGTGATATTATACGTTTTTCTACGTAAATTTGTGCCTCCCCCGGGGTTTGAACCCAGGACCGCTGATCGCTAGTCTGCCACTCTAACCACTAGGCCCTGGTGTACGTAGAAAAACGTATAATATCAGTCCTTCTCAAGACTAACCAGGAACACCTGAAGACGAGAGTAAATCAAAACTCCTGAAACGTTGTGTGATATACACCCTAGACAGTGGAAAAAGTCCGAAAAGCATATCATAATAGACCACTGCCAAAAAATGACATTCAGAGAACAATTCTACAATGTATCTCATATGAACAATAAATAATTTTAAACAATTCAAACCACTTGCTTTGGGTCATTCTTTTCTCAATTGAGCTTCAATACAATGCATTGACTGAATATTTATACATTATTCATATCAATACCGATTTATAATATTTTATTTGACTTTCTCATATTTTGAAAATGTTATACCAATCTTGGCCAGTTTTTAAGTGATTCAACCTTTTAAAGAATATATTCTTTTTAGTATTTTTATATCATAGCAATATATACATCCTATTATTAATTTTTGGGCCCAAGGAAATCTTCGTAGAAATGCAATTTTTTTCAAAAATTATACTTTCTACGGAACAACTGTTCAAACGAAAATTGTAAATAATTGCATAATATATGATCCTGTTCTATGAAATTTGATTTTGATTAAATAATTATTTTCCCACAAAACAGAAATAACAAGAGTCAAGTGCCACTTCCGGTTGCCTCATTTTAACCAAAAATCAATAAGCCCTCTGAATTTATATTAGAAACGATAGTATACATTTTCAGGCCAATCCATTAGATGACAGACTCACAGACTGGCAGAAATCACTTTGAAAATTGCAAAAGTCACTAGTTTGAAAACAAATATGAAATTGTTATTAATGAAAGACTTTATACTACTTACAGCTTTAAAATACTCTTTTGTCAAATTTTGAAAAAACCCAGATTTAGTCTAAAACCCGAGGGGTTTTTTAGGTGGGTTTTACCCAAAAAACCCCCTGGGGTTTTTCGGGCTGGGGAAATTCATGCCAACCCTAGTTTTGGGATACAGGAACAGTTGACGATCACAAATAGAGAACGGTGTTTCTTCGTTGTATGTTCGGACGATAACAAGGACTGAAAACCAGTTGGCAAGAGGAAATTCAAAACCACTTAGGCCCAGGGCAGACAAATGTTGCAAGAGACTGAATAACATGGAATCACCAAGGGGAGTTATTTATTTTATGTTAGCATTGACTGAGTCCAATAAGTATCCTAGTACTATTTATAGTATTTTCTGATAACATTACTCGAACATTACTGTGTGTATGGCTTAAAACCCCTTGGTGGGGTATCGCCGCTTAAAGCTTTCTAGATCCACTTCACGGGGTGGATCAATTTCCATTCCGCTTTTCCACTGTTTCTACAATTTTATCGCTGTTTTACACACTCTTCTCCATTCCTGCCTGTTCCACACAACTTCCCTTACGTTGTGCCTTCTTGCGTTGTCTAGGTCACTTTTTACCTCTTGAAGCCACTTAGATCTTGGTCTGCCTTTTATTCGCCTTCCTGCTGGTTCCCAATTAAATACTACATTTATTACTTCCACCCTCCCAGCGCTCCACTCGTACCCTAGCCACTTCACTCTTTGCTGTTTTATTTTCCTTACTATATCTTCCCCATCAAGTATTTGTAGTAGTTCTTCGTTATACCTGGATCTATATTCATTTTCATTTATCCTGATTGGATAAAACATTTTTTTTTCCTTTCTGCTATCCTCAACTTCTTCCTCTTTCTTTGTCATGGTCATAACCTCTGCCGCATACATCATTATCGATCTAATAAAAGTTTCATATACTCTGATCTTCGTCTTTTGTGTGATGTCCTTGCTCTTGAAAAGGTTTTTATTTGCTTGTAAAGCTCTATTTACATTTATGATTTTTTCGTTAATCTCTTCTGTTCTCTCATTTTTGTTTGATATTATCACCTCCAAATATCTAAATTGGCTCACTCCCTGAAATTGTATTCCTCCTATTCTTAATTTTTAATTTCCTTTCCTATTCTCATTAATTTTGTTTTATTCATATTGATTTTAAGTTATATCCTTTCTCCTTTCTCTCTTCCAACATTTGGGTCATCGTATCTCTTCTTTTAGTCATTAATACCACATCGTCCGCACGTATACGTTGTTGTTCGCAATCATTGTCTCGTATTCTACTTTCACTATATTTCCTGTCACACGCTTCTCCTGGGCTGTTTCTCTAATTGCCAATTGTATTTTTCTCTCGCTTACTGTCAATGAACACCTCCGTATTTTTCAGTTTACCTTTATTTTTGCCACTATTATTTTCTTATCTTCCAGTTTTGTATAATCTTAGCATTAACATTTAAATTATTTTTTATAAACTTTTCGACTTTCCCGTCAAGTTCGGCTCTTCTAATTTAACCTTTAATTACTATGTTATTTCTTTTACCTTCGGGCCCTTGCCCTTTAATTTTTTCTTCTAGCTTTTCGATCTTGTTACACATTTCTGGGTTTTCCTTTTCACGTTCCTCCTCATTTCTATTAAAATCCTCTTTAATCTTTTACATTTCTTCTTCTTCCTCTCTCTTTCTTTTCAAAATCAGATTCTATGTTACAAAAATTGTGACAGAAAGAACACATTTTCCCTGTAGGGAGAAAATGAGCAATATGAAACAATGTTGTAATGGTATTCATAAAATAACACAATTCAAATGCTGCTAAATATTGCAGCATAATTCTGATTTACAGAATGCCTTAGTAACGAAAATACATGTTTCTTGTAGTTCTGATCCCAGTCGTGGAAAAAATAGTATATACAGCTCCCGCATAGTAACCTTAGAAAAAGTTTCACTTCGCGCATCAATACGGTACAGTGTAGGGGTAACCGTACACTCCGAGTTAAAAGTACATATCTTCGAAAGCGCTTACTTTTAATAAACTTTATATATAATTTAATCTACAATAGTTCTTGCAAATAAAACAATTGGACCAACATTATTTGCAGGAAACAAGCCTATATAAAAATACTAGAATTTAAAGACGCAAGGGTCAAGTCTAAACTTATTTGGCGTCAGCTTTTTAGGGTTAATGTACAACAGTGACGTACCAGCCAATAGTGGTCTTGGAAGCAGCCGAAGTGCACGATATGATGCGATTGCACCCGAGAGCTGGCTGCGTGGAATTTCTAAGGTTACGATGCGGGAGCTGTACATGCCAGGAGAAAATGCCATTATTTTCTCTGTGTATTTGTAATCATTGGGCTTCGCACTTGGGCTTCAAACCCACACCTTAGGAAAAATTGTGCTGTTCTCTCCCTTATAATGCAGTATTTTTTCACATTGCCATTGGTGACATTAAAAAACGTCAAATTTGTCAGTTTGTAAATAAGCTTTGTACAGTTACAAACGAAGGTTCTATGGCGTGATGGCTAGAGTCTCTGGCTACAGAACTAGAATCATGCGTTCAAACTTAGAGCTTCTTAAAACATTTTCCGTTTTTTTAAGAAAATTCTTAAGTCGAAAAAGAGTAGATGCTGTAAGAATAGTTTGGATTGAGATTGAACACAATAAGATCGATCGACACACTGAACTGAAAACTGGCCAAGCATTCTCAAACATTTTTCAATTTCAGAGTGTCCATTTTCTCATTATAGAAATATTGATCTGAATTTTAAGGTATAATAATCAATCAGATTCTGACTAGTTATAAAACGTATTGAAAAAATATTTTTTTACTGTCACCAATGCAACATGAAAAAATAGTACAAAGAAGAGAAAGGTATAATTTTTCCCAACGTGTGAGTTTGAAGCCCATGTTGAAAGACCTAAGACTACAAATACACAGAGGGGAAAATAACGTTCTCTCCTGCCGTGTATATGGTATTTTTCCCACGACCGGGATGAGAACAACACGAAACCAGTATTTTCGGAGCTAAGGCATTTCAGTAAATCAGAATTATGCTGCAATATTGAAATTGTATTATTTTACGAATACCATGACAACAGACATTTTCATAATGTTTCATATTGTTCATTTTCTCCGTAGAGAGAAAACTGATTTCTACCTCGGTTGTAAAAATAGTATATTACTTTACAAGGGATGTAGGTAAGATTTACACTACCGAGGACCGTTTGATGCCTGAGTGAGCGCAGCGAACGAGAGCAGCAAGGTTCGCGGACAATCGCGCACAAGGGATTTGGCATACAACTGCTGGATCCTTTATAAAATTCAAGCAAACTTTTCTCGATGACCTAATGGGCTATGTGCTGTTTTAAATTATGCTCAAATTTCGTTATAATATCAATTTAAACTTTTATTTTTATATTTTATCCCAACAGGTCGTGTGCAATCTACACTTGCGTGCGGGTTTTCGGCGCCCTGTTTAATTAATGAATTTTAAACAAGATTCAACCCCATAGGTATATCTTACAAATTTTGTATGACGTAATGCTTCTCCAGTTTTAAAAAGCGGCGGATAATAATTCATGGAACTATTACGCAACAAACTTAAATAAAAATTCGTCGTCGGTATTCATATTTGTTGTAAGGGGCAACTGTCGGAATCCACAAGTTGAACGTATCGTTATAATTTCTTCTA